>CAMTDV010000024.1:64899435-65565391 GCA_947069175.1 Scalesia atractyloides
CATGGTTGTAAGTTGATTAACTCTACACAATTTTGGAACAAGCTGATTTAGGTTTGATTTGACTATAGTTTTTTGTGGGTTTTAAGCAACCAAATAGCTAAGGTTTTGCTTCATGTTAAAACATTCAATGTGTCCATACATTTGTTTCGAATTGGCTTAATGTGCCCCCATCCCAAATTTGTGTATGTGTTTCTTTTTACATTAAGGTTTAGGTTTGTAGAGAGATGGTTTTTCATAACGTGACAGAGGTGAGAATGCGATATGTTTGTGTAGGTTGTCAGAAGGAACAAGTACTATTGATTATTACCTATTACTTCTTACAACCTACACCAACAAATCGTATTCTCACCTCTTTAACACTATCTTGAAATATAACATCTCAAACTCAACAATTCTCACCTCTTTAATCCTATCTTGAAATATAACATTCTCAAACTCAACAATTAGTTGGGTTTATTGTATTAAAAGAATATTTGGCTTTTATATAGGTGAACACATGATGATATGTATTGAGATTTGCAATGTTTTAGAAATAAATAGAACTCAATATAAAACACACTTACATGATGTGTCACACCCCAACCGATGGCGGAATCATCGGGGCGCAGCACTAGGCGAACCAGATTGCTCAAGAGAATCCATAACGACTATTTTAATGACAATACTTTATAACGCTTAATTTCCCATACAATAAAACTAGCATTCATAAACAGTCAATACAGATTACAATCCCTCAAACAAGCATAGTTCGATAATCTAGAATTCTATTATGCGAGTTTCTAAAGATAATCCCTAAATCCATTTGCTGCAAGTAGAACATCCTCAACTTGTTACATACGTTAAAATACAAGTCAATACAATAAAGTAAAGGTGAGCATACAGGTTTGATAGCATAATAATAGTGATAAAAGCGATTTCGCATAACCAACATATATAAGTAGAGAAAGTGAATCTAAGTAAGCTAACAATAATGATACATGCTAACCAACACGACTGCGATGTGAGTATGCGTGTTACGTGTTCACAATAGCGAACACGCATGTAAAGTAAATTTGCGAGCCTTAACAACCCCCGAATCAATCAGGTGCCGAGTCCAAACTATAGTACTATCGTTGCTAAGGGTGGTCTACAAGTCCTCATTATTCACACACAGCAAACAAACATTCAGCGATTCACGTATAACATGCGAGAGTGGTTAGCGTTAAAAGAGTTTAGCGTTGTGTGTAGCGTGTTTTGATATAGATACGTATGTACACCCAAAAGTGCGTTAAAGCGAAAAAGAGTTCAAGTATACTCACATTCGGTGCTCAAAGAAGGAACACAAACTACTGTGGATTGAAGGGAGCGTCGGGATCAGCCTGTAAGTGAGAACAGAAGTGCATCAGTCTTCCGAAGTGCTGAAACGGTCGAAGTGTGAAGGAACAGTGGACAAGTTCGGTCGAACTTGTACTGAGATTCTCTGGAATATACAAGTTCGGGAAAACTTGGTACCTTTTCTTCAGAAATAGGTACAAGTTCGGGCGAACTTGACTGGCTTCCTTAAAGATTGTACAAGTTCGGGCGAACTTGACTGGTTTCTTGGAGATTGTACAAGTTCGGGCGAAGTTGGTCACCAATCTGGTGACAACTTCGAGCGAACTTGATCTTTTTAGAGCGAACTTGTCCGTTTTGGTCCAAAAATCTTACGTTTTCGCGTCGTTCGCTGAGGAAATCGAGTGTCCATCCCTCCAACCTTGAGCTATTGAGCAAAACATAGGCTGGAGAGGTCTTTTGGAGCGAGTTTTAGCCACTTTACAGGAACTCGGGCTAATTCGGGCGAACTTGTCAGTTCGTACGGGTTAGTCCAGTTCGTGCAAGGTGACGATATCGTCCTTGTGCTTCCGGATCTGAGATCTTGTTAGACAAAGCCTCGTTCCACTTCTTAGTGAACGAAACATACGTCACTTAGTCCGTATTTTGTGTAAAAATCAATGCTTTAAAAGGTTTTGCTCAGATCTAACACTTGGTGAGTCGAAATCATCAAGATTTCTAGCTTGGGAAACCAAAGCTAAGCCCAAATTCACTCGTTTAGTGTAGATCTAAGTGAAAAGAAGAAGTTTGTAGAAAAAGATGAAGATTTTCATAAACAGAAGAGTTTTGATGAAAACAAAGGTAATCCTTGTGTAAAATCATAGTGAAAAGCGTTGTGGCTTTGTTGGGATCGAGCTCTAACAAAGGAACAAATGATATCAAAGACAAATACACTATCCGAGCTTTGGTTCAACTATCAGCAGTTACAAACCACTGCTCAACCTTTACACTACTTTCCCTAAAATCTGTTCCTGTCATCTGATAGTTCAAGAAGCAAAGGTCTGATAGAAGATTCAAGATCAGAGGATAGAGATCAGAGCTTAGCATAGTTTTACTTTTATCAATGTAACAGTGCTATGCACTGATAGTATAGTTAGAGCAGTGTTTTAGTTAGTTACATTTTGTTAGCAGTCACTATCAACCATGACGTCACAAAAGATGCTCAGTGGTTAGATAGTTAGTATAAATAGGTGATCGTTGTAACTGTTAACTTCGTCTTCCTGAAAAAGATCATTTCGCACTTTATCTTCTTCATTTCTTACTATCAAACAATTGTAATTGGCTAAGGGGAGTTTGTGAATCACATGCAAAGTTTAACAACTTGAAAGCATGATGGTGATGAAAACAAACGACCATTGCTTGTAGTAAAAGTTTTTCATTAATTACGCTGCATCTCGTTTATAATTCAATCCATTTTCCATTCTCTGAAACAAAAACTACAAGTAATTTCAAACTTAGTTCCAACAATTGGTATCAGAGCTCGGTCAATCAATTTTGATTTAACAGTCAAATTGATTTGAATAGATCAGCTCTTTGTGCTAATTTGTTTGATAGTTTTACTTGAATACAGAGTTTTAGTACTACAAAAGTTTTTAAAACTCAAATCTGTTGTAAACAAGAGAAATGGCACAAAACACACTAGAATCCAATATTGGATCCATGTTCAAACCACCTATGTTGAAACGAAATGAATATTTTATTTGGCAACATAGAATGGATATTCTCGCCCAACAGAACACCGGATGCTGGAGATCCGTTGTGTTTGGACCTCATATACCCATGGTTCCAAGCATAGAGGATCCCCACACTCAAGTCCCTAAGAAACTCGAAAATTACTCTGAACAGATTTCCTCAAGATTGAGTTGGATGCTAAGGCCTTTAGCATCGTTGCTTCGGCCTTGCCAATGAGATTTATGGGGGATTACTTCATTGTAATAGTGCTAAAGAGTTATGGGATGCTCTTAAAGAGCAGTTCGGTGGTACTGAAGAGGTGATTGAGAATAATAGAGAGGTTTTAAACCAACAGTATGAAACATTTTGCCACGTTAAGGGTGAATCATTAACCCAACAGTTCGAAAGATATAGCTATCTCATTAGTGAGCTCAAATTGGTAAATGTGGAACTCCAAATTCAACTATCAATAGTCGTTTCCTAAGATCCTTACCTGAGAAATGGGAGACTGTAGCTTATGTCACTCGAACAGTTGTTGGTTACAAGGACATGACCTTGACACAATTTCATGGACGACTCCTCACTTATGAGAGAGAGTTGAACCAGAAAAAGAAGTTGCAAGAGTCAGGGAAAATGACTGATGATTATACTCTAGGAAACACTGCTTTGTATAGTCATGAGGAGGGGTCTAGCTGTGGAAAGGATCAGAGTTATGATCATTACATTGACATAACATCTGGAAACAATTTCAACTCTGATCGTACACCCAATTTTGCTTTTGCTACAAATTGTGAAAGCCAGACCTCTGACAATTTGTCTTTTGAAATGAATGACTTACAACATTTTGAACCCACTGACCTTGAAGAGATGGAAATTTTGCATCAGCTGGCACTTTTAAGTGTTAGAGCAAGTAAATTCTACAAAAGAAATGGTAGACGATTTCCAGGATTGCATGGGGGGTTAAAGTGGGGTTGGATAAGTCCAAAACTAAATGTTACAAATGTAACAAGATGGGTCACTTTGCCAGAGAATGCAGATCATCATCTGCAGGACCAATTGTAACACATCCTGGCAACAGACCTCAAAACATTGTCCAATATTCCCAATATACCCCTGCACCTCAAGCGCAAAATACTGCACACTTTGCATATCCTGTTGCTACAGTTCCTGTCCATTATGTTCAAGCACCTGCACCAACATATGTCCAAGCACCACCTCAAGTACATGTGCAGCAAATGCCACAAGTTACTCAACCTACTCAAACCACTTCTACACCAGCAGAGGTTAATCAACAAAGCTTTTTCACACAAGGTTTTGTTGATTGGAGTAGTTTGCCTGAGATTTAACAGATGAAAACTTTGCTCTCATAGCCAAAAATGATTTTGAAAATGAAAATATATGTTTAATGGCTTTGGAAACTATTGTTGAAGGTGATGAATATGTGGAGTAGGAGTTAAAGTCTGATGTGTTTGATTGTTGTGAAGCAGTGGTTACACCAGAAGTTACACCAATGGTTGAAGAAAATACTGTTGATGTTGGAAAAGACCCTCTATCTGACCCATGGGATGAGCAGATGTGTGAAGAAGAAGAGTGTGATTGTGCTCACATGGCTGCTTCGAAGGTATCATCTCAGATCCTCAAAGATCTATGTTCTAACAAATGCATTATTGCTTTTGCAAACATAAAACATGTGAATGAAAACCTGAGAAACAAAATTTTAGAAGATGAACTTAATTTTGAAAAACTTGTTAAAGAGTTAAAAACAAAGTTAAGTGAAAAAGATATTGAAATGAGTAGCCTGAGGCATGAATCAAGCATAACCAAAGAACAACTCCAAACCATGGTAGAAAAATACCAGGTTTGCAAACAGGAGCTTGAAAATACCCAAATCACTTGTGAAAAATGGGTAGAGTCTTTTAAAGGTTATGAGCTTATGCTTGATGCTCAAATCAAGAGCAACATAAAGTTTGGAATAGGCTTTAGAGATTATGACCAGAATTGTGAAAATGTTGCAAAAAATTGATTCTGAGCTGGTTGAAATAGTCCCAACAAACTTGGCTGGTGAAGAAATTAAAATCACAGATAAAAATGGAAACAAAATCATTCTTGAAAAACAGAGGTTTCTGCAAAAGAAAAGGAAATTGAAAAATATTAGTTTAAACCAACCTGGTCAGATGAATGTGATATTTTAGAAAACTTCAAGCCAATGGACTTTTCAACCACTGATAGTATAAAAGCACCAAAAGCACTAGTGATCCCTATCAAAGACTTGCCAGCAGAGATTACAACCACTGCTCTCAAAAAGTCTGATAGGAAAAGGAAAGAAAAGGTTAAATACCTGTATTTGTGAATTTTGTGAAAAGAGAAATCATGTGGCTGAGTTGTTTTCTATTAAAAGCCTAGATATAAACAAAACTTGTGTTATACTCAACTCTCTAGATGCACCATTTACAACAAAACAAATCACATGACCCAAGAGTGTGCCTATCTCAAAATCTATCATAAAAAGGTAAAAGAGATTTGACCAAAAGCTCTTGAAAGAGAAAGTTCAAGCTTTCCTGAAAACAAAACTAAACAGAATTTTGAGCCAATTGAAACATCTGTCACAAAAGATTTAAAGCAAACCACTGTTCACTGAGAAATTGAAGTGACAGATGCACCTCCATCAAACCAGTTTCCAAGAGGTAAAAGCCAGCCTACATATCAAAAGGTGCCTATGGTTAATGAGACTTATAAAAAGCCCTCTAAGCCAAGGGTAAATAGCATCCTCATGGTTACCAACAGTTGGTAGACAGTGGTTCCAAGCTGGTACAAATACAACTGTCATCATGAACTTGAGTCTGGATCATCTGACACCCCATCCAAAGCCATTCTGGCTTTGGAAACTCACCAAAACTAATTATTTCAAAAACATGTGCAGGGAGCTTCTACTTGCCTTGACAGTCTTTGGTATGTAGATAGTGGAGGCTCCAGGCACATGACAGAATGTAAAGCCCTGCTCAGAGATTTCAAAGCTTATGGAGGGGGTGATATATCCTTTGGAAATAATTCAAAAGGGAAGGTGTTGGAGTCAGGGTGTGTCTCAGCTGGAAAACTCAAGTTTGAAAATGTGAATCTCATTGATAATCTAAAATTCAATCTTCTGAGTGTCTCACAAATGAGTGATAAGGGTTATGGATCCTTCTTCACAAAGGAAACTTGTCAGATAGTAGGCCCAGAGGTTGTTAAAAAGATTAATCAAATAATTGCAGAGAGCAAAGTACAACTTACTGCTAATAGGGTAGGAAATGTGTATGTGGTTGACATGTAAAAGATAATCCTATGTCAAATGCTTGTTTGTTCTCAGTTGCTTCAAGCAAAGAAACAGAATTATGGCATAAAAGACTAGGTCACACAAATCTAAAAACCATCTCTACTCTCTCAAAACAAAGTCTTGTCAGAGGTTTGCCACACAAACAATTTACTTGTGAAGAATATTGTGTTTCCTGTTTAAAAGGTAAACAACATAAAAGTTCTTACAAGTCCATTGAAGAGTCCAAAACAAGTCAATTCTTACAGTTACTTCATATGGACTTGTTTGGACCTGTGAAAATCATTAGCTTAAAACACAAAAGGTATGCCTGGTGATAGTTGATGATTTTTCCAGGTTCACATGGACTTTCTTTTTACACTCTAAGGATGAAACAGCAAACATTTTGCAAAACTTTGTTAAACAAGTTGAAAAGCAATTTGATCTTCCTGTAAAAATCTTTAGGAGTGACAATGGGATAGAGTTTAGAAACAAAGAGTTGGATGCTTCTGTGAGTCAAAAGGGATTGTTAGGCAATATAGCATCCGTAGAACTCCATAACAAAATGTTGTTGTTGAAAGGAAAAAACAGAACTTTGATTGAATCAGCAAGAACTATGCTAGTCAGATTTTGGTTTACCCTTGTCTTTTTGGGCAGAGGCTGTAAACACTGCTTGCTATGTTCATAACAGAGTTTTGATAAGTCCCATGCATCAAAAGACTGCTTATGAATTGCTTTATAAAATCAAACTCTGATCTCTTATTTTAAAGTCTTTGGCTGCCCATGCTTCATCTTAAACTTAAAGGATTCAATATCCAAGTTTGCAGCCAAAGTTGATTTGGTTATTTTTTGGGATACTCAACCACTGCCGAAGCCTACAGAGTTTTTAACTCTAGGACCAAGTGTGTTGAAGAAACTCTGAATGTAAAGTTCAATGAACTTTCATCTTTGAAAATCCCAACAAATCCTACTGAACTGTTTGATCTATCTAAATTTACATTTGAAGATGTGTCTGTCAAGACTAACCATGCAGGTACTCCACAGTCATCAAGTCAAGAGCAAGGATATGATTGCATTCTTCTAAATTTCAAAATCTATCCTTCAGGCAGAGGAGCAGATGTTAGTAGCAATGGTGAAAGCTCTGCCAAGTCAACAGTGGTTAATACTCAAACCTCTGCCAGCTCTCAAAACCAAACATCTGTTGATAAAAGTCCACAACAAATGGACAAAAGTCAACCCACTTTCACATCAATTCCACCATTCCAATCAGAGGCTAGACCATCAAATTCACCAGCAGAGGATAGCTCAGATGATACACATTTGCAAGCTTCACCTCAGAATGCCATTGTCCTATATCAAGGTGATTTGATTTTCCTTAAAAGCCATCCTGTGGATCAAGTTATTGGCAACGTCAATGAGGGAGTTCTCACCAGAAGCCAATCCCAAAACATTTGTCTTTTTGCTGGTTTTCTATCACTCACACAACCTGTCAAGTACCAAGAGGCACTAAAAGACAATAATTGGGTAGAGGCCATGCAAGAAGAGCTCCTACAATTCAGAAGACAACAAGTATGGGAACTTGTACCATTGCCAAAAGATGTAAGCCCTATTGGCACAAAGTGGGTCTTCAAGAACAAAACAGATGAAAGGGGCATTGTTGTCAAGAACAAAGCAAGGCTCGTGGTTCAAGGCTATAGACAGGAAGAAGGCATAGACTATGATGAAACATTTGCTCCAGTTGCAAGATTGGAGGCCATCAGATTGTTCTTAGCTTTTGCTGCCAACCACAACATCAAGGTGTATCAAATGGATATCAAAAGTGCATTCCTGTATGGAAAGATCAAGGAAGAGGTGTATGTGTGTCAACCTCCTGGTTTTGAAGATTCATTTCATCCTGATCATGTTTACAGGTTATAACAAGCGCTGTATGGTCTAAAAAAAGCACCCAGAGCCTGGTATGAAACTCTATCCACTTTTCTCTTATCCATTGGTTTCACCAGAGGTAGGATTGACAAAACCCTATTTTTAAAATGGAAAGGAAAAGATTAATGCTTGTCCAGATTTATGTGGATGACATCATTTTTGGATCCACATGCACTGGCATGTGTGAAGAGTTCAGACAACTCATGGCAGCAGAGTTTGAGATGAGTGCAATGGGTGAGTTGCAATGTTTTCTTGGTTTACAAGTCAAACAAATGCAACATGGGACTTTCATCCATCAAAATAAGTATGTGAAAGAACTACTTAAGAAATTTGATATGGATGACTGTAAACCTTGCAGCACACCCATGGTAACATCCAAGCTAGTCACAATTGATGGCAAAGATGACCTTGTTGATCAAACATTGTATAGAAGCATGATTGGGTCTTTATTGTACCTAAATGCATCAAGGCCAAACATCATGTTTGCAACATGTGTTTGTGCTAGATCACAGTCATTGCTAAGAAAATCAGATCTTATTGCTGTAAAAAGGATATTCAGATACATAGAAGGTGCTCCCACACTTGGTATCAGGTATCCAGCTAATGGTAATATTGAGCTTGCAGGATATTCTGATAGTGACTTTGCTGGATGTAAAACAACAAGGAAGTCCACATCTGGAGGAGCCCAATTCCTAGGTGATTGTTTAGTGTCTTGGCAAAGCAAAAAACAAGTTGCAGTTTCAACACCCACTGCTGAGGCAGAGTATATAGCTGTTGCAAGTTGTACTGCTCAAATCTTGTGGCTTCAAAATCAATTGATGGATTTTGGTATCACTGCTTTGAAAACACCACTCAAAATCGATACAAGCAGCAGAAAATATCATCAAAAATCCTCTCTCATTCTACCACCAAACACATTGACATCAGACATCACTTTGTGAGGGATTGCTATGAAAAAGGTTTTATTTCTTTACAACGTGTCCACCAAGGATCAACTGGCAGATGTGTTGACAAAAGCACTTGATGCTCACACTTTTGATAGTTTGATTTCTAGACTTGGAATGCTAAACATGGATTAAAAACAAAATTTCCTTGTGATCCATGCGTAAATAGCAATAAAATGTTTTTAGAAAATCAAAATCCATTCTTAAAAATAGTTTAAAATTGAATTTTTTTCAATATATCCTCAAAGTCTGTTCAAAGCACTGATATCATAAAAACACTGTTCGTTTAGAAAAATCTATCCACTGTTAAAAAGTGTATCCTCTGATAGTTGTTACCACTGTTCTTATCCACTGATCTCATTTACCAACAATGGTTCGCCAAACAGTTGCCTTCCATTTAGAGAACAGAGGTTACACGTGGGCAGATGTTATTCGACAGTTGTTGCATCAGATGTCATGTCATCATCATTTTTTCAAAACCCTATAAAAACCCTGTTCTATCAAGAACAGAGGGTTCATCAAACTGTGTCGATTTTAGAAATCTCAAAATAGTTTTCATTCAAATCATGGCTCCCAAGACAAAATCAAAGGCGAAATCAAAGCAAAAAATACCACCATTTGTCTTGATCATCAAAACCCCACACAATTACACTGCAATATTAGAAGAAACTGATGTCAACACAAGATACCATACAATGATCCGGATTCTCAAAGAATCAAAATTTAAACACATGCTCGAAGCCAAAACCAAGATCTACATCGATTCTCTTCAGGATTTCTGGCTAAATGCTAAGGTCAAAACATCCGCTGATGATGTTCCTTATACTATCACTTCAAAGGTTGGGGGTACTCCTATGCAAATCACACCACAATCGATCTCTCGGGTCTTTCAACTGAATGATATGACACATCCTGTGTCCTTTTCTATAAGAGAGATGCAAGCAGAGTTTGTGGAAAGGGGTTACACTGGTCAGTTGAAAGGTATGACAATCTTTAAATACAATTTTCCAGCAAAGATGAAATTCTTTTTCCATACTCTTTTAACATGTCTCTCTGCAAAATCAACTGCTTTTAATGAAATTCCTTTAAACATGCAATATCTGGGATTTGCAATTTTGACTGAATCAGATTTAACTATTCCAGGTTTTGTTTCACGACCTTGTCAATAATTTTAAAAATATTTCAAAAAGAAAAGCTTTCTTGATACATCCTCGATTCTTGAGTATTTACTTGCAAAATCAGATCAAATCTGAAACAAGCAAACAAGGCGTAGTGTCCACATCTGGCTGCCTAACTCATGAACTTTTTACACGTTTAACAAATCTTGAAAAATCTTCCAAAACAGAAGTAGAGGAGGAAGAGCCAATTTTTCAAGAACAAAATGTTCAATCTCTTCCCCCTGCTATTGAGCCCACTGCTCTAGGTGATCAGAGCATTGCAACCACTGCTCTGAAACCCACACCTAAAATCACCAAAAAGAAACCAACAAAGATATCCAGAAAACCCACCAAACCCAAAAAGGGTCCTCTGGAAGATGAGATCCCAGAGGTTAACCCTGTGACACCACCAAAGTCACAAACCACTATTGCTACTTCTTCATCAGCAGATGGTTGAAAGATCTCAACCTGGCTATGAAACTCCTCCTGCATCCTCATAAAAGGATCAGGTTGTAAACACAGGGACACCAAATTATGAAGCTCTAGGACCACTTGGTTCTATCTTCCACAGCCCCTCTCCCAGGGCAATGTCTCTTTCTGCACCAATCCCCTCTCCAATAAAATCACTTCCACAAACCTTTATACACTTGCTGTAATGCAATTGAATTAGATCAGACATTATCCAGCACTTCTTAACAACCTATCTCTGAGAATATACTTCAACAAGATGTTGGGTCTGATTTATTCTTTGCTAGCCCATCAGCAAATGAAGACGCTACATCCCATGGGTTACATGTAACCCTTGGTGATAGTTCAACTAGAGCAGCCACTACAATTGCAAAACTACCTAGTTTTCCTTTGGACAGTGGTTACATTTCTAAGTCTCTGTTGAAGGCAACCACTGCTGAGGCTACCAAGGTAACCTCTGATGTAGTGAGAAGTCCCCAAAACCAAGAACAAGGGGTATCTAAGGGTGAAACTAGTGTCAAAACACAAGTTAATGATCCCTTAGATAAAACTACCACTTCTGGTAGGAGTTCAGATGATCCTATTAAATTAGGTGATGATCTAAAATACAAAGATTTGACGGAGAGAGTATCAACACTTGAAACTTCTGTTGATGAGATCAAATGTCTTGTACAACAGTTGTTAGCTATAAAGAGCAAACCCTCTGTTCAAACCACTACTGATCTGCAACAAGCCCTAAACCCTTGTTTCAGCAACAAAAGTACTTCTCAGATCAACAACATAAACATCAAATGCAGGAAGTAAGAAACATGGTTGAAGCAAGATTTATGGATACCAGGGCTAGACATTAAAGCTATAAAAGCTCATCTTTTCAAAATCACTGGTACTGCTCCACCTACAGTAATCTTTGTACCCACAGAGGATGATGCCAAAAAGGGGGAGAAACCTTTGGGGCAAAAGAAGCTTACAATTGATGATCATATGGCAAAGCCAACAGTGGATATACCCAGGCCAGATGGTTCAAAGAAAAATGATTTAACAGAGGATATACTGGCCAAGGAAAATGAGAAGCAGAAGAGAAAGGTGTACCTTGATGGCAAGGTATTGGTTGAGAAAAGATTAAGCAACAAAAAGAAAATGAAGAGGTTGGTACTTCATCAAAGAAGAGATCTGCTATAAAAGTAAGGCAACCAACATCCACACCTTCCAAAACTGAGCCTGCTACAAATCCAACCATTAAAACCTCTGCTTTTCAAAAATCAAGCACACTCACTTCAACTTCCACACCTATCAATACCACAACATATGTTACAGCAGCTGTTGTGACAACATCTGTTGGTACAGCGAGGTTGCAACAGATGCATACCCATCCACTGCCATGACCGTTTTGTATACATCCACCAAATCTCTACCAACATCAACTTATCCATCATCACCCGAAGTTCAATTAAAAGGAGAAATACAACAAAACTTGTGAATGAAGAAGAGATCTTTCCTACTCCTACTCCTCTATCATCACAACCACTAACCTGCACACTAATGCTTCCACCATCCACAACTCAAACCACTGATCCCTTTAAAGTTGTTCCTGTAGCAAAGTTATATCCTCTTGATTTACCAGCAGTCAAGGCAGAGATTCTAAGCTTCTACTCTGAAGAAAACCTGATAAAAGAATCATATTATCTCTTGATGGTTACCCAAGACCTGCAAACATTGATGGTATCTTGAACTCAAATTGAAACAAGCAGAGGATATGGCAAAAAGAGAATCAGCTGGTAAAAGTGATAGAGAGATACAGACCATCATGTTTTCTCAGCTCAGTAAAGCCAGAACATTGCAGAATTTTGTCAAAGATCTGAGTAACAAGCTATCAAAAAGGGAAGATCGGCTTCTTAAAAGTGAAATCATTGCACACATCATGAAGAACAAGCAATATAAGGCAACACAGGCACAGTTCAAGGACTGGAGTATAAATGAGCTGAGAGAAGAAATTAAAAGAATGCAAGAAATGTTGAAGGACCCTCTCAAAAGCCAATCCTCCCAACTGGGAAAAACACAAGAAAGACATGCCTGAAAAAAGCCTTAAAGCTCAAGAGAATGAAGGAAGAACTAATTCAGAATGACTATGGTTCAAGGAACCAAGTGATAGGATGGGGAGAAGTTAGGGTGATTGAAACTTACAAGATGTTAGATGCGAGGAGGAAGAAAGATCCAAGCATGCCTCCTAAACCAATCTATCCTCCGTCAGATGATGTTCAAAAAGCTCAATACTCCAAAAAGCCTATCTCATCATCTGCCCTCTCCATCCTTGCCTTAAATCAATTAAAAAGGCAAGAAAAGGTAGATGAAGAAGACAAGAGAGTGTTTGAACACATCAAGGAGGGGATCAAAAATATGGTTGACTATCATACAGATGAAGCAAGTGATAAGCTCAGAGCAGAATTGACAAAGATAGTTCAACAAAAAGCTCTCTAAACCTCTTCAATAAAAGTCATCATAGAAAACCAAAAGACCCAAAAATTCTAAAGTGGAAAGAAGAAAAAGGCTCCCATTAATTGACATTGTTCAAGTATAATGGTGATGCTGTCAAGATGAGCATGGAGGCTGCATATGAGCTAAATGCAGAAGACCTTCAAGATCTTTTGGATCTGACACTCGAAAAGTACGATGATGATGAAGTCTCTCTGAATTTTGAATTATAGTTTAAAGGCTAAATCAGGGAGCTTCTATTGAGGAATAAAAACCAAGAATAAACAAGTGTTTTGGCATCATCTGTTCCAGGGGGAGATTGTTGGGATCGAACCCTAACAAAGGAACAGATGATATCAAAGCCAAATACACTATCCGAGCTTTGGTTCAACTATCAGTGGTTACAAACCACTGATCAACCTTTACACTGCTTTCCCTAAAGATCTGTTCCTATCATCTGATAGTTCAAGAAGCAAAGGTCTGATAGAAGATTCAAGATCAGAGGATAGAGATTAGAGCTTAGCATAGTTTTACTTTTATCAATATAACAGTGCTATGCACTGATAATATAGTTAGAACAGTGTTTTAGTTAGTTACATTTTGTTAGCAGTCACTAGCAACCATGACGTCACAAAAGATGCTCAGTGGTTAGATAGTTAGTATAAATAGGTGATCGTTGTAACTGTTAACTTCGTCTTCCTGAAAAAGATCATTTCGCACTTTATCTTCTTCAATTCTTACTATCAAACAATTGTAATTGGCTAAGGGGGAGTTTGTGAATCACATGCAAAGTTTAACAACTTGAAAGCATGATGGTGATGAAAGCAAACAACCAATTGCTTGTAGTAAAAGTTTTTCATTAATTCCGCTGCATCTCGTTTATAATTCAATCCATTTTCCATTCTCTGAAACAAAAACTACAAGTAATTTCAAACTTAGATCCAAAAGGTTTGCATAAAACGGGTTGATTCTTACTTGGAAAACAGAGAAATAAGATTTCGGGAGCTATGGGATGAAGTTAGCAGCAAGGAATGAGAGAATGAGGGTTCTTGGTATTTATAGGTGAGGAGAAACAAGCTGGCCGACATCAAGTTCGGGCGAACTTGCCACCATTTCAAGCGAACTTGGCACAAGTTTAGGCGAACTTGGCCAGTTCTGCTTGAATGGTAGAAGTTCGAGCGAACTTGTTGTCTATTTTGGTGTTTTGGTGGCCTGGACAAGTTCGGGCGAAGTTGTGTAAACACAACTTCGGGCGAACTTGGCCTGGTGGCTGGGTTTTGTTTGTTATTTGCATGTTAGGTGCTCGTTTGGCTATTCGATTCGTATTAGATAGTTGTGTTAAGCGTTTTAGCGAGGCGTTAAGCGTTGCGTTAAATAAAATAATGTGATTTAGGGATTCGTGCGAGTGAGAGCGTTGCGATAGCGAGTATAACCATAAATCATAAAGCACACATAACACATAAGTAACATAACGTAACATATTTAGCCGCGATTCGAGTTTGCGTTGAGAGTTGCGAGTATTAAGCGATTTAAATACGATAAATAAGAGAGGTAATATGCGTTTTTAAAATAATCTAAACCATTATAATTAATCCCAGATTACAAAACGATATAGAAACAGAAATAATGGTAATGATAAGGATTCAGATAACAATCCGAAAGATCGGGTTGTTACAGTCTCCCCTCCTTTAGGGAATTTCGTCGCGAAATTCAGGTGGAGGTAGTAACGAAAAGATGAGGATATTTAGCCTTCATATCACTTTCGAGTTCCCAAGTGAACTCGGCTCCGCGTTTTCCTTCCCATCGGACTTTCACAGTAGGAATGCGAGAGCGTCGAAGTTTCTTGATCTCTTGATCCATGATTTCTACCAGCTTTTCCACGAAGTGCAACGTTTCGTTTATTTGCAAATCTTCAAGTGGCACATGAAGATTTCCTTCAGCTAAGCACTTTTTGAGGTTTGAGACATGGAAGGTCGGATGTACGTTGTTGAGTTCTTTTGGTAATTCGAGTCGGTAGGCCACTTTGTCAATTCTTTCCAGAATCTTAAAGGGACCCACGTATCGTGGCGCTAGTTTCCCTTTCTTTCTGAAACAGATCACTCCTTTCCAAGCTGAAACCTTTAAGAGAACGTGATCTCCCACTTTGAATTGTAGGGGCTTGCGGTGTTTATCGGCATAACTCTTTTGACGACTCCGAGCTTTCAAGAGATTGTCTCTGATTTGGAGAACCTTGTCTGTCATTTCTTGTATTAACTCGGGACCAGTGATCTGAACGTCTTTGATATCGTGCCATACCATAGGCGATCGACATTTTCTATCGTATAATGCCTCAAAAGGTGCCATTTGAATACTAGTATGATAATTGTTATTGTACAAAAATTCTACTAAAAGTAAATGCGTATCCCAATTACCACCGAAATCTATAACACACGATCGAAGCATGTCTTAAGGGTGCGAATCGTACGTTCAGTCTGACCGTCGGTCTGGGGATGGAATGCGGTACTAAGTTTAAGAGTCGTACCGAGTGCGGATTGAAAAGTTTCCCAGAGACGTGAAGTAAAGCGACCGTCGCGATCAGAGATGATGTCACGAGGCGTCCCATGTCGACAAATGACTTCGTCGGTGTAGATTCGTGCTAATTGTTCTACCTTAAAGTCTTCTCGTGTGGCAATAAAATGAGCAGATTTCGTAAGGCAGTTGACCATAACCCAAATGCTATCATGACCAGAAGAGGTGCGAGGGAGTTTTGTAACAAAATCCATAGCTATACTCTTCCATTTCCACATCGGGATATCGGGTTGCTCGAGTAAGCCAGTGGGTCGTTGATGTTCGGCTTTAACTTTCACACAAGTTAAGCATTTCGAAACATACAGAGCGATATCCTTTTTCATGCCCGGCCACCAATACCTAGAACGTAGGTCCTGGTACATCTTGCCGGCACCAGGGTAAATAGAATATCGAGACTTAGGTCATCAGTAACTCTCGAAGGTTATTGCGGCTAGGGAACCAAATGCGATCAGAAAGTAATAGATCCGTTAGACTTATTCTCCAGCTGGGTTTCGGCACCACATTTCATTTCCTTGAACAAGGTATTCTCAATGAAACATGTGTGCTGGGTTTCGCGAATCAGGGTTTCGAGTTTATTCTAGGCTTGAACGTCATGAATGCTATACACATAGCTTCGTCGACTGAGAGCATTGGCTACGACGTTTGCTTTGCCAGGATGGTAGCTTATCTCGCAATCATAGTCATTGAGAAGTTCCACCCATCTGCGTTGGCGCATGTTTAGTTCTTTCTGGTTAAAGATGTGTTGTAAGCTCTTATGGTCGGTGAAGACCGTACACTTTGTACCATAAAGGTAGTGTTGCCATATCTTTAACGCAAAACAACTGCACCAAGCTCGAGATCCTAGGTAGTGTAATTCTTCTCGTGGATTTTGAGTTGTCGAGATGCATACGCGATAACCTTGTATCGCTGCATGAGAACACAACCGAGACCTAGGTTAGAGGTATCGCAATAAACAAAAAAATCGTCGTCTCCGTTGGGAAGTGCGAGAATGGGAGTGTTGCAAAGCATACGTTTGAGAGTCTGAAAGGCTTCCTCCTATTCGGAACCCCAAACAAAAGGTTTATCCTTATGAGTCAAAGAGGTAAGAGGCACGACGATTTTCGAAAAGTCGGTGATGAATCGGCTAACCCGCCAATCCGAGGAAAGAACGGATTTCAGACGGATTCTTCGGGGTATTCCAACTCTTTACAGCTTCAATTTTGGCGGGATCGACATGGATTCCTTGGTCATTGACGACGTGGCCGAGAAATTGAACTTCGCTAAGCCAAAATTCACACTTGGAAAATTTGGTGTAGAGACAGTTTCCTTGGAGAAGTTCGAGAACTAAACGAAGATGTCGCGCGTGTTTGGCTCTCGACTTCGAGTAAATAAGAATATCATCAATAAACACAATGATGAAATGATCCAAAAAGGCTTTGCACACGCGGTTCATCAAATCCATGAAGACCGCGGGCGCGTTTGTAAGTCCAAAAGGCATGACCACGAATTCAAAATGGCCATAGCGAGTACGAAAGGGGGTTTCAGAACGCCTTCCTCATCTACGAGTAAATGGTGATATCCGGAACGTAAATCAATCTTCGAAAAATAAGTAGCACCTTGGAATTTGGTCAAATAAATCATCGATTCGAGGAAGAGGGTAGCGGTTCTTTATCGTGAGTTTGTTAAGTTCACGATAATCGATGCAAATCCGGAATGTCCCATCTTTCTTTTTCACAAAAAGAATGGGTGTGTCCCATGGTGAAGTGCTCGGGCGTATAAAGCCTTTATCAAGAAGTTCTTGAAGTTGGCTAGATAGCTCGTGCATTTCAGATGGTGCGAGACGGTAGGGAGCTTTAGCGACGGGTGTAGCACCGGGGATTAGATCAATACGAAACTCAACATCATGAGTAGGGGTAAACCTGGTAAATCATCGGGAAAAACGTTAGGGAATTCACAAACAACAGGTACGTCTTTCAAGGTTTTCTTTTCCTTTTCCGGGTTCACGATGTGGGCTAGAAAAGCAACGCATTGCTTGCGCAAACACTTGCTCACTTGAATACATGATAAAAGCATCAACTTCTTTGAGGGTGTGTCATCGTAAACATGTAGTTGATCACCGTTTGGAAGAGGAAAGTGAATCATTTTATTGAAACAAACGACTTCAGCACGATTTTCGTGAAGAAAATCCATGCCTACTATGACATCAAAACTACCTAATTGCATAGGTATGAGGTCGATCGAGAAGTTGTGATTGTTGAGTTCGAGAGTACAATTACGTAGAACGGAGTTAACGGTAATGGTTCTTCCGGTGGCGATTTCGACGTCGAAGGTACGTGGGAGATTAGCGCGTTTACATTTTAAAAGATTTTCGAATTCTAACAATACAAAACAGTTATCGGCTTCAGTATCAAATATACAAGAAGCATAAATACCATTAATGAGGAACGTACCATTGACAACATTGTTGTCATTCTGTGCTTGGCGGTGATTGATGTTGAAAGCTCTTCCACGCATAGCATGTGGTTGTTGCTGCTGCTGCTGCGGCTGTGGTGGCTGTTGCGGAGGCTGCTGCGGTTCTTGTTTCATGGCACGTTTGGGCAGATATTGCTGAAATGATTTGGGTCACCACATGTGTAGCAAGCACGTGCCTGAACTGCTGGTGCTTGTGGTGCCTGGTTGAGAGGAGCAACATTGAGAGGAGTTGGCGGTGCTGCGAGAGCGGGAGGAGCTTGCTGACGTGGACCAGTACAGCAGTGCGCCATGAAGTGCCCATAGATGTTGCAGTTGGCGTAAAAGCGGCAGTTTCCTCCAACCGCATGATGGTATGTGCACTTGGAGCACAGAGGGTGAGGTCCAGTATACGCACGCTTAGCAGCTGGTGCGTTGGAAGTAGCAGCTTGGCGAGATTGGGAGTTCGGCGTTGGGACTACTGCGCAGTTCTTGTTGTTACCTTTTCGCTTGCGGTTCTGGTGATTTGACTTGGAGGCTTGAGATGGAGCAGTATCGGTGCTTGGCTCAACAGTAGGTTGGCTGAGGTTCTTGTTTGAGACTTTGAAAGCTCCAGCCAAGACTCGCTTGTCGTTGATCTCAGCTGCGAGTTGATAAGACTCTTCGATAGTAGTTGCCTAGCTGCTTAAAACAAAGTCGGCTACACATTCGGGGAGAGCGCGGAGATACTTCTGATTGCTTTCTCAGTAGTATCTACCTGACCTGGGCAGATGAGGCTGAGAGCTGCTTGAAGCGAGCGATGAGACCAGCATTGTCTCCACCGTTTTGTTTGATACCCCAAAACTCATTTTCCAACTTCTGGATTTCGTGGGGAGGACAGAATTCCTTAATCATAAGCTCTTTGAGTTCTTCCCACGTGAGAAAGTAAGCTTCGTCGTTACCGCGCCTGTTGCGCTCAGCAGTCCACCAGTCAAGTGCCCTTGACTGAAAGACTCAGTGGCGTTGACAGTGCGGAGGTTTTCAGGGTATCCGTTTTCCTGAAAGTGACTTCGATCGAGTCGAACCAGTGAAACATCTTGGTTGGTTCGTCTTCACCTGTGAATGCTGCAGGACCGCAGGCTTTAAACTGCTTGAAACTGAACTGAGATTTTGGAGCATCGCTCTTGGAATCAACCGATGAGTTGCTGCTGACCGCTTGAATTTCGCTAACAATTTGCGGGATCACCTTAGCCATTTCCTTGGCTACAAGAGAGGCGATGCGTTTGTCGGCGTTTTGCGTTGAGCGGTGCAGCGAGTGTGAGATCCCATGGATGCCATTGCGATAGAGAGATTCTGTAAAATGTCACGCTGGGAATTTTAGACGAGATTTGGTTATAACGGGTTTTTGTTTAAAAGCTTGTGTTTTTCAACATATACTTAATATTATTATTATTATTATTATTATTATTATTATTATTATTATTATTATTATTATATTATTATTATTATTATTATTATTCACACAAGGCACAAAACACGTAAGCACATAAGCACATAAGCACGTAAGCACAAGCACGTAAGCACCTAATCACATAAGCATGTAAGCATATATTTTGCACGTATGCATCTTCACTAAAACCTGCGTAGCGCGATAGGAGATGCGAGTAGTATAAGCGTAATAAGCGAGCAATACCGCGTATGAGGACATCCGCGTAAGAGATTTGAGCGTTTTAGTTTGGTTTGTAATTTATTAGCGTTTTAGATTTCGAGAGCTGTGCGAGTTGTGCGTATTTTCGTAAAGCGAAAAGCGATAAAACGAGAAATCGATAAAGCGTAATCCACAAAATTTAAACACATAATTAATAATAAAACTCGATTATGCGTAAAATTAGCGATTGCAGGCTTAAAACAATTTGGAGCGTCCTGGGTTTTGAGACAACGACTACCCAAAGTGATTCGAAAATTCTCTGAGTTTGGGCACACCATTTGGCCTAATAGACAAACGCTCTCGCTGTACAACAGTTAATGGCATTTATCCTTCCAGTTACGTCGTCCCCCGAGTCATTGAAATAGTCTAGACTTTGGTGAGATTGAAAATCGAGGAGTGGAATTAGTTATTAAGATGCGGGTTTCACCCCTAATTTAACAACTTCGTTCCATGTTTGTGGTTTTCGCCAAATGTGTCGGGAGTTCCACTGAAATAGAAGTGGAGATCTTCGTCAAGATGTGGATATCACTCCTAACTTAAGAAAGAATCTCGTGCAGTAAATAGTACGCTGAGTGAGCGATCTTATCGAGAGTTCTTGGTTTTCACACCTAATCCCGACACAATCACTCGTTTGTTTTATACGAGTGTTTTCAAGCGTGTACATTGTGTTAGCCTTAGGAAAGGCATGTAACCATTTAAGACAAGTAGTTTAAGCATTTAAGTCAAAGATCGGTCAAATTGGGTACTTAAACTCTAGACTAGGTCGAACATGGCAATTCTACCTAATTCCCTGCTCTGTATACCAATCTGTCACACCCCAACCGATGGCGGAATCATCAGGGCGCGGCACTAGACGAACCAGATTGCTCAAGAGAATCCATAATGACTATTTTAATGACAATACTTTATAACGCTTAATTTCCCAAACAATCAAACTAGCATTCATAAACAGTCAATACAGATTACAATCCCTCAAACAAACATAGTTCGATAATCTAGAATTCTATTATGCGAGTTTCTAAAGATAACCCCTAAATCCATTTGTTGCAAGTAGAACATCCTCAACCTGTTACATACGTTAAAATACAAGTCAATACAATAAAGTAAAGGTGAGCATACAAGTTTGATAGCATAATAATAGTGATAAAAGCGATTTCGACTAACCAACATGTATACGTAGAGAAAGTGAATCTAAGTAAGCTAACAATAATGATACATGCTAACCAACACGACTGCGATGTGAGTATGCGCGATCGCGTTCACAATAGCGAACACGCACGTAAAGTAAATTTGCGAGTCTTAACAACCCCCGAACCAATCGGGTGCCGAGTCTAAACTATAGTACTATTGTTGCTAAGGGTGGTCTACAAGTCCTCATTAGTCACACATAGCAAACTAACATTCAGCGATTCACGTATATCATGCTAGAGCGGTTAGCATTAAAAGAGTTTAGCATTGTGTGTAGCGTGTTTTGAGACGTATGTAACACCCAAAAGTGCGTTAAAGCGAAAAAGGGTTCAAGTATACTCATAGTCGGTGCTCAAAGAAGTAACACGAACTGTTGTGGATTGAAGGGAGCGTCGGGATCAGCCTGTAAATGAGAACAGAAGTGCATCAGTCTTCCGAAGTGCTGAAACGGTCAAAGTGTGAAGGAACAGTGGACAAGTTCGGTCGAACTTGTACTGAGATTCTCTGGAATATACAAGTTCGGGCGAACTTGGTACCTTTTCTTCAGAAATAGGTACAAGTTCGGTCGAACTTGACTGGCTTCCTTAAAGATTGTACAAGTTCGAGCGACCTGACTGGTTTCTTGGAGATTGTACAAGTTCGGCGAAGTTGGTCCCCAATCTGTGACAACTTGAGCGAACTTGATCTTTTTAGAGCGAACTTGTCCTTTTGGTCCAAAAATCTTCGTTTCGCGTCGTTTGTGAGGAAATCGAGTGTCCACCCCTCCAACCTTGAGCTATTGAGCAAAACATAGGCTGGAGAGGTCTTTTAGAGCGAGTTTTAGCCACTTTACAGGAACTATGGCTAATCCGGGCGAACTTGTCGGTTCGTACGGTTAGTCCAGTTCTTGCAAGGTGACGATATCGTCCTTGTGCTTCCGGATCTGAGATCTTGTTAAACAATGCCTCGTTCTACTTCTTAGTGAACGAAACATACTTAGTCTGTATTTTGTGTAAAAATCAATGCTTTAAAAGGTTTTGCTCAGATCTAACACTTGGTGAGTCGAAATCATCAAGATTTCTATCTTGGGAAACCAAAGCTAAGCCCAAATTCACTCGTTTAGTGTAGATCAAAGTGAAAAGAAGAAGTTTTGTAGAAAAAGATGAAGATTTTCATAAGCAGAAGAGTTTTGATGAAAACGAAGGTAATCCTTGTGTAAAATCGTAGTGAAAAGCGTTTGTGATTTGCATAAAACGGGTTGATTCTTACTTGGAAAACGGAGAAATAAGGTTTCGGGAGCTCTGGGGCAAAGTTAGCAGCAAGGAATGAGAGAATGAGGGTGCTTGGTATTTATAGGTGAGGAGAAAC
The DNA here is from genome assembly GCA_947069175.1 of Scalesia atractyloides. NCBI lineage: Eukaryota > Viridiplantae > Streptophyta > Magnoliopsida > Asterales > Asteraceae > Scalesia > Scalesia atractyloides. The sequence goes on from CAMTDV010000024.1 coordinate 64,921,924, forward strand.
AAGCTGGCCGACATCAAGTTCGGGCGAACTTGCCACCATTTCAAGCGAACTTGGCACAAGTTAGGGCGAACTTGGCCAGTTCTGCTCGAATGGTACAAGTTCGAGCGAACTTGTTGTCTATTTTGGTGTTTTGGTGGCCTGGACAAGTTCGGGCTGTAACAACTCCAATTTCGTTGTTATCTTTTTCTTTTATTTTCGTTGTATCTATCTTTTGTAATTCCGAGATTCGTTATAAGAAAGTTATGTTAATTAAATTATGTTGAATTACAGTTATATCGCATCTAAACGCTTACTAACGCATCGCTAATCTAATCGCAAATCACAACTAATTACGCTATTATACGAGTCGAGTGCGTTTTTATTTAATAAACACTTGTGCCATCGCATCGCTTATCTCATCGCATCGCAAATCGCAGTTAATTATGTGGAATTATGTTTTATATTTGTTTGTGTTATGGTTATAAACGCTATCGCAACGGTCACACATGCTTGAATCGCTAAATCGCACTATTATATCAATTAGAACGCTTAATATACTTATCTAATACGAACCGAATAGCCGAACGAACTCGTAACGCGAAATAATCAAACAAAACTTGACCACAAGGTCAAGTTCGGCCGAACTTGTGCATCACAAGTTCGCCCAAACTTGTCTAAGCCATAATAATCAAACCATTCAACAAGTCCGCTCGGACTTGTATTCAAAACTCAAGAAAATCAACAATTGTAACAAGTTCGCCCGAACTTGATGTCCAGCTCACCTTTTTCACCTCCACCTATAAATACTCAGCTCCATTCTCTCATTCGAACTTGCTTCAAGTTCGCCCGGAGCTCTTCAAAACCCGAAACCCTTTGTTTTCTAAGTAGGATTCAACCCGTTTTCAACTACAACAACGTTCAACAACGTTTTATAACGATTTTGCACAAGGCTCTGCCTTCGTTTTCATCAAATCTCTTCTGGTTTACGAAATCTTCATCTTTTTATACAAAACTTCTCTTTTTCACTCAGATCTATCTGAGTAAAACCTTCAAAACCTTATTTTTTACACAATATTCGGACTAAACGACGTATGTTTTGTTCACTTTGAAGTGGAACAAGGCGTTGTCTAGCTAGATCTCAGATCCAGAAGCTCAAGGATGAAATCGTCACTTTACACAAGTTGGACTAACCCGTACGAACCTTCAAGTTCGCCTGGATTAGCCCGAGTTTCTGTAAAATGGCTAAACTCGCTCCAAAAAGACCTCTCCGGCCTAAGTTTTACTCAGTGGCTTAAGGTTGGAGGGATTAACACTCATTTCCTCAGCAAACGACGCAAAAACGCACGATTTGGATGCCAAAACCATCAAGTTAGCTCGGAATACACCAAGTTCGTTCGAACTTGTCACCAGGTTGGTGACTAAGTTCGCCTGAACTTGGTCTTCTACATCAAATCTGCAAGAATGGCACAAGTTCGCCCGAACTCTGTCCAATTCTCAAGAGAATTAGGCAAGTTCGCCTGAACTTGTCCTCCTCAGTTAAAAACCTTACAAGTTCGCCCGAACTTGTATGGAAACATACAAGTTCGCCGAACTTGTCTCACACCTCAACAGGTTTTCACAAAACATACAAGTTCACCCGAACTTGTCTTCTGCCCAATCCAAACTTGAACGTTTCAGCAATTCGGAAGACTGATGCACTTCTGTTCGCTTACAGGCTGATACGGCACTCTCCGCAACTTCTCGCAGATCCCGAATCTCTCTATATCAAATCACCTCACACAAATCTCAAATGTTTATTCGCAACCGCTTATACATGACTTTACGTGAAACCTGCTGAATTGTATGTATTGCTTGATTTCTTGTACGCTACCCTTAACATGATAGTATACTAAGGTTGACCCGCCACCCGGAGGCCCGGGGTTGTTAAGGCTCACACTTTTATTTCACATTTATTTTCTCTTTTAGGATGTGAACGCTTGTTCGCATGCCTCGATCAATCGCGGTTTGTTGGTTTGCATGAATCTAAGTAGTTACATCATTCACAACTATTACGTATGTCATGCGGTGTATGCTAAATGCTTTTATATCTATATTGTATGCAAAACTCGTATGCTCACCTTTACTTAATTGTATTGACGTTTTATTTTAACATATGTGGCAGGTTGAGGATTTATAGCTTGGATGCTTAGTGTTAGGTTTTACCTTAGAATATCTTGTAATAAATCTAGGGAAGATCGGATCAGATTTTATGTTTAAGAGATTATTTTGGAATGTAATGATTATTTGAAGATTGTATGAGTTTGATAGTATGGGATATTAAATGTTGATTATTGTCTTTAAAATGATTGTTGTGGAATCTCTTGATCAATCTGATTCGCCTAGTGCCACTACCCTATGTTTCCGCCATCGGTTGGGGTGTGACAGATTGGTATCAGAGCCATAACTATAGGGAAATTAGGTAGAATTGCCATGTTTTGCCTTAGACTATAGTTAGTATACTAAATCAGACTTTACGGATCAATTAACGCCGAAAACGAATACGAACAGACAAGTCCGCCTGAACTTGGGGTGGTAAGTTCGCTCGAAGTTGATCAAGTTCGCCCGAACTTGATCAAGTTCACCCGGACTTGACCAAGTTCGCTCGAACTTGCCTAGTCCCTCAAACACTCAAACAAGTTCGCCCAGGGTTAGACAAGTCCGCTCGAACTAGACATCAGACAGATGCCAAGTTGCCCGAACTTGATCAGAATCCTTCGGCACGAACTTTTAAACATTGTTTTTCCTAAAGCAACCACAACACACGCTGAAGAACGCTCTATCACACAAAATGAGTGGTCAAGTCTAGGTAGGTGCGAAAACTAAGAACTCTCGATAAGATCATTCACTCCACGCATTCTCTCTCGCATGAGATACCTTCGTTGAGTTAGGAGTGGTATCCAAACCTCGACGAAAATCTCCATATCTATCTAGTGGAACTCCCGATTTGATCGGTGAGCATAGCCCCAACTAGGAATCATGTTGTTAAGCTAGGGGTGAAACCCGCATCTTAATAACTAGTTCCACTCTTCGATTTTCAATCTCACCAAAGTCTCGATTATTTCGATGACTCAGAACACGATGTAACTGGAAGGGTAAATGTCGTTAACCGTTGTATGGCGAGAGCATTTGTCTATTAGGCCAAATCGTGTGTCTGAACTTAGAGAATCTTCGAATCACTTTGGGTAGTCAACGTCTCAAAACCCAGGACGCTCCCAATTGATTTAAGCCTATTATCGTCGAATTTACGCATCATGAGTTTATTTATTATTTATGTGTTTAATTTTTGAGAATTTTCGCTTTATTCGATTTCTCGCTTAATCGATTTCTCGATTTATCGCTTTTACGCTCCATCGATAATCAATGCACAGCTCTCAAAATCTAAAACGCTAATTAACTCACCAACCAAACTAATCGCTCAACTCTCCTACGCATATGGTCTCATACGCAGCTCAACTCACTATTTACGCTATTACATCACATCTCGAACGCGCTACGCTTTACTTATGAGAAGGTGAATACGTGCAAAGTATATCTTACGTGAATTATGTGCTTACGTGCTTACGTGCTATGTGCTTATGTGCCTAGTGTTTGCCTGCCTACGTGTTTACTTGCCTATGTGTTTATGTGCCTTGTATGAATAATAATAATAATAATAGATTATTATAAACATAAACCTATTATAATCGAATCTCACCCAATTGAATCCTTCAATGTAGATGTCTTCAATGGGATCACACACCAGAAGGAACCATCAGCGCAGCCAAGCTGACAAGCGCATCCATCACTAGTGGCCAAGGAAATGGCCAGAGTGATCCCTCAAATCGTCAGCGAGATCCAAGCTGCCAGCAGCAACACTTCTTGGACTCCAAAGCCGACCCGCCCAAGACGTCTTTCAGTTTTAAGCAGTTCAAAGCTTGTGGACCCCTCAATTTCTCAGGCACCAAGGACCTTGTTGTAACAACTCCGAAATTTCGTTGTTATCTTTTCTTTTATTTTCCATTGTATCTATCGCTTGTAATCTCGAGATTCGTTTATAAGAAAGTTATGTTAAATTAAATATGTTTTATTTCAATTATATCGCATCTAAACGCTTATTAAACGCATCGCTAATCTAATCGCATCGCAAAACGCATTTAATTATATGGTTTTATGTTATTTATGTGTTATGTATGTTTACGGTTATGATTACGCTCGCTATCGCATCGCTCTCGCACACTCAAATCGCTAAATCGCACTATTAAATCGCCTATAACGCTTAGTATAACTATCTAATGAGAACCGAATCACCAAACGAACTCATAACGCGAAATAAACAAAGAAACCCCAACATTGGTCAAGTTCGCTCGAACTTGGGTAACCCCAAGTTCTGCCGAACTTGACTGGCCATCACAACAAACCTTCATTTCCCACAAGTTCGCTCGAACTTGCCTTGATTCTTCACAGAATCAGCAAGTTCGGCCGAACTTGGCATGAAACTCTTAAAGACCTAGCAAGTTCGCCCGAACTTGCATGAAATCATGCAAGTTCGACCGAACTTGACTCCCACCAGCTCACTTTTTGCCTTCACCTATAAATACTCAGCCCCATTCTCTCATTTTAACTTGCTGCAACTTCGCCAGAGCTCTCAAACCCGAAACCCTTTGTTTTCTAAGTAAGAATCAACCCGATTTCAACTACGATGATGTTCATCAACGTTTTACAACAGTTTACAACGATTTTTCACAAGGCTTTGCCTTCATTTTCTTCAAATCTCTTCTGTTTACGAAAATCTTCATCTTTTCCTACAAAACTTCTATTTTTCACTCAGATCTATGCTTAGATCTGAGCAAAACATTTAAATCATCGATTTTTACACAATATTCGGACTAATGACGAATGTTTCGTTCACTTTTGAGTGGAACAGGGCGTTGTCAAGCGAGAATCTCATATCCGGAAGCACAAGGACGAAAATGTCACTTTACACAAGCTGGACTAACCCGTACGAACCATCAAGTTCGCCCGATTAGCCCGAGTTTCTGTAAAATGGCTAAGTTCGCTCCAAAAGACCTCTCCAGCCTAAGTTTTACTCAGTGGCTTAAGGTTGGAGGGATGGGCACTCGATTTCCTCAGCAAACGACGGGAAAACGCAAGATTTTGGACCCGAAAACATCAAGTTCGCTCGAGATTTACCTGTTTTTCAGCAGCACCCAGGTCAAGTTCGACCGAACTTGTACCCCTCAGGGTCAAGTTCGACCGAACTTGGGTCAAATCTTCACAAATTCATCACAAGTTCGCTCGAACTTGTCGAGTTTCTTAGGAAACTATACAAGTTCGCCGAACTTGTCTTTTCAGCAAACTGAGTTCGCCCGAACTTGCATAATTTCCTTGGAAATTAGACAAGTTCGCCCGAACTTGACTCAAAACTCAGCAGGACAATACAAGTTCGCTTGAACTTGTATGTTTACATACAAGTTCGTCCGAAACTTGCCTACTGCTCAAACCAAACTTCACCGTTTCAGTTTTTCGGAGACTGATGCACTTCCGTTCGCGTATGCAGGCTGATCCGGTGCTCTCCTCGACTCTTCTCAGATCCCTCGTCTCACCTAAAACGCATCCACAGTTAGTATACTTGACCCGTTTTCTCTTTAATTGCACTTTTTGGGTGTTACATATGTTCCTCTATCAAAATCACCTCACAAATCAAGCTGCTTATCACAGTGAATAATCTGATTATATATGCTCAAATACGTGATACTAGAAACATGTGACTAGGAACTTATTTTCGTTAACCTGCCTCATTAGCTAGTATGGTACTATAGTGTGGCTAACACCCGACGGGGTCTAGTTAGGATGGACGTGCTAGCCTTCTCACGGAAGTTAGCATGAGAAATATGCCTAGTTTTGTGTGATGTGTTTTGGTGTATCATGATATGTAATTAGACTATTTCGCGAGTGGTTTCTCTATTATGCTAGTATTACTTAAACATGTATGCTCACCTTTACTTAATTGTATTGACTTGTATTTTAACATATGTAACAGGTTGAGGATTTTAGCATGGATGCTTTGGACGTAGTTTTGCTTAGTTTTAGATTCATGCTATAGAAACGCTTGTAATAAATCTAGAGATTTTTAAACTAGAATTTGTGTTATGAGAAAACGTTGTTTTGTAATAGTTATTTGAAATATTATGTTTAATAGTATGGGATGTTAGACGCTAGGTAATATTGCTAAATAATTGTTATGGAACTTCTCATGAGACAATCTGGTTCGCTTTGTGTCGCGCCCCGATGATTCCGCCATCGGTTGGGGTGTGACAGATTGGTATCAGAGCCATAACTATAGGGAATTAGATAGAATTCCATGTTCGACCTAGTCTACAGTCTAAGTACCCAATTTGACCAATCTTTGCTTAAATGCTTAAACTACTTGCCATAAATGCTTAAATGTGCCTTTCCAAAGGCTAATACAATATACACGCTTGGATTCGCTCGTATCACACAAAACGAGTGATCAAGTTGAGAATAGGTATGAAAACCAAGAACTCTCGATAAGATCATTCACTCCACGCATCCTCTCGCACGAGATATCTTCGTTGAGTTAGGAGTGATATCCAAACTTCGACGAAAATATCCATCTTTATCTAGTGGAACTCCCGATTTGACCGATGAGTATATCGATAACTAGGAATGAAGTTGTTAAGTTAGGGGTGAAACCCGCATCTTAATAATTAGTTCCGCTCTTTGATTTTCAATCTCACCAAAGTCTCGATTATTTCGATGACTCGGAACACTACGTAACTGTAAGGATAAATGTCTTAACCGTTGTACGGCGAGAGCATTTGTCTATTAGGCTAAATTGTGTGTCCAAACTCAGAGAATTTTCGAATCACTTTGGGTAGTCAACGTCTCAAACCCAGGACGCTCCCAATTGATTTTAGCCTACTATCGTCGATTTTACGCATCATCGAGTTTATTACTACTTATGTATTTAAATTTTGAGAATTTTCGCTTTATTCGATTTCTCGCTTTATCTATTTCTCGATTTATCGCTTTTACGCTCCCATCGATGTATGCACTACTCGCACAGCTCTCGTAATCTAAAACGCTAAATTAATATACCAACAAAAACTAATCGCTTAACTCGCTTACGCCTACGAGGACATGTGTGCCTCATGTGCGGTATTACTCGCTTATATATCGCTTATATCTCGCTATTATATCGCATCTCGAATACGTGCAAAATATGTGCTTACGTGGATTATGTGCTTACGTGCTTACGTGCTACGTGCTAGCTTATGTGCCTACGTGTTTGCCTGCCTACATGTTTACTTGCCTACGTGTTTATGTGCCTTGTATGAATAATAATAATAAATATTTTAAACATAAACTTATTATAATCGAATCTCATCCTATCAAATCCTTCAATGTAGATGTCTTCAAGGGGATCACACACCAGGGATCTCAGATAACGATAAGCATCGCTACAATGGATAAAGAAATGGCTAAGTATCCAAACGATTCGAGTTTGAAATTATGTTGTGTGTATTGTTCGTCGAAATGAAAAATCACGGTTAGTTTCAAATTCAACTTGCACCCGCCACGGACAAAGTGGACCAACTTGATTCATTGTGACATCATTGGAGGTTACAATTTAAACAAAACCCAATCTTCTCCGGCGAACCACAGGAGTCTAAACCCGGAAGACCGCAAAAGAAACCGAGATCTATAACCTTGAAACCTCAAGAATATAGAAAGTTATGTCCTCCAACAACACAAACCAAACCAGTTTGGGGAGAACAATCTCAAATCCGACAAAGCCAACTTGCCGATTCAAATTTTGAATCAGAGCCAAACCTAAACCACCAAACCTAGTTTCCCAATGGTCCACAATCTCAAACCACTAAAACCGAAATCCTATCTCTTGCTGCGATAATGATACCATCCAAGCATGCTCTATTACATCCAAAACCCTAAATGCAACAACTGCACGCGTCGGCTGCTATCAACCTATGCCCCATCTCGGTCGAAACCTAGCAGACTAGCCATCTACCCACTCAACTCCACTCCGCACCGCAAACGCACCCCTAGTATCAACTTTCCTCATTCTTGTCTCAAGATATCAACCAGTTGTTTCACTCTCACAATCGAACTCAGCACTATACAGCTGCTAGTGTCCTCTCAGCCAGCGAAATCAAGAGCTCCTCTCCCCCTCTCAGGCCAATCAGTAGTCAGCTCAGGCATGCTAGCAACACGTGGGGCACCGAATCATTTAGTAACGTTCGTTTACCTACAATTAAGAAAACGCAGTAGAACAGCCAACCACAGCCTCAACCAGCACAACATGGTGCACTTGGATCGAGTTTACTCAATCATCGATTGAATGAAAAGGTTAAGGTAATTCCGAATGTATTTATTAATGTTTATTTGCTGGTGGATAATTGTTTGATTGAAATCGAAGCTTTTTGTTAAAAAACTCCAAAGACTTGATGGGAATCGACATGGAAATCCGTAGTCATTGTTAGTGTTGTCTACTGATTAAAAAACCGTCTTCTGATCATCTAGTTAATAATATTGACTCGGATTTAGAGTTATGGACTATCTTCTGAAAACCATGTTGAAGTGTATGTTATAAGATGTTCGCTCCACTTCCACTAACTGGTGTAACTCGTCATATAGTGAAATCAAAAAGGATGTTTCTGATGTACTAGAACAAAGATTTGAAAGCAATGGTAACTATCAATGCCGAGGAAAAAATTTTAAGAAGTTTTTGTTGTTTTAATTCCAAAAGTTTCAGAACTTAAAACCGGATACCTACCCGAAATTTTGATTTAGTTGTTTACTCGGTTGTGAATTTTCTTCGAACCATAGAAATGCCAACTTACAGCCAACCAGGTTATGAAATTTCCGCACTCAAGCACTTTCGCAATGGCCACACCCGTTTTTTAAAAGAAAGATGACTTCCGAGTGCAGTAGGAATTAATAACTGATAAATGCGCTATATTACTTCTTGATGGTTATTGGTCAAGCTTTAAGGACTTGATTTTTAAATCGATCTTCTTCGGCTATCATCAGTTACGCTGTAAAAATATTGGAAACTTTTGCATATGATTGGACTATTTTAAATTCAGGTACAGCTGTTATGAAGGTCTTCATGAATTTGATAACTTGTGAATTTGGATCATCCATTGTTTGCATGATATATTTATTATAAGTCAATGATAACAGTTGGCTTTTTAGATCAACTTTCAAGGAATACTTGCTAGTTTTGAATGTTAGAATTTAGCTCGAGGAAGTCAATTTTGGAAGTAATATCAATTACGTGACTACAAGTCAAGCTGTAGGTGGATTACCCTGACCTTGAAATATCATTTCTTGGATTGGCGTAATTACGTCCCATCCTTTACAAATCTTGTTGCTTACCCTTAACTCATAAAGCAAAAAAATTTGTGGATTCCAGCTAAGCTTTTTAAACCTCGGTATTTAAACAACAGGGGAGAAACATGTATACACTCTCAAACTCAATCTCTTTACGTTATACGAATTTAACGTCATATAACTACTCGGTAACTAAGTTAATGTTAATGTAATGTTATGGTCACTAAGCAGCTTTATCACTTAAGTCCTCGTCAATCTCTCGGATCGTTAGTATTGGGTTTAATAGCGGGGAGTTATAAGTAGTACTACTGGGCCCGACAAGCCCCATCCGAGCTAGTCGCGCTAGCCGACCGGGTATGGTCAACGGTGAATAATTCGGCCTAACCTCGCCATGGTCAGTGATAGGCCTGGCAAAACGGAGGCACAACAGTCAGCTTCGATCGCGAACTCTTACGTGACATAACTTTAGGCTAGCTACCTATATATGTTAACATTGAACTTAATTACGAATCAACTGTATTATCCCGGGTTGGGGATAATGGAAACAACAACTTATTATTCCGGGTTGGAATAATGGAAACAACAACTTAATATTCCGGTTTGGAATATTGGAAGCAACAACTTAATATTCCGGGTTTGGAATATTGGAAGCAACAACTTATTATTCCGGGTTGGAATAATGGAACCAATTCGTTATCCCGGGTTAGGGATAACGGGAGAAAACAAACAACCGAACAAACGAATTTATGAAAACCTGTGAACTCACTCATCTTTAATGTTGACACTTGTTTCTTTACATGTTTCTCAGGACGCTAGGAGCTCTAGGTGCACGCACATGCATTGAACAAGACATCTTTTATCAAGTCTTATTTATCGATATTGTTTTGGGGTTTTTTTCATTTGTTTTGGCGTTTGTGTTGGCGCCCGCTTCACTATTTATTTTATGCTTCCGCTCAACTTGAAAAACTAATGCTCTGCTAAATATTGGTAATTAATTTAGACAATATAAAATCTACAACAAATGATTTTGGAAAACGTATTATCAAATCATATAGAGTCGTTCGACGTACTAGTGTTTCAGATTCTGGTTTGTTCACCACGCCTCGCGGTAAAACTTCGCAAGTGGAAATTTAGGGTGTGACAGATTGGTATCAGAGCCACTAGCTATAGAGAACCAGGTTTGCATTAGAAGTAGACCTAAACTATAGCTGAATTCACGACACTAGACTTAGTCCTGGCACCGAACTGTTATATCTTGTTATGTTATGTACCACAACTATGTTATGTGAAATATGACTGCATAATTGAAATGAATGCAACTCGTAACTAACTGCACCACCTAAAGGCAATGTCATCATCCTCATCCTCATCATCATCCGACAAACTTACGCAACCAAGGGCGCCAGAAAGGCACCTGTGGTGGAACCCTTACCATCTTATGGCGTGGAAACGCGCTCAGCTGCGAGGAAAAGGCTCGCTCTGGGGAGGAGTCGTCATCACGGCCCAACCATCGTTGTGCCGGTCAAACCGGTTAACCCTGTAGAAGTAGGAGATGACCTACTTAGAATCATGATACAGAAACAACAAGAACAGTTAGAAAGAATGCAGGAAAGCATCCTAGCACAAGGATGGATGATCGACAACTGACAGGTAAAAACCAACTCGCTCGAGGAAGAGCAGCATACGAGTAAGATAGCTCGTAACACCTTAGCCAGAGATCTGCGTGTTGAGCAGATAAGAGCCGACTGGCTCGAGGACAGAGTCCTGGATAGTAGTTGGAACATTCAGGAGCTACAGCAAAATCAAGCACCTGCACCAGCACCGGCCCCTCCAGTGCCGGTAGAGGAGGATCCGAAAGAGAATCCGGAAGAGGATCCAGAGGAGGATCCGGAGGAGGACCCAGCTGTAGAGGCTGGAAATGCCGCGCAGGATGACGACAACGATAGCGAATTGGGAAATGGAGACGTAGAAGACTGACACGTCTCGCTTATTTTATTTACTTTCCTTCAGACTATTTTATTTCTACTTAGATCTAAAGTGGCAACTGGAAGTCGCGGAAATCTCAAACATGACGCCTTAAGAATTAGCCGCAATGATCCAAGAAAACGTGAATGCTGCTCTGGCAGGTGTTCAAAACCCACCAACAGCAGTAGGGGCTTTAACCCCTACAAGACGTTCCTCGACGCGAAGCCAAGCAAATTCTCGGGGCGGAAGACCCATTGGACTGGTCCGCTGGATCGAAAAATCTGAATCCGTTTTTGAAATGTGCAACTGTCTAGAGGCCAACAAGGTCAAGTACGCAGCCTCAACACTGGAAGATGGGGCACTGACATGGTGGAATGCACAAGTCCAAACACGTGGACTTATTGCTGCCAATGCAATGGCCTGGGCCGAGTTCAAGGCCCTAATCAAAGAGGAGTACTGTCCACGAGACAGAGTGCAACAGTTAGAGCAAGCCTTATGGGACCATAAGATGGTGGGATCTGAAATTGAAGCTTACACCGCAAAACACCATGACTTGGTATTTCTGTGTCCCGAATTGGCCAACACTGTGGAGAAAAGACTCGAGTTCTATCTTGGGGGTCTGGTTCCGGAAATTCAGGGTATGGTAATGGCTAGTAACCCTGTAACTGAACATCAAGCAATCCGATTGGCTCACAAACTCACCGATAAGGCGGTGGAACAAAAGAAGCTGCCAGCACGGGGTACAACTGAAGTTGCCCCGGATAACAAAAGAAAGTTTGAAGACTCGTTTACTCGACAGTCTTCGTCATCTCATTCGCAGCAGGGGAACCAGAAACGGTTCAATCATTCAAACAGCCACCGGGGTCACCAAAATCAGCCTGCCAACAACAACAATAACCAGAACGCAGGCGGCTATGTAGGTCGAAAGCCGCAGTGCAATCGCTGTAATCTTCATCATCACGGCCCTTGTGCCGGAAATCGCTGCCAACGATGTGGCAAGATGGGACATGCGGCAAAGGATTGTCGTAGGGAAATCATGTCCCGACAAAATCAAAATCAACCCCAGGGTCAGCAGCAGGGTATTAACCTGGGATGCTATCAGTGTGGTAGCACTACTTATTTCAGAAGAGACTGCCCACAGTTGCGTAACAACAACAATAATGGTGGAAACAACCACAACCACAATAACCACAACAACAATAATAACAACAACAATAATGGGAACGGTGGCACAGGAGGTGCCAAAGGTCGTGCATTTACATTGGGCCGCGGAGAGGCCAGAAACGACTCGAACGTGGTCACCGGTAAGTTTCCCCTTAATGAACATTTTGCTTCTGTGCTTTTTGATACGGGTGCGGATAGGAGCTTTATATCTGAGTCTTTTAGGAAGAACCTAAATCTCACGCTTAAACCATTAGAGACCCCTTATGTTATAGAATTAGCCGATGGTAAATCTGTAGATGTGACCGAAAATCGTATCCGGCTGTCAACTCAAACTCGCGGGCCACACTTTTACCATTGATCTGATGACAACTACCCAGGGTAGTTTTGACGTGGTAGTCGGAATGGACTGGCTATCCGACGTCCGGGCTGAAGTTCTCTGCTTCGAAAAATCTATCCGTATTCCGCTCTCGAACGACGAAATCCTGACGGTACAAGGCGATAAGGCAAGCGCCGTCACCAACATCATCTCATACATACAAGCACAGAAGTATCTTCGGAGAAAGAACTCCTTCGCTTTACCGCACTGATTACCGAATAGCCTAAGGAAGAGAAACGTATAGAAGACATCCCTGTCGTCCGTGATTTTTCCGATGTATTCCCAGAAGAACTACCTGGTCTTCCACCCCATCGACAATTGGAGTTTGAAATCGAATTGGCAAACAATGCAACTCCTATTGCCAAGGCTCCATACCGCCTAGCTCCAGCCGAGCTGCGGGAGCTGTCTACCCAACTTCAGGAGCTATTAGAAAAAAGGATTTATCCGACCAAGCGTTTCGCCATAGGGAGCTCCAGTCCTTTTTGTCAAGAAGAAGGACGGGACTTTCCGCATGTGCATCGACTACAGGGAACTCAACAAGGTTACCGTCAAGAACCGATACCCGTTACCTCGCATCGACGATCTCTTCGACCAACTTCAAGGGTCAAGCTACTACTCTAAGATTGATTTACGGTCCAGTTACCACCAGCTACGCGTCAGGGAGGAGGATATCGCCAAGACGGCATTTCGCACTCGGTATGGCCATTACGAGTTCTTGGTCATGCCCTTCGGTCTCGCCAACGCACCTGCGGTGTTCATGGACCTCATGAACCGCGTGTGTAAACCATACCTCGACAAGTTTGTCATTGTGTTCATCAATGACATACTCATCTACTCCAAAAGTGAAGAAGAACATGCTGAACATCTACGATTGCTGCTAGGATTACTCCAACAGGAAAAGCTATATGCCAAGCTTTTGAAGTGTGATTTCTGGATTCGGGAAGTTCAGTTTCTCGGGCATATCGTGAATGAAAAGGGTATCCACGTAGACCCTGCCAAGATTGAAGCCATCAAAAACTGGGAAGCACCCAAGACACCGACGGAGATCCGCCAATTTTTGGGATTGGCTGGTTACTACAAACGTTTCATCGAGGGATTCTCAAAGATTGCACAACCGCTTACTACCCTCACCCAGAAAGGCATCAAGTATGCTTGGGTGACAAGCAAGAAGCAGCATTTCAATTGCTGAAACAGAAACTTTGCAGTGCACCATTCTGTCCTTGCCGGAAGGGACAGACGACTTTGTAGTATATTGTGATGCTTCCATTCAGGGATTGGGATGCGTACTCATGCAACACGATAAGGTCATCACGTATGCGTCGCGACAAGTGAAGGTTCACGAGAAAAACTACACGACGCATGACCTGGAATTGGGAGCAGTAGTTTTTGCACTTAAGATTTGGAGACACTACCTCTATGGAACGAAGTGCACAATCTTTACAGACCACAAGAGCCTCCAACACATCTTTGATCAGAAGGAGTTGAACATGCGACAGCGTCGCTGGGTCGAACTCTTGAACGATTATGAGTGTGCCATTCGGGATCACCCGGGTAAAGCTAACGTGGTAGCTGATGCCCTTGGTAGGAAGGAACACTTGAAACCAAGTCGTGTACGAGCATTACAACTCACTATTCATTCGGGGCTACCCAAACAAATACGCGACGCCCAGTTAGAAGCAGTTAAGGAGGAAAACATCAAAGCCGAATCGGTGGGAAAAATGGAACGCGATTGGGAAGTAAAACCCAATGGAGCCCGGTATTTCATGAATCGCATATGGGTACCTCTCTACGGAAACCTCAGAGAGCTAGTCATGGATGAAGCTCACAAATCCCGATACTCTGTCCATCCGGGTTCGGATAAGATGTATCAAGACCTTAAAGCTGCGTATTGGTGGCCCAACATGAAAGCCGATATACCACCTACGTGAGTAAATGTTTGACTTGTGCAAAAGTCAAGGTGGAGTATCAAAAGCCATCGGGCTACTCCAACAACCTGAGATCCCAGTGTGGAAATGGGATCAGATCTCAATGGATTTCATCACTAAACTCCCGCGAACCTTGGGTGGTTGCGATACCATCTGGGTGATCGTGGATCGTTTAACTAAGTCCGCACACTTCCTAGCTATTAAAGAAACAGATAAGATGGAGAAGTTGACTCGCATCTACATTAAGGAAGTAGTTTCTCGGCACGGAGTGCCAACATCCATCATCTCAGACAGAGATGCTCGCTTCACGTCAAACTTCTGGCAGTCACTCCAGAAAGCGTTGGGAACACGCTTAGATATGAGCACAGCCTATCACCCACAGACTGATGGTCAAAGTGAAAGGACCATACAAACCTTGGAAGACATGCTTAGGGCATGCGTAGTAGACTTCGGAAATAGTTGGGAAATCCACCTGCCTCTAGTAGAATTCTCATATAATAATAGTTATCATACGAGTATTTCGTAGCACCGTTTGAGGCATTATACGGTCGTAAATGTAGATCACCGGTCTGCTGGGCAGAAGTCGGTGACAGTCAACTCACAGGCCCTGAGTTAATACTTGAGGCTACCGAAAAGATTGTACAAATCAGAAACCGCATGGCGGCGGCACGAGATCGACATAAAAGCTACGCTGATCAACGACGCAAACCGCTTGAATTTCAAGTAGGCGATCGCGTTCTACTAAAGGTGGCACCCTGGAAGGGTGTAATCCGCTTTGGAAAACGGGCAAACTTAACCCACGGTACGTAGGCCCGTTTGTAATCTTGAAACGTATTGGACCCGTAGCTTATCAATTAGACCTTCCTGCCGAACTCAGTGGAGTTCACAACGTATTTCACGTGTCAAATCTGAAGAAGTGTCTATCAGATGAAACTCTAGTTATTCCATTGGATGAGAAACCAAGTGGATGAACAACTGCACTTTGTGGAACAGCCTATCGAGATCATGGATCGTGAGATCAAGACTCGAAGGCACAGCAAAATTCCGATCGTTAAGGTTCGTTGGGACTCTAAGCGTGGACCGGAGTTCACGTGGGAAAGAGAGGATCAAATGAAAAGCAAATACCCACACCTCTTCGCAACTGAGCAGCAAACTAACGATACCAGTAACTAAATTTTCGGGACGAAAATTCTTTCAACATGGGGATGATGTGACAACCTGGAAACTTCTCATACTTTCGTGTACTATTGTTGACTAAATTCTTGTGCATGGCACTTGGAAATCTTTGTGTATGGCACTTGGGAACTTCTTGTAACGTTGCGTACCATCACTAACGAACTAACTCTTTGTGCGTGGCACTCTAAACATGTACGCTACATGCTAAACCGCGTTTACTCAATTTTCGGGACGAAAATTCTTTCAACATGGGGATAATGTGATATCCCGGGTTTTTCGGATAACTTAAACGCGACACTTGTCGAATAAAGTATATGCTAAGTATTAAACGTGTACGAGTTAAATGAATACGTGATGTGTGTTGTGTGATTGTTTTAGTTATAGAATAATTATGGTAGATATGTACACGAACTGAACCGAACCGCGACACGGACCAACTTTGATTCATTGTGACTCTAGGAGTTAACAAAGTTTAAACTTTAAACCCAAGTCTTCGGCCAAAAACAAGGATCAAACCCGAAACCGCAAACCCAAACCGAGATCAAACCTAAACCTCAAACTAAAACTATTCGGCCGATCAAACCCAAACCAAACCAACCCAAGTCCTTGGCCGCGAGAACAATCTCAAACCGCAAACCCATTGCGGGATCAATTGTGTGAACCAAGATCAAACCCAAACCGACCCACCCTAGTTCCTCGGCCACAATCTCAAACCAAAACCGCAATCCTTATCTCTTTGCGCCTATATATACCATCCATGCATGCTCCTTCACAAGTCCCAAAACCCTAACAAGCAAAACAGCCGTCGGCTGCCTTACTCTTGCCTTCCTCTCGGTCGCAGCAGCAGCAGCCATCGCCATCTTCATCTCCCGACCGCAAACAGCCCTTGTTCACCTCCATTCAGTCGCAAGATCAACCATTGTTCACCTCTATTCGATCGCATAACAGCCTGCTACTTTTTCTCAGCCGCGAATAATCTCTTTTCTCGGCCACGGATCTTCTCGGCTGCAAGCAATCCTTGATCACCGATCTCTTATAGTACTCACGGTTCGTTTACCTCATTATTAAAAGATTAGAATTTGTCATATGCTACAAGTTAACACTCGGATACATGTGTTTTGATTGTGTTGTTTTCGGATTATATGATTGAATGAAAGGTTAGGATAACCGATTTGTTAATAATGTTTGCGTTGGATGTTTGTTTAAAAATCTGAAATCATGAGCCTTGTTTGTTTATAAAAACTAGAAGTATGAACTAGGGTTTGCATGGATATGTTATTAGTATTGAATTATGATTAGAAAAACCGTTCTTGATCGCCTAGGTTAATAATATTGACGGATTGTGCGAGTTAATGGTAACAATATGCTGAAAACAGTTGCTGAGTAATAGTTACAGCCGACTTCATCTGGCTGTAACTCGGTCATTAGTTATCTAAAAACGGATTTTCTGATGTCTAGAACGTAGAGATTTGAATAAGGAATCTAATGGCGCTGGATTCATAATTTTCTGAAGTCATTGATATTTTTAAAGGGCCAAATAAGTTCAGTAACTAAAACTGTGAAAATCCCGAAATTTTGTTAGTTGTTTATCGAGTTGGATTTTAAAACCAGTAGGGAGTTGAGTCATGATTTTTGTACAGCAACTAGGTATGGAAATTTCCGGGCAACTCCAACTGGAATTTTGTTAATTGGACAATCGGTGATTTTTAAATAAATTCTTCCGTGGACTGCAGTCAGGAAGTGATAAATCTGACTGCAGCCTAGTATATTAATATTTATGGTTAATTGGTAAAGATTTAGGACTTGGAAAATTTATATAAATTTCTATGGTATAAATGTCACCTACTGTAAAAATATTGGAATTTTTGGAATGTTGGAACTATTTTATAAAAATCCTAGAAAACAGCTGAATTATGAGTGTTAAGCTGAAATTTGATAACTTGTGATTGTGTGCACCAAATTGTGGCATGGATTGGTTTATGTTCATGATAAGTTGTTTTGATCACTAGGTTCACATGAGAATACTTGCATGCATGTTTGAGTGTTAGATATGTTGTTTGTGTGTATCACTTTGTGAGTAAATTACGTGTAGAATTTGTAGTGGTGTGTTCACACACTGACTTGAAATCAATTGGTTTGTTAGGACGCAATTAGCGGTCCCATCCTTTACAACTTCTTTGCTACACTAACCGAGCAACAAAAGGTGAGTTCACGGCCCCTAACTTTATCCGGTTTTTAAACAACAGGGGAGAAAACATGTATACACTCTCAAACTCAATCTCTTTACGTTATACGAATTTAACGTCATATAACTACTCGGTAACTAAGTTAATGTTAATGTAATGTTATGGTCACTAAGCAGCTTTATCACTTAAGTCCTCGTCAATCTCTCGGATCGTTAGTATTGGGTTTAATAGCGGGGGAGTTATAAGTAGTACTACTGGGCCCGACAAGCCCCATCCGAGCTAGTCGCGCTAGCCGACCGGGTATGGTCAACGGGTGAATAATTCGGCCTAACCTCGCCATGGTCAGTGATAGGCCTGGCAAAACGGAGGCACAACAGTCAGCTTCGATCGCGAACTCTTACGTGACATAACTTTAGGCTAGCTACCTATATATGTTAACATTGAACTTAATTACGAATCAACTGTAAATTTTCCCGGGTTGGGGATAATGGAAACAACAACTTATTATTCCGGGTTTGGAATAATGGAAACAACAACTTAATATTCCGGGTTTGGAATATTGGAAGCAACAACTTAATATTCCGGGTTTGGAATATTGGAAGCAACAACTTAATATTCCGGGTTTGGAATATTGGAAGCAACAACTTATTATTCCGGGTTGGAATAATGGAACCAATTCGTTATCCCGGTTAGGGATAACGGGAGAAAACAAACTATAACCGAACAAACGAATTTATGAAAACCTGTGAACTCACTCATCTTTAATGTTGACACTTGTTTCTTTACATGTTTCTCAGGACGCTAGGAGCTCTAGGTGCACGCACATGCATTGAACAAGACATCTTTTATCGAGTCTTATTTATCGATATTGTTTTGGGGTTTTTTTTCATTTGTTTTGGCGTTTGTGTTGGCGCCCGCTTCACTATTTATTTTATGCTTCCGCTCAACTTGAAAAACTAATGCTCTGCTAAATATTGGTAATTAATTTAGACAATATAAAATCTACAACAAATGATTTTGGAAAACGTATTATTAAATCATATAGATCGTTCGACGTACTAGTGTTTCAGATTCTGGTTTGTTCACACGCCTCGCGGTAAAACTCTGCAAGTGGAAATTTAGGGTGTGACAGGGATCACACACCAGGAGGAATCTCCAGCGCAGCAACGCCGATAAGCGCATCGCTACAATGGTAGCCAAGGAAATGGCTAAAGTCATCCCGCAAATCGTCTTGGAAATTCATGTTGTGAGCAGTAACTCCTCGGTCGACTCGAAAGCTGAAACCCCCAAGTCACGGTTCAGTTTCAAGAATTTCAAGGCTTGTGCACCTCTCGCTTTCACGGTCAACGATGGACCAACTGCTACGTTCCATTGGTTTGACACCATGAGGTCACCTTTAGGCAAAGTGGATGCCCCAATGACCTTCTCACGGTGAACGCTACAGGAGTCTTCCAGTCCCGTGCTCTCAACTGGTGGACCGCAGAAAGAAATAGGCGCGGTAATGATGAAGCCTATAATCTGTCTTGGGAAGAACTCAAGGAAGTGATGAATAAAGAGTTATGTCCTCCACATGAGCTACAAAAGCTCGAGAATGAGTTATGGGGTATCAAGCAAAATGGTCCCGACAATGCAGGACTTACCGCTCGATTCAAGATTTTGAGGATCATCTGTCCCAGCCAAGTTGATAATACTGAGAAGGCCATCAACAAGTATATCCGTGCTCTTCCCGAATGTGTTGCAAATTTCTTGAAAGTTGCTCGTACTACAACCATCGAGGAAACCTACATGCTCGCTGCTGAGATCAATGATCAGCGAGTTCAAGATGTTTATTTCAAGAACCCTATGAAAGTTGCCAATCAAGCTGTCACTGAACGAACTGCTGCTATCGAACCGCCCAGTGACCCGAAGGGAAAGCGTCAGGGATACAAAAGAGGAAACCCTAGCAAGAACTACGCCGCTGCTACACCACTCAACTCCCAGCCTTACCGGCCTCCTGCTCAAAACGCACCCCTAGCTAAACGTGCGTATACTGGTCCTCCTCCCTTGTGCTCTAAATGCACCTATCATCACGCAGTTGGTGGGAATTGTCGCTTCTGCACCAACTGTAACATCTACGGCCACTTTACTGTCAGCTGCCGTAGTGGTCCTCGTCAGCCAGCTCCTCAAACTCAAGCAGCTCCAGCTCTACCAGCTCCTCCTCAGGCCAATCAGCAGTCAGCCAAGAGCATGTGCCTGCAACACGTGCGAAGACCCGAATCATTTCAGTAACGTCTGCCCGAACAAACCTGTGAAGCAGGAACAGCTGCAGCCTCAGCAACAGCCACCACCACAGCCTCAACAGCAGCAACAACAGGCTGCACGTGGACGAGCCTTTAACCTCAACCATCGCCAGGCTCAGAATGACAACAATGTTGTCAATGGTACGTTCCTTGTCAATGGTATTTATGCTTCATGTTTATTTGATACTGGTGCCGATAATTGTTTTGTATTGTTAGAAGTCGGAAAGGTTTTAAAATGTAAGCGCGCTAAACTCCCAAAGACTTTCGATGTGGAAGTCGCCACCGGAAAATCCGTCACCGTCACCTTCGTCCTACGTGGTTGTTCTCTCGATCTTAACAACCATGTCTTCGTGATCAATCTCATACCTATGTAGTTAGTTAGCTTCGATATCATAGTAGGTATGGACTTTCTTCGTGAAAACCATGTTGAAGTTGTATGCTTCGATAAGATGATTCGCTTCCCTCTCCCTAACGGTGATCAACTACATGTCTATGGTGAAACTCAAAGAAGTTGATGCTTTTGTCATGTACTCGAGCACACAAATATTTGCGAAAGCAATGTGTTGCCTTTCTAACCCATATCATGAACCCGGAGAAAGAAAAGAAGACTTTTAAAGACGTTCTTGTTGTTTGTGAATTTCCCAAAGTCTTTCCCGACGACTTACCCGGATTACCCCCTACTCACGATGTTGAATTCCGTATCGATTTAGTTCCCGGTGCTACTCCCGTTGCTAAAGCTCCTTATCGTCTCGCACCATCAGAAATGCGCGAACTATCAAGCCAACTTCAAGAGCTTCTTGATAAAGGTTTCATACGCCCGAGCACTTCGCCATGGCCACACCCGTTCTTTTCGTGAAAAAGAAAGATGGGACGTTCCGAATGTGCATTGATTATCGTGAACTTAATAAGCTCACGATAAAGAACCGTTATCCTCTTCCTCGAATCGACGACTTATTCGGTCAGCTTCAAAGGTGCTACTTGCTTTTCTAAGATCGATCTTCGTTCCGGCTATCATCAGTTACGCGTGTTGGAAGAAGATATTCCGTAAACCGCTTTTCATACTCGATATGGCCATTTTGAATTCATGGTCATGCCTTTTGGTCTTACCAATGCACCCACGGTCTTCATGGATTTGATGAACCGTGTGTGTAAAGCTTTCTTGGATCGTTTCGTCATTGTTTTCATTGATATATCCTTATCTATTCGAAGTCGAGAGATGAACACGTGCGCCATCTCCGTTTAGTCCTCGAACTTCTCCAAGGAAATCGCCTTTACGCTAAGTTCTCTAAATGTGAATTCTAGCTCGAGGAAGTCCAATTTCTCGGCCACATCGTTAATAGTCAGGGATTCACGTCGACCCTACAAAGATCAAAGCTGTCAAGAGTTGGATTACCCCGAAGAATGCCTCTGAAATCCGTTCATTTCTTGGATTGGCGGGTTATTACCGTCCATTCATCACCGACTTCTCGAAAATCGTTGTTCCGCTTACCGCTTTAACTCATAAAGACAAACCTTTTGTTTAGGATTCCAAGCAAGACGAAGCTTTTCAAACGCTCAAGTGTATGCTGTGCAACGCCCCTGTACTCGCTTTACCCGACGGAAACGACGAGTTCGTTTTTTACTGCGATGCCTCAAACCTTGGTCTTGGTTGTGTCCTCATGCAACGAGATAAAGTTATCGCGTATGCGTCTCGACAACTCAAGATCCACAAGAATAACTACACAACCCACGATCTCGAACTCTGTGCAGTTCTTTTTGCATTGAAAATATGGCGACACTACCTTTACGGTACTAAGTGTACGGTCTTCACCGACCATAAGAGCTTACGACATATCTTCAACCAAAAGGAACTAAATATGCGCCAACGCAGATGGGTTGAACTTCTCAACGATTACGATTGCGAGAACGCTACCATCCCGGCAAAGCAAACGTCATCGTCGATGCTCTAAGTCGACGAAGCTATGTATATAGTATTCGTGACTCTCAAGCTTTGAATGATCTCGAAATCATGATTCGCTCCGCTCAATTCGCTTGTTTTAATAAAAATACTTTGGAGGAAGAAATGCAATGTGGTGCTGAAACTCAACTCGCTGTTAAACCTAACGGTATCTATTATTATCTCGATCGCATTTGGATTCCCAGCCGTGATAATCTTCATGAATTACTAATGACCGAAGCCCATAAATCTCGATATTCCATTCACCCCGGTGCCGACAACATGTACCAGGACCTTCGTCCTAAGTACTGGTGGCCAGGCATGAAAAAAGATATCGTCGTGTACGTTTAAAGTGCTTAACCTGCTCGAAGGTTAAAGCCGAACATCAAAGACCCTTAGGCTTACTCGAACAACCCGAAATCCCGATGTGGAAGTGGGAGAGCATAGCTATGGACTATATTACGAAACTTCCTCGCACTTCCTCTGGTTACGATAGCATCTGGGTTATCGTTGATCGTCTTACCAATCGTGCACTTTATTGCTATACGAGAAGACTTTAAGGTCGAACGATTAGCCCGAATCTATACCGACGAAGTTATATGTCGACACGGTACGCCTCGTGACATCATTTCTGACCGAGACGGTCGCTTTACCTCACGTCTCTGGGAGACTTTTCGATCCGCCCTCAGTACTACTCTCAATCTCAGTACCGCTTTCCACCCTCAAACCGACGGTCAGACTGAGCGAACGATCCGCACCCTTGAAGACATGCTTCGTGTGTGCATCATAGATTTCAGTGGTAATTGGGATACGCATTTACCTTTAATCGAATTCTCGGACAATAATAGTTATCATACCAGCATTCAAATGGCTCCTTTTGAGGCACTGTATGGAAGAAAATGTCGATCGCCTATTGCATGGCACGAGATCGGAGAAGCACAAATCACCGATCCCGAGCTGATTCAAGCAATGACAGACAAGATCCTCCAGATCAGAGACAATCTCTTGAAAGCTCGGAGTCGTCAAAAGAGTTATGCCGATAAACACCACAAGCCCTTACAGTTCGAAGTGGGAGATCACGTTCTCCTAAAGGTTGCACCTTGGAAGGGAGTGATCCGCTTCGGGAAGAAAGGAAAGCTAGCGCCTCGATACGTTGGTCCCTTTAAGATTCTGGAAAGGATCGGTAAAGTAGCCAATCGTCTCGAACTACCGGCGGAACTTAATAACGTTCATCCGACTTTCCACGTGTCTAACCTCAAGAAAGCCTAGCCGAAGGGAATCTCCATGTACCCCTCGAAGATCTGCAAATCAACGAGACTCTCCATTTGTGGAAAAGCCTGTCGAGATCATGGACCAAGAAACCAAGAAACTACGGCGCTCACGCATCCCTATAATGAAGGTCCGATGGGAAGGCAAACGCGGCGCAGAGTTCACTTGGGAATTGGAAAGTGACATAAGGGCCAAGTACCTTTCACCTCTTTGTTACGACCACTACTTAAATTTCGGGACGAAATTCCCTAAAGTAGGAGAGACTGTAACAACTCGAAATTTCGTTGTTATCTTTTCTTTTATTTTCCATTGTATCTATCGCTTGTAATCTCGAGATTCGTTTATAAGAAAGTTATGTTAAATTAAATATGTTTTATTTCAATTATATCACATCTAAACGCTTATTAAACGCATCGCTAATCTCATCGCATCGCAAAACGCAGTTAATTATATGGTTGTTGTTATTTATGTGTTTGTATGTTTACGGTTATGATTACGCTCGCTATCGCATCGCTCTCGCACACTCAAATCGCTACATCGCACTATTAAATCGCCTATAACGCTTAGTATAACTATCTAATGATAACCAAATCACCAAACGAACTCATAACCAAATAAACGAAGAAAACCCAACTTGGTCAAGTTCGCTCGAACTTGGGTGACCCAAGTTCGGCCAACTGATGGCCAACACAACAAACCTTCATTTCCCACAAGTTCGCTCGAACTTGCCTTGATTCTTCACAGAATCACCAAGTTCGGCCAAACTTGGAATGAATCTCTTAAATACCTAGCAAGTTCGCCCGAACTTGCATGAAATCATGCAAGTTCGACCGAACTTGACTCCCACCAGCTCACTTTTTGCCTTCACTATAAATACTTAGCCCCATTCTCTCATTTGAACTTGCTGCAACTTCTCCAGAGCTCTCAAACCCGAAACCCTTTGTTTTCTAAGTAAGAATCAACCTGATTTCAACTACAATGATGTTCATCAACGTTTTACAACAGTTTACAACAATTTTTCACAAGTCTTTGCCTTCATTTTCTTCAAATCTCTTCTGTTTACGAAAATCTTCATCTTTTTCTACAAAACTTCTATTTTTCACTCAGATCTATGCTTAGATCTGAGCAAAACCTTTAAATCATCAATTTTTACACAATATTCGGACTAATGACGAATGTTTCGTTCACTTTTGAGTGGAACGAGGTGTTGTCAAGTGAGAATCTCAGATTCGGAAGCACAAGGACGAAATCGTCACTTTACACAAGCTGGACAAACCCGTACGAACCATCAAGTTCGCCCGGATTAGCCTGAGTTTCTGTAAAATGGCTAAGTTCACTCCAAAAGACCTCTCCAGCCTAAGTTTTACTCAGTGGCTTAAGGTTGGAGGGATGGGCACTCGATTTCCTCAGCAAACGACGCGAAAACTCAAGATTTTGGACACGAAAACATCAAGTTCCTCTGGTCACAATAGCATTTGGGTTATCGTCGATCGTCTTACCAAATCTGCGCACTTTATTGCTATACGAGAAGACTTAAGGTCGAACGGTTAGCCCGAATCTATACCGACGAAGTTATATGTCGACACGGGACGCCTCGTGACATCATCTCTGACCGAGACGGTCGCTTTACCTCACGTCTCTGGGAGACTTTTCAATCCGCCCTCGGTACTACTCTTAATCTCAGTACAGTTTTCACCCTCAAACCGACGGTCAGACCGAGCGCACGATCCGCACCCTCGAAGACATGCTTCGTGCTTGCATCATAGATTTCGGTGGTAATTGGGATACACATTTACCTTTAATTGAATTCTCGTACAATAATAGTTATCACACTAGCATTCTAATGGCTCCTTTTGAGGCGCTGTATGGAAGAAAATGTCGATCGCCTATTGCATGGCACGAGATCGGCGAAGCACAAATCACCGGTCCTGAGCTGATTCAAGAAACGACAGACAAAATCCTCCAGAGCAGAGACAATCTCTTGAAAGCTCAGAGTCGTCAAAAGAGTTATGCTGATAAACGCCGCAAGCCCCTGCAATTCGAAGTGGGAGATCACGTGCTCCTAAAGGTTGCATCTTGGAAGGGAGTGATCCGCTTCGGGAAGAAAGGAAAGCTAGCGCCAAGATACGTAGGTCCCTTTAAGATTCTGGAAAGGATCGGCAAAGTGGCCTATCGACTCGAACTACCGGCAGAACTTAATAACGTCCATCCGACTTTCCACGTGTCTAATCTCAAGAAATGCCTGCTGAAGAAAATCTCCACGTCTCTCTCGAGGACTTGCAAATAAACGAGACTCTCCATTTTGTGGAAAGGCATGTCGAAATCATGGACCGAGAAACCAAGAAGTTACGGCGCTCTCGCATCCTTATCGTGAAGGTCCGATGGGAAGGCAAACGCGGTGCCGAGTTCACTTGGGAATTGGAAAGTGACATGAAGGCTACGTATCTGAATCTCTTCGTTACGGCCACTACTTAAATTTCGGGACGAAATTTCCTAAAGTAGGGGAGACTGTAACAACTCCGAATTTCGTTGTTATCTTTTTCTTTTATTTTCGTTGTATTTATCTTTTGTAATTCCAAGATTCGTTATAAGAAAGTTATGTTAATTAAATTATGTTGAATTACAGTTATATCGCATCTAAACGCTTACTAAACGCATCGCTAATCTAATCGCAAATCACAACTAATTACGCTATTATACGAGCCGAGTGTGTTATTGTTTAATAAACACTTGTGCCATCGCATCTTTTATCTCATCGCATCGCAAATCGCAGTTAATTATGTGGAATTATGTTTTGTGTGTGTTATATTTGTTTGTGTTATGGTTATAAACGCTATTGCAACGCTCTCACACGCTTGAATCGCTAAATCGCACTATTATATCAATTACAATGCTTAATATACTTACCTAATATGAACCGAATCGCCGAACAAACTCGTAACGCGAAATAATCAAACAAAACTTGACCATTAGGTCAAGTTCGGCCGAACTTGTGCATCACAACTTTGCCGAACTTGTCTAAGCCATAATAATCAAACCATTCAACAAGTCCGCCCGGACTTGTATTCAAAACTCAAGAAAATCAACAAGTTCGCTCGAACTTGTAACAAGTTCGCCCGAACTTGATGTCCAGCTCACCTTTTTCACCTCCACCTATAAATACTCAGCTCCATTCTCTCATTCGGACTTGCTTCAAGTTCGCCCGGAGCTCTCAAAACCCGAAACCCTTTGTTTTCTAAGTAGGATTCAACCCGTTTTCAACTACAACAACGTTCAACAAGTTTTATAACGATTTTGCACAAGGCTCTGCCTTCGTTTTCATCAAATCTCTTCTGGTTTACGAAATCTTCATCTTTTTATACAAAACTTCTCTTTTTCACTCAGTATCTGAGTAAAACCTTCAAAACCTTATTTTTTACACAATATTCGGACTAAACGACGTATGTTTTGTTCACTTTGAATGGAACAAGGCGTTGTCTAGCTAGATCTCAATCCGGAAGCTCAAGGACGAAATCGTCACTTTACACAAGCTGGACTAACCGTACGAACCTTCAAGTTCGGCTGGATTAGCCCGAGTTTCTGTAAAATGGCTAAACTCGCTCCAAAAAGACCTCTCCGGACTAAGTTTTACTCAGTGGCTTAAGGTTGGAGGGATGAACACTCGATTTCCTCAGCAAACGACGCAAAACGCAGATTTGGATGCCAAAACCATCAAGTTCGCTCTGATATACACCAAGTTCGCTCGAACTTGTCACCAGGTTGGTGACTAAGTTCGCCTGAACTTGGTCTTCTACATCAAATCTGCAAGAATGGCACAAGTTCGCCTGAACTCTGTCCAATTCTCAAGAGAATTAGGCAAGTTCGCCCGAACTTGTCCTCCTCAGTTAAAAAACCTTACAAGTTCGCCCAACTTGTATCATACACGCCCTCTCACACTAGGTTTTCACAAGTTCGCCCGAACTTGTATGGAAACATACAAGTTCGCCCGAACTTGTCTTCTACCCAATCCAAACTTAAACGTTTCAGCAATTCGGAAGACTGATGCACTTTTGTTCGCTTACAGGCTGATCCGGCACTCTCCGCAACTTCTCGCAGATCCCGAATCTCTCCCATAAACGCACCAACTGTGAGTATACTTGAACCCTTTTTATGCTTAAATGCACTTTTGGGTGTCACATATGTTCCTATATCAAATCACCTCACACAAATCTCAAATGTTTATTCGCAACCCGCTTTATACATGACTTTATGTGAAACCTGCTGAATTGTATGTATTGCTTGATTGCTTGTACGCCACCCTTAACATGATAGTATACTAGAGGTTGACCCGCCACCCGGAGGCCCGGGGTTGTTAAGGCTCACACTTTTATTTCGCATTTATTTTCTCTTTTATGATGTGAACGCTTGTTCGCATGCCTCGATCAATCGCGGTTTGTTGGTTTGCATGAATCTAAGTAGTTACATCATTCACAACTATTACGTATGTCATGCGGTGTATGCTAAACGCTTTTATATCTATATTGTATGCAAAACTCGTATGCTCACTTTTACTTAATTGTATTGACGTTTTATTTTAACATATGTGGCAAGTTGAGGATTTATAGCTTGGATGCTTAGTGTTAGGTTTTGCCTTAGAATATCTTGTAATAAATCTAGGGAAGATCGGATCAGATTTTATGTTTAAGAGATTATTTTGGAATGTAATGATTATTTGAAGATTGTATGAGTTTAATAGTATGGGATATTAAATGTTGATTATTGTCTTTAAAATGATTGTTATGAATCTCTTGATCAATCTGATTCGCCTAGTGCCACTACCCCGATGTTTCCGCCATCAGTTGGGGTGTGACACGGGCGGAGTTGTGTAAGCACAACTTCGGGCGAACTTGGCCTGGTGGCTGGGTTTTGTTTGTTATTTGCATGTTAGGTGCTCGTTTGGCTATTCGGTTCGTATTAGATAGTTGTGTTAGCGTTTTAGCGAGGCGTTAAGCGTTGCGTTAAATAAAATAATATGATTTAGCGATTCGTGCGAGTGAGAGCGTTGCGATAGCGAGTATAACCATAAATCATAAAGCACACATAACACATAAGTAACATAATGTAACATAATTAGCCGCGATTCGAGTTTGCGTTGAGAGTTGCGAGTATTAACGATTTAAATGCGATAAATAAGCGAGGTAATATGCGTTTTTAAAATAATCTAAACCATTATAATTAATCCAGATTACAAAACGATATAGAAACAGAAACAATGGTAATGATAAGGCTTCGGATAACAATCCGAAAGATCGGGTTGTTACATGATGTATTTTACATGATTAATGTGTTACATATACGTTACAATGTTCAAAGTGACATTTATATTGATCATACACCGTAACCTTACTAATACATACGGTACAATACATTAAATTTTTTTATCTATACTATATTATAATGCATGAGGAGGGACATTTTAAGGTTCCCAAAAAATAAGAACCTTTTCTCTTTTAATTTATAAATACACCCTAAAATAAGGGTAAATTGACCTTTTAAACAAAAATTATATTTTAGCTCCACGTCTTATTACACTTAAATACCTAAGTTTTAGCTCCACAACAAACTTATAATTCTTTTATATATTATTACCGTATCTTATAAACTATAATGTCTAAAAAAATCCCAAAAGTATCGTGACGACCTACTCATTTTTTCAACGTTTCGATAGTTGTCTTGGTTAGTATTGACGTGTGAATTAAAAGGTACAGGTAGATGATACCTTAGTGTACAAGTGATTAAAGCCCAACGTACTTAGTCATTATCTGCATAATGTTTAATAGATACAGAATGTCAAGTGATTAAACCTTCATCTTTAACAAAATTATAGATGATTAGTTAGTAGTTACACTTTATACCCTTATAAAAAAACTAACCCCTTCCAATTAGTTAAATAATTACATTATATTATATATATATATTATAATAATATATAATATATAATACACATATAAACGAGTATTTTATTCTCTTTAATTTGAGTATAGTATTTCTATAATTTTTCTAATTAAGAAAATTGATATGTTAGTATAAACAAGGTCTAAGTGTGAGTAATAACTGAATCGTTAACCGAAACCGAACCAAAATCAACCAAAAATTGAGTTAACTTAAAAACGATTAACCGAAGCCCGAATTAACCAAAAATGGTTATTGATTTTTTTGTACCATCATATAAATAAAATTAACTTAACCGAACCATTCATATCTTCATATATTACTAGTTTTCATACCTTAGTTCATGTATTTCATATCTATACTCCAATTTTATGTATTTATACCTCAATTCATGTACCTATACATCCATTACATGTTATAACTAAATTTCATTAGGCCAAAGTTTGGTTTGGCTATTAGCCGAAATTATATGAATCAAACCAAAACCGTTAATCTAACTGAATAAACCAAACCGATTAAATGAGAACGGATTGGTTAATAAAATAGACTAATCGATGACTTCAATTTCCGTTGAGGATACTAATATAACTAAACAAACAATGCACACCGTGGCAATGTTTGTATTTCCTGTCGTATCGCGCACGCACATATCAATTATTAACCAAAACCGGTTATCGGTGAGCAATAACTAAATTGTTAACCTAAACCAAACCGAAAATAGACGAAACCGAACTGAAATCAACCAAAAAGCGGTTATCAATTTTTTTGTACTCCCATTTAATCAAAACAAGTTGAACCGAACCGAATCATTCTTATTTTTATAAATCTCTAGCTTTTGTACCTCCAATTCATATATTTCATATTTTATATCTTCATTTCATATATATTTATATTTTCATTTCATGTATTTATACCTCAATTTCATATATTTCTAAGCAAAAGTTTTTGCCCAAGTTTGGTTTTTGCTATTAGTTGAAATTAAATGAACCAAACCGAAAACCGTCAATCTAACCGAATAAACCGAAGTAATTAAGCGAAAACCGATTGATTAATAAAATAGACTAACAGATGACTTTGGTTTCGGCTTCGGTTTAGGATAATAACCGAACCGACCGAATCATGCATAACATAATGAAATGGATTACCTGATTACTTCACTTTTGATGTATATCTGTCACAATAATGCTACAATAAATATTATCTGAATAAGAAAACTATCAAAAACAAGTATCGCAGTGCGATATATCACTCCCATTGCATCGCTGTGCATCCTCCTAGTTGTAATAAACAAGTGAAACATAACAATACTTTACTAAATTAATTACTTGGTTAGTCCATGTGGTATTTTCATCTTGTATATTTAAAACTCATATGTGTGGTCCCCTATGTTTTAAATTCGTAACATATATGGTCCTTAAAGTTGAAGAGCGATAATTGTTTTCATTATATTTTAGTAAAAGACTAAATAGCCCCTTATTTATTATTCAAAAACATTACACAACTAAATAAACCTTTTATGCTAAGAACAAAATATAGAATAAAAAGGAATATAGACCTATTCCCAAAATCATTTCTACTTAGATGACCCATTATCTTGACACATCACCGTCCCATCTTTCGGCGCTACATCATAACATTCTAGTAACACTCCTCGTCACTCTTCTTTGTTGGCAGTTTCAGAGAGTGATCACCATTATCAATCGTCACGGGTCATCATTCTTCTCCCTCGATAAGGGCATTCACATCCCATTCCTTATCCTCATCCATATAATATTATTAAAACTTTTCAAAGTTGTCTATCAAAATTCTAAAACCTCCCATATTCAATTTTGGTATAATTACAGAATAGGGAATTGATAAATACACCATTTCAATGTAGTTTAGGTTTAAAGAATTGATTGTAATAGTTTTTTTCGTTTATAACCATACATTTTTCCTTAAAAATTAAAAATTCGATAATTTTACCAATTAGGATGTGGATGGTGATGGGCGTGAGGTGAGGTGAGGGTGGACGATGGTGATGATGGCTAGTTTGATGAACATGATGGGGAGGGGGCAGGGTTGGGTGGTGTTTTTTCATCAAAGAAAAGAAAAAGAGGGATGAAGGACAACAAAGTTAGTTGATTGAAGAAGAAAAATTAAAAGAACTGAGTAAATTAGTGACATGGTAAAATGATTGTTTTCTTTAAATTCTTTTATCTTAATCAATAAGGGTAAAAAACATTTTATATATAGTTAACACGATACTTAACATCCATCTACTCTAATGACCATCTAAGTTGGGGTTTTAAATCAATAAAAACCACACATGTAATTTTTCAAAGTTTATGACTAAACATGTAACATAAAGATAGCACAGGAACCATTTGAGCAATTAACTCTATCTCACTTCACAATTTCAAAATTCAAATCAAAATATCCCTGATCCCATATAAAACGCCAGCACACACACACACACATTCACACCTTCTCTCCAGATCCTCATCCAAACCCTAACCACTCTCCTTCCAAAATGCGTGAAATCCTCCACATCCAGGGCGGCCAATGCGGCAACCAGATCGGAGCCAAGTTCTGGGAGGTCGTATGCGCCGAGCACGGCATCGACGTCACCGGCAAGTACACCGGCGACTCCGAGCTCCAGCTCGAGCGTATCAACGTCTACTACAATGAAGCCAGCGGCGGAAGATTCGTTCCACGCGCCGTCCTCATGGATCTGGAGCCTGGAACCATGGACAGTCTCAGATCTGGCGTGTACGGCCAGATCTTCCGGCCTGATAACTTTGTTTTCGGTCAGAGTGGTGCTGGTAATAATTGGGCGAAAGGACACTATACTGAAGGCGCTGAGTTGATTGATTCTGTTTTGGATGTTGTTAGGAAGGAAGCGGAGAATTGTGATTGCTTGCAAGGTATATATATGTATATTTTCGTATTTTTACTGTTTTTGATATGTGTTTTGTTGATGTAGATAGTTTGTTGAGTATGGAAACTGTGGATCTAGAATCTAGTTGTGTGTAACTGTGTATGTGATTTTGTTTGGATATTTGTGCTAGAAATATTATTCTGTGATTGTTTGCAAATGTATATATTGTTTTTTGTGTTTATTTTTGTAGATCTAGTATGTGTTTGTTAATTAGGTAAGAGGAATTTTGTGTGTTTTAATACTCGTGTAATCCTTGGTTTAAAAAGTGCGAAGTCTCAATAGCAGAGGCATGAGGGGAGAGTTTCACGAATGCAAGGCGTTTAAATTAGAAAATACTGAAAAAGTAATTTACATTACATGTTCTATTTGTTTATCAACCGTAAACACAAAAACATGTTTTTGACGAATGTGCAGTGTATTGGCTCTTATGTTTGATCAATACACATAGATAGATCTTTGTGATGCAGAGATTAAGAAACATATTAGTGTTTTGTTCTTTGTCCTGTGTTAGGTCGGATGTTTTTTTGCCGTGGTCATGAGTATTAGTAATTTGTTTACTTTACGTTGAGCTCACGAATGCATGTTTATAATTCGTGTAGGGTCTTTATTTTGTTTTTAATTGTAGTTTTGGATTCTACATTGATAATATTATTTGATTTGCAGGTTTTCAGGTGTGCCATTCTCTAGGAGGTGGGACGGGGTCTGGTATGGGGACACTTTTAATCTCCAAGATCAGAGAAGAATATCCAGACAGAATGATGATGACCTTCTCTGTATTTCCGTCTCCTAAGGTTTCAGATACTGTTGTCGAACCTTACAATGCCACGTTATCAGTTCACCAGCTTGTTGAAAATGCGGATGAATGTATGGTTCTTGACAATGAAGCCTTGTATGATATTTGCTTTAGGACACTTAAACTCACAACTCCGAGCTGTAAGTTTCCCATGAATTATCTGGTATCAGCAATCGGTGAGTTTGTTCACTGTGTACTAACTGACCAAGTGTTTTTAACAGTTGGTGATCTTAATCATCTCATTTCTGCAACCATGTCGGGAGTTACATGCTGTCTAAGGTTTCCAGGACAGCTCAACTCCGATCTAAGAAAACTTGCAGTAAATCTTATCCCATTCCCACGTCTTCACTTCTTCATGGTTGGTTTTGCTCCACTAACCTCACGTGGGTCCCAGCAATACCGCGCTCTCACTGTTCCAGAGCTCACACAGCAAATGTGGGATGCCAAGAACATGATGTGTGCTGCTGACCCACGACACGGGCGTTACTTAACTGCATCCGCCATCTACCGTGGAAAGATGAGCACCAAGGAAGTTGATGAACAGATGCTAAACGTTCAAAACAAGAACTCGTCTTACTTTGTTGAGTGGATCCCCAACAATGTGAAATCAACCGTGTGTGATATTCCACCAACCGGTCTAAAGATGGCATCCACCTTCATTGGCAACTCGACATCCATTCAAGAAATGTTTAGGCGTGTTAGTGAGCAGTTTACTGCCATGTTCAGGAGAAAGGCTTTCTTGCACTGGTACACTGGTGAAGGTATGGATGAGATGGAGTTACCGAGGCTGAGAGCAATATGAATGATTTGGTATCCGAATATCAGCAGTATCAAGATGCCACTGCTGATGACGAAGGAGAGTATGAGGATGAGGAAGAGGGCGAGTATGAGGAATGAATGGAGAAAAACCGTACTGAACTTGGTTTTTGTCGTGTGTTTGTAATCTTGACTACTGTTCATTCGAATTTGAAAGCTGGTTGGTTTCATTTGTGAAAAGTTTACTAGAATGCAAGTGTTTTGCTAAAGTGAATGTCTGTATTATAAGTATTACTTGGTTTTGTACTTTTTTTGGGGCATTTTCTTTCTTAAATTGATTTTGCGTTATTATTGGGTTGAAGTTGCACGAATGCTAGAAAGTATGTTGATTTAACTTCAAAGTGGCCATATTTTTCTAGCTTTTTGGAAAGAAAAATCGTTAGTAACTTGTTGCTTAAAAAAACAGTAATTTTCTAAGATAGGTAAGTATTATGTGATAAGATAGGTGATCTTATCTAGTTTCTCCATATGTTTTCACTTTTCTCTCTTAAGGTTTTATTTTGGACATTTCTATTTACACACTTATTTTGTCTATTCACACACCTGGTAGTCTTTTGTCTGGTTGGCGGACAACGCCAAAGCTGCCGCGCTTTGTGGCCGACCAAACCGCTTGCCAGCTGACACTAGGGGGTGTGTGAATAGACAAAGTAGATAGGTGACGTGTGTGAATAGCAAGATCCTTTATTTTACGTCAACTCTTAAGTGTCATCAAAATGGTCCTTTAGGTTGATTAATTTTGCAATTTTAGTCTAAAATTAAACATTTTGAATATGGGTCCATGTGGTTTCAATTTTGTTGCATTTTCATCCAAAATCAAAATCGGGTCCGATTTTTCAGTTAATATTCAGCTTTTTTGTCTTTTTTTTCCCTTTTAATGAAGGGCAAAATGGTTTTTTAATATTTTATTATAACAAATTTAAAATCTGACCAATTTGCCCTTCATTAAAATGGAGGAAAAAGACCAAAAAGCTGGATATAACTGAAAAATCGGACTAGATTTTGATTTTGGATGAAAATGACAACAAAATTGAAACCACAAGGACTCAGATTCAAAAGGTTTAATTTAGTACTAAAATGGCAAAACTAATCAAACCTCAGGGACCATTTTGGCAGTTTACTCTAGTTTTTCCTATTAGTTTAAAATTTCGTTTCTAAATAAAAAGGGTCCATTTTTACTAATTTATTCTTCGGAATGAGGATGTTCTATATTCGGTTTCAAACAGATTTAAGACGTTTCCAACCGAACCAAACTAGTTTAATACCCGTCCGGTGGACGGGTTACGTTATTGCATTATATAGTAATAACATGAATGAAACCTATGAACACTACAAACTTGCTTTTTTATCGTTTTGGCCTCTGGATAGTCCTCTTCGGCTTCAAATTGGACGGCTATAAAAAGTTACAATACGTTATACTGATTGTCAATAAAATGAAAGATTTAAATATATATCCATATACAGCAGTTATATATGCCATATAAAAGCAGAGTTAGGGTGATGAAGTATATACACGCAGGATCATTTTCCAATACAACAAAGGTAACAATCATTTAAAATTTATTCTTGAGTAAACTTCTATTTTGCTCCCTATGGTTTGGTCACTTTAATGATTTTGCCTCAATCTTTTAAAAATAGCCAGTTTACTCCCTGATCTATGAAGCCCTTCATGATTTCACTCTCTGCCTCTAACTCCATCCAAATTGTTTGTTAACTGAAAGAGTATTTTGGTAACTCGTCACATACAAGTAAGGATGTTTTGGTAGTTTTACTTATAAAGATATTTTTGAATTATAAAAATCAATTATTCAATTTCATCAAATCCTTGAATTTGTTTTTGACTTTTTGTCATTTACTGATATTAAATCATCAACATCAAAAT
Organism: Scalesia atractyloides; assembly: GCA_947069175.1. Lineage (NCBI taxonomy): Eukaryota > Viridiplantae > Streptophyta > Magnoliopsida > Asterales > Asteraceae > Scalesia > Scalesia atractyloides. The sequence goes on from CAMTDV010000024.1 coordinate 64,957,911, forward strand.
TCATTCATAACATCCAACACCATTATATCATCAACATCACAGCTCATTCAAAAGCATTCAACGCCGTTGGAACTAAGCACCACCACTCCCCCTCCCAGTGCTACAATAAGACGACCACCACCTGCTATCACAACTAGCCCGCCACCACCAACATCCACCACTTAATGTTCTGTTGAAGAATCATCACCGCCGTCGGACCTCAGTACCATCTTCGTCGGAGCTAACCGACACCACAGTCATCGAAACCAACTACCGCCGCCGTCGCTTCCGCTTAAAGATCTTATAATCGGCCAAGGTTAGTTGTGATTTCCGGTCAAATCTTGTCACAGATCTCATTTATGGTTTCAAACCAAGTTTGTAGATCTGGTGTGGATTTTACGATCCAGATTGAGTTTATGGTTGTGGTGGTGGTGGCAGGCGGTGGTAGGGTTGTGGTGGTGGAGGCTGAGGTGAGAAAGAGAGATGGGGGGGGGGGGGGGGGACAGAAGGTAGAGTTAGGTGTTTGCTTTATCGAGTTTGTATCTAGAGGTGGGGTGATTTTGAGAGACGGTGGTGGGATTCGACGGGGTGGGTTTTTAGGGAAGATGTCGGCGGTGGTAGGTTTTTTGGAAGATGTCGGCGGTGAAGGTGGTACAATGGTGGCTATTGGTGATTGATGGCAGGTTGTAGTGGTTGATTAGGTGGTGCTAGTTGTTGGTGTTAGTGGTGGAAAGCAGGTTGGTATAGGTGGTTGATTGTTGGCGTTGGTGTTAATGGTGGTGGCAGCCGGCAGGTTTGTGTAGAGAGAGAGAAGAGATATGGTAGAGAGAGAGAGAGAGAAAAGAGAGAGTATAGAGAGAGATGAACAAATATGGTTTTGTATATATTATTATTATTATTAATATATAATATACTTAGTTTTACTAAAATACCTTTAGTTTTATACTTGATTTCCAAAATACCCTTTCAGTTAACATACAATATGGATGGAGTTAGAGGCGGGGAGTGAATCATGAATGGCTCATAGATCAGGGAGTAAACTGCTATTTTTAAAAGATTGGGACAAAACCATTAAAGTGACCAAACCACAGGGAGCAAAACAGAAGTTTACTCTTTATTCTTTTATGTCTTTTTAAAAACACATAATATAATAAGTATTTATGTATCAATAATAGTTTTGAGAACTCTGGTCGTGGTAACAGTTTTAATGGGGTCACCAATGGATATAATGAACGACCTTTTGAAATCTTGCTAAAATCGGAGTAAGTTTTGTGTCTTCGTTTATAAGAATCTTATAATCGCCACAAATAAATATGTAGTTTTGGTAGGGGTGTTAAACGGGCCATGTCTAACAATTTACACAAACCCGAACACGAAAATCGTGCCAGACAGTTGACCCGAGCACGACCCGTTTAACCCAAATTTTTTATTTTCTATTATTTTTTCATAGAATAATATTTTAAATTTAACATTATAAAACAAAAAAATACAAATGTATATCACTACCAACAACACATTTATAAAATTAAATATAATATAAATAAGTTAAACGGGTGACCCGCCAACCCGATGTGTTCGACACGAACCCAACCCCTTTAGTTAAACGGGTTCGTGGGTTCAACGTTAAACCCATATGAACCTGTTTAGACTAAACCGAAACATGCGAATTTCGTGTCGGGTTTTTTAGTGTTATAGTGACAAACGTTTTTATTTACATATATATGTATAATATGATCTCAATAAATGAGTTCACGCTGACATGTTAATACCTAAAAACGAAAAATTAAGGTTGGAGACGATTTCAATAACTAAAGCAGCAATAAGGTTTTTAGTTAATTGTTGACTACTAAAACATAAAACACAAAATAATCAACTTAAATAAAACACCAAGTAACCATGTACGATAAACAAAAGCAAAAATGTGTTGAATATTTCATGAAACACGAATGCTTTTAATTAATACTAACTTTCATATTTAAGATTCCGTTTCCTATTATGAGAGATTCTCACCTTCAATTGTCGACATCAGTAAACAACATTAATTAGAGCTAATAGAGAATTCTATTTCAAACCCACGTGATTTCGACAAAAGAAGCATTAATAACGAAACAAAGGTGCAAAACACTCTCCCGAATTCAGAACTCTCCATACCATACACCGGAGTGGCGTATGGTACATCACCTTGCAAAGGAATAAATGACCCTAAGATTGAAGGGAGTGGGGCGACTCCCTGCCCCGCGTCGCCGTAGGCCGCCTGGAACACCGCCCCCGGAGGCGTCCTTCACGGCGTCTTCCTATATGGCGTCCTCTTTTGGTCGCCATCTCCTACACACAAATCCAAGAAATTTACCGTTGGAAACCCAAACTTTCAAGAATCCCCCCCACCCCCCCCCCCCCCCCCCTAACGGCTACTTTGACCAGTTTTTTTTATTTTTTATTTTTTTAACCAAATCACCTATATACATCCACCATACAACACCATTTTTATAACACACTCCAAAATATACAACACCATTTTTATAACATACATTCTTTCTACATAACCATTTTTTTGCAACATCAAATGGAGTTCAACGTTTCTTCGTCATCCTCGTCCGACGAAGATACAACTTCATCTAGTTCTTATGAATTTGAAGAAGCCATCAACGAGGCGGTAATGACAATGGTCAATTTAATGGTTCACGTTGCTAGCGAGGACAATGAAACGGATGACCAACCGATTAGAAGACGAACTCAGATTATGCGGGATCGTGCCACAGGACAACAACGGCTTATGCAAGACTATTTCGGGGAGGAGCCAGTATATGACGCAAAGATATTTAGACGTCGGTTTCGCATGAGTAAACGTCTATTTGCCCGTATTACAAATGACATGGAGGAAGAATATGATTACGTTTGTTATTTTAATTAATGAATAAGTTTTTTTATTTAGTTTTATATAATAATATCAATAATTTTATAAAAAAATATATAACACTTTATATTTTTAACATAAAAAAAGTCAAAATTAAATGGGTGCCACGTGTCGAAAGACGCCCTAGCCAGCAAAGTTGCTCCACTCCCCTTTTTTTCTCAACTTCCTTTAATCTGACGTGGCGCCACATGTCACAAGACGCCCTCTTAAAAAGAAGCCCCACTCCCTTCAGTCTAAATGCCAGCAGTTTTGCTAGTGTAAGATAGTTGGACGATGGCGTCACCCCATCGCCTTCACTTTCGACCCGATCTATTTCAAGTGATCTTGCGTGCTTAAGGCTTGTCCAGCCTCGTTACCTGAATCTTGATGAGATAACTAACACATAAATATCATAATCGATATCCACTTGATCCAATACCAAAAGATTCATTATTCATCAAGAAAAGATATCAATATTGAATAATTACTTTGCAGCTTCATGATTTTTTTTGGCAAACATAATAACCATAGTTTTGTTGGCATATACAAAGACAATCATTTTGTTTACATAAAGTAAACGAAATGACATCAATCGCCTTGATTAGGTAATTTGTGTTTCTGCAAAAAAATAAAAAAATAAATAAAAATAAAAACATATACAAATAGGTTCCCTTGCAAGTTCAAACAATTTAAATATTCACAAAGGCATGTGTAAATATGGTATAACTTCGTCACAGATCACACAAGTTTAGCTCTTAAATCAAAAACTTATACCACAATTTTTTTTATTAAATTAAAGTAATGATACATTGATACGTGACAGCAACATACTATAATATTGGTACTTAGCAACCCATTTTAGATATGCAAAACCTTCCAAAACAACATCATTATGTATGTAAAAAAAAAGGAAATAAAACTATTATCTTCAACAAAAATTATCAACCCAATTTTGGTCTTATTTGTAAATTGAAACCATAGGCTAATGCTGCGCAAAATAGATCAGTTCCCGACCCCTTTTACCTGAAAATTTGAAGAATTTTCATTCTTTTTCCTCCATGACTCTTCTAGAATATTCATTGTCAAAAAGAAAAAGGTCAGTTACAAAACTACATAAAATGCTATAAAAATAGATGATTATAGACTTACATATATACATATGTTAACAATAACCTCAATCCATCCCAAAAGAACCTGTTAGTCAGCCTTGATATATCCACGCCTTTTGTATTATTGACTTGTTGTATACCCCTAACATCATTAATACATCCAATTAAGCAATCTACATAAAATAAAAAAGATCGCGCTACTCTAGAAAAAAAAAAAAAGAATTGAAAATTAGAGAGATGCACATTAAGTAATTACTCACATTAAAAGAGACCCAATTTAAGTCTTCTATGACATTCCACACAACCTTATTGAGTCTGCAGATCAAATAGCACTTGCATTAGACAATTATTAGTATTATATACTCATGTTTAATCATGATTAAAGAGTGTCAATTATCAATCGAAAAACCCATAATATTACATTCATGATTCCAATAACACAGATTCATTTTCAAAAATATAATTAACAAATAAAATTGATTAAGAATCTAAACTTGCACACACATATTAGCAGCAATCTCTAGATTGATGATTGATTTACCGTTATCTCTGTATAGTAGGAAGCATTGGGAGGAAATTAGGTCGAACACATAACAATCAGTGGAGTGAAGTCGATGGAAAATGAAGAAACGAACCAACAGGAGCGAAAACAGGTAAATCTTACAATTTCGGCTCTGGATGAATGTAGTTGAAGATAAAAAAATGCAACAGAGCTTAAAGGCATTACAGCCATCTTGTGTGGATTCGGAAAGCCCGAGAAGCACAAGAACATGATTAGAACTATTACAAGCATAATGTATGTTATACAACAGACCTAAATTCTATATGCATCGTATCAATTTCAACAATGACCAACAAATTCAAAACATGGCCAGATCAATCAAATTGTAACTTAAGGAATTCAGTGGCGTTACCTTAAACAATTATCAATAGTATGACGAATTCATCAAAACTAACAAACACCTAACAAATTCGCTCTAATTAGGGCTTTGAAAAACAAAACACATTACCGGGAGTGTGAGAGATTGATGGTGCTCCAAGCTATGCCAGGGGAACTACTGAAAACGATGAGAACGACAAGCCAAGCAAACAAATTACCAAATAGTGGTCAAATGGCAGGGCCCACTTCTCGCAATCATCAACTGTGGTAGTAGTGGTGGTGGACACCAGTGGCCAACGGATCCTAAAAATTTTCCAATTTGGGCAATGGACACCAGGTGGTATTGAGATGCTTGGATGGGAAAGGAGAAGGATCTATCAAATGGGTGAAGAGCGAGCCAGATTCAGAAGGTGGAAGGGGGTTTATAAGGATGAATTTAGGCGCGTAGGTTGAGGAGTAGTGTAAACTGCAGATTCAAATAAAAACCGTCCCTAACTGCAAATTTTAAGAGAAACCTCCATAAACTGCTGATGAAAACTACCACTTTTTTCGGTTAATTTTTAGCTATAATTCAGGAGAGAGAGCTTGAACCGTCAATAACCGCCATTTTTACGGTTATTTTTTAGAGTTTATACAGCTAGGATTTAATATTGAAGAGATCTAACGGCTGAGATTGGTTCTCGCGACGGTTGGGTTTTCCGCTTTTATTTAAACGGCTGAGATTAATCTCAGCCGGATCCAACGTGGAGATTAAATACAGAGTTGGTTAGACTTAATGGGCTTATATGGTAACCGCCTAGTTGTTCTGGCTGTGATTTAATCTTAGAATTAACTACCTTCATCCAACAGGCCAAATCAATCCTTAAAACGGTTAAACGTGACATTTTTGGCAGTTGAGTTGTGGAGATAGTGGGTAGGAAAAGGTGGAGGTAACCACCAGGTGCAAAAAACCAACAATAACCGCCGGGAACCGCCACAAGAGCGGTTATTTTTGTAAGTTTAAACGGCTGAGATTTAATCTCAGCCGGATCCAACGGTGGAGATTAAATACAGAGTTGGTTAGACTAAACGGACTTAATATATATTATATATATATATATATATATATATATATATATATATATATATATATATAATTAGGTATTAGGTTTCCACTTCCCAAAAATCTAAATACGAATCAAACTTAATAAATAGAATAACAGAACTGTTATTTAATATTTGTTACTTAAGCCCAATCCAATGACAATATTAGTCGTGCACAAAAAAACCGTACCCGGAACCATTAAAAAAACCTAGAACTGGTTTTTTTAATACCCGGGTATTTTGTACCCGAAACCGACCCTACCCGTAGGGTATAGATAGGGTATGCATTTCGATCTCAATACCTTGAACTGGAACTGGAACCGATCATACCCGATAATACGAAACCGGACAAGAACCGGAACCGGAACCGATTATACCCGGCTATACCCGATACATGATTCTCATACCTTTCTTTTAAATTTATGTTAGTGCATTTATTTTAGTTTTATTACATTATACAATGCATATTTGATAATAATAAACAAAAATACGAGAAAATAGGGTAATAAAAACAATAGAGTATTAAAAAATCCGAAAATATAGAGCTAAAATAGCGGAAATAGGGTATAAAAAACCCGAAAATAGGGTATTTTAATAACCGGTTTCTTAAGAACCGGAACTGAACCCTACCCGGAACCGGGCACATAGGGTATGGTTTTTTGGTCAAATAACCGGAACCGGAACCGAACCGGTTATAGCAATAACCGGTTCCAACCCTGAAAATGAGAAACCGAAACCGGTTCCATAACCGGAACCGGTTATTAAAAATACCCGATTTGTGCACCTCTAATTAGTCCTATCTTATCTAGCCCAACCCAATCTAATAACAAATAAATAATGGTTATTCAATTTTTTTGGGGCAAAAGCGAACCAAACTTGAATCCAGTTTTTGGTTTGGTTTTGAACAGCCTGAAATTGGTTCGGTCCGCTTCTGTCGAAAAAAAGCTTCAAACTACAGAACACGAAAACCGAACCGAAGAACACCCTATTCTATATTCCGGTTCACTCCAGATTGCATTATGGGGAGTGTTTTGTCTGATTTTTCTGTGAATCTTGATCCCAAGAAGTTGTGACATTCTGGCCAATAGACTAATGGGCTGGGAAGTGAGCCAGCTGGGGCCCAATCTGCTAGAAAGGTCACAAGGGCCGTTGGGTTAAGCTAGTACTACTGTACTAGAAGCTTGCAGTTGGTACAGGGGCGGACCAAGCTTGTTAATAGGGTAGCCTCCGCTACCCCTTGACACTCAGACGGTAGTGTAAATTTTGAAAAAAAATGACTTTTTTTCGATTTCGTTACCCTTTTTTTTAAAACGTTACCCCTATAAGAATTTTCTAGACCCGCCAATGGGTGGTACATTGTACTTTTAAAGACCAGATACTGCAGTAACACGGGTTAGAGGATTTGGGTTATATCTCTAACCCATTTAATAAACATGTGTTGTGTTTAACCCGTTTAATCAAATGGGCCAGATCCAGGTTGAGTTGTAACCTGTTGGATTATAATGCCGGACTCATTTATAATTGAAATTAAAACACTAAAGAAATACATACTCATAAGATCAACCGCTTACAACCCGTTTACAACCCGCCAACTCGTTGAAAAGAAGAAGAATGCTATGAATGGGGGAATAAGCTTTAGCTTTGATATTATTCATATGATCTATCCAAATAAGTTTATAAAACAAAATCATGCAAAGATGCAACCTTCAGGTTCCACCTAACACTAGATTCATGCATAATTACATAATCAATATTGCAGACTGATGGTAAACCTTACATAACTAAATAGTTACAACGAAGTGACCTTTCCCAGTACACTTCGCTTAATACGCGGAATCGGGGTATAAATTCGAGGAACCAGCTGGGGAGAGTGTGTTTTAAGCTGAGTCATCTTGCGGGATTCCACATATGATATACATATTGCGAACGCCTGTAGTGGCGACAACGACGAATTGAAGTCGATCGAAAATATACCTTCCTTCAATGGAGAGAGGCTGAAAATGGGTCTCTTGTTTTGAAATTCACCCTGTTCATAAATTATATAAAAAAAATAAGTGATCATATATTCATATGAGTTGAACATAAATACATAATTACATTATATTATACATATAACAAAAGAGGTGTCTTAGGAATACTTCCCAAGACACAACCTCTATTTTTTTTATTATTTTTCTTTATCAAATTTACAACAATGCCATCAACACATGTTTTTTTTTTCTTTTTGTGTATTTAGTGTATTCAACCCTTCAACTTTTACCATTGCCACTTACACCTCTCAGCTTTCTAAAAAAATTGTAAATGTCATTTTGACCCCTTCAAGTTTTACGTGGGTCAAATATAATACGTGTTCGTGTTTATTTTTATGTACGTTTTTTGTTGGTCTATGTTTTGTTCGGAAACGAGTTGGGTCATTTTCACCCCTTCAAATTTACAACAATGCCATCAACACATGTTTTTTTTTCTTTTTGTGTATTCAACCCTTCAACTTTTAGCATTGCCACTTACACCTCTCAGCTTTTTAAAAAAATTGTAAATGTCATTTTGACCCCTTCAAGTTTTACGTGGGTCAAATATAATACGTGTTCGTGTTTATTTTTATGTACGTTTTTTGTTGGTCTACGTTTTGTTGGAAACGAGTTGGGTCAATATAATACGTTTTCACTAGGCGGTATAATCCGAGTTACTTTACGTTACGACTCCGCTGCAACACGTGATACCATTCTTTAACGTAAAAACCATGTTTCGTGCTTATTTTTAAGTACGTTTCGTTATAAATCCAATTTGGTTTACGTTTTAACATAAATTTTCTCAGTAACGAGTCAGGTTTAAATATAATACGTTTCGTGATTATTTTTCATGTGCGTTTTTAGTTGGTCTACTTTTAGACGTAGATTTTGTTCGAAAACGAGTCTGGTCAAATATTTGGCAGTATAAGTTCGAGTTAATTTAAGTTTCAACACCGCCGCAACGCGCGGCATGTCAAAATACTAGTATCATATAAATTTGAACAAAACTATCATACCTGAGAGTAAAGCTCAAACTGGCGCGCAGTCATGTGAACTTTGTCTGATCTCGATCCACTAGACTGCACCGCGTTAGAAAGGGTTCTCAACCGACAGGCGACATCCCAGCCACCGCAATCGCACACCCCACCGGACCGCCATCGATCAACCAACGGCGAAGGTTCTCCTTTACTCGGTACCCCATGAGTGCCGCCAGGTAGAATAATCGTTGCACTAAAGCTTTCTTGACTGCCTTCACCGTTCGACTTTCTTGAAAACTTCACAACAACGGCTTCCAGTTCTTCTTGCGGCTGGATACTCGGGTTCACCGAAAACAAAACAAATTCCCGAGTGTCGCAATGAGAATTCGAAACCTTCATTTGAGCGGTTACATTAGGTACATAACCATGATCTTTAGTTTTGTTGCCCTGAGTTAACCAACTTATCGCCTTTTTCTTCACTTCGTGGACGGTGAAAAATGTATAGAGAAAACTTTTGTCACTATCTTTTACGGAAGTTAAACTTGTCACCGTGGCTGCAAGTATTTCCTTGCTGTTTTCAACTGCAAACGTAAACAAAAGACGCTCGTTCTTGACCGTTGTCTGAAAAAGAGCTTGCTTCCATGATGATGATGAACCGTCATCAACCGTAATTTCATTTTCGAAATCAAGTTTCGCTTTTGCTTTTGTTCTTGAATCGTTATAGCGTGTCTCCTTTGACAGAAACATCGGGTCTAATAACCTCCTTAACGGGCTTGAATGAGACCGGTTTCTATCCGTATTTGAATCTTGAGAAACCGGAGAATCTGCTCTTGCGATACCAGATTTCAGACTAAAGCTAAAACGACGAAGCGGGGACGAACTTCGAGATTTTAAACCGGAGTTTTTCGAAGAATCGATTGTACTCTTTCTTGAAAAATCGAGTTCCCATCGTGAGTTTTTAACGTTTATAGCTTCGTATTGAAATGTGGATGTATTTGGATTGTTATTATCGCTTACGGACTTGTCTTGAATCTTCAAATTCCCCTTCGAACATGATTGTTTTGGAGAATCTTTAAACGGTTGAAAACTTTGATCGCTTTCCGGACAAGATTTGACGTTTGGAGTGAAATCTTCGTTAGGGGAAGCTTTAAAATGGGATTGAAGAGTTACGCGATGAACTTTTGGACGAGCGGGAGAGCGGCTTTGATCTCTAGTAGATCTAGTAGACGATCCGTCAGCCGAAAACAACGAAGAATAGCTGCTAGATGGTGAACATTTGATATTTTTAACGAAACCATCTTTATAACGTTGATTTTGCCATTTCTCTAAGCGGGCCCAGTCCATGACTCCAAAACTCAAAGCTCGATCTTGAAACGGTTTTCCTCGTTCGAGATAACTTGGTAAGTGTTTCATGTGTTTGACAATTTCTTCCGTCTCCGTTGACTTTTGCTTTTGGTCAAAGTTTGAAGGTGATGATTCAGTCTCGGGCACACTCTTTGCAACTTTGGAACGGAATTTCTCGAGTTCGAATTTGTCTCTTAGTGTGGCACGGTTTGATCTACGGTCACCCATTTTACGTCTTTGTTGTTTTTTCAACAAAATTTCACATGCAAAATGATTGAAATTGAGCTACATTCTTGGCCAGATACTGTCCTCTAAAGATTTCGATGACAAGAGGAATATCTTTTCTGGAAACAACAATAAAGATATGAAATCAATCAAGCAGTTTATATTAAAATCAAAAATCTCTCACACACATTAACAAATACAGAAAATGAAGATGATATCCTGAATTCAGTAATATTAGCATCAAAGAAAAACATGTTCTGCTGAAATCTTACATAGATTATGTTGTTAGAACAGCTCAACCGACACTTCTAAATGAAAACCAACGAAAAACTAATAATCTGGATTCTCCTATATGGTCCCGGTTAGTGGTTACCTAGTCATAGTACAGAGAATTCTAGCTTCAAAATACAAAATATTCTCATCATCATGTAATTATTTTATAAAAGTTACATTCTTTCAGCAAATTTAGAAGCAAAAATTACCATATTCCCCAAGATTCTTTGGTATCATTATTATTACATGGTATTTACTATTTACATGAGTTAAACAAATTAGATTCGAGTACCTGAGAAATCGATCCTAGGCATTAGACAAGTGAAGTGCCAATTCGGCATTGCACAGGCGAAAAAGGCTTTGATAAGCTGTATCTACAATTAATTAAAAATAAAAAAATAAAAACTGAAAATGAATTTGGTGGTCCTGAAAAATCACTACTATGAGTATGGGGATAAACAGAAAAAACACAGGAAACACATAAATAAGATGAAAAACACAAGAAACACATAAATAAGATTCTCTAGTGATGGTAAAGAATAACTTAAAACAAGATTTTGAATATTGATTCATTGAACATCTGATTAGGACAGGGGAAACAACAGCAGCTACATAAAAGCAAGTAGCAAAAGTAATTAAGTAAAAAATAAATTGAGATCTTTGTGCACATGGTTCTCCTCATGATAAAGTAAAAAATCTCACTTTTAATCAACAATAATCCACACAAAAGTAAACCCTGAATCAACAAGCATATACACTACTAAAGTAAACCCATATTCAAGTTTATGATTCATCTTCAAAAGCAAAAAAAAAGGTGCTTTTTTGGCCATAAAAAACTAAGATGCATGAATCTTTTCACACTTCTAAAGCAGGTTTATGAATCAAAACACAAGAAAAAGGCAATCAATCTTAGATTTCTACACTAAAGTAGACCCATAGTCAAGTTTATGATTCATCTTCAAAAGCATAAAAATATCCATAAAAAGTGTTTTTTTGGCCATAAAATAAATAAAAAAAATAAAACTAACTAAGATGCTTGAATCTTTTCACATTTCTAAAGCATGTATACTCAATTAAACCTGCTAGTAGCAATCAAAAGTTCAAAACACAAGCAAAATGCAATCAATCTTAAATTTCTACACTAAAAAAATCTTTTTCGTATACTAATTCTGGAAAATACTCACTGAGGCATTTCGTCGAACAGTTACCAGACCAAAAACAAAACACACAAACTTTAATGGGTACTTGTTTTTAGAACATTCAAAGAAAAACCCAGAAAAATTTTGGGCTTTCTAATTGTTCTTCTTCAGTTCTTGACCAAAACCCAATGAAAAAATGCAGAGAAAAAGTGGAAAACTGAGGTAGATTTGGAGAAAGAAAGGTGTGAAAGTGTTTATCCTCGTCCTTGTTTGGGCTGGAAGACACTTTAGGGGTCGTTTTCCATCGGACGGCTGAACGAAGAGGAAATATTCGCGGGTGATGGGTGAATCATGTGGAACCCACTGGATGGACTAGCTTATTGCAATAAGATTGTCTTTATTATTGGATGCTAAAAAGGCTATTGCTTTCTTTTCATCTTCATCAATAAAGTTGCTTCTTAAATTATGGAGAAAATACATAATGAGATTAAAGATTTTCTTTATTTAAATTATTGAAATTAGGTATAATCAACATTGTCATGGTATGGTTAGAAGGTCAAAGTTTGACTGGTTCGTTTAAACAGACTTAACCAAGTGTGTAAATTTAAACGAGTAGAGCTCGAGCTCGATTTAAGTTTTTTTTTTCTAAAGCTTAAGTTTGACTCATAGGCAGTATTCGAACGCTTTTTTTCTAACGCTCAAGCCTGGCTCATAGACAGTTTTTCAAACTCGAGCTCGGTCGGACTAGGCTCCTTATTTATTAGCTAATTAATCTATATATATTAGTTATTATTTTATTATAAATTTTTATATATATGACAATAAATTAGTTATTTTTCATATTTTTTTAATTCTAGTTATTATTATAATTATATAAATATATATTTAATATATTACATAAAATTTATATAAATATTATGCTTGTTTAAGCTCACGAGCCAACGCAAACTCATAAGTGAAGCTCATACTGGGTCTCGAGCTCACTCGTTTAAGCTCAACTTGTTTCGAGTTTTTTCTGAGCCGATCTCGAGTAGTTAGTCATTTGCAACCCTAAACTTAACTATCGAATTGGCTTGTAAAATATTGTTTAGATCATTATCTACACACACACATGTGTGTGTTATATATATTATATATATATATATATATATATGGTTAGGATAATGTGAGAAGCACTAAGCTAATTGAGAAACTTGAGAAGCATTCTGGACCACACATTTTTCAAAGCTTTTCGTAATATACACATATGTATAGTTTATAATTGACTATATACATATATGTATATACTCAATGCTAAACTATACATATGTGTATATTACGAAAAGCTTAGGGAAATGTCTGGTCCAGAATGTTTCTCAAGTTTCTCAAATAGGGTGGACTTCTCTTAGGATCTCTACCCTATATATATAGGTGAGAGTTTACCACAAAGTCCATTTTATCTACAAAGTGTAAAAAGTCATAAAACACTATAAAGTCAACCATAAAACACGTTAAACATCCCAAATAATAAAGTGAAGATTACTAAAACGCATATTTATTGGTTTTGGGTTATGTTTTGGATGATAAGGCTTTGATTATCCAATGACTAATATTATTGTGCTTTGTGTTGATTATCATGTGTGTTTTATATTCATAGTTCTACGATGGTATGTTAGAAGTTTTTATGGACTTTTAGGGTTTGGATATTGTGTTTTAGTGATCTTCACTCTGTTATTTGTGGGTTTTGAGTGTGTTTTATTGCTGAAATTACAGTGTTTTTATGACTTTGTACACTTTTAGGAAAATTGGACTTTGTAGCCAAACCCCACCATTATATATATATATATGCGGATATATATGGTTTCTTTATTAAAATCAAACGGCGAATAGTTTGGATTATTAAAATCCAATATTCCGAATATATATGGTTTCTTTATGATATATTTGTTTCAATTTTATTGTGTTACTTACCACTTCTTTTGTCAAATTTTCTTCCGTTAATTTGTATTTGGTAACTTTCTACTTCTACTCTTTACAGTTCTGTGTGTTTGCATGTCATTTGTTTTGGAGCTAGGGGTCTCTCTGGAAGCAGCCTCTCTAAGGATAGAAGGTAAGGTTTGTCTACATCCCACCCTCCACAGACCCTACCAATAGTTTTTACTGTTTGTGGGATTTACTGGGTACGGTTGTTGTTGTACCATATATATATATATATATGTATGTATATATTATGTTATTATGTATGTATTAATAGAAGTGACTATACACTATCTTTACTATAAATTTAAAAGAGAAAAGTGCCGGATAGTCCCTGTGGTTTGCTCCGATTTCACCTTTAGTCCCTACATTTTGAAAATTACAGCTATAGTCCCTAACTTTAGCAAATTCGTTCTCGGATAGTCCCTGTCGTGGGATGGGGGTTAATTTTCTCAGTTAAGTGGACGTGAAATGACAAAAATACCCTTGCTACAAAACAAAACATAACTTAAACCCCACCACCACCCTCACCCCACCCCTTCCTTCTCCACCCAAACTGCCGCCACGATTTTACGATCACCACCGCACCACTGCCCTTATCCATCTCTCTCTCTACTCTCTCTCTCTCTATATATATCAGACACATCTCTATCTCCTTTAAAAAGCCACCACCACAACCACCTCCACCTCCAAACTGCCGCCACGATTTTCCGACGATCACTGCACCCTGCCCTTGTTGATTTTGGGCATTATCATTATCATAATGTCTGCTTTGTCAACAAACATGTGCGATTAACTATAGTTTATTTCAGAAACTGAAATGGATAATGTTGTACCAATGAACATAAGTGTGCGACGGTTTAATGATATCATCTGTGTTCTCGCCGGATCTTTGCCGGACACCGCAAGTTACGGCTGACAATGATGCAACCCAGATCCACATACCTCTTCTTCTTCTGTTCTCCTATACGGTTGTTTACAGGCCTTTTGATGAAATGAAAAGATAAAGTTATTTGTCTCTTTCACATTTTCATTTTCTTTTCAGTTTTACTGAAATGGCCTTAGCATCATCAATAGGAAGTTTTTTCATGTTTGTATTTGACTGGCATTTTTAGATGTTCTTTCCTATGGTATGTTTTAAACCATTTTTTGGGTGTTTAAAAAAAAAGAACAAATGGATAAGGGTGGGTCTGTTGGCAGGTGAGTGGGGTTGGGTTGGGGGGTGAGATGGGTGGGTATTGATTTAAATAAGGTTATGAAATTGCAATCGGTTTGATCTGGAAATAGAGGTGGAGGAGGTGGTGTCGTTTTTTTCCGGCGAGGTTAGGTGGTGGTGAGGATTGGAAAGATGAAGTGGGTAAGTGGTGGGTACCATATAATATTTTAATTATATTTCTTTTAAGTTTTTAGTTATTTATTTGTCAATAAGGGTACTTAGGTCATTTCACACTAACTTAACATTAAAAACTAACCTCCATCGCTTCAGAGACTATCCGAGAACGAATTTGTCAAAGTTATGGACTATACTTGTAATTTTGAAAAAAGTAGGAACTAAAAGTGAAATTTGAGAAAACCAGACTATTGAGACACTTTTCCAAATTAAAATTTGAGAAAATTTTGAGTACGGACTATGTCACAATTACCAAGTAGCCGAGTTATGTAAAAGTCAAATTTTAAAGAAAAAAAGTCATGAGTATGTATTAGTCACATAATCACGCATGTCCATAAAAAAAATATAACGTTATGTGAAGCTAATTTTTAAATCTTCAAAATGATTGACACTAATTTCACACAAATATAAAAATATATTTCGTAAGAACTAATTATTGTTTCAATGTATTTACGTAGCGTTTTGCTAAGGGTATGTCTCATGTGTAGTTTTATGTGATCCAGTGGCGTGATCTAAGATTTTTTTTTAATGGGTTCACTTTTTTTTCGATGGTCAATTTTTTCATAACCAAACGTTAAAATTTTCAGTCAGGTCAGGTCGGGATAAATTTCTTACAATCAAACTTCAAAACTTTTGTGAGGGGAAATTGACTCATATTTAAATGAGCCATGTGAAAAATCACACTCAATCGTAATAAGATGGAAAGAACGACCTCTCCAGTTAATTTTTGTATACACTGATCTAAAGCTTCTGTTACATGTGTAAGATATATGCACTTGATGGTTTTACTTTTCAAAGCCCACATCTGTATTATAAGGCATAGACAATGATCTAAATAACTAAGTTAAATAGGTGATTTTTAGGAAGGAATAAATTAAAGTAATTTCTTTTTTAACTACAACATATTTCACTAGTTAGATCACAATACGACGCAACACTCAATTACATAATTGCAACTCCAACAAAAAAGACAGAAAAATCACATATGTTAATGTGCAGGTTGAAGACCATTATTAATTCCAAATAGTGCAAAATATAGATTAATGTGTATTCATTCTTACTGATTCCAAATAGTGCAAATATAGTGTGTTATTCGTTCTTTTTTTAAATCAAATTCAAGTTTTGAAAAATTAACATCAGTAATTCAATTTCACACATAACCATAGAGCTCTATCAATGTTATTGCATTAATACTAACCTTCAACAAAACAATATGTTATGTAGATCTTCATCTTCATCAACATATATAGTTAAATTAATCTCAAGGATAATTTGGATGTGTATTGATGTCTTTGTCTTTGATACTGCATGTTTTGTTTAGTTGGTTCTTAGTTTTTGGCTAATTGGCTACTTTGTCACTAGAAAGGTAGAAATCTCCTTGCATCCATGTGCGTGAGTTTTGGTTAAAAAATATATATTACAAAAAGTGCCAGAAGCAAGACTCGATCCAAAGACCAATTGTTTATATTCTAGTGTCAGTAACCGATAGAGCCACCCTTCATTTTGTATACGGGTTCACTTCAGATTCTTTTATGGTTCACTTCAGATATTAAAAACGCAAAACTCAATGGGTTCCGGAAACCCGTACTTTACTAGGTAGCTACGCCCCTGATTGGATCGTAAAAAAAACGCTTCTAAAGGAATAGAAGACTATGCCATAGCTTCTACGTTTATTGCTTTCTAATTCTAACAACAAGCTTATATGAGATCAATGTTATACGCCTTTTTATAAAGAAATTTGTGTTTCATTAAATGTTTTGTTTTAAAATTGTGATTAATTATTTCTAAATTTAGGAAATAAATTATCTCTATATACAAACGGTCTCAAGTCTTCCATATTATTTAATTAGTGACATTCTCTCACGCTTCTTGGTAGGAATTCGGTCGAAGAAAACATGTCTGGATTTCTCTACTGAGCATATGTATCGTATCAATACTATAACAAGACGAACATGTACAAATCTAATGTCCGCGATAATATACTGTCATAATGCACAGGAAAATAACTTGAAATGAAAATGTATATGTATAGATGTGGATTTATAATTTTCCTAAAAAGTTAAGACTAAAATAAACTAATAACAAGTAAAATACTACTAATAAAAAATAATAAAAAAAATACTTAAAAATTATCAATTATTATTTACACTAAAAAATAAATAATAAATAAAAAATATACCAAAAAATATAAGTTATCAATTACTATTTAGCACCACTTTTTAATTTTAATTAGTATATATAATAATTGATTGATATTTGAAAAGTCAAAAGGTTTAACTTTTCTGTTTCAACTATTTATTTTATATGAACTTTTTATAAAAGTTTTTATCAAATACAAAAATTGGTATTACACAAAGATTTTTAAAAATTATGCCAAGCTCTATGATTTTCTTGCTAATGATTCTAAATGACATTCATATTTCATATAAAAAAATAAACTCATATAAATCCATACACAAAAATATAACAAAATTAGGTCTACGAAATGTTTGAAATGGTTCTAACAAAAAGGTAATGGTTTCCTTTTTAAATAAAAAGCAAAAAGCCCCACTGATTTTAGGCGGGCGCTATTTGTAGCATGTTGACAAAGACTAATAATGGCTTCATGAGCCAAGACTATGTTTCTGTTTCACTTTTTTTTTTAATTTTAGAGTTAAATATCATTTTAGTCTATGTGGTTTACGCTGTTTTGCCATTTAGTCCAAATGTTTCATTTTTGTTTGTGGGTCCAAAAAGGTTTCACCATTGTCATTTTAGTCCACTAGGCTAACTTCATCCATTTTTTCTGTTAACGAGAAGGGCAATTCGGTCATTTTATTTGTAATTCTGTTAACTAGAAAGACAATTTGGCCATATAAAATGACCGAATTGTCATTCTCGTTAACAGAAAAATGGATAAAGTAATCCAGTGGACTAAAATGGCAATGGTGAAAACTTTTGGACCCACATGCGAAAAATGAAACATTTAGACTAAACTTGCAAAATGGCCCAAACCACATGGACTAAAAAACATTTAACTTTAAACTTTATTTTTATAAGATGGCTAAATTCAATCAACATGGCCCTAGACATTAGAGCAAACAACATCAATTATAAAACAAAGTTACATCAATTCTTTCATGACATTAGAGCTAAAAAACACCTAACGACTTAATTTCCTCCATCACCTATGATATGTTCGTCTCCTTATTAGAGAAGATGAACTCATTTCTCGCCCTCCATATACACCAATAAGAAGATATATCATCCTTTGTAATACTTTCTTCTTCCTCTTTTCCATGGTCATTCTTTTGTGTTCCACTAATAAGTCATAGATTGTGAAGGCAAAAATGGGCGGAACACCACACCTAGTGCACACTCGATGCCATATAACCGAGGCAAAGTGACACGAGGTGAACAAGTGGTTAGCCTATTCATCGTACTCGCCACACAATCTACACGCCACGAACCCACATTAATGTTTCTTCTACTCAAACCCAATAAAGTCGACATCCGATCTCTTCCCCCTTCCCCCGCTAAGATGTTTACTTTCTTCAGAATCCACGCATTCCATTCCACAGTGAAAGATGGAACCGCATGCGAATAGTCACTTAACATCTGTTTCATAGACGACACTGTGAACACATAATTATCTTCTATAACCCATGTCCACCAATCCAAATTATTAGACAAAGATACATATTGTAGAAGTCTAGAACATTCCTCTAACTCAATACTTTCCACTTGCGTAAAGGTCCATCTTTTCCACATCTATTTCCAAGTAAGAAGAAGAGAGACATTAACCGCAACATCAAAGGTTCTTGAATGACCCACGGGTCAATCCAGAACTTGGTTTTAACCCCCACCCTACCTCCCCTTTGATATAGTTGATCAGATTCACATTGGAGATCACCATATAATTTTCCAGCCTAGCTATAGTGTTCCACGTACCTGGAAGAGACTTTGCGTGTAGGAGAATAAGCCAAGACCAGTTAGAAGAATGAATCCCCACAATTAAGTTTCTCAACAAGGCGTTTGGTTCCTTTTTAAACCGCCACCACCAATTGGTAAGAAGAGAGACATTAACGTTTTTCAAAGGCATGAGACCCAATCCACCTTTCGATAAGTAATGTGATTATAACACCTCGAAAATTTCGTCAAATAAAAATCCGACACGCGTCCTGAAAATTTCTTGGTTGCCACGTGTAGCCGAGAGGGACTTAGGATGCCGTTATGTTATTCTAATAACCTCTGAACGAGCATCGGAAAAAGTCGAAGGATCAAAGTGGCAAATTTCCAAAATTTCATCTTCTGGAAAGTCCTTACGGACCGTAACCATCAATGGTTACGGACCGTAAGGCAATCAAATTTGGATTTCAGTAAGACGGTTACGGACCACAAGCCTTTATGGTTACCGTCCGTAACCAATTCAAATATGTGGGCGCCAGAGGTCCTTACGGACCACAAGGCTTATTCCCTTACGGTCCGTAAGAGGACTGCAGCTAGCAGATTGTTGGCAGCCAGCATGTTTGCCACCTTCCTTGCGAACTTGAGCCATTCCTTTGCATTTGCCACGACCCTAAACACTTGTTTTCATCTCTTTAACCCCTGTCAACACTTGTAATGATCCGAGCCTTGATCTTCAAGTATAAACAGAGCTCCCTTGCAACCAATTCATTTGCTCATTCTCTATTCATTCTCTGGAGGTTCCTGATCCTTGGGAGCTTCCTAATTAGTCTTATTCCGTGCTAAGGACCTTGTGTAAGTGTTCTAGCCCTCCTTTTTAGTTTTATTAAGTTTTAGGCCAATGTCAAAGCGTTGACGTAAAAATGCTTTGACTTTGTGCTAAGACCATTATTGTCACACCCCGACCCGCAGCAGAATAAAAGTCGGGGTATGATTGGGTTATCACCAAAGCTTATGATATTTACTAAGAAGTTTCATATTTATTAAATTCAAATTACAAATTCAAATATCCAATAAACAAAGTTCATACAAATACAAAAAAAAATCTGAATGTTTATTCTAACGCGATAACGTGTTTATTCTTCTAGGCCATCCTAAGTGTTTCTTTCCTCAACTGGATCGCCTGTATCATGTGTAAAACAGGGAGATTTTGGGTCAACAAAAGTTGGCGAGTGAACCTTGATAAAATTTTTAAATAATTGCATGTTTTATTTATTAAGGAAAATTCGTGCATAAATCACATATGAGCAAATAATATATATAAACAATCACAAACCACATTGAATGAATATATGACATGAATGATGATACATTTGAGATCAAGGCTCAATCAAACGGAGCCGATCTAATGAGCACCTGGTGCTCAATCCGTATCCCACGAGGAACTGATGGGCCTAATGAAATGAGTGTACTGAAATGATAAATTTAATCCACATAATATTCACACAACAACCATTACACATTTGATCACAAGATGATATAAGCACAAGTGTTTAAATAAAATGAAGGAATTGTACGACACATGATACACCCCAAAACGTGATTAAAACGGGGAATTTGTAGAGATTCACTCACCTTGGGTGCGTATTCTTGAATGGTAACGAGAGCGCACGAGTTGAGAATTTAATCAACGAGAAAGTACTAACCTAGAAATAATAACGCGATAAGTCGGTAAATAAATTAAATTAATATTTAGGTTTAAATCCTTTGTTTAGGTTTTTAGGTTATTTTTTGGCTTGTGTTGATATTCTAAACCCTTGAAAATGTATATTCTTAAACCTTTTATTTGATTTTTTCTTTTAATAAAAACCTTAGAATGAAAATATTAATATAAAGTAAATAAAAAAAATAATAATAAAATAATATAAAAATCTTGTCAGTCTGACAAGCCTGTCAGACCGGTTCGATGGAGTAGGTATGCGCGTATGCAGAGTCGAACCCGGGACCTCACGTTCACGTGCACGCAGCTCTTCCAACTGAGCTACGTGTCTCACCCGTCATATTCTGGATTTTAATTATATTTATACACACTTTAGATTATTTATAATTTAATTAAATTTACAAAAAGGTTTCAGTAATCCGACCAGTGCATGCCACAGTGCTCGAACCCGTGACCTTGGCGATGTGATGCACCCAGCCCAACCAACTGGGCTGGGTGTCTAGCCCAATGAAACTTGATTTTATATTATCTTTATATACATACTGCTAAATGTTATAATTCATCAGAAATAAAAACTGTTATATTACGGTCATGAACCAGACTCGAAACGGGGACGTGAGTGTCGTGTTTGCACACAGTCCACCACTGGACTGTGTGTCTAACCCGGTTAAAACTTAGGATTTAATTACATAAAAACACTTAAGCCACCTTCGTCTTCTTCATTTTAAATTGATCCCATAACACGTTCTTGGTTTCAAAACTCGATTAAACTTGCTTGCTATACTTTTGAAATTACCGAAATGAATGAAATAATATACGAACTGAATTAGAAAGTAAAGAACTGTTACCGGTCGGCAGTGAGTTTTCCGATGAGTTAATTTCGGCGACAGGCTGCGGTTTCCGGTGAAACAGGGGGGGGGGGGTTTGAGCAGAGTAAACTTACGATTAGAGGAGAAAGAATTGAGCGAGTTGATTGTGATAGTTCGCCCAGTATTTATAGAGAGGGGTGGCGGAGGTTCCGACTTTGTTCGATTTTGGTAAGGTTATTCGATGATTGGAAGATTAGCCAGAAGGATGATAGCCGAGCTAATTGAGTTTGCCAAAAATACATCCCGCTTAGCTGTCGGAGATTTCAAAAGAAGGAAAGGCGCGTCCTTGATTTGTGCCAGTTGTTGCAGGTTTTCAACATACATTTGAAACAAGAGTTTTAAGTTCTCAATATTCTCACAATACGTGCGTGTAGACCAGCGGTGTTGCTGTGTGTGTGTGGCTGGGGGAACCCGGGTTCGACTCCCGGTTCACCCATTCATTTTTAAAAACCGTTATTCCTTGTTTGTTTTTATTATTATAACTAGTTATTAATTAGTTAATTTGTTTTTCTTGATTAATGGATTAAATCTTTAAATTTTATAAATTTATTATTATTATTATTATTATTTATTTAATTTAACCCTTATATATAAATAAAAATTAAACACGAAAACAATTATTCTTTGATTGGTAAAAGAGGCGGGTTTTCGAAACCTGATTTACACAAATGTTACAGCATTATGGTCCAGCCAATGTTCGTAACGAACATGGCTATGTGATCGTAACAAGGTAGGTGCTAATCCCTCAAGAGGGCACCTCCTGATTACCACGATTTCTTGGTTAATTGACGAGTCAAAGTTATGCTAATGAAAAGTCAAACGGGTTCAGTTTTGAAATAAAATCATAACTAGCAATGTAGGTGTTATACAATATGTTTTAACACTCTAAAACTTAGTAATAATTATAAGAACATGTGGAAACATGTTCGGCTCGTCAATTCCAGGTCTAAGGTCGGTTCGCGGCCGAAAGTCGCGAAAGTTGACTTTTGCTTTGACTTTCAGTTCTGACCCGATTTAGCAACCTTAGCCTTTGTTCCTAAGTTGCATTATGACCATGTTATTGATACTATAATCCTCTGTAGTTATAGAACATGGTCATGTAGTAACCCGAGTCAATATGCAAGTATCCGTTAAATATGCCTAAAACGCCCTTTTGACGTATAAAATGGTTTAAACATAAACTTGACATCAAAACACAATACCTACTGATGTAATATAATTACTAGGATTATTTGGGATGTTCATTCAGGTTGCAAACTAAGTTTAAGCTATAGTTTTCATATTATGTCCTTAAATGACGATAATACCCTTTCGGCACTTTAAATGGGTTTTAAACATTTCAATGAACCAAAACATTATACTTACTGATGTAATATTATATATATATTAACATATTTTGGTCATTCAAACCTGGTCACAACAACAGTTTCATTTAAAATATCATTTAAATCGTCATTTAGCGACTTAATCGCCGTTTCGGCGCATAATATGGTTTAAAACCATACTAGAGCATAAAGGCTTGGTACCTACTGATTTCAAAACATGTTTTCAAATTATTAACAGAAGGTACATGCCCCAAACTAAGATTCCCAAATAATTTATCGAATTATGTGTGAAATGACCAAAATGCCCTTCCGGGACATAGAATGGTCTTAAACTATAAACCACACATATAATTGATATCCTACTGATATAACATCATAAAATAAGTGTTTTTACAGAATGTTTATGAAAATAACATCAGTTTACATATAAACTCATTTATTACATTGTAAAATGACCAAATTGCCCTTTTAAGGCATAGTTTGATTTTAAAACCGTAACGGGCCAACATATTGATAACTTACTGATATCCTAACATATTGTAAACATATGGTATACGGTTCGGCTCACGTAACTAGTTTACGTAATTTACCCAAAACGGGTTTAACCATATCAAAATATTCTCAAATTCCAGAATGTAAAATGGTAACCCATATTATACAAGTCCTAGTACTTGTCGGGTCCAAAATACATTCTTTTCCGGTCATCGCTTATTCTAGCGTTTCATACCGCATTCTTTATTTTAAGTTAGTCGGTCTAAGTCAATGACTAAATAAAGACCCGTTAGCTAACTAATCGGTTAATAATACCATCCATTCCAAACTAGAGACTTCCGGTAGATTGTCGCCAAGCTAGTTTAATTGATTACGACTGTGCTTTGCTTATTTTCTTATTATTAAAGATTTTGCAAGCCAGGTAAATACTTTAACTTATTTTCCCTTATACGAGCTTGGGATACGGTATACTAATACCGCATGGTTGGATATGGGATCAAAGACCAATGAGTGGGAATTCAAATAAATCCATTTTAATTCGTATTGCTTAATATTAAACATTTGGGGGTTAAAACGACTGTGTCCTGGATATCCACAACTCATTTAATTGCAAATGGCCATGACCTAAGCCGAGGTGTAGGCATACACCCGTCAGATGCTAAAAATAAATTATAACCCATTAGGGGTGTACCTATTAAAGGTATTAAAGTGGCGTGTCGATTAATCATGATCCCGACATAGTTTTCGGGCTCTAAATGTATTATTAGCATGTAAAACTGATAACATGAAAATTATTATCCCAAGTTATTTATTAAACTAAGTACCATTGTGTACACTAAATGTTTCGAAATGTTTTCAAAATGAGTCGGTTAAACATATTTACAAGTGAAAACTGACGTATTTTCAAAAGACTAAGCGCAGGTGACAAGTATACGTGATTAGGCTGGAAGTGCTCAGACGAAGCTTAAGAGGAATTGCAACACTTGCTTAGAAGGCCTTAGTATGTTAAATTTCCTTTTGTAATCACATTTCGATCCGCCAGTGGATCTAATTACAAGCGTTGTATATTATTTTGAACTTGAACATTCGAACGTTTGTAATAGTAATTATCCAGACTTTCGCTGTGTTTTATTGTATTGTTTGGTAATGATGATATCAACTTGTGTCATGATATTCCCCAACCGGGCCCACCGGGTTACACGCGGAAATTAGGGGTGTGACAGGTTGGTATCAGAGCCAACTCTCGAGTGAATTAAACACTAGCCTTTTGTGTTTAATCTCGGGAATACATATTAACACATATCGCTTAGATTTTCGAGTCTAGACTTTGACGTAGGCAACTAGGCTTAATCATTTCCATCTCATTATTCTAGCCTTACGTTTTCGTCTAACTTGATTTTGAAGCAGGAATAATGCCACCTAAATTTAGACGTGGAGGAAAGGGCAATGGTCCCATGAGGGGCGGACCCTCTATGACCGGACCATCTTTCAGCCACCTTTCAGACCCTCTCTAGCCGGGCAGCTGATTTGCCTGACCACAATCCTTACGAAGGATCCAGAGATTCTTCGTCCCCTTTTGAACCATATAGACATTCAATCTCACACGAATACTCCCCGCCTCAATCACACTCCCATCATTCTTACCATTCTCACCATTCCTACCAATCACACCATACACACTCCCATTCTCACCAAGAGTTCTTTAACTGCAACTTTGTCAACCCCGTTAACCAACCTTCACCTGAAACCCCTCCAGTTGACTCGCCAACACATATGGAGGAAGATTCCGATCCAGAGGAATTTCCATAAACTGGATCGTATGGTTATCCCATTGAGCTGTCTAGTGGCTCAAACTCCTTGGCAGGATCTCCGTTCCGAGGTCCTGATGATTATGAGCAGAGATGGGCACAATATGTGTTTGTCAACACACCCTCATACCACAGCACTCCCCAACATCATGCTCCTTCACCGCATCCTCAAATCGAGGATGTAGATATGCAACAGGTGGATCAACCTCAGCCACCCCTTGAGTCATCATCACAACCACGCCGAACGCGTGGAGCACGCATGTTGGTGCGTGCCGGTCAAAGGTCGGGTTTGCTACCACCTTTACCACCACCATACCCTGTCATCCTGAGGACCCGCAAATGGGTGGGCCCTCAAACACATCGCCAGTGGTGGAGCTCCCGCCACAACCACCTGTTGAGCCTCAACCTCAACCAGCTCTACCACCGCCGGATTTTGCCAACCCAATACCTGCTTATACAGGACCATCAGGTGTAACGCCTCGCTTTTCACAGCTTTCTTTTTTTAGCAAGATTGTATCGTAATTCTACTTTCGAAACTTGTTCCCCTTGTAATCGTATCTCGTTTTCAAATCATTGTGAATCCGAGACTTTGATCATAATAAAATGAATCTTTTATACATTGTTTATACATGTCTATACATTAATACGTGCATTTGGTTGATACATGATTCATAATTCGCTTAAACGTAAGTTTAACTCGTAAACATTGATCGTGTATTCATAATTCTCAAATCTCTATACATTCGAATACTTGGTTATTCGATTTTAACATTAAGTTATATGTTTTCACTTGATTATACCTAACCATAAATCAAACATACTTGTTACTTTTGATATGTCACCTACATGTATTTTATCACACATTTTGGCACTTTAAAACATGTTTAATATGCACTTTAGACCTTGATAACCTATGAATAATACACCAAACATCATGTAACATCTTATTTATATAAAGTGCATCTCAAATACACTTTTTATTACATTTAAACTACAAAAAAAAGAGTATAAAGGCTGAAAATCAGCCTTGCAATCAGCCCTTGTTTGGGTATGTTTTTGGGCTTGTTTCAAGTCTAATGAACCACTAATTCTATTCAAAACCCAACCCACTTAAACCCTAATCCTTTCCTTATAAGTACCTCTTATATTTCAACCATTTTTCCACTTTACAAAGCCTCCAAGCCTTCCAAAACACTCCAAGTTCGTAGCTGAATCTAATTTTCGGGCAGATTTGTACCTCTACACTAAAGTGAGCATAACTCAGTCAATACTTAACGAAATTGCCCTATTCTTTTTCCTACATGCTTGGTTTTCCTTTAGGCATGATTCCATGGTCTCTCCTTGGATAATTCAGACCTATAAATGCCCCTAAATTGTCCAAAACTTTCTGTTTGTTTTCAAACTCTTTCAAACTTTGTTTATGTTAATCAAACTTGAGTCAAACTCATCTCAAACCTATGTCCGAATGCTTACAACACTTCTTGTGGTTAGTTAGACTTAAAAACAAGGTTGAGACATTCAAACAAGAGGTTTAAACCTCACAATAATTCTGTTTTCATAGAGCATTTAGCTCACAAGTGATACAAGTTCATAGACTTGTTCATGTGTGTCCACCAAGGTTAGCTTTGGCTATCCTAAACATTGAGACCACACATCACTTGATGATTTTCATCATCATCACAAGTAGTTTGCTAGTCCTAAAGTATCACAACCCCGCCAAGCCGTTGACATGTGTCCTCGTGTGCTCTCCGAGTTGTATTCACTTGGCTACCTAGTATTATGGTGACATACTTACAATTCTTGTCATTTCATTCTTGTATTGTTCTCATTCATGACCCTCCTTGTTGTCTATGACAACTTGTGTAGTGGTGAATCATATAACGAGGTTAAATGGATGTTCATCATCCTACCTCCATGCTTGACTTACTTGAATACTTAGAGGTACCAAAGTGGATGGTTCATCCTCCCACCTCCTACATGATCTTACTACTATGTATATATTATAGACTATAATATAATCCTAAAACCAAAACTTGATAATGACTAAATAATCACCTATCAAGTTATTAAGTTTATCACTAAAGTATGTAGTTCCTTGTCACGATTCTAATAGGTCTTGAACCTATGAAACCATATTAACCCCTTTCGGGTTATCATAGTGTCAAGAACAAGTGCTATGTCTTAGTGAATATTTTCATACATAATACTTTAATTCTTATTTCTGTAATCTCGCTCGAATACTCCAAATCCACCATTGCACTCATAACTAATACCTAAGTTCTGCTTGTAGAAGGACAAGGTGCCAAACTCTAAATCAACACAACAAAGCTCACGGGATTACTTAAGTGGAACTCTTAGCAAAAACCGTGAGTACACTCGACCCATTTACCGTTTTAATCACTTTTGGGTTGTAACATGTTTACCTATCAAAATACACATATCACAAACTCATGCTTTACATGCTCAATCCTTATACAATGAATACTTGTTATGCCTAGATACATGCTTGATTATACATGCTTGATCATTAACTTAGCTAGCCAAACTTATCATATATAGCGCTCTAGGAGTAGCACCCCGCCCGTCGGAGTTATGTTAAGATTCTCATTCTCATTTTAGTCTTGTCGCTTTTGTGGCAAGGGAAGCTCGATCGCGTTAAAACTTTTGTGGAAACTCGGGGTTTGATCTAGTATTGCATGATTAGTATGAACTTTGCTTAAAATTACCATGTGGATTCGAGTTACACTTTTATACTTATGCTATGTATCACCAAACTTGTGTACTCGCCTTTACTTTTGCATTGAACTCGTATTTTTACCATGTTACAGGTTAATGAAGTTTTTGCCATGAAATTGGAGTAGTGATGATGCTCTAGATACACATTTAGACGTTAGGCTAAAATGTTGTATTATTTTGTTGTTATGCTTATGTTGTACTCGTCTTTAAATTTCTAAATTGTTGTAATTGACTTAATGATGTAATTTGACAATGTTATCGTTGAATGAAGTTCGTGTTAGTTAATTTAGTCTTTAATTAGTTTTAATATAGATTTCCGTAGATTTTCCGTAACCCCCCCCCCCAAAAAAAACAATCAAAACAGTTTTAGTCGCGTCTGTCCGAGTCTTTTAGAGTCTAATTAGCGTAATTAGTAGAGTCCTGTAGGTTCGATATCCGGACTTACTTAGGTTATACTACATTGATCGGTACACTTGCCGATTGTGTGGTTTAGGTTTGAGTCAAGTCTAGTTTTTAAAGCTTTTTCGTGTCTAGTTTAGAGAGTCTAAAGTTGTTCATTTTTATAGTCTGTTTAGCACACATCAGACCCCTTATTGGACCTCTTGGACTTCTTGTTCGAGATTGGGGAGTTTATCTAGAGGTTCAACATAGAAGATAAGGGGATGAGACTTGATCATAATATGGGAAAAACAAGTTGTGCATGAGTAAGCATGTATAAGGTTCAAGCATGGTTCACATAAGATTGCATGGGTTCATCAAGTATGGTTCACAAAGTTTGCATGAATTCATTAAGCATAGCATGTATAATCACCTATGGA
The DNA here is from genome assembly GCA_947069175.1 of Scalesia atractyloides. Taxonomy (NCBI): domain Eukaryota; kingdom Viridiplantae; phylum Streptophyta; class Magnoliopsida; order Asterales; family Asteraceae; genus Scalesia; species Scalesia atractyloides. Next base: position 64,986,821 of record CAMTDV010000024.1, read on the forward strand.
TGTGAATAAGGAGTATAAATTTAGTGTGTTCACGAGGATTAGCATTGTTTTTTTATTGCGATAAACGTGCGAAATGTGTAACGGTCCAAACGAATAAGGTAACAAGTATAAAGTCACATAATAATTGAGATAACATAAAAGATTGGCTCAATAAAACATGAGATTGTTTCGGGTAGAGAAACGTCGACAATTCCAAAGTGAATCGAAGATCCTTTCTAATTAGAGAAACGTGCTTTGTCCTATAGGTAAAATACTCTCATCGAGAAGCGACTAACGGTATTTTACCCTTCCAGTTACTACACGTCTCTAATCGATTAGAAAATCGAAACTTTGGCGAGAGCGAAAATCAAGGAATGAGACTTAATCGACAAGGTGTGGGTTTCACCCCTAACTTGACGATTTCGTACCCTAAGTGCGGTTGTTTCTTACTAAACAAGGAGCATATTCCGACTCGTTTGTAAGATCCACTAGAACATGAAATGGAAGTGTCGCTAATAGCGTTATGAAGTCTCTTGGACACTTCCATTTCATCTTCTAGTGGATCTTACAAACGAGTCGGAATATGCTCCTCGTTTAGTAAGAAACAACCGCACTTAGGGTACGAAATCGTCAAGTTAGGGGTGAAACCCACACCTTGTCGATTAAGTCTCATTCCTTGATTTTCGCTCTCGCCAAAGTTTCGATTTTCTAATCGATTAGAGACGTGTAGTAACTGAAAGGGTAATCAAGTCCTTGGTTCTTACCTAGCAATCTTCATCGCATCCAACTGTGTAACCCTCTTATTATAGTTTCGTTGTTTGTTTTATCTTGATACTTGGCTGCGTTTATTTGTTATACATGGAGAATTGATGTTATGTGAAGCACTAGGTGATAGAGACCATGTGTTATAATTTGTAGGTTTGTTTACATAATCGGTTAAGCCGCTAGGGTTTCGTTACGGGTTGAATCTTGTGTTTTAATATAATTTTACATAATTTTTATTATACATCTTGGCTGCGTTTTAGGATTAGATGATGATTCTTGAATGTTGCGGTTGAACACGGGTTCGGGTATGTCTCGCGGGTGTTGCTTATGGGTTTAAACTGGTGGTTAGTGATAGATTAGTTACGACATGATCTCACATGTTATAAAAACCTGTTGTGATTAATATTAATGTGTCGCGGGTTTGCTAGATAGTCGTTTGCGGGATCGGATAATGAAAACGGTAATCTGTCCAACAGTTACAGTCGACTTTAAACGGATGTAACCGGGTCAAATCTTATTAAAAACTGATGTTTTGTTTTGAGTCCATGATTAACTTTCATGAAATACCTTTCAAATCCAACTGGAATCGCATTTTTTGACATCATTTGATATTTTAAATGATTTATTTCGTGTTAAAGGTTCAGGCTGCGTTTTTCGTCAAAATTTTCAGCCCATTACGGGAGTCATATTTCAATGTAGAAATGGATTTATGATCTGAAATTTTTACTGTAAGTACTTCCAAGTGATTCCAAAAATCGCCAACTGAAATTTCGTCAATCGGATAATCGAGGATTTTTAAATAAATTTTTCCGTGAGCTGCAGTCAGAAAGTGACGAATCTGATTGCAGCTTAGTAAAAGATTTTTTTATAAATTTTTGGTAAATAGTTGACTCTAAAATTTTAATAAAATGGTCTCTGGTTCGATTGGCACGCTCTATAATTCTTCGGGAACTATCCGTTGCCCGAACGGTCCCGATTAACGCACCACAAATTGTCCGAAAATGCACTTAGAAGCTGAATTTTGTGATAAGATTTATTATGTGATTTGTGACGAAAATGTAGTCGCTATTTCGAATAGCGACACTTTGCATGCATGTCTGTGTACGTGCTACGTGTTAGATACGTGTAGAATCCTCGTCTCCGTGTAAGTTCACACAGTAACTTTTAACCGGTAATCATGTTAGGACGTGAGTGACCCGTTTCACTCCGCATTTACTTCCCGTCTTTTAGCCGAGCAAACTAAGGTGAATTCACTGCTCTTTTACAAGCATGCGTTCCGAGGGAACAAACAAACTATTATTCCTTGGTGGAATACATTTACGAAACAACTGTTCTTTGGAGGAATACTTTTGGCAAACGTTATAGTTTAAATTCGATGTTAGATAATCTACTCACCTCTATCATTTAAATCCCATCTTATTACCGAACTAGTTGCTTGGAGGGCAACAGGGTATTAGTTGATAGCGCTATTAGGCTTGACAACCTCACACCGTACCTGGATTGGACGGGCGTGAACTAATGACCTTAACCACATGATCTCAATGTTGATAGGCATTGGGGAAGGCAAACAAAATGACGTCACTGCGGTATCAAGTTATTATTAACATGTCTTTAAACTAAACACCTACTGGTTTTATGGTAAACAAAAATGTGAACTCGCCGGCTTAATCGCTGATACACTTTTTCTGCATGCTTGCAGGTTGTTAGATATATCTTGCATTGGAACTTGCAGAGTAGGAGCTGTCATGGTCGTATTGTTTGATGAAACGCTTAATGTTATGTTTACTTTTTGAACAAAATGGTTTTTATTATTTAAACAATTGTACATTTGCTTCCGCTGAACACATACTATTTTTAAATGTTTAATTTGAAGTTCACTTTTCATGTTGGACATGATGACTTGTTTTATATTATTACTATAGTTCGACATGATTAGTGGCTGGTTCCTAGGCAGTCGCACGCCTCGCGGTAGAACTCCGCAAGTGGTAATTTGAGGGTGTGTCAGTTTGGTATCAGAGCCACTGGTTATAGTGAACTAGGTTTTAAAAAGTTTTTGTAAAACCAGACTATAACCGAATCAGTTCCAAAAACGACCATGACACTGCGCTCCAGATTGCAATGTTCGTCTTTTATTATTGTAAACATTATGCATTTAACTTATACATATACAAATGCATTGCATTGCATATATTTACACACAAAAGTACGAATTCATGTGTTATCTATTTATACTATGATGAAACATTAGTATGATTTTACTTTTAAATCTTTTATGTTCTTCATCGTCTTGACAACAGTTTCGTTTAACATTCGAATATGAGGATCTCTTGATACAAGTTATGAGGAATTGGGGTAAACATGCAAATCGAATTATCATCACGGGTGCACACGTAATAATAATTGGGGGTGCATGTGAGTCCCAGTGAGACCAAGCGTGTGTAAAGGGATTCTGACCCATTATCCAACATAAGTAGAGATTCAAATATCCAAAGGAGCCATAGCGATGATGGACTCCTACCTAATCCTGAAGTCTACTCTCTTCACTCTTCTTATTTACTTGTACTGAACATGGAAATTATATGTGCTACATAATTTTTTTTATATATCGGCGCCAAACCTCTCTTGAAAACCAAACACATTGAGGAATTGCCTAATGCTCAGCCGAGTGAAACATCATATATTTTTATGCTGGGTGCAAACTCGATCTTTAGGTCAGGTGTTTGACATTAACCTCCTTCCTGTTACTCTTAGTAGTTTTGATGCAGTCATCTTAACGCATTCCTTTCACTCTTCCGTGACTACTTAGCAAATTTCGGGAATAAATTCCCTTTCAACTTGGGGATGATGTGGTACCCGAGGAAAATCCACAATCATCTTAACTCGTCTTTCATTCTCCTGTGTCTATTATCAAATTTCGGGACGAAATTTCTTTCAACTTAGGGATGATGTGACAACTCGTAATTTCGAGGTTATAAACCATTCGTTTAGTATTTATAATCGAACTTTTTACTCATTCTTTTTGGCAAGTTAATTACATACTAAACTAAATTATATTATAAGTTTATATTATTCAAGTGATTAACTAGAAACTAAATCCTTATCCTTTTGAAACCAACTTGAACCGAAGCGCATGTCCCGCTTGTCGATTCAACTCACTCGTATAACCCGAGACTTATGAGGTCCGAACCATAGCATGAATATTATACAATGTTTATTAGACAAATTATGTTAAACAATTTATGTTAGTTGATTGTTTAAAAAAGTAGCATATAACAACAATTCGTTTTTTTTTTCTTTTGCCACTTACTCCCCACTTGTGGCCCAACTTCATTTATCCCCAAATGACCACCAGAGCCCTATTCATTTTAATTATGTGAACATGAAATTGTTGGCTATTATTTCCTTGAAAGTTTACGTATTGTGCAAACATTGTGTCTAGAGTTTAACCTCCATATTGGGCCTACAAGTGTTTTCAGCCTACATGCATTCCCTAACTGCCCCATATCTCAATTGTATTTTATGTACGTATTTTTTATGCATGTTTTTTTTAATTAATACTAACTCCCCTAAATCCTAAAACCCTAACTACGAATCTGCGTCCCTCCTGCTCCCATCTCTGGACAACCAAGGAATCCAAGAAGGGTAATCAAGTCCTTGGTTCTTACCTAGCAATCTTCATCGCATCCAACTAGGTAACCCTCTTATTTTAGTTTCGTTGTTTGTTTTATCTTGATACTTGGCTGCGTTCATTTGTTATACATGGAGAATTGATGTTATGTGAAGCACTAGGTGATAGAGACCATGTGTTATAATGTGTAGGTTCGTTTACATAATCGGTTAAGCCGCTAGGGTTTCGTTACGGGTGAAATCTTGTGTTCTAATATAATTTTACATAGTTATGCATGATTTTTATTATACATCTTGGCTGCGTTTTAGGATTAGATGATGATTCTTGAATGTTGCGGTTGAACACGGGTTCGGGTATGTCTCGCGGGTGTTGCTTATGGGTTTAAACTGGTGGTTAATGATAGATTAGTTACGACATGATCTCACATGTTATAAAAACCTATTGTGATTAATATTAATGTGTCGCGGGTTCGCTAGATAGTCGTTTGCGGGATCGGATAACGAAAACGGTAATCTGTCCAACATTTACAGTCGACTTTAAACGGATGTAACCGGGTCAAATCTTATTAAAAACTGATGTTTTTTTTGAGTCTATGATTAACTTCACAAAATACCTTTCAAACCCAACTGGAATCGTATTTTTTGACATCGTTTGATATTTTAAATGATTTATTTCGTGTTAAAGGTCAGGCTGCGTTTTTCGTCCGATTTTCAGCCATTACGGGAGTCATATCTCAATGTAGAAATGGATTTATGATCTGAAATTTTTACTGTACGTACTTCCAGGTGATTTCAAAAATCTCCAACTGGAATTTCGTCAATCGGATAATCGAGGATTTTTAAATGAATTTTTCCGTGAGCTGCAGTCAGAAAGTGACGAATCTGATTGCAGCTTAGTAAAAGATTTTTTTTTATAAATTTTTGGTAAATAGTTAGACTCTAAAATTTTAATACAGTGGTCTCTGGTTCGATTGACACGCTCTGTAATTATTCGGGGACTATCCGGTGCCCGAATGGTCCCGATTAACGCACCACAAATTGTCCGAAAATGCACTTAGAAGTTGAATTTTGTGACAAGATTTATTATGTGATTTGTGACGAAAATGTAGTCGCTATTTCGAATAGCGACACTTTGCATGCATGTCTGTGTATATATATTGTAATATTTTACGTGCTACGTACTAGATACGTGTAGAATCCTCGTCTCCGTGTAAGTTCACACACTAACTTTTAACCGGTAATCATGTTAGGACGTGATTGACCCGTTCCACTCCGCATTTACTTTCCGTCTTTTAGCCGAGCAAACTAAGGTGAGTTCACTGCTCTTTTACAAGCATGCGTCCCGAGGGAACAAACAAACTATTATTCCTTGGAGGAATACATTTACGAAACAACTATTCCTTGGAGGAATACTTTTGGCAAACGTTATAGTTTAAATTCGATGTTGGATAATCTACTCACCTCTATCATTTAATCCCATCTTATTACCGAACTAGTTGCTTGAAGGGAAAAGGGGTATTAGTTGATAGCGCTATTAGGCTTGACAACCTCACATCGTCCCTGGATTGGACGGGCGTGAAATAATGACCTTAACCACATGATCTCAATGTTGATAGGCATTGGGGAAGGGCAAACAAACTGACGTCACTACAACATGTCTTTAAACTAAACACCTACTGGTTTTATGGTAAACAAAACTGTGAACTCGCCGGCTTAATCGCTGATACACTTTTTCTGCATGCTTGCAGGTTGTTAGATATATCTTGCATGAGAACTTGCAGTCTGAGGAGTAGGAGCTGTCATGGGTCGTATTGTTTGATGAAACGCTTAATGTTATGTTTACCTTTTAAACAAAAATGGTTTTTATTATTTAAACAATTGTACATTTGCTTCCGCTGAACACATACTATTTTTAAATGTCTAATTTGAAGTTCACTTTTCATGTTGGACATGATGACTTGTTTTATATTATTACTATAGTTCGACATGATTAGTGGCTGGATCCTGGGCAATCGCACGCCTCGCGGTAGAACTCCGCAAGTGGTAATTTGAGGGTGTGATGTTCTAAATGCTATCCATAGAATGCCATATGGAACAATACACTTTACACAAACTCATGCTATTTTTAAAATGTAAAACATTTCAAGAATTTATAAAACAGTTAAATGTGATTCACCTTGATATTCTTCACAATTAATCGCTGATTAACGTCTTCTATATGATCCTTGACAATCCACAATTCTCGTATCCGATGCCTCCTGATAAACATAATCCGGGCATACGAAGCCCACACTATGACCTCTGCATAACATGGCTGACTAACATAGGAGGCACCTCATCGCTGCGACCGACCCTCGGTCACCATCACTCCCCTCGTCGGCAAACCTCTCCCTAACTCTCTCTCAGCTCCCTCCCTTATTCTTCTTTCTGTCTCCTCGAAGTCTTTCTCTATTTTATGTCTGTCTTAATATTTCTTGATCTATAATTTCTTTCGTGTGTATAATTTTTAAGTGTGGTTGGTGATGTAAATAAACCACACTTTGAAGTGTGTATATATAAACATTAGAATGAAGTTGATGAATTGTTGTTCTGCACGTGGCTACACCAAATATGATGATACATCATTGCTATCTCTATATTATATATTACATATAAACAAATAAAAGAAAATGAAAATAGTGGAGTATATCTCTAATCCACAGCCGACTTTCATTGCTTCTTGATGAAGAATTTATGAACCCATACATATTTTATGTACCAGGTATAAGGTATAATGTATACCTCAAAAGGACTATAGGTATGATTATAACCTAATAGTTACCTCTAAAATCACTTATTTTAATTTTTTGTCTAAAGGAAAAGGAAATATTAGAAAAGAAAAAAGGAACCCATTGTTATCATGATTCAATCCACATGATTCATGATGGATGAGACAAAGAAATAATTTAGTGATCCATTAGTAATCCTATGTGACGATTGATAACCCAATTCATAAGCCCCGCACGAATTGGCTACAAAAATTCACTTTTTATCATATGGAATAGTTTACTTAATTTTGTATCCTGCCCGAAAAGGTTTTATTTTAAAGCCTTTCAATATATTTTTATTTTAATATCTAAACTTCACAAATGGGTATTAGATATCTATCCCACATACAACTCTTATACGATCTTTAATTGTTTTTTAAACACCAACACCTTAATTAGTTGTTTCACCTATTATGCACTTTATTAAAATATAATAGAACTAACTAAAAGTTGTATTTGTTATACAAATATATATGTATATATACACACACAACCGGCTTATATATAATTAATTGTTTATTTGTCTAAATCCTTAATTATTATAAACATCTCATATTGGAATTTTGGCTTACGAATAATTAAGTCCTTTACTCAACTTGATAGAATTAAACTTTAGACCCACTGATTTTCATAAAGTCTATTTTGAGCACGAATTTTGATGGTTGTTACATCCTCTCTACCTTTTCTAAATCTCCTCATCGAGATTTGTCATGAGAAGATGTCTGCTACAAAATTCTCAGTTTCGAGAAAATCTTAAAACCCGTATTTCAGCTTGTTTTTTTTTCTATTATTGTTATTTCTTATAATTGTTTTATGTAACCATGTTATCAATTGTTGATCTAAGTACACCTTATATCATTCAAACTATTATTCCTTAAGCATTCCTTAGCTTTAAGGATGACTGTTCTTTCATATATAATTAATTGCCTTCTAGTTGGTGTATCTCTCATGATATATATATGATTAAAAAAAAATTAAGCCATGGATTCTTAATATTATGCTATATATGGCTAACATAGGTCTCTATACGTAAAACATAGCTACGTAGGGAAATCTTATTACTACCTAGGATCAAACTTCCGTCGTCATAGATTTGTTTTTATAAGTGATGACCTTTCTGGTTTAGGTATATCTAACTAGACATATACAAAATCATTTATCAAGCCATCAATATTAACAACATGGGTGTTGTTTTGATATACGTGCAACTGTAATTCAATAATTACATGCTATTGAATGTAATTGTGAATTTATCTATCCCAAATTTTCTATCATTTCTGATAATGTCTTATAACGTATCCTTTATATGGATAAAATCCAATCAATTATTCTTAGTTCTTGTATATCAAACGATAGTCTACATATCATATATAAAATAACTACTTAATCTAGTTGCTTATGTAGTCTAATCCTTTACCTTATTTCCATACATTAGGTAATCAATCATTAGTCCTTTCCTTCTGCTCCTTTAGTGTTAGCTTCTATATTCTATAGAAGTATATCACATGATTTCTCAATCAAAAAAACTTTAGTTTTGATAAGTTTGATTTTCATGAAATTTTCAAATGGTCTAACTAAACGTAGACTTAGCTTTTTTTATTTTATTTTATTTTTTATCAGACAACACCTATCCAAGGTGATATTTTGTCTATCTCCGGCTGTTTTCAAGCTTTCATATATTTGTAACACTTTGTTGTTCATTTGTTATACCAACTCAGGTTCTAACAACTGACTTATCAGATCAACTTAAATGTAAAAACCTAAAAGCATATTTCTTTTCCATATAACTATATTCCCCAATTGGCACGCTTACAAATTTACTGAAACTGAAACTTGTTGTCCATAGATCAACTATAACTCAATACATTATATCTATTAACATTGATAGTAATGATTAATTTTTTATATATTTATTGGGCTAATCAAATCACCTACTGCATAAGTTATTGTTTCTGTATTTTTTTAAAGGTGTGAATCACTCGCGAATGTCAGAAGGTCTAGCATACGTTGACTTAACCGGGTCCGCGCTAGAGAGCCCTCTCGCACGACAGATCCCCAATTTAAACCTCTATCACCCAGACTCGAACCCGAGACCTGGAGGGGAAAACTCACCCGAGCCCACAATGGGTGGAACTTAAATACCCATGACCACCACTAGAGCACTTAATGATGGTTTTTCTTTTCTGTATGAATCAATTTTTATCAATCTCTATGGTTTAGTTAACAATAATCATGTACAAGTTTATATCACTTTATCATATTATTATTATTATTATTTGTCAATCACACTAGAGTATTCTAAACCACTTACATCTTCCCATTTGAGTCATGGCCCGTACGTATTTACCAATTCCTATATGACTTCATATAATCATATACCCAGGTCATCTTACATGATAGTGATTACATGAATATAAACTATATTGAGTTCACATACTTCTTTGTGAAGGAGATGTTTTACCTTTCATTCATAATGTATATATTCAAACTTTACATAAATCACCATCCTTGTTCAAATTCAACTTATATACTTGCATTCTATTTGTAATATTTATATATATATATATATATATTCATATAACTCTTCTCTATTTTTTTAACATAGTTCTTTGGATGACTATTTGTCTTTTAACTTCATATGTCCCATATATCATCAATATGGATGACATTTCTTAGTATATTTGTTGCCATAGACATTGAGGATTAATCGTTGTCTCAAAAAATGTTAGTTACTCTTAGGTAAGCCGATCGCCACTTCTTTTTATTATTAATTTATTATACATAATCTGTCTCGACTTATGATTTCAGATTACATAATCTGGTTATATACACTAAACTATTATTAATTTCTTATACATAATCTGTCTCAACTTATGATTCAGATTACATAAACTGGTATACACTAAACACATGAACTTACTGTTTTGTTTATTTAATTATTTTTTCTTTAGATCGAGTTTCAACTTCTACATAATTATTATATATACATGTATATGTATGTAGTATGTCCTTATAAGTTTCCGGTTGTCATTATGTATTCAAATATCATGGGGTTCGGGGATTCATTCGTCAATTATATGATTAATTAACATTCATTCTCGTGTAGCCTTATGTCGTTTTATTTCCTTACTAACATGATTATATTTAAAGTTTCACTTTATTTATAAAAATCCTTTCATAATATTCCATCACCCCTTAAAGATCTAAGGTCCAACATAAGTAAATGCTGGATAGTTTTATCTCATTAATTTATCTCCCATAACGTCGAATATAAGTAACTATTGGATACTTGTATCTCGTTAATTTTTCTCCCACAGATGTGAAATGTCTTTTGCTCAAATACAAGTTCCTTAAATATATCCATCTATTACTCAACAACCACATGACTCTTCTCCTCTCGTTTGATTTAGAATTACTATTTTTCATTAAAACATAAACATGCATTAATCAACAAGATAATATCTACTACCATATACATACAACAATTTCCCAATTATGTTGATCAACTGTAATTGTCAATTTACCTCCCAACATATATCCTACTGCAGGCTATTTGACTTGTATTAATTTGGCATTCCCCATAGTCTAAAGTTCAATTAAAGTCTAGACCAGTACCTAATTCTCTCAAACTAATCCTTTGGCATACAAATTAAAACACGAGATGGTAGGGAATACGCTCCCATAACTACTTACTTGCATCATTCTAGAGTCCAGTCATATTCTTAACTACCGGCCTACTATATGCTGATTTCAATACAATATGATTTTGCGAGATCATAGCGCTGTCATTTATTAGTTTTCATATTGGCCAGACATGAAAACAATCTATGATACCCACTATGATACTCCCAACTACCATATGGTGATGTCATCATACAATGTTCGACACACGTATAACATTCTTTCTTTTGGACAGGCTCAAATTGAGTCTCGTTTGCGTCTTATGTTTCATACATAGGTATAATCAAGTCTGACAATCAAAATCTTAATCACTATGGTCTCTAAGGTATTCCGGTTAAAGCCTAGGTATTCTTAACGCATACCTAATTCGCTGAAAACCTGTGGCTCTGATACCAACCTATCACACCCGGATTTTCGACACCCCAGCGTGCGACTAATCGGTTGGTACTTATTTTGAGTAAAATCGCAGCGGAGGACATTTCTCTTTCTTTTATAAAACAACTCGTCAGTTGAATAAAAGATTCTTTCATAAACAGGGATTTGAAAACCCCTTGTTCGTACAAAAGGTAATCTTTTACATCATTTTCGGTCTTCTAATATTTTTACAAAATTCTCGCCACAAGGTTTTATCGTGCCTAAGGAGTCATAATCCCTTCAGCATCTACCCTTGCTAAATATATTCATTCATGGTTACCTGAAAACGTTTTGAAAATAATACGTCAGCGAAAAACCGGTGAATAACATTTAACAGACACTAACTCATTTTCAGCATAAGTAGTGTTAAAGCTATTTGAAACATACTCATGATCTACACATTCAGAGAGCTCCCCGCTCGTTTTACTACCAAACTTCGTGCCCGGTTTTACGTATTTCTCCTACCAAACTTCGTGCCCGATTTTACGGTTTGTAACACGTCTACAGTTTGATCAAACTTTATGTGCACTTATGTTCTGAATGCTATCCATAGAATACCATATGAAACAATACACTTTACACAAACTAATGCTATTTTTAAAATGTAAAACATTTCAAGAATTCATAAAACAGTTAAATGTATTCACCTTGATAATCTTCACAATTAATCGCTGATTAACGTCTTGCTATATGATCCTTGACAATCCAGCAAATTCTCGTATCCGATGCCTCCTGATAAACATAATCCGGGCATACGAACCCACACTATGACCTCTGCATAACATGGCTGACTAACATCAGGAGGCACCTCATCGCTGCGACCGACCCTCGGTCACCATCACTCCCCATCGTCGGCAAACCTCTCCCTAACTCTCTCTCAGCTCCCTCCCTTATTCTTCTTTCTGTCTCCCTCGAAGTCTTTCTCTATTTTATGTTGTCTTAATATTTCTTGATCTATAATTTCTTTCGTGTGTATAATTTTTAAGTGTGGTTGGTGATGTAAATAAAGCCACACTTTGAAGTGTGTATATATAAACATTAGAATGAAGTTGATGAATTGTTGTTCTGCACGTGGCTACACCAAATATGATGATACATCATTGCTATCTCTATATTATATATTACATATAAACAAATAAAAGAAAATGAAAAAGTGGAGTATATCTCTAATGCACAGCCGACTTTCATTGCTTCTTGATGAAGAATTTATGAACCCATACATATTCTATGTACCAGGTATAAGGTATAATGTATACCTCAAAAGACTATAGGGTATAATTATAACCCTAATAATTACCTCTAAAATCACTACTATTGTTTTAATTTTTTGTCTAAAGGAAAAGAAATATTAGAAAAGGAAAAAGAAGGCCCATTGTTATCATGATTCAATCCACATGATTCATGATGGATGAGACAAAGAAATAATTTAATGATCCATTAGTAATCCTATGTGACGATTGATAACCCAATTCATAAGCCCCGCACTGAAGTGGCTACAAAAATTCACTTTGAGTTATCATATGGAATAGTTTACTTAATTTTGTATCCTGCCCGAAAAGGTTTTATTTTAAAGCCTTTCAATATATTTTTATATATTAATATCTAAACTTCACAAATGGGTATTAGATATCTATCCCACATACAACTCTTAAACGATCTTTAATTGTTTGTTTAAACACCAACACCTTAATTAGTTGTTTCACCTATTATGCACTTGATTAAAATATAATAGAACTAATGTATTTGTTATACAAATATATATATACACACACAACCGGCTTATATATGATTAATTGTTTATTTGTGTAAATCCTTAATTATTATAAACATCTCATTTTGAATTTTGGCTTACGAATAATTAAGTCCTTTACTCAACTTTGATAGAATTAAAGTTTAGACCCACTGATTTTCATAAAGTCTATTTTGAGCACGGAATTTTGATGGTTGTTACACTGGCTGGTTATTATCGAAGGTTCATTGAAAACTTCTCACGAATAGCCGCTCCTTTGACAATCTTAACTCGTAAGGATGCTAAATTCAACTGGGGTCCAAAGCAACAAGAATCCTTTGAGACGTTAAAGCATAAGTTAAGCAATGCCCCGGTGTTAACTATGCCAGAAGGTGTTGAAGAGTTCGTGGTTTATTGTGATGCTTCGCACACTGGCATGGGATGTGTGCTTATGCAAAGAGGCAAAGTGATTGCCTATGCATCACGACAATTAAAAGTGCACGAGAGAAACTACACCACCCATGATTTGGAACTTGGTGCGGTGGTATTTGCACTTAAACTTTAGAGACATTATCTATTTGGAACAAAGTGTATCATCTACACTGACCATTCTTCAACACTTGTTCAATCAAAAAGATTTAAACATGAGGCAACGTCGTTGGATGGAAACACTCAACGACTACGATTGTGAGATTCGATATCATCCAGGAAAGGCTAATGTAGTCGCTGATGCGCTTAGTCGCAAGGAAAGAGTCAAACCTCTAAGAATCAATGCCAAAAGCATTGAACTAAAGAATAGCTTGAATGAGAAGCTTCTAGTTACACAAAAGGAAGCTATGTCAGAGAATAACGTCGTGAGGGAAGACTAGGTGCAACCATTAGTCAGTTAGCATCTGGGAAGGACGAAATGTTTAGGCTTAATAATCGAATTTGGGTTCCGATCTTTGGAGGATTGAGAGATGTAATCCTCCAAGAAGCACATAGTTCTAAATATTCGGTTCACCCAGGAAGCGACAAGATGTATCAAGATCTTAAGCCCAGTTACTGGTGGATGGGTATGAAGAAAGATATAGCCAATCATGTAGCAAAGTTCTTGACGTGTTCTCAAATTAAGACAGATCATCAGAAACCGTCAGGACTTCTACAAAAGCTTGAAATCCCAGTGTGGAAATGGAAAATGGTAACTATGGACTTCATCACTAAGTTACCTAAGACCAAGCATGGCAATGACACGATATGGGTTATCGTGGATAGATTAACCAAACCCGCTCATTTCTTACCAATTAAGGAAACATACGATTCTGATAAGCTAGCTAAGCTTTATGTCGATGAGATTGTGTCCTTACATGGCGTGCCAATATCCATTGTATCTGATAGAGATACGAGATACACGTCTCACTTCTGGAAAAGCTTCCAAAAATCTCTAGGCACGAGATTAAACTTCAGTACGGCTTACCATCCGCAGACGGACGGGCAAAGTGAGCGTACCATTCAAACCTAGAGGACATGCTGCGAGCATGTGTGATCGACTTAGGTGGAAGTTGGGACAATCACTTACCCCTAATCGAGTTCTCTTATAACAATAGTTACCACACGAGCATTAAAGCCGCACCTTTTGAATCCTTATACGGAAGAAAATGTAGAACGCCTGTGTGTTGGGTTGAAGTTGGAGAAGCCCAACTATCTGGACCCGAAATTGTTCTTGAAACAACGAAAAAGATTGTTCAAATCCGTGATTGACTTAAGGCAGCTCGAGATAGATAAAAGAGCTATGCCGACAAAAGGCGTAAACTTTTACAGTTCCAAATCGTGGACAAGGTTATGTTAAAAGTGTCACCTTGGAAATGTGTAATGCACTTTGGGAAAAAGGGCAAGTTAAGCCCGAGGTACATCGGACCATTCGAGATAACCGAATGTGTCGGATCTGTAGCTTATAGGCTTAAGCTACCTGAGAAGCTCAGTGGAATCCATGATGTTTTCCATGTCAGCAATTTGAAGAAATGTCTAGTGGATGAGTCGCTAGCGATGCCTCAAGATATTCAAATTGATGAAAATTTGTGTTTCGTGGAGAAACCAATTGCGATCAAGGATCGGCAAGTTAAGAAGCTTTGTAGGAAGCACGTACCTATTGTAAAGGTTAAATGGGATGCCCGTCGAAGTCCCGAATATACTTGGGAGGTCGAGTTCAATATGCGACAGAAGTACCCTTATCTATTTGAATAAATCTCGAGGTCAAGATTTGTATTAAGGGGGTGAAGATGTAACACCTCTAAAATTTCGTCAAATAAAAATCCGACACGCGTCCCAAAAATTTCTTGGTTGCCACGTGTAGCCGAGAGGGACTAAGGATGCCGTTATGTTATCTAATAACCTCTGAACGAGCATCAGAAAAACTCAAAGGATCAAAGTGGCAAATTTCCAAAATTTCATCTTCTGGAAAGTCCTTACGGACCGTAACCATCAATGGTTCAGTAAGGTGGTTACGGATCGCAAGCCTTTATGGTTACGATCCATAACCAATTCAAATCTGTGGGCGCCAGAGGTCCTTACGGACCGCAAGGCATATTCCCTGACGGTCCGTAAGAGGACTGCAGCTGGCAGATAGTTGGCAGCCAGCATGTTTGCCACCTTCCTCGCGAACTTGAGCCATTCCTCTGCATTTCCCCGACCCTAAACACTTGTTTCCATCTCATAACCCTGCCAACACTTGTAATGATCTGAGCCTTGATCTTCAAGTATAAATAGAGCTCCCTTGCAACCAATTCATTTGCTCATTCTCAAAATCCTTCTCTATTCATTCTTTGGAGGTTCTTGATCCTTGGGAGCTTCCTAATTAGTCTTATTTCGTGCTAAGGACCTTGTGTAAGTGTTCTTAGCCCTCCTTTTCAGTTTTATTAAGTTTTAAGCCAATGTCAAAGCGTTGCCGTAAAAACGCTTTGACTTTGTGCTAAGACCATTATGGTCCAGCCAATGTTCGTAACGAACATGGCTATGTGATCGTAATAAGGTAGGTGTTAATACCTCAAGAGGGCACCTCCTGATTACCACGATTTCTTGGTCAATTGACGAGTCAAAATTATGCTAATGAAAAGTAAACGGGTCAGTTTTGAAATAAAATCATAACTAGCAATGTAGGTGTTATAAAATCTGTTTTAACACTCTAATAACTTAGTAATGATTATAAGAACATCTGGAAACATGTTCAGCTCGTCAATTCCAGGTCTAAGGTCGGTTCGCGATCGAAAATCGCGAAAGTTGACTTTTGCTTTGACTTTCAGTTCTGACCCGATATAGCAACCTTAGCTTTTGTTCATAAGTTGCATTATGACCATGTTATTGTATACTATAATCCTCTAGAGTTATAGAACATGGTCCTTAAGTAATCCGAGTCATTATGCAAGTATCCGTTAAATATGCCTAAAACGCCATTTTGAAGTATAAAATAGTTTAAACATAAACTTGACATCAAAACACAATACCTACTGATGTAATATCATTACAAGGATTATTTGGGATGTTCATTCAGGTTGCAAACTAAGTTTAAGCTATAGTTTGCATATTATGTCCTTAAATGACGATAATACCCTTTCAGCACTTTAAATGGGTTTTAAACATTTCAATGAACCAAAACATTATACTTACTGATGTAATATATATATTTAACATATTTTGGTCATTCAAACCTGGTCACAACAACAGTTTCATTTAAAATATCATTTAAATCGTCATTTAGTGACTTAATCGCCGTTTCGGCGCATAATATGGTTTAAAACCAACTAGAGCATAAAGTCTTGGTACCTACTGATTTCAAAACATGTTTTCAAATTATTAAAGAAGGTACATGCCCCAAACTAAGATTCCCAAATAAGTTATCGAATTATGTGTGAAATGACCAAAATGCCCTTCCGGGACATAGATTGGTCTTAAACTATAAACCACACATATAATCGATATCCTACTGATATAACATCATAAAATAAGTGTTTTTACAGAATGTTTATGACAATAACATCAGTTTACATATAAACTCATTTATTACATTGTAAAATGACCAAATTGCCCTTTTAAGGCATAGTTTGATTTTAAAACCGTAATGGGCCAACATATTGATAACTTACTGATATCCTAACATATTGTAAACGTAACGGCATATGAAACTTGTATAGGACTCATCCGCTTACCCGATTTCGCTTATATGCGTACGGTTCGGCCCACATAACTAGTTTACGTAATTTAACCAAAACGGGTTTAACCATATCAAAATATTCTCAAATTCCAGAATATAAAATGGTAACCCATATTATACAAGTCCTAGTACTTGTCGGGTCCAAAATACATTCTTTTTCGGTCATCGCTTAATCTAGCGTTTCGTATCGTATTCTTTATTTTAAGTTAGTCGGTCTAAGTCAATGACTAAATAAAGACCCGCTAGCTAACTAATCGGTTAATAATACCATCCATTCCAGACTAGAGACTTCCGGTAGATTGTCGCCAAGCTAGTTTCATTGATTACGGCTGTGCTTTGCTTATTTTCTTATATTAAAGATTTTGCAAGCTAGGTAAATACTTCAACTTATTTTCCCTTATACGGGCTTGGGATACGGTATAATAATACCGCATGGTTGGATATGGGATAAAAGATCAATGAGTCGGGAATTCAAATAATCCAGTTTAATTCGTATTGCTTAATATTAAACATTTGGGGGTTAAAACGACCGTGTCCTGGATATTCACGGCTCATTTAATTGCAAATGTCCACGACCTAAGCACGGATGTAGGCATACACCCGTCAGATGCTAAAAATAAATTATAACCCATTAGGGGTGTACATATTAAAGGTATTAAAGTGGCGTGTCGATTAATCATGATCCGGCATAGTTTTTGGGCTCTAAATGTTTTATTAGCATGTAAAACTGATAACATGAAAATTATTTATCCCAAGTTATTTATTTAACGAAGTACCATTGTGTACACTAAATGTTTTCAAAAGGAGTCGGTTAAACGTATTTACCAGTGAAAACTGACGTATTTTCAAAAGACTAAGCGCATGTGACAAGTATACATAATTAGGCTGGAAGTGCTCAGGCGAAGCTTAAGAGGAATTGCAACCCTTGCTTAGAAGGCCTTAGTATGTTAAATTTCATTTTGTAATCACATTTCGATCCTTCAGTGGATCTAATTACAAGCGTTGTATAGCATTTTGAACTTGAACATTCGAACGTTTGTAATAGTAATTATCCAGACTTCCGCTGTGTTTTATTGCATTGTTTGGTAATGATGATATCAACTTGCGTCACGATATTCCCCAACCGGGCCCACCAGGTTACACGTGGAAATTAGGGGTGTGACAGTGATCTGGTCCCACTGATCCAACATATCTTCAATTCACATCCTCCCAATAAAAATCTTCGTCGCTTCGCTTCCAACTTATCAATCATCTCACAAGGAACTTTAAAGAGTGAAAAGTAATAAGTCGGAAGTGATTCCAACACAACTTTTAGCAAAGTTACCCGCCTTCCCACCGATAACAAAGACATTTTCCAAGATGCCAATCTTTTATCAAAAGCATCCAACACCTTATTCCAACTATTTAGCCTATTCATGTTGGCTCCTGACGTGTAGGAGAGTGGGTATAATTTTTTGATAAATTTAAAGCACTTTTCACGTGTTTATTCAAACTTTATATTTATAAAACACGATATTTACTATCACTCGCTACAACATACTAGGGCAAGTGCACCCATCGTTGGTGTAGTATAGTGATGGCAAGATACCGAGGTCGTCCAAGGACACTAGAGCTTTTAATACTGGAATATCGTCGGCGTCTAATCTAACCAAGTTTTTAGGAAAAGGTTTTTAATAAATAAAAATAAACTAAGTAATAATAAAAGAAACAAATAGACAAGATAGAATCATTGGTTCCGATTTTGCTACTTACGTATCCTTTGATGATTTCCACGCTTTGGGCTTTTTAAGAGATTATCTTAGTTAAAGTGGCATGTCCATCTTTTGGAGGCAACGCTACCCTCAGCTATATTCGTTTGAGTCAGCAGGGATACAGCCAGCAAGGCCGGAATATTGAAAGATAATTAAGTAAGTTATTAATGCAAAATGTGGCATGTCCCTCTTTTGGAGGCAACACTACCCTCAACCATATTGGTCTGAGTCAGCAGGGATACAGTCCCGCAAGGCCGGTTTAAAGTTTTAATAGTAATTTATTTATAAGGGGCTCAAGCCGTTCTTACTTCCTCTGATTTGATGTTATCTGCCTTAAGGGAAGTCCTCATAAGCTTGATCCAAGTCCTCGCAGGATCTATACACTGAACGAGGCAAGAACTTTACCCATACCACCCTTCTAACTCCCTTCCAGGCAGTTAACGTGCTTTATATAGACCGTAAAGACACGAATGAGTGAATCAACGAAACATGAAGGATGATAGAATAAAAATCACTTTCAATATAAAAAAACTAGTTCTTACAGTCATTAATACATACCCAATTAAAAAGTTTACCAAAGTAGGAATCACAAGTAATATATAAATAACTTGTCTTCACCAAGTGATGTAAGAGATTAGCCAAACATGGCCTTTGATTAGCAAAAACTCTTACGATCAATCTTGGATCATAAGACTACTACACATTCTAAGGTGGAAAATGGATGAAAGTGGTGGATGATGGTGGATAGTGGTGGAGTGGTGGCTGGTGTGAGAGAAGTGGTTTTCCAGGATGAGTTGGATCGAAACCAAGCACCCCTATTTATACTCAGAAACAGATCCCTCACACGGTCCGGTGCCTGCAGAGCACGGCCCCGTGTCTCCTTCCTTCTCTGTCTTCATTTAATACAGATGCCAGATCAGCCTGCTACACGGCCCCGTGTGTCAACGGCACAGCCCCGTGCCCCTTGTACTTGCTGTACTTTCTGAGATTCGCAAATCTGAGAGTTGACCATGACCCGTGCCCAGAGGGACACAACCCGTGTCTCTTGTCTGCATCTGTTTGTCTTCTTCTGATCTGAAATCTTGAATAAGCACGACCCTGTGCTAGTCTTCTGACTTTGTTTTTGTCTTTGGGGTTTAAGCTTGGTGGGTTGGTATAGTACGTTGTTTTCCTTCTTTCGTACTTATGTTGGATTTTTGTCTATAATTTGTTCCTTTTGTTCGTTTAAGCTCTTTTAAAAATCAAAAGTATACAAATAAACACACTTTTTCCAACATTAGTATTAAAAAGGGTTGATTTTATACCGTATTTGACATAATTTATATGTTGCATTTGACGCATATCAAATACCCACACACTTGAATATTTGCTTGTCCTCAAGCAACACTCTTTTATAATTGCTTACACACCCAAATGGAATAGGTAGAGAAGAAGTTTTTGGGGTTTGTTTGTAGAGTGTGGGGAATCCAAGCTTTTTTTATTCTTGTTTTTATTTTATTTACAATTCTATTCGACATGATTTATTTGAAAATTTTTAAGAAAAATAAATATTTTTGGGCATAACATGCCTTTATAAAATTCCATTTAGCTATCTATAATTTCACATACCTACCAATTGATCACTCAACACTCGGCCGAAAATGTATAAGTGAAACGCTCGATACCTGTATGGGACTTACTCCTACCATAGGCTTGACAGGGAATCAAACCTTCTCTATTTTAACAAAATCCTTGTAAATATCAAGAGGGCTTTAAAAAGGGTAGGTTTTGGATAGGGGTATGATAGTTTTATTTAAAAGTGGCTAAAATATAAAAATGTCGGTTTTCATTTTGAAAATTTTATTTACTTGTGACTTAGTTGTGAACTACATATTATAAGCAATAAATTTGCTTATTTATTTCAAGTAGCTAGAGAGAAAATATATTTTTTTGATAGAATAACTACATCACTTTTATATAAAATTTCAAAAAGAACCACATTTTACTAAAATAAAAGGGGTGTAAAAGATAAAAACTGGTTTAGGGTGACTAGTGGTTTGTGCAAAATGGCGTTTTGCGGGTTTTGGAAATGAATGGTTTAGGCTCAAAAGGGCTTTCTAGGGGAATTTTTTTTTGTTTTTGTTTTTGGTGAGGAGATGAAAGGAAAAAATAAGTTGAAAACGAAAAAGAGGGTTAAAAATCCTAATGCTTCCATCATATACTTACTTGGATTAGTCGGTAAGGACCGAGAATGTATTGCCTTGCCAAGTTCTAGATTTGTAAGAACCATACGACTATACACACATGAAATGAAAATGAGCATTTAGTAAAGATATATTTTTGGATGCTCGGTAAAGGCTCAAAACTCACATTTTTGTGAGAGATAGGGTAAAAATGTGAAATTATATATACAATCAAATTTTACAAAGATTTGTCATGCCTTTATTTTATAAATTTTTCTTATATGGTTCTTTTGATCACAACGCTATCGGTTGTAAATTTTTAGAACTTGTTTCCTTCCTTAAACGATAACCAAGACAAACCAGAAAAGAATAAGAAAATTGTATTTTTGAAAAAGATTTGGGGTGTTTTGAGCGGTTCCAAGTTAGCGTTTTGTGTAAGGCTTGATTTTAGGACAAACAACTTCAAGTTAAGCTCCCCCCACACTTAAATTACACATTGCCTCAATTTGTCCAAAATTGGTTAAAACTGATTAAATGGGTAAAAAGTGGGTTAAAAACAACAAATTTTAAGAAAACCAGAGACACTGGATACGGGGGCATGGTTGGGCAGCATAACCCAGTGTCACAAAGTGCTAGTAACGGTTTTCTGAAAAAAAAAACTTTTAGAAGGCAAACACGATGGCGTGCTTGGGTGGCACGACTCCGTGTCAAAAAATACCACTAATGAAAATTTTCCAGAAGCTTGGCACGGGGGGCGTGTCTATGGGACACGACCCCGTGTCAGTGTTCTAGAATTAAAAATTTATCTGCAGACATGAGGCACATGGACGTGCTTACCTAACACGGCCCATGCTGCACTTACTGCTATGAAGATTTTGTGTCGGGAAGTGTGTGTTTTCATGCATGGGGTGCTGGTTCGGTGTCCCTTTGGCCATTTTCCGTATTTCCGCACACTTTTATTCAAACCACCAATTTTTCATTCCATCCATGGACCATTACAAAAAAAAATTCAAGAAGATTAAAGTCCTAAGCTAGATAGTTGGTGGATACCCGACAAGATTATTAAACCCCAAAGAGATTCCCTTGATAAATCTATGAAATATTAGCAAAAAGCAAAAATAGTTTTCGGAAGATAAGGGCTCTAAGCTATTCTCCGGGGATGCTCCTTTAGAGGTCGTTGAGCATATCCTCGATCTCCCTAGGAAGGAAGATGAAGGGTTCGTCATCTACATCCTCTTGTGGAAGAGGAGCGGGATTTACCGGAACCTCGAAATAGGCATTAATGGGAGGTTCCGGAGGTATCTCGTCCCAATCAGTGGAGTTCACCACCTCATGGGCGATGTTCAATTCATCTTGAGGCAAGATTGGCTCCATCGGGTGGTTCACTAGGATGTTCAACCTTTGGTGAAGAAGGTTGATCTCCCGGAAGCTATCCTCAAGGGCAAGAGTGAGGTAGTTCACCCGATCCCCTAGGACCTCCTCCACCACGTCATTTCTTTGATGGATTCTCGCAAAGCACATACGTAGCGTACTAGAGTTGCTTCTAGCGAGAGCCTCCTCCCTCTTCTGTTGTTCCTTGAACTGGTTGAAGATGTTCCGCTCTGCTAACTCGACATGCTAGTAAAACATGATAAACCGTTAGACTTATAGGGTTACAGGAGAGTCACACGGCCCTGTGCTCAAGGAGCACGACCCTGTGTTACTTCAACAGTTCTGGTTCTTAAGCTCATGAACCTTTGTTTTAAGTTAAAACATTTTGATTTTTGACATTTCTTGTCACACCCAACCAACAGCGGAATAGGTGACTGGGGCATGATTGGTTGATCCAAAGCTTATGACTTGCTATTATGTGTTTTATATAATCATTAATCCATATTGAATGTTTCACAAAACAAATAATTCAAATAAAACAATTTAAATTCATGAGACATTGTTCATAACCACTAAAATACATTTATCCGTTTCTTGTTAACTAAGGCCCATCCTATGTCCAAATCTTTTCTGCATGTCTGTTCACCTGCATCACGTGTAAAAGTAGTTTTGGGGTCAACAAAAGTTGGTGAGTGAACCTCGTTGTTATTAGGAAAATAATATATCTAGTTTGTGTATTGAGAAAACGTGCGTTAACCAATGTAAGTAAATATGTTGTATGTCATATGTCAAACCACATAACCCAACCTTAAACAATAAACAAATCAACTGTAATGATTCAAATGAATGTATGCATGTTGCACGGTATTATGGTGTGCTCCAAGGTTTAAGCCCAATCAAATGGAGCTGACCTCGTATAGTTGCCAACGTCAAGTTCCGCTCATAGTTAATGGGGAACTGATGAGCCCATGATGATGTAACGTTTGAAATGAATATAATGCACAAAGTAAACTACAAACAATAACATATAACACATATACTTCACAAGATGGTAATTGCACGTAACTGATAAAGAAAATAATAATAATATAAAGTGACACAGTATATACCCTTAGTGAAAAACCGTATTAATCCTTAGTGAAAAACCGCATGAGAGTAAGGAGCAAATCGAAATGACAAGCGTGATTTAAAACCTAGACAAACGAATGCAACAAGGAAAGGGTAAACATTATGCTATGCATAACTAAATGAACGAACACGATATGTTGGAGAAGCTGCATTGATTAGTTTCAAGTTGGTGGTTGTTCGAGAAAATTTTATCTATTAAGCAAATCTGAGGAGGTCGGGAACCATGCAAACAAAGATCTGAAGATTAATTGCTGGAAAGATTATTTTCAGGGGGACTTGGTGCTTTAATGTTGATAATGCAAACCCGAATCATCAATCAGGGGATTTGTTGACACGTTCTACGTCATGGACAGGCACCTGATTGAAGTTACAGAATATTCAAACATAACTATCATATTAGAAGATCAAGCTTCGACAGTGACGTCCAGGGGGAAATTGTTGGTGCAGTTTATGTCCGTCACTGTGCGAATAGGCTAGATAGAGCGTGTGTTGAATATTGTATAGATTAGATATGAACGCACGACCCAAGTACGAACGTGAGAGGAGCAAAAGTGTCACTTCGTACAAAATGGTCACCTCGTACGAAGCGGTCACTTTGTACGAGGTGCTCATGTCTATATATATGTGTTGTGTGTTCAAAATTTTGTAAGTTTTGGAGGTTCCTAGAGGGGAAAACGCTGGCGGAATCTCTCCAGGAATTCCGCCAACTTGACAAGATGTATACTCCTTCGGTATGAATGAATGAAAAGCTTCCGCTGATTCTGTCTCTACTCCTTTCTTAATAACATTATACCAAACCGGAGCTATCATACGCCCAAACTTCCGTCTAGAATCACCGGATCCCAAACCCATAGTTGGGCCTAACGAGCCTCTACAAGGCTATGCCAAGCCTAAAGGCGAGCTTAAACAAGGCTACCTAAACGAGCCTCCTTAACTAAGAACCTAAACTACATTTAGTTAAACTAAGAAAGTCATAAATAAATGAATAACGAAACGGAAAGGAAAGTTACCTCAAAGAAAACTTTACAAAATGAGAAGAGCTTGAAGGCAGCACTTCCTCGTCGAGAGCGGAAATAAAAACTAATACGCACAACACCTAAAGGGGTATTGCACTTGTGGAACCACCAAATTTGGTTATTCCACTTGTTTATACTCAAACTAGGTGTTACAAGCTATAAGGAACCAAGCAAGAGTATTTATAGGTGTAAAAGGGAGCACAAAATGGTATCGGGGTGATGTGGGACGAATTTAAAATGGGTTTTCACGTCTTGCAAATCAGCAACAAACACCAAACTTGTTTTCGCGATTCCCGCTTCGTTATAACTCCGTTTCCTGCACAGTTTTCGCCTACGTTCATTATTTTTCAGAGTACTATCATATGGAAGAAAGTAATCCAATATTCATGGTGAAAGTCCCGAAAATCTTGATGTAACAACGATATCGAATGATCACCAAGGATCGGCGGAATCAAAACTTGGTGATGATCAAGAAACCCGGAAAATAAGAAGATCGAGATGAACAAGAATAAGAATAACACACGATTCACTTTCAAACTTTCATACAATTTTATTACTAATCAATAGGAAAACCGTCTGATACAAGTTCTCTCTCTCTCTCGGTTTCTCTCTCTACAATGGTGGAGGCTCCTCTAAGGCTTGGCAAGGCTTAACTCTAATTACGACATAATGTTCTATTTATACCTAGGGTTTGCCCATGCCCCTCATGGGCTTCCCTTTGGCTTGCCTAGCCCACATGGCCTATGACATGCCCAAATGACCTATAAAGGTCCAGAACCTAATACAAATTAACCCAAATAATCCCAGTTCGCAACCATAGTCCGTTGCATTAATTTGATGTGTCAGCCTCACACTTTTAGGACCTAACAATCTCCCCCTAGACTGATGCATCAAACTATCTTCATAACATGAATTCAGCAAACGTCTTCAACGGAGACTATGGTTGTCGCCATGCTGCAAGTGTTGTGGAAGTTAGTCGCGCACTTCTTGGACCTCACACTTCAACGCACTCTCAGCATTGGGTCTCTTTCTTCAGCTCTTGTGGTTAGCTTTATATTAGGATCTTGATCAGCATCTGCTTGAAACGTCTTTTTCGAAAAGAATGCAAGAGGAGGATTCTTGACAGCTCTTTTCTTTGTTGATCTCTTACTTTCAAGCAGGCAGGTTCACAGGTACTTCAAATGTACTATTATTGTAAAGCGATGACTCATATCTGGTTCTTCTGACTCAGGTACATCTTGATGTTGTGATGCTTCATGCCTTTTCAACAGCTAACAACATCTGAAACTTCATCAACCCCTGTTCTTGATAGAAATCAAGTTCTGCAAAATTCTCAGAAATTTATAAGCGAACATTTATTTGCAGCAAGGAAAGTACCATGTGAACACTAGGTACATCCAAGTACTTGGATCAAAATTCAAATTTCTTCATATTTTGATGATCAGTCAAATCTTTAAGAACGATTAAATATTTTTAATAAAACAAGAAAACACTTTATTTTTGCATTTTAGATTTTTCTAATAAGACACTATTTTTGGATTTTTTTGAATTTTCTATTTTTTTATTTTTTAATATATGAGAAGTATAAACAGAAACACAACTAAACTAAGAAATGAACTCAGTAGTTACAATATACACAATTGCAATGGGATCAAAATCGTTTTCAGGCGGACCAAGGAACACTTTTCAGTGCGAACTTACTCAAACTGGTCTAAGTGATTGTCGATATGTTTGTCCACTTAAACTTTAATACTCAACTTTTCAATTTTTCAACTTCGTGATACGTTTTAAGGTAATATTATACTATTGTACCTGTGTGTCCCATACCATGACATACCCCGCGATCAAGGTAAGCATAACGATTCAACATAGCAGGTGAGTATACTGATATCATCCTTTATCTTTTACAACGTTAGACTACTGGTGAACAGGTCAGTACTTTCGTACAGTAGAGTGACCAATAATATCCGACGAGGGTTAGGCAAATACCTTATTTGGTACGTATTTTGCTTTAAAAGTTTACGGAATTCTCTCATTGTGAGATTTTCATCCTTTTAAGGTTTTTGGCCCTTCTTTTTGGCTCTTTTAAGATATCCTGACTATGCCTAGGTCTGCATACATCTGGATGCAACAGAAGGACAATCCTGATATCCCGGTGACTTATCAGCATAAAGACCTGAAACTTTAGATGTTGGCTATCTATCGACGCAAGATTTAAGACCATGAAATCCACAGGGAGATATATGTACATATGCATTGTTTGAGGGGGAGAAAATGAAAACACAAAAACATTTAGAAAATGAGAAAAATCTAAAAACTTTTGAAAAACAGAAAAATCCAAAAAGATTTTATTGCATAAAATGGTAAATGAAATGAATATTCGTGATAAAGGGCGTGACTAATGAATCTCTGATGAAGATGTAGATGTTGACAGATGACTAATGATGATAACTTGATTTGATGATTTTTTTTAATTTTAATAAACAACTTTTAAAACCTTTTAACACCCCTTTTAAAGATCAAAACAACAGAATATAAAGGTTTTTGCAGAAAAACTAATGAACACGATGAAGAACGCGAAGAACACCAACCCAAAAATTTCAGAAAACTTGAATTTTTTATATCGATCTGAGCCTAAAAACAGGTTCGTTTAGGCTCTGATACCGATTGAAAGTCCCGAAAATCCGGATCTAACAACGATATCAAAGGATCACCAAGGATGGCGGAATCCAAACTTGGTGATAATCAAGAAACCCGAAAATAAGTAGATCGAGATGAACGAGAATAAGAATAACATGCAATTCACTTTCAAACTTGCATAGTTTTTATTACTAATCAATAACAAAACCATCTGATACAAGTTTTCTCTCTCTCGGTTTCTCTCTCTACAATGGTGGAGGTTCCTCTAAGGCTTGGCAAGGCTTAACCCTAATTATGACATAATGTTCTTTTGTACCTAGGGTTTGCCCATGGCCCTCATGGGCTTCCCTTGGGCTTGTCTGGCTCACATGGCCTATGGCATGCCCAAATGACCTATAAAGGTCCAGAACCTAATACAAACTAACCCAAATAATCCCAGTTCGCAACCATAGTCCATTGCGTTAATTTGATGCGTTAGTCTCACACTTTTAGGACCTAACACATGGTGTCGAGAATTGGGCTTAAACCTTGGATCTTGATGCGGGTCAAGGGTTACGTTCTCAAACTTGTATTTATGATTCCCGTTATGCTTGGGCTTTTTATGCACCATTTGAACCTACTTTCTCCTTAGTATACCAAGATATCTTGGGGCTTTGAATGGACCAGAATGATAGCTCAAGGATGGAGAAAAGTTGGCAAGAAAGTCACCCGAAAGTCATCTTATGACAAAACTAAGGGGCTGTTTGGCAACTCCTGAATGGTTAAGTGCTGAACCAGTAAGAGGTTTGAATCATTAAGTCTGAACCAGTAAGAGGTCTGAACCACTAAGAGCCGGTATAAAGCCTAACCATTCAGAGGCAAATGTCTGACCAATTCAGATTAAAGTTCTTAACCATTCAGACTCCGTATAATGCTTAACCATTCTGAGGCAAATGTCCAAACCATTTAGACATTTGTTCACGAAATAAACAATCTAAACCATTAAGTGCTAAACCAGTAAGAGGTCTGAACCATTAAAAGCCCATTAAGAGGTAAACAAACAGCCCCTAAGAATGCAAAATGTAGAGCTTTTTACTTGCTATCATTTACATCTAAACCCTCCAAAACACAATTTCCTATCTTAAGGCATGTATATAATGAAGTTTAGATGATAAGAAGGTCAGGATATGAGTGTTAGGTGTATTCACAAGTCTCCAAAGTTTTGATCAACTTAAGGAAAACCTTAGTCTTAGACCTTGAGAGATGGATGGATGCTTCAAAATACATGGAAATGAATAAAAAAACTTGTATAAAACTATTAATCACCAGATATGATAACATGTATAATCAAAACATAGAATCCGAGACAATTTATTGCTTAAACATTAAATAAGAATACATGGAATACGAAAACATACCAGATTACAAAAACGAGTCGTGTTTTAGGATTCATTTTTGACGGATGTTATATTTCTGAACGTAAGTAACTCAAAACATTGTTGTATAATAGTAGTTTTTTATAAATTTGGGCTAGAAACCATACTTTTGACCTCACATTTGAAGCTTTTGAAGTTTAAAGCTTCAAGCTTTAGTGGAGGTTTGAAGGTTTGAAGAAGGAGAAATGACTATAAGTGGCAAAGACAAGAAGGTTTGAGGAAACCTTTTTAAGAAACTACCTTTTAAGGTATGTGTGAGAGATCAGATAGGATCTTGGTCTTTTTGGAATGGATCCAAACATTCTCCGCATGGCTGACTTTATATAAAGTGACAACACATTGACATGACCCCGTGTCTATGTGGCACGACCCCGTATCTTTTAGGTTTTTATGAAGTTTTGTCGATGTTTTCAAAGAACTGTAATTTATCGGGTGGTTCCTTACTGGTTGGAACAACACCGAAGTGTTTAATATACCTTAGGTTTTAGCAAGAGATACAAATTCTCAAGAGGTTGTCGGAAAGGTGGAATTTTATATTGAGGGTGGAGGGCGGAGCCATCCTTTATTTACCTTTTCCAAGCTCTTGTTAAAGAAGGTGTGAGTCGAATTGCTCTGGTCTAAATCGTCGGTGTGAAGTTCACACACTTTTAAGGAGTCCTTCATTGCGAGGTTGATACAGGGATGACTATCATCTTTGTTTTCGCGTCGAGCTTGTTGGCCTTGGTATTGTTTGGATGTTGCTCCATCGATTCTCCGTTGCCTATGTTCCCTAATGAGTATCGCGCCCTCATCATGGATTATATTTCTTTGAGTTTTTGGAGAATCCTCTTTTCTATTTGACATAGTTCTTCCGAGCTTATGTCTTCTATGGAAGAGGTTTGATGGAGTTTAGGAGGATGATAGTTATCATTTTTACTCTCGCTCATCTTAAGGTATCGTCACAGGAAAACGATGGGTCTAAATAATGGGTCTAAATCTTTATGAATTCAACCACATAGTTGACACTCTTCACCGTAATAGTAGCGGGGGTAAAAATAATTATTATCATCCATAATTGCTAGACTAGGTTTTAACCGCTGGGATCAGAAGGCACTGTTTTCTAGAAACTACTGATCGGACACGGCCTTGTGTAATGGTCACACGTCCCCATTATGCAGTGCGTATCTGGCATAAAACAGTTTTAGGATACTGAGAAACGGACACGGGCCCGTGTTGATTGAACACGGCCCCGGTGTCTAAGAAAGAGGAAAAATTTATAAAAAGAAAAACTAAAAATATTATACAAGTATAAAAACGATTAGGCCGTTGATTTTAAACTTTATTAAAATCCTTGTGTTCCCGGCAACGACGCCAAAAACTTGACGTGTCAGAGTGTGGGTATAATTTAGATATATTTTAAGCACTTTTCACTCGTTTATTAAAACTTTATATTTATAAAAACGATATTTACTATAACTCTCTACAACACGTTAGGGCAAGTACACCCATCGTTGGTGTAGTATAGTGATGGCAATATATCGAGGTCGTCCAAGAACACAAGAGCTTTTAATACCGGAATATCTCGGCATCTAATCTAACCAAGTTTTTAGGAAAATGTTTTTAATAAATAAAAATAAACTAAGTAATAATAAAAGAGACAAATAGACAGGATAGAATCACTTGGTTCCGGCTTGCTATTTACGTTTCCTTTGATGATTCCACGCTTTGGGCTTTTTAAGAGATTATCTTAGTTGAAGTGCCATGTCCCTCTTTTGGAGGCAACGCTACCCTCGGCCATATTGGTCTGAGTCAGCAGGGATCCGTAAGACCGGGTTAATGTTTTAATAGTAATATATTTATAAGGGACTCAAGCCGTTCTTACTTCCCCTGATTCGATGCTATCTGCCTCAAAGGAAGTACTAATTAGCTTGAACCAAGTCATCATAGAATCTATTCACTGAACGAGGCAAGAAATTTACCCATACCACCCTTCTAACCCCCTTCCAGGCGGTTAACGTGTTTTATATAGACCTCAAGACACGAATGAGTGAATCAACGAAACATGAAAGATGATAAAATAAAATTCATTTTCAATATAAAAAACCAGTTATTAAATTCCTTAATACATAGCCAACTAAAAAGTTTACCAAAGCTAGGAAATCAAAAGTAATATATAAATAACTTGTCTTCACCAAGTGATGTAAGAGATTTGCCAAACATGGCATTTGATTGACAAAAACTCTTACGGTCAATCTTGGATTCCGAGACTACTACACACTCTAAGTTGGAAAATGGATGAAAGTGGTGGATGATGGTGGTATTATGGTGGTGGAGTGGTGGCTAGTGTGAGAGAAGTGGTTTTCCAAGGGATGAGTTGGAATGAAACCAAGCACCCCTATTTTTACTCAGAAACAGACCCTTCACACGGCCCCCATTCCTGTAGAGCATGGCCCCGTGTCTCCTTCCTTCTCTGTCTTCATTTAATGCAGATGTCAGATCAGCTTGCTACACGGCCCCGTGCGTCAACGCCATGGCTCCATGGCCCTTGTACTTGTGGTACTTTTTGAGATTTGCAAATACGAGAATTAACCATGGCCCGTTCCCAGAGGGACACGACCCGTTCTCTTGCCTGGATAAGTTTGTCTTCTTCTGATCTGTAATCTTGAAAGGGCACGACCCCATGCCAACCATGCACGGCTCTGCGCCAGTCTTCTGACTTGTTTTTGTCTTTGTTGAAGCTTGGTGGGTTGGTATAGTATATTGTCTTCCCTTCTTTCATGCTTATACAGGATTTTGTTGTTAATTTTTTTTTTTGTTCGTTTAAGCTCTTTTAATCCTGAAAATCAAAAGTATACAAAGAAACACACTTTTTTCCAACATTAGTATTAAAAAGGGATGATTTTATACCGTATTTGATTTAATTTATATGTTGCATTTGACGTATATGTCAAATCTCAACTGATGGCGGAAACATCGAAATGTGGCGCTAAGCGACGAGATTGCTTGAGAGGATCCATAATGACTATTTTCGCGACAATAATTATTTAAGTTCAAATTCCATAAGTTCTAAACAAAATCCATACAATCATCCAAAAATTGAAATACAACTTCTCTCAAACAACATAACAAAATCATAACTAATTTAGGGGTATATCTAAAGCCTAATCTATTTGCAGCATATGATCCATCAACCTGTTACATACGTTAAAATAAAAGTCAATACAAACATGTAAAGGTGAGTACATAAGCTTGGAATAAGTAATAGTATTAAAGCGTTTCGTAAAACCAGCATGTATAAACGTACTAAGTGAATCGTGTAAGCTATCAGCATCGATACAAGCTAACCAATTAGACCGCGTGTGAGTATGCACGACACGTGTCCACCGAAGTGTCAACGTACGTAAACAAGTAAAGTAAAGCGAACCTTAATAACCCCTGAACCTACGAGTGGCGGGTCAACCTATAGCGCTATCATGCTAAGGGTGGTATTGCGAGTCATCAAGCGTAAACATACCACACAACAATTTAGCATTTCACGTATAGGCAAGCGAGAGCGTTTTTCGTCTAAAGTGTTTTAAGTGTCGTGTGAAGTGTTTGTTTTTATAGAGAACGTATATCACACCTAAAAAGTGCGCTAAAGTGAAAAGGGGTCAAGCAGACTCACAGTGCGTATTTAAACAGTAAACACAAGCAAGATAGAGTGGAGAGAGCTCGGATCAGCTAGCATGCGGGAATAGAAGTGCATCAGTCTTCCATAGTGCTGAAACAGTCGAATTGGACAGGGAACAGGCAGTACGTCGTACGAGCAGTGCCTCGTGCGTACAGTGCTTTGTACGAAGCGTGTTTGTGCGAGCTGACCCATTTCGTGTCCAAAATCGAGTGTTTTCCGCGTTGTTCTTTGGGAAATCTATTGTTCATCCCTCTAGCCTTAAGCTACTGATCAAACCTAGAGCCGGAGAGGTTTTTGGAGCGAGTTAGTCTATTGTGTGAACTTGGACTGGGTCATACGAACTGGTCAGTTCGTATGAGCCAATCCGGTTCACACGATTGACTGTCTTGCGTCTTCATGCGTCTGGGACTGAGCTTTCGCCTAAAACGGATGTAATTTCGAGTCCTTTTCATGACGATTTCGACACCGCTTCGTCCCACTTTCTAGTGAATGAAAAATATTCAGTTTTGGTCCGTTTTAGTGTAGAATTAAAGTTTAAAATAGTTTTTCTAGGATTGAACACTTGGCGAGTTTGAAATAACAATATTTCTAACTTGGGAAGCCAAAAGCTAAGCCTAATACACTCGTTTAAGTGTGAATTCGAGGTAAAAACAAAAAGTTTTATGTAAAAGATGAAGGTTTTCGTAAACAGAATACATTTGGATAATATAAGAGATAATCTTGTGTAAATCGTTGTGGTTTGTGTGAAAAGAGTTGTTACTTACTTGGAAAACGGAGAAAAGTGGGTAGAGGGTGTTCTGTGCGAAGTGGCAGCAAGGGGAGCGCGTGTGTGTAAGTGTAGTATTTATAGGAGAGGAGGAAGGAGTGCATCATACGAGTGAGTCCTCGTACAAGTGAGTGTCTCGTGCAAAACGCCTGACTTGTGCGAGCAGGTTGTGCCTCATGCGAAGTCCTGGCTCGTGCGAGGTGTTTAGTTTGTGCGTCGGCTATTCGTTTGGTTTTTTGTTTGTATTAGTTAGTTTAAGTACGTTAAGCGTTTTAGCGAGGCACTAAGCTTTTGTTGTTTATTAGTGCGATAAATCGAGTTAAGCGAGTATAAAACATATATAAAACATAAACACACATAATAACATAAATAACCGCGTTAAGTTTGCGTTGTGTTGAGCGTTCGAGTATTAAACACACATAATAACATAAATGTGATAATTAGGCGATGTAAAATGCGTTTAAAATATCGTTAACCCTTTTATAATAGAAACTCGGAGTACAAAACGGTTACAAAATGAGTAAACGGTAAAACAGAGACCACCGAAATGTCGGGTTGTTACATTCTCCCCTACTTTAGGGAATTTTGTCTCGAAATTCAAGTTGTTGACGTAAAGAAGATGTGTGGGTATTTAGCTTTATATCACTTTCGAGTTCCCAGGTGAACTCGGCGCCGAGTTTGCCTTCCCGCCTGACTTTCACAATGGGAATTTGATTGCGTCGAAGTTTCTTGATCTCTCGATCCATGATTTCTACTGGCTTTTCCATGAAGTGCAGTGTCTCGTGTATTTGTAAATCCTCGAGAGGTACGTGAAGATTTTCTTCGGCTAGACACTTTTTGAGGTTTGAGACATGGAAGGTCGGGTGTATGTTGCTGAGTTCCACCGGTAATTCGAGCCGATTGGCCACTTTGGCAATTCTTTCCGGAGTCTTAAAAGGACCCACGTATGTCTCCCAGAGACGTGATTAATAGTAGTACCGAGTGCGGATTGGAATGTCTCCCAGAGATGTGAGGTAAAGTGACCGTCGCGGTCAGAGATGATGTCACCAGGTGTCTCGTGTCGACAAATGACTTCGTCGGTATATATTCGTGCTAATCTTTCTACCTTAAAGTCTTCACGTATCGGAATAAAATGAGCAGATTTCGTTAGACGATCAATGATAATTCAAATGCTATCGTGACAATAAGACGTGTGAGGGAGTTTCGTAACAAAGTCCATAGCTATACTTTCCCATTTCCACATTGGGATTTCGGGTTGTTCAAGTAAACCAGAGGGTCGTTGATGTTCGGCTTTAACTTTCGCGCAAGTTAAGCATTTCGAAACATACAGAGCGATATCCTTTTTCATGCCCGACCACCAATACCTAGAACGAAGATCCTGGTACATCATGTCGGCATCGAAGTGAATGGAGTATCAAGACTTGTGAGCTTCAGTCATCAATATCTCTCGGAGATTATTGCGACTGGGAATCCAAATACAATCAAGATAGTGATTGATGCCGTTCGGTTTATTCTCTAAGTGAGTTTCTGCACCACATTTCATTTCCTCATACAGGGTATTCTCAATGAAACATGCGAGCTGAGCTTCACGAATCATGACTTCGAGATCGTCCTGGGCTTGAACATCACGAATACTATACACATAGCTTCGTCGACTAAGAGCATCGGCTACGACGTTTACCTTGCCGGGATGGTAGCGTATCTCGCAACCATAGTCGTTGAGAAGTTCAACCCATCTGCGTTGGCGCATGTTTAGTTCTTTCTAGTTGAAGATATGTTGTAAGCTCTTATGGTCGGTGAAGATCGTACACTTTGCACCATAAAGGTAGTGTCGCCATGTCTTTAACGCAAAAACAACTGCACCGCGTTCGAGATCATGGGTGGTGTAATTCTTCTCGTTGATCTTGAGTTCTTGAGACGCATACGCGATGACCTTGTCTCGTTGCATAAGAACACAACTGATACCTAGGTTAGAGGCATCGCAATAAACAAAGAAATCGTCGTTTTCGTCTGGGAGTGCGAGGACGGGAGCGTCACAAAGCATACGCTTGAGAGTTTGAAAGGCTTTCTCTTGTTCGTAACCCCAAACAAAAGGTTTATCTTTGTGAGTTAACGCGGTAAGAGGTACAACAATTTTCGAAAAATCGATGATGAATCGACGGTAGTAACCCGTCAATTCGAGAAAAGAACGGATTTCGGATGGAGTCTTCGGCGTAATCCAACTCTTCATAGCTTCTATCTTCGCGGTATCGACGTGAATTCATTGATCATTGAGGATGTGACCAAGGAATTAAACTTCCTTAAGCTAAAATTTACACTTGGAGAACTTAGCGTAAAGATGATTTCCTTGAAGAAGTTCGAGAACTAAACAAGATGTCGCGCATGTTCGGCTCTCGACTTCTAGTAGATAAGAATATCATCATTAATGACGAAACGATCAAAGAAGGCTTTGCACACATGGTTCATCAAGTCCATGAAGACTGCGGGTGCGTTCGTGAGACCAAAAGGCATGACCACGAATTCATAATGGCCATAGCGAATACGAAATGCGGTTTTCGGAGTGTCTTGCTCACGAACACGTAGCTAGTGATAGCCGGAACGTAAATAAATCTTTGAAAAGCAAGTAGCACCTTGAAGTTGATCAAATAAATCATCGATTCCTGGGAGTGGATAGTGGTTCTTGATCGTAAGCTTGTTAAGTTCTCTATAATCGATGCACATTCGGAACGATCCATCCTTCTTTTTCACAAACGGAACGGGTGCACCCCATGGTGACATGTCGGTTGTATAAAGCCTTTATCAAGCAACTCTTGAAGTTGACTAGATAGCTCGCGCATTTCGGATGGTGCAAGCAGATAAGGAGCTTTCACGACAGGTGTAGCACCGGGAACGAGATCAATACGAAAATCAGTATCGCGAGTAGGGGTAAACCAGGTAAATCATCGGGAAAAACTTTAGGAAAGTCATATACAACTGGAAGGTCTTTCACGGTTTTCATGTCGTTTTTCGTCTCCATAATATGGGCTAGAAAGCGAGGTACTCTTTGCATAAGTACATGTTCGCTTGAATACACGACATAAGCTTCAACTGTCTTGAGGGTCCTTCGCCTTAAACATGTAGTTGATCACCTTTGGAACGTGGAAAGCGAATCATCTTATCGTAGCAAACAACTTCGACATGATTTCCACGAAGAAAATCTATGCCTACTATGACGTCAAAACTACCTAATTGCATAGGTATGAGATCGATCGAGAAAGCGTGATTGTTGAGTTCGAGAATACAATCAGGTATAACGGATTTAATAGTAACGGTTCTTCCGGTGGTGACTTCGACATCGAAGGTCTTTGGGAGTTTAGCGCGTTCACATTTTAAAAGTTTTTCGAATTCAAATGATACAAAAAAGTTATTGGCTCCAGTATCAAATAAGCAAGAAGCATAAATACCATTAACGAGGAACGTACCATTGACAAAATTGTGGTCATTCTGAGCCTGCTTGAGGTTGATGTTAAAAGCTCTTCCACGCACAGCCTGTGGTTGTTGCTGCTGTTGCGGCTGCGGTGGCTTAGCTGAGGCTACGGCTGCTGCGCTCTTGTTTCACGATGCGGTGTGGGCATACATTGCTAAAGTGGCTAGGATCGCCACAAGTGTATCAAGCACGTGCATGAACAACCGGTGCTTGTGGTGTTTGATTGACCTGAGGAGAACGGGGTGGAGCTGGCAGTGTTGCGATAGCTTGAGGAGCTTGCTGACGAGGGCCTGTGCGACAGCTGACTGTGAAATGACCATAGCAGTTGTAGTTGACACATAAGCGACAGTTGCCTCCAACTGCATGGTGATAGGAACTTAGGGCACAAAGGATGGACTATAGTATATGCGTGCTTAGCAGGCGGTGCGTTGGGAGTAGTAATCTGATGAGATTGGGAGTTCGATGGTGCGACACCACACAATTCTTGTTTGAATTCCTTTGCTTGCGACTTTGACGGTTAGACTTGGACAGATGATACTTAGCTGCTTGAATCGGGCGGTGAGGCTTGCGTTATCACCCCTAACTTGTTTGATGTTCCAGAACTCATCCTCCAACTTTGAACCTCATGGGGAGGACATTTCCTTTATCATGAGTCTTTTAGTCCTCCCATGCAGTCCATTGGCTGCCTGTTGCGCTCAACGGTCCACCGTCCTAGTGCCCTTGACTGAAATACACCGGCAGCGTTAACGGCGCGGAGGTTCTCTGGGCATCCGCTCTGGCGAAAAGTGACCTCAATTGAGTCGAACCATTGAAACATTTTGCTGGGATCATCTTCGCCTGTAAAAGTCATAGGACCGCAGGCTTTGAACTGTTTGAAGCTGAACGAAGTTTTTTGTGCATCATTCTTAGAATCCACGGATGAGTTGCTACTGATAGCGTGGATTTCACTGACTATCTGAGGAATTACCTTGGCCATTTCCGTGGCCATGAGAGAGGGATTCGTTTGTCGGTGTTGTTCCATTGGCCGGTTCTGCGAGTGTGAGATCCCATGTATGCCATCTACATGGGAGTTTAGATGAGATTTGATTGTAACGGGTTTTGTTTTAAAGTTTTGGCGTTTATGCAACGTGTTTTATTATTATTATTCTCATATGGCACAAAATCAAGTAGTCACATAATTCACACAAACACATAACCACATAAGCACTTAATCACATATTTTGCACGTATTCACATAATCACATAAACACATATTTTGCACGTATTCGTCTTCATTCAATCATGCGAGTAGTACAACGTATGAGGGAATGCGCGTAAGAGAGTTGTACGTTTAGTTTGTTCGAGATTATTTAGAGTTTTAGATTGCGGAAGTTGTGCGAGTCGTGCATACATCTTGTAAAGTGAGAGACGTGAATCTGACGAGAGAACCTATTTTTCAAGCAGTCATCTGTAAAGCGAAAAACGATAAAGCGAAAATCGTTGAAGCGTAAAAGTTTAAAATTTACAAATTAAAACACATAAACACAATAAAATGCGATGATGCATAAAAACGGCAATTGTAGGCTTAAAATAAACAGAGCGTCCTGGGTTTTGAGACATTGATAACCAATGAGATTCGACTATTCCCTTGAATTCGGACACACGTTTTGGCCTAATAGATAAATGCACGATATTTATCCTTCCAGTTACTACGCTCCCCGAGTCATCCAAATAGTCGAGACTTTGGTGAGATTTAAAATCGAAAAGTTGAACTAGTCATCAAGATGCAGGTTTCACCCGTAGCTTAACAACTTCGTACCTTAACTGTGGTTGTTCTCACCAAACAAATCGGGAGTTCCACTGGATAGAAATGGAGATTTCCATCGAGATATGGATATCACTCCTAACTCAACAAACGAATCTCGTGCGGGAACTAATACGCGGGTGAGTGATCCTATCGAGAGTTCTTGGTTTTCACACCTTATCT
This sequence comes from Scalesia atractyloides, assembly GCA_947069175.1. Taxonomy (NCBI): domain Eukaryota; kingdom Viridiplantae; phylum Streptophyta; class Magnoliopsida; order Asterales; family Asteraceae; genus Scalesia; species Scalesia atractyloides. The sequence goes on from CAMTDV010000024.1 coordinate 65,025,339, forward strand.
CGACACATTCACTCGTTTGTCTTATACGAGTGTCTTCGTGGCTCCGTGTATTGTGTAGGAAGTCTTAGGAAAGACTTTGTATAATATTTAAAGACCAAAATGATAGTCGAGGAAGCGAGATAGCGAGAATAACATTTTAAGCACATAATTAACGAGTAGTTCAAAAGGTTCCTACTATAGACTAGGACTAATCATGCAATTAACCTTAAATCCCTATAGTTATGGCTCTGATACCAATCTGTCACACCCCAATCGATGGCGGAAACATCGAAATGTGGCACTAAGCAACGAGATTGCTCGAGAGGATCCATAACGACTATTTTCGCAACAATAATTATTTAAGTTCAAATTCCATAAGTTCTAAACAAAATCCATACAATCATCAAAAATTGAAATACAACTTGCCTCAAACAACATAACAAAAATCATAACTAATTTAGACGTATATCTAAAGGCTAATCCATTTCAGCATACGATCCATCAACCTGTTGCATACGTTAAAATAAAAGTCAATACAAACATGTAAAGGTAAGTACACAAGCTTGGCATAAGTAATAGCAATAAAGCATTTCACAATACCAGCATGTATAAACGTACTAAGTGAATCGTGTAAGGTATCAGCATCGATACAAGGTAACAAAGTAGAATGCATGTGAGTATGCGCGACACGTGTCCACCGAAGTGTCCACGTACGTAAACAAGTAAAGTAAAGCGAAGCTTAACAACCCCCAAACCTACGGGTGGCGGGTCAACCTATAGCGCTATCATATTAAGGGTGGTATTGCGAGTTATCAAGCATAAACATAGCGTTTCACGTATAGGCATGCGAGAGCGGTTTGCGTTTAAAGTGTTTTAAGTGTCGTGTGCAGTGTTTGTTTTTATAGAAACATATATAACACCCAAAAAGTACGTTAAAGCGAAAAGGGGTCAACTATAATCACAGTGCGTGTTTAAACAGTAAACACGAGCGAGATGGAGTGGAGAGAGCGTTGGATTAGCCTGCATGCGGGAACAGAAATGCATCAGTCTTCCATAGTGCTGAAATGGTTGAAATGGAGATTCGTGCGGGGAACAGGCAGTGCTTCATACGAACTGTGCTTTGTATTAGCAGTGCTTCGTACGAAGCGTGTTTGTGCAAGCTAACCTGTTTCGTGTCCAAAATCAAGTGTTTTCCGCTCGTTCTTTGGAAAATCGAGTGTTCATCCCTCCAGCCTTAAGCTACTGATCAAACCCAGAGCCGAAGAGGTCTTTGGAGCGAGGTAGTCTCTTGTGTGAACTTGGACTAGGTCATACGAGCTGGTTAGTTCGTATGAGCCAGTCCGGTTCGCAGGAGTGACTGTCTTGCGTCTTCATGCGTCTGGGACTGAGTTTTTGCCTAAAACGGATGTAATTTCGAGTTCTTTTCATGACAGTTTCGACACCGCTTCGTCCCACTATCTAGTGAATGAAACATATGTCGGTTTTGGTCTATTTTAGTGTAAAAATTAAGTTTAAAACAATTTTCCAAGGATTAAACGATTGGCGAGTTTGAAATAACAAGATTTCTTACTTGGGAAGCCAAAGCTAAGCCCAATAAACCGTTTAAGTGAGAATCCGAGGTAAAAACAGAAAGTTTTATGTAAAAGATGAAGGTTTTCGTAAACAAAATAAGTTTGGATAAAATCGGAGATAACCTCGTGTAAATCGTTGTGGAAATTGTTGTGGTTTGTGTGAAAAGAGTTGTTACTTACTTGGAAAAGGGAGAAAAGTTGGTAGAGGGTGTTATGTGTGAAGTGGCAACTAGGGAAGTGCGTGTGTGTAAGTGTAGTATTTATAGGTGAGGAGGAAGGAGGGTGGGAGTGTGTCTTGTATGAGTGAGTATTTTGTGCGAGGCGCCTGGCTCGCGCGAGGTTTCCAGTTTATGCGTCAGCTGCTCGTTTGGTGTTTTCATTTGTATTAGTTAGTTTAAGTACGTTAAGCGCTTTAGCGAGGCATTAAGCGTTGTGTTGTTCATTATTGCGATAAATCGAGTTAAGCGAGTGAGCGAGCCTTTAAGCGAGTATAAAACATATAACACATAATAACATAAATAACAACGTTAAGTTTGCATTGTGTTGAGTGTTCGAGTATTAAGCGTCTAAATGTGATAACTAAATGAGGTAAAATGTGTTTAAAAATCGTTAACCCTTTTATAATAGAATCTCGGAGTACAAAGCGGTTACAAAACGAAGTAAACGGTAAAACAGAGACAACCGAAATGTCAGGTTGTTACAGCATATCACTCCCACTACAAATTCTAACTACGATAAGATTAGATTTCAAATAATTAATCCGAAGCCCCGACACTAAGTGAAGCCCCGTAACAATCTCGCCATATTCACCACATTCTCTTTAAACTACTCCCCTAGCAGAAGAGCATCATCTGCAATGTTAAGTTATATAAGATCTGCTGAGGATGAAAGCCAAAACCCAAAGGAACCATCTTCCTTGCCTAATTGAATAAAGTTGAAGCATTAATCAAAGTACCAGAAGTTCCCCCTTGAAAGCTTTACAAACAACTAACCAAAACAACTGGAAAATAACTACTGGGGTCAAAGTGCGGGAAATCAAGTCAAAGAGCTGGATTGTTAAAGTATTGGTTAACAAGTCAACAGCTGAAGACAGAGTGCTGGGTCAACTAGTTAAAGCTGAAGACAAGTGTTGTCAAACAACTCAACAAAAGAATATTAAAGAGCTAGAAAGCAGTTTCCCCTTGTATTCAAGTAGTTTCCTCTAACAGTTGTTTTAACTTAATTATCCAGCAGTTTTGCAAACTGCTGGCAGTTACATCATTTATTTGGTTGTTTAGGGTCACTTTCATGGTGATGTCTCGCCTCTTATAAATAGAACAACACACGGTTTAATTGACGTGAGCGAAGGTGTGTATATAGATATATCTTGAGTACTTTTCACTCGTTTATTCAAGCTTTAAATTTATAAAACATGGTAAACAACTATCACTCTCTACAACACGCTAGGGCAAGTGCACCCATTGTTGGCGTAGTATAGTGATGGTAAGATACCGAGGTCGTCCAAGGACACAATAGCTTTTAATACCGGAATTTCGTCGAAGTCTAACCTAATCAAATTTTAGAAAGATTTGTAATAAATAAACATAAAGAAATGAATTAAGAATTAAAAGAAACAAATAAACAAGATAGAATCACTTAGTTCCGACTCATTATTTACGTATCCTTTGATGATTTCCATGCTTTGGGTTTTTTAAGAGATTATCTTAGTTAAAGTGGCATGTCCCTCTTTTGGAGGCAACACTACCCTTAGCCATATTGGTCTGAGTCAGCAGGGATACAACCCCGCAAGGCCAGAATATTAAAAGATAATTAAGTAAGTTATTAATGCAAAATGTGGCATGTCTCTCATTTGGACGCAATGCTACCCTCGGCCATATTGGTCTGAGTTAGCAGGGATACATTCCCGCAAGGCCAGTTTAAAGTTTTAATAGTAATTTATTTATAAGGGATTCAAGCCGTTCTTACTTCGCCTGATTTGATGCTATCAACCTCAAAGGAAGTCCTAATAAGCTTGAACCAAGTCCTCGCAGGATCTACACACTGAACGAGGCAAGAACTTTACCCATACCACCCTTCAAACCCCCTTCCAGGCAGTTAACGCGCTTTATATAGACCGTCAAGACACGAATGAGTGAATCAACGAAACATGAAGGATGATATAGTAAAATTCACTTTCTATATAAAAAACTAGCCATTAAAATCATTAATACATACCCAATTAAAAAGTTTACCGAAGCTAGAAAACCAAAAGTATACATAAATAATTTGTCGTCACCAAGTGATGTAAGAGATTAGCCAAACATGGCCTTTGACTGAATAAAACTCTTACCATCAATCTTGGATCCTGAGACTACTACAAAATCTAAGGTGGATGATGGATGAAAGTGGTGGATGGTGGTGGTAATATGGTGGTGGAGTGGTGGCTGGTGTGAGAGAAGTGGTTTACCCAGGGATGAGTTGGAATGAAACCAAGCACCCATATTTATACTTGGAAACAGACCCTTCACATGGCCCTGTATCTGCAGAGCACGACCCTGTGTCTTCTTCCTTCTCTATCTTCATTTAATGCATATGTTAGATCACCCTGCTACACTGCCCCATGTGTCAACGACACGGCTCTGTGGCCTTTGTACTTGATGTACTTTCCAAGATTCGCAAATCTGGAAGTTGACCACGGCCCGTGCCCATGGGACCTAACAACTGAAGCTTTTGAAGTTTATAGCTTCAAGCTTCAATGGAGGTTTGAAGGTTTGAAGAAGGAGAAGTGACTATAAGTGGAAAAGACAAGAAGGTTTGAAGAAACCTTTTTAAGAAACTACCTTTTAAGGTACGTGTGGCAGGATTTTGGTCTTTCTGGAATGGGTCCAAACATTCTCCTCATGGCTGACTTTATAGAAAGTGACAACACATTGACACGACCCCATGTCTTGGAGGCACAGCCCCGTGTCACCTACATGAGTCAGAGAACGTTGTCTGGTAGTGGAGCACGGGCCATGTCAAGATTACAAGGCCCCATGTCAAGAAGTACGGGAGGCACGACCCAATGTCTTTTTAACACGTCCTCATGTTTGGAGGATAGATAGGGCACGGCCTTGTGGCTAAGTGATACGACCCCGTGTCTTTTAGGGTTTTATCAAGTTTTGTCGGTCTTTTCGATGAACCATATTTTATCGGGTGGTTCCTTACTGGTTGGAACAGCACCAAAGTATTTAATATACCTTAGGCTTCAGCGAGAGATACGGAAACGCAAGAGGTTTTCGGAAAGGTGGAATTTTAAATTGAAGGCAGGAGGACAGAACCATCCTTTATTTACCTTTTCCGGGCTCTTGTGAAAGAAGGTGTCAGTCGACTTGCTCTGATCTAAACAGTCAGTGCGAAGTTCACATACTGTTAAAGAGTCCTTCATTGTGAGTTCGATACAGGGATGACTATCGTCTTCGTTATCGCACCGGGCTAGGGTATATTTGTTTGCCTTGGTATTGTTTGGACGTTGTTCCATCGATTCTCCGTTGCCTATGTTCCTTGATGAATATTGCGCCTTCATCATGGATTCTATTTCTTTGAGTTTTCGGAGAATCCTCTTTTCTATTTGACATAGTTCTTCCAAGCTTATGTCTCGTATGGAAGAGGTTTGATGGAATTCAAGAGGATGATAGTTATTGTTTTCACTCCCGCTCATCTTAAGGTGATCGTCACAGTAAAACGATGGGTCTAAATAGTAGGATTAATTTTTAGAATGGGACATTCTAAATCTGTGAATTCCACCACATAGTTGACACCATTCACCGTAAAAGTAGCGAGAGTAGGAATAATTATTATCATCCATAATTGCCAAATTAGGTTTTAACCGCTGGGATCAAACAACACTGTTTTCCGGAAAATGTTGTTGAGACACGGCCTCGTCTAATGATCACACGGCCCGTCCTGCAGTTCATATCTGACAGAAACTAGTTTTTATGATACCGAGAAACTGAAACGGCCCTATGCTGATAAAACACGACCATGTGTCGTTTCTGTAGAAAGAAGAAAAAGAAGAAAAACCTAAAAAGAAAAGTTATAGAAGCATAAAAATGGTTAGGCCGCAGATTTTAAACTTTCTTAAAATCCTTGTGTCCCCCGCAACAACGCCAAAAACTTGACGTGAGCGAGGGTAAGTGCACCCATCGTTGGCGTAGTATAGTGATGGTAAGATACCGAGGTCATCCAAGGACACAAGAGCTTTTAATAACGGAATATCGTCGACGTCTAATCTAATCAAATTTTTAGAAAGATTTGTAATAAATAAACATAAAGAAATAAATTAAGAATTAAAAGAAACAAATAAACAAGATAGAATCACTTGGTTCCGACTCATTATTTACATATCCTTTGATGATTTCCATGTTTTGGGTTTTTTAATAGCTTATCTTAGTTAAAGTGGCATGTCCCTCTTTTGGAGGCAACGCTACCCTCAGCCATATTGGTCTGAGTCAACAGAGATACAGTGCCGCAAAGTCGGAATATTGAAGATAATTAAGTAAGTTATTAATGCAAAATGTGGCATGTCCCGCTTTTGTAGGCAATGCTACCCTCGGCCATATTGGTCTGAGTTAGCAGGGATACAGTCCTGCAAGGCAGGTTTAAAGTTTTAATAGTAATTTATTTATAAGTGATTCAAGCCGTTCTTACTTCCCCCAATTTGATGCTATCTGCCTCAAAGGAAGTACTAATAAGCTTGAACCAAGTCATCACAAGATCTATACACTGAACGAGGCAAGAACTTTACCCATACCACCCTTCTAACCCCCTTCCAGGCGGTTAACGTGCTTTATATAGACCGTCAAGACACGAATGAGTGAATCAACGAAACATGAAGGGTCATTGAATAAAATTCACTTTCATTATAAAAAACTAGTTACTAAAGTCATTAATACATACCTAATTAAAAATTTACCAAATATAGAAAATCAATAGTAATACCCAATTAAAAAGTCTTCATCAAGTGATGTAAGAGATTAGCCAAACATGATTGACAAAAACTCTTACGATGAATCTTGTATCCCAAGACTATACACACTCTAAGGTGGATGATGGATGAAAGTGGTGGATGATGGTGGTAATATGGTGGTAGAGTGGTAGCTGGTGTGAGAGAAGTGGTTGTCCAAGGGGTGAGTTGGAATGAAACCAAGCACCCCTATTTATACTTGGAAACAGACCCTTCACACAGCCCCGTGTCTACAAAGCACGACCTCATGTCTACAGGGCATGGACATGTGTCTTCTTCCCTCTCTGTCTTCATTTAATGCATATGTCAGATCAGCCTGCTACACGACCCGGTGGCCCTTGTACTTGCTGTACTTTCCAAGATTCGCAAATCTGGAAGTTGTCCATGGCCAGTGCCCAATGGGACACAACCCCATGTCTCTTGTCTGCTTCTATTTGTCTTCTTCTGATCTACAATCTTGAAGGGGCATGACCCCATGCCGACTAGGCACGACCCCATGCCAGACTTCAGATTTGTTGATTTTGTCTTTGGATTGAAGCTCGGAGGGTTGGTATAAGTGTTGTCCTCCCGTCTTTCAAACTTATGCTAGATTTTGTCGTTAATTTGTTCCTTCTATACGTTTAAGCTCTTTTAATCCTGAAAATCAAAAGTATACAAAGAAACACACTTTTTTCCAACATTAGTACTAAAAAGGGTTTTTTATACCGTATTTGATATAATTTATATGTTGCATTTGTCGCATATCAGTAATTCACTACCTCTTACAATTGAATATCCTCTGATCAGCGTATCTAGAGGGAGTAAAGCATAATAAGTAAGAGAGAGAGAGAGAGAGAGAGAGAGCGCACCGGGTGAGGGGGAGTGGCTATTGAACTTTTGATTGTGTTGAAATCAGTGAACATATGAACCATTTGAAAATCATTTCCTAAATCCAGTTGTGTATTGAATGATGTGTTTATTATTTACATGTTTTAATGAATTTCTGATTTGTTTAACAAGTTTTATAAAAAAACACACACAAACACACATTCTCAATCAACAATTGGTATCAGAGCAAGGTTACACTCAATTGACTTCATTGTTTATTCAAAAGACAAACCAAGCTCAAAATTATAACTAACTAAAGTGATCAAGATGTGAGAAGAATTAGACCATTAAGAATATCAATTTGTTCCAATACACCGTTTTCTGATAAAAACTCAACAAAAACCAAAGAAGATGTCAATCACTCATGATCCTCATAACTATTTTAAAACTTTAAAGGATGAAGTCAAGCGAGCTAGTTTTGAATGAGTATGAGTTGACCTGGTTACCAAATTTGCGTTTTGGAAACATGATTTGTCACACCCTTAGATTCCACGTGTGGATTTCTACCGCGAGATGCGTGACAAACCAGGACCATAGTCATTAGTCATATTGAAGACCACTACATGAGTTTAAATTTTTTCCCGTTTGCTCATTCTTGAGAAAATACTGATTATAGAATTGAGTTGTGGAAGCGTAACCAATTTCAAAATCAAATAGCTAATGTAACTAAATTTGAGTCTAAATGTTTGATAAAATCAATGAGACTCCATAATGCATCCTAGTCTTGACGTATGAGACCTTAGAAACCTGAGAAAGACATGTAAGAACAAGTATCAACACGTAATGATGAGTGAGTTCATAGGTTTTTGATTATCATAACGTGAAGCATTACATTCCGTAACGTGGCATTACCTTACAGTAATGTGATACATGTTTTCTCCCCCTGTGTTTTATAAACGTATAAAGAGTCGGGGCCGTGAACTCACCTTAGGGTGCGTGTTATATCCAAACGTGTTATGTGTCAGAGACACAAACTAGCACATCATGCAAATATTCACCAAGACATTCCCTAATAATCATAAGTAACCAATACTAGAGTAAAGTTGTTAAACATGCAGCCGAACTCTACCGAATCATTAAATGTGTGACCCGATGGTAAGGTTATTACTGTGGCACAACAGTAATACCTAGATTCTTTTAATCCCACATATATCTCATTTATGCACTAAGGCTTAAAAACAATTTAGTTTCGCATGATAATAATATATATTTAAGTATATTCATAAAATCATGTTATCGGGTATGTAAGTGTGTGTTTATATTAGAGTGCCACAAGTTGTAAAACCGGCTAACTTATTAATATGGTTTTCCAACTAATTGTCATACATATAAATAATATGTTTACATAAAGTAGACTTATCCAGGTTCTTGTAAAGTATATATATAACATGTATGACACACGTAGCATAATAACAAGTTAAGGACACACTTGCATATCATTTAAAATCATTAAAATAAATATCGTTACATATTTATTTTATTCCATTTAGATAATACAATAATATCTCGGATAATATAATACTATATTTACGTCTCGTACCTCGTTTAACCGCTCGAAATAATATAGATAATTCTCTCTCTCTCTCTCTCTATATATATATATATATAATCCTTCCAAGATAAAATAAATGCCAAGTTTAATATTTAAAACTTGTTTCGTGATTCCCAAGTGTCATCCGAGATAATTATATACTATATACTTAATTTTTACAAAATTATTTGATCTTGATATGCTTTCGTTTATTTTAAAATATGTTAGTTATAGTATAGATTCTTACGAAATACGGGTAGAGTTTCCACTGTTTATAGGACAAAACCTGACAACACAAGTTGTCGGTAATTTCCAACCAACAAAAGTCCAAGTCACTATCACGTATTTATAATTATACACATGTTAACATAAAAACATGTACAAGTCTGATTTCAACCGAATACCTCACTTAAACCATATATTATTATTGTTATACGATTCTACTAATCGGGTCGGGTTCACTAGAGCTCGTTTCACGTTCTATTATTATAATTAAAAACACTTATACAAATACTTAAATTCAATCGCGTGAATATACCTTCCAACACCCCGATAATCAAAACCAACACACGAACGCCTCGAACTACATGCTGACCAAATCTGACCCATTGATTGTTGATTCGAGCCTTGACTGACAATTGACAGGTTTTGACCGCGAATAAAAGAAGTTGATCGAAACCCGACAGTTCACCGGACAACCCCATAACATTAACTTTGCTCCCTGACACCCCGAGTACTTCCTGTTAAGCTAAACCACCAAGAAACACCATTACCCGATGGTCGGAAATTGACTTCGTTGCCGGTAATCGACAAAAATCATCGAGACACTCTCACACCCGCCTATCAATTTGAAATCAAACTCTTATGTTACAGATCAAAGAACAGTTGGTGCATATGTCTATTGCCTACGTCATTATATATCGAGTCTGAATGAATAGGGCTTAATCTGTTAGAAACGAGGCGTATTTATATGTGAATTAGGCCAAGTTCGCTGGTAAAGGTTTTGAAGGTGTCAAGTTCGGCGAACTTGACTAAGTCAAGTTCACCCGAACTTCCTCGCTCACCAACGAACTTGAGTGGCTATAAATAGGTGCCTTGGTTTTTCATTTGTAATGTGAAGAGATTTTTGCAAAGAGACGGCGAAGCTCTATCGGATCCGGTTTTCGAATGTATTGAACTTTAGATCAATGAAAACAATATTTAAATGAGTAATTCTTGTTATTTGGTTAACTTGTCATTAGTTTCCGCCTAATTGGACAATAGATAACAAATTTAGGTTCCTGTGCTAATCGTGGACGTTCCTACAAGTGGTATCAGAGCCTGGATATTTAAATTTGCTGGAATCAAGACAAGAATTTCTCTATTTCATCTCCATTCTATCATTTTTCTTAACATTTTCACATATTTGATGATTTCATGGACAAAATCAGCTAATTTTTTAACATGTCATGTAAAATATACTTGTGATAAACCCCTGAGAGTTCGGATATCAAATTTAAACGAATTGATATCAAATTGTTGAAAAAACCATGTTTTCAAAACACATCAGGATCGAACTTATAAGCCAAGTTCGACCGAACTTGACTTACAAATTCATTTTCTGAGTGATTTTTTTTATCAAGTTCGATCGAACTTGAGGGTTTTTGAGTGAAATTGTGTTAAGTTCGCTCGAACTTAATAAGCTTTCATTGAAATTTTATTAAGTTCGCTCGAACTTGATAAAAAATCAGGAAACTTAAGCTAAGTTCGGCCGAACTTGCAAGTTTTTCTTTGAAATTAGTTGTAAGTTCGCTCGAGGATAAATCAAGATACCTAAGTTTGACCGAACTTAAGTGTTCTTCTTGAAATCTTTTACTAGTCCGCTCAAAGGTGTAATTTTTCTCGAATCTCACATCAAGTCGACCGAACTTGAGGTTTGTGTGATAAAATTTGAAATCTTTCATATGAGTTCGACCGAACTTGTGGAAAACTGAAATCAAAATCTGATTTTCACACAAGTTCAATCGAACTTTCTGTTTCTAATCAATTTTTGAGTGTTTTTTATCGTATTTTCAGACAAGTCGTCAGATTGTCAAAATGGAAGATTTCCACGACGTGTTCGTTTCACAAATGGCTTCTTCACCAAATGCTAATACTCTTGCGGCGAACCAGATGAATATCGACAACAAAATGGGTACTACGTCGAAACCACCAAAGCTAATGAGTATGGACGAGTTTGAAGGGTGGAAGGAAAAGTTTGTGAATTGGACACAAGCGAATCAATTCAATAGCTGGGTTGCAGTTGAGGATGGTTACAAATGGCCAAAAGATGAGCGTGATCAAGATCTTCCACTGAACAAGTTTTCACCGAACTGACAAAGATAATTATGTCGCTGAGAAGAAAATGATTAGCTTGATACAACAATCAGTTAAGGAAGACATCTTGATTCTTTTGCCAGAATATGAAACATCACATGAACTATGGCACGCTCTTTGCGACAAATTCAAAGGAAGTGATGAAATGATCAAAAAGCAGAAAGGCCTTGATCAAGAAAGAGTTCGAGATCTTCATGATGATCAAAGTGAGACTATGAAGTAGTGACGTGATATGTCACTCATGTCAATGAATGATATCAAAAATCTAATGAGGCAAACGAGAACTAGCCGATGCACTTCCAAAGGAGAATGGACAACATATCTAATGATTTTGAAGAATAGTCCGTCTGGAGACATTTCAAGTTGTCATCCTTCATTGACAAACTAGAAGGTCATGAAATGGAGTTGATGAAGATTGCAAAATCAAAGAATGCTAATGTTGTTGAAGAAGTCGGTGTCTATTATAAAGGAGGTGTTCAAGATACTCCGATTCAAAGCCCGAAAATTCAAACAACATTTAGTGCAAATACAAATTCTTCTTCAAATCAAAGTTCTCCATATGCTGGATATACAAGTGCTGGTTCAAGCTCTTCATTTCAAAATCAGACAAGCCAAGCAAGTTCTGATTCAAATGTTTTCCAGTGCAACATAGCAGTTGATTTGAAGAATGTATTTCCAGAATAGGTGGCTAAACAGCACATAGCACTTCTCGCTACTGTTCTCGAATCCTATGAAAGCCATGTTGCTGGAAAGATCGGTAATCCGGAAATGACTGCCGAGGATTACGATCAGGTGGACGAAGAAGAGTTGGAGCTGATGGATATAAAGTGGAGGCTTGCATCCATCATCAGAAGAGTTACCAAGTTTGTGGCACTCACAGGAAGGGATATTGGCAATTCAAGTAACAAGCTTGGATTTGACAAGATAAAAGTCACATGCTTCAGGTGTCGACAAAAAGGACACTTCAAACGAGAATGCAACAATCAAGAAGCAAGTGGAAATCAAAATCCTTTTGGCAGCGACAATGAGTACTACAAGAAAGCTCTTCAATATAAGCCATATCCAAAGAGAACACAAGTCGAAGTTGAAGATAAATCTGCAAAGAAAACTGAACAAGCTCTTGTTGTTACTCATGAAGAAGATGCTTTTGATTGGAATAGATACATTGGAAAGAAAACTGGTGTTGCTATGATAGTAGAGTTATTGGATGAATCTGAGACATCGTATGTTGATGCTGCTCTAGAGAATGCCATTCTAGAAGGTTATAGCCAGAGAGCTAAGGAAGAAGAATAGCTTACCTTGAGATGCAAAAACAAGAAGCATTGAAATTAGAGGCAGAAAAGGTAAAAGCTAAGGTAAGTATGTCTGAAAAGGAAGTTGTGAAAGTTGTGGAGGTTGAAAAACCTTGCACAAAGTGCGCAAATCCTTGTGAACCATGTCTTGATAAAGTCAAAGTCATAAAAGAATTGACTGTACACAACGAAAACTTTCGTTATGATTACAGAACCATGAAAGAAGCTTATGACAAAATAACAAGCAAATATAAAAATTTTAAAAAGCTAATCTTGAACTTGGTGTTAATGTAAAAATGTTAAATGCTACAGTAATTGAAAAACTAAAAGCAATTGACATGTACATTAATACTATTGCCGAAACAAAGCGTGAGCTTCATGACATAAAGATAGAAACGGAACAAGTAAGACAACTTCTAAAGAGCTACACCACAAACGCGTATGTCATTGATCACATTCTTCCTACGATCAAGTTTGGAGGAAAAAGTTGATAAATCAAAGCTTAAAGAATTCGGAAGTGTTCCTCCACCACTTCTTGCAAGTTACTCCTGCAAGAAAGATGATGAGATTGAAAAGGCATTTAACATATTACTTTTTTCATAAATGAAAAATAAATTGCCTGAGAACATTGACGTAGACTTTACGAAATAAAATGATGACAATGAAGCGGTGGTAAAAATGTGGTTAAAAATGTGTTAAGAAATGATTCTGATGAAGGCAGCTCTGAAAGCGCCAAATCAAGCTCGAAAAACTCGGAATCACAATCTGAAGATGACGATACATCACAGAACATGATCTAAGTGATGATCATAATGTTGTCATGTACAATATTAAGGAATCTGATTGATTATATTTCGATGATAGTTTTCCGATTCGGAATGTGAAAGAGGATCAAATTGATAAATTTTTCAAACTTGTAGAAGTTTCATCAGATGATCTTGAGAAAAACGAGAAAAGATTTTACTTGAAAAACCAAAAGGAATACTAACAATTATAGAAAGTTTGGTGGTGATTTTCCTGAGAACAAGAGAGCAGGATTGGGTTTGGAGGAAAGTGAAGAAGAACCGAGAAGGAACCAGAAGTCGCCATTTCATGAATACAAAGGTAAACACATGAAGTTTGTGTATGGGACGAATAAGTTCAAGAAGAAGGTATGATCGGTAAGAAAACGAATGATGAATTCAAAAAGGAGAAAGAACTTCGGGACAAGGCTAAGATCAAGTTCACAAGTGGAGTGAAACCCACTAGTGGAAATGTTTCTGATAATCGAACTTGCTTTAAATGCAATACCGTTGGTCATATTGCTCGCAAGTGTCTGAATCTAAAGCCTGTGTTTCCACGAAGAAAAACGGGTCAAAAGATGAAAAGCAAAAACAACCAGAGATTGTGAAACCTGTCACAGAATCAAATAGAAACTATGAATCTAAAGACGAAGTGAAACTTAAAACGAGTGCAAGGTTTGAAAACTCAATTTTTAAAAAAGGTGAAACTTCAAAATTAAATAAAAACAAAGATTTTAGGTTCTATATTAAGAAAGCAAGAAGCAAGCTACAATCCTGGATTGCTAAGAAAAAACTTTCATCATCTGAAAAATCAAAGTCTGTTGCTGACAAAACTAAAAAATGTCAAAACAAACAAGTAGTAGTTAAACAGACAAAGAAAGAAAAGGACAAAACATTTTCAGAATCGACATGGGACGAAATGTGTGATGATGATTTGGATTTTGATGATGAGTTCGAAGATGATTATGATGCTTATCATGTCAAACCCAAAACCAAAAAGGTTTAGGTTTCCTTATTCAAATAGTTTCATTGTGTGCAGGAGTTCCAAGGATCCAATTTGTCAAAGTCAAAACAGGATAACAGAGCTTTATTCTTAACTTATTCCTAAAGTCAAATTCTTAATCATTTTGAGAAAAGAAGAAGTTTAAAAGGAAAAATTGTCCAAAAAAAATTGTGCAAATCCACATCGTTGAACGAAACAATGATTTTATAACCATTTGTTTTTACACGTAAATGAGTTTAATGGTTTATTTGTTGAACAAAGACAGATGCAGATGCTGGAAAAAGGATCGGACGACGAGTTCTCGTGATCCACATTGGTTTGTTATCTTTTTAGAATAGTATTTCTTAAAACCTAAAATTAAAAAATATGTTTTTGATTTTAGGGGGAGTAAGAAAATTTAAAAAATTGTTGATAAAATAAAAAACATATGAAAAACATATGGAAAATTTGAAAATACAAAAACATCAAAAAAGACAAAAAGAATTTGGTTGTCAAAAAGGAAATGATAGTACATCAGTGGACTATCACAGTATGCTAAAGAAATGTAAAGTTTAAAAGTGATAAACAAGTCTTACTGTGGATGTGTCGATAGGCTTTACACGTTCAGTAAATTGTTTTCGAGATATAAACTAAATTTTTACAACTTCTTAATCTTGTGGATTAACATATCTTGGATATATGGACTTAGTACTCCGAAATTTTGATTGAAGGGTTGCCTGATTCTGAGATATGAGGTCTTTATAGATGATTGATATCTGGGGTATTATACAAGTTCTTCTGATTTTGCGGAAGCAATAGCCTAGAACTTCTATAATGCTTTTGTTAAAAACCCCAAATTAGCATGCAAAAATTGAAAAGAATCGAAAGATCTAATCATTTGCAATGCTTAAAAGATTCCTTAAGTGGAACACACCTTAAAGACGAGCCTTCAACTCTTTGTCTGTACGGTAGTACTAACCTGAGCTCTCAAGGTTTCACATCAACCCAAAGACAGATATCAATTACGTTATATTCACCTGGATGAAATCTAGGGAATCTAGATTTGGGAGTATATTTAAGAAGTGGGAAACACAGTTAAGTCAAGTTTCATAAATCATATCTTATCATATCTTGGAATAATTGAGAAACGTGATGAAGTTTAAGTGGACAAACATATCGACAATCTAGGTAAACGAGTTTAAAACTTAAAGTCTTTAAAAAGGTCAACGGTACTGGTGATATGTCTCAAACAACTAATATGATCCTTAGACACGAATTCACAAAAATATGTCTGTAAATATGTTTGTACATAGTTTACTTTCTTTTAATTGTTTTACAGATTAAAACCAAAAAGATTTTCAGTGTATTTTAGCATAAACTTTCTAAAAATTCAAAAAGATTTTGTTTCTTCATTAGTTTCTACAAGCCAATGATGGAGAACGGTTCTTCGAAGTCTGGTAAGGTGCTTTAATGGTTAAAATCTTGGTGACATCTGTAAAAGCCAAAAATGATCAAAAGTATTACAAAGTTCATTAAGTTGAAACTTTAAAATTGAAGAAAAACATTAGTTCAACTACAACGGTTTCAAACCAAGGTCATTAATTTGGGCTTGGTAAAAGGAATTGGTTAACTAAGGTCATTAACTTGGACTTGGTCAACCAAGTGGATTTCATATTTGAAAATTTTTTCAAATGAACAAAGGCTTAAATGTTAAAAGTGTTCAAGGTCATTAATTTGAACTTGAATATCTAAAAGAGTTGAAAAGATTAAAAAGAAGATTCAAACTTTGAGATTTTATAACAGATTTTTGAATCTGAAATGTTTATTTGAATTCTTAGAACTTTGAAATAGAAAATAAAGTTTTAGGGGGAGCTGGATAAAACACTGTCCAAAGATTTCAGAAAGCTCAAAGTTAGGGGGAGTTTGAAGTCTAAAGATCAAAGCAAAGGGGAGTCTGAAGACTAAAACTTAAAGCTAGGGGAGCATGTTGATTAAAAGTTTTATCAAGACAAAGCTCAAGAAAGAGGAAGAGGATATAAAGATCAAGATGTTAAAGTTTATTTAAGAACTAAAGATCGGAAGATTCAGAAGTTTTTAAAAGTCAATGACTACGGCAACATCCAAGGGTGAGTCTGTTGGTGCATATGTATGTTGCCTACATCATTATGTATCGAGACTGAGTGAATAAGGCTTAATCTGTTAGAAACGAGGCGTATTTATATGTGAATTAGGCCAAGTTCGCTGGTAAAGGTTTTGAAGGTGTCAAGTTCGGCCAAACTTGACTAAGTCAGGTTCGCCCGAACTTCCTCCCTCACCAACGAACTTGAGTGGCTATAAATAGGTGCCTTGGTTTTTCATTTGTAACGTGGAGAGATTTTGGGACGGAGACGGCGAAGCTCTGTCGGATCCGGTTCTTGAATGTATTGAACTTTAGATCAATGAAAACAACATTTAAATGAGTACTTCTTGTTATTTGGTTAACTTGTCATTAGTTTCCGCCTAATTGGACAATAGATAAAAAATTTAGGTTCCGTGCTAATCGTGGACGTTCCTACAAGAACCAGACGTATAAAACTCAGATCTACACACCAGAATATGCGTTGGACTTACCAGAGGGCGTGGGTTGCCGGATACACATCTCCACCCGAGCTGCCACCATCTTCAAAACCATGCCCCACCGTCGTAATCCACTGTGTCACGTTTTCAACAAGTTGAAACCACCGTCGCCACCTTCAATGTGATATCCCGGGTTTTCCGGATAACTTACACGTGATATTTGTCGAATATATATAGGCTAAGTATGCATGAATTAAATACGTGTTGTGCGTTGTGTGGATTTTTAGTTATATATGTATGTATAATAAATACGTACACGAACCGAACCGCGACACGAACCAAAGAGATTCATGGTGACTCTAGGAGTTCACAAAGTTTAAACCTAGACCTAGAGTTCCAACTATTCGGCCAAGATCAAAACTCAAATCAAATTAACTCACCCTAGTCTCTTGGCCGCAAGATAAAACCCAAACCGAACCCACCCAATCCAACTCAAACTAATCGGCCAAACCAACCATTCTAGTCCCTCGGCCACGTGATCAAGACCCAAAACAAACAACCCAAGATTCTCGGCCATAAACCCAAACCAAACCGTAACCTTGTTCCCCCTTGCGCCTATAAATACAAACCCATGCATGTTCATTCAAAAACACAAAACCCTAGAGTTTCACTGCCGTCGGCAGCTTGTTCAGTCCATTCAATCGCAAATTAGCTTTCATCTGATCAGCTTGTTCATTCCATTCGATCGTAGACAGCCTTTGTTCACCTTCATTAGGTCGCGAGATCAGCCCACTTGTTCCCTGCAGCGATCACAAACAGCCCACATCATCTTCCGAACGCAGCAGCCCTCGTCATCTTCCTTAGCATACCCACGGTTCGATTACCTTATCATCTAGAATTTACCATATGTTGCTAGATCATAGTCGAGTAAATATGTGTTTGATTGTATTGTCTCCGATAAATATGCATGCTTGAATGTTTAAGTTGTTTCGGATTATATGCATATGTAGGTTGTCCGCAAGTATATAGAGACTTGAAAGTTCTGAGTTATGTGTGTTGATTTTGTTGTTGTTTCGGATTGATTTATTGATTGAAACGATCGTGTGTTTTCGGAAGATAAAAGCTGGCCAAGCATGATTGAACGAGATGTTAGATTAGCCGATTTGTCGATGATGTTTACACTGAATGATCTCTTTGTTCGGATTGGTTACACTAGGTTGAATGTATAGGCTGTGTTTTGTTATAATAACTAGAAGTTATTAAGTAGGGTTGCATGGATAGATTATTAGTATTAATCTAGGATTAAAAATCGAATCTTGATCGCCTTGGCTAGTCACATGAACGAGTTATACGAACTTAGTATAAGGAGATGCAGAAAACAGCATGCTGAGTGAAAGTTTCAGCCGACTTTATCAGGCTGTAACTTGGTCGTTAGTTGTCGTAAAACGGATTTTCTGAGGTCTAAAACCTAGAGATTTGAATAAGGAATCCAA
Source organism: Scalesia atractyloides (assembly GCA_947069175.1). Classification (NCBI taxonomy): domain Eukaryota; kingdom Viridiplantae; phylum Streptophyta; class Magnoliopsida; order Asterales; family Asteraceae; genus Scalesia; species Scalesia atractyloides. Next base: position 65,043,731 of record CAMTDV010000024.1, read on the forward strand.
TGGCGCTGGATTCATAATTTTCTGAAATCGTTTGATATTTTTAAAGGGTTAAACAAGTTCGGTAGGTAAAGCTGTTAAAATTCTGGAATTTTGTTGGTTGTTTATCAAGCTAGATTTTAAAATCAGTAGAGAGTTGAGTCATGATTTTTGTACAGAAACTAGGTATAGAAATTTCCGGGCAACTCCAACTGGAATTTTGTTAATCGGACGATCAGTGATTTTTAAATAAATTCTTCCGTGGACTGCAGTCAGAAAGCGGTAAATCTGACTGCAGCTTAGTGAATTAATATTTATGGTTAATTGGTGAAGACTTAGGACTTGAGAAAATTATATAAATTTCTATGGTATAAAGGTCACCTACTGTAAAAATATGGGAATTTTTAGAATGCTGGAACTATTTTATAAAAATCCTAGAAAACAGCTGAATAATTGAGTATTAAGCAGAAAGTTGTTAACTTGTGATTTTATGCATTAAAGTGTTGCATGGATTTGGAATGTGTTCATGATGAGTTGTTTGATTACTATGATCATATGAAAATACTTGCATGCATGTTTGAAGTGTTAGTTATGTTGTTTGTGTGTATCACTTTGTGAGTAAATTACGTGTGGAAGTTGTATTGGTGTGATTACACACTGACATGGAATTAATTGGTTTGTTAGGACGCAACTAGCGGTCCCATCTCTTATAACATCTTTGCCACACTAACCGAGCTAATAAAGGTGAGTTCACGGCCCCTAACTTTATACGGTTTTTAAACAACAGGGGAGAAACATGTATACACTCTCAAACTCAAACTCTTTACGTTATACGAATGTAACGTCACATAACGATACGGTAACTAAGTTAATGTTAATGTAATGTTATGGTCACTATGCAGCTTTATCACTTAAGTCCTCGACAATCTCCTCGGATCGTTAGTATTTGGGTTAAGTAGCGGGGGAATTATAAGTAGTACTACTGGGTCTGACGAGCCCCATCCGAGCTAGTCGCGCTAGCCGACCGGGTATGGTCAACGGGTGTATAATTGGCCTAACATCGCCATGGTCATGTGATAGGCCTGGCAAAACGGAGGCACAAATGTCAGCTTCGATCGCGAACACTTAGTGACATGACTTTAGGCTAGCTACCTATATACATTAATATTGAACTTAATTACGGAACAACATAATATTCCGGGTTTGGAATATTGGAAACATCAACTTATTATCCCGGGTTGGGGATAATGGAAACACAACTTAATATTCCGGTTTGGGAATATTGGAAGCAACAAATTATTATTCCGGGTTTGGAATAATGGAACTGGTATGTTATCCCGGGTTGGGGATAACGGAGTAACAAACTAAAACCGAACAACGAATTTATGAAAACCTGTGAACTCACTCATCTTTAATGTTGACACTTGTTTCTTTACATGTTTCTCAGGACGCTAGGAGCTCTAGGTGCACGCACACGCATTGAACAAGACATCATTATAGAGTCTCATTTATTAATACTGTTTTTGGGGTTTTACTTTTGTTTTGGCGTTTGTGTTGGCGCCGCATCACTACTTAGTTATGCTTCCGCTCAAACTTTAAAAACCGATACTCATGCTAAATATTGGTAATCTAAAATTTACAACAAATGATTTTGGAAAACGTATCATCAAATCATATAGAGTCGTTCGACGTACTAGTGTCTTAGATTCTGGTTTGTTCACACGTCTCGCGGTAGAACTCCGCAAGTGGAAATTGAGGGTGTGACAGATTGGTAACCCGACACCGCCGTTGTTCCGCCTTGACCCGATGTTCACTACCACTCTGCCGCCACCTGGACGCCACAACCACCTCCATCTGCGCCGCTACAGTACCGTCGGAGAAAAGGGTCTCCGAAAAACGTGGGAGCCTCTTTCCAGACGACCCTCCTTCTATGTCTCACACTAGACTCTCTTTCTCCCTCTCTCTAGAAGTTTTAGGTTGTGTGTTTGTTTAGAATGGGGGCTAGGGTTTGATAATAAAAATGAGAGGAGAAGAGATTGATATGGTTATATATTAGAGTTTTGGTGTAAGTGGGTATACATCGCGTATACGCATTTATAATCACGTATCCCGTTAAAATAAACCCACTTGTTTAAATTAACAAATAAATATAATGGTTAAATTATCTTTGCTAGTTTAAATCAAAGCGAACACTCGGAATATATTTTGTATACCAATCTACAATATATATAAATATGTGAAAATAAATTCGCTTGGCAAGAACTGTCGGTTAAATAACATGTTTCACTCGCCACAAGTTTTTATCATTTAAATTAATAATAATAAATATTTTAAGATGTGTACCCTTTTCCGATCATTAGGGTCAAAAGTATGAGTCGTCACATTCTCTCCATGATATAGAAATTTCGTACTCGAAGATTAGGCCAAGGTATACTCTATACTCCAGTTATAGGTTTGTCAATAACACGTTACGTGTAAATATACACGATTTCACGTAAGTTTACAAAATGAACATATAAGTCACATAGCATATAAAGTCGCATAGCATATAAATTTACCTAATTTATATTTATTTATTTGTTCAGGGATACTGTTCCGATGGCTTGTCGAAGTTCAGGTACAAACCTATGTGTGATTCCGTAATTTCCCGAATTACGACTACGTGAGTGTTTGTGAAATAACGAACACACCTAATTAACCCTAATCAAGTATAATGCATGAATGAGTGTTTGAGATAACGGAGTTTGAGTTAATGGAGTTGGGCTAAAATTGTCGGGTGTCACATTGTCCCTTTGTTGAAAGAATTTTAGTCTCGAAAATTTATATTATGATCTTTTTAGGACCATGGTTGAAAGTTCATTGCTAAGGAGAACGTTAAGACATATGATGGTACATCGAAATGAGATAAAATCAGACTACATGATTGCAATGATTCAATTTTTCATCCGAACAAGTTACAAGGAATTATATATAGGTATATAAGTATGGCTATCAAGAGTTATAGAGGGTCGCTCACAATCTAAGCATACACGAAAGTAAAAAAAATGGCACACTTCCAAAATGGTACTATGGTATTAAATTCTTGTTGTTGAGTTTCCTTTCATGAGTAAGATGATGTTCATAACATACCTAATCGCCAGGTATAGTTGTAGTCATTGAAGTGGTATTAATGTTAATGATTTAGTAGGAAAAGCTGCTATGGATTGAAGAGAACGTGATATATCAGAGGGAATTCCTATACAAGAGTTTTTATTAGGGATCCAGTTAGGCTACAAAAGAAGACAACACTGATACATGTCAATCTGTACTTGTTCTAAGGAGGTTGTAGCAACTTATGGTAGGCACGGGAGATGCTCACAAGAGTTGGAACACCAGTGTGCCATACATCGGTATGACATACTAATGTATTTAACATGCATGGCGCCCAGGGGGGGTTGTTGGACAAAAATATAATTTAGGTGAGCTCAACACTTCACGAAGCAAGTGTATCTGTTGTATATTTTGAGGTTGCCCGAATGGACACGAATGTCATACGTTATAAACGAACGGTTGGCAAAATAATTAAAGTGAGTGTATGAGGTATTCGTTTTTATGTGATGTTATCGGAGATCAGAAATGGTGCAAGCACCACTACCAAAGAACAGTGATGATGCCATTATGCATAAGAATTCGAGAGAGAAATAACAACTGTTTAGAATAGGTGATTCAGGTAAATCTATCAATATACTAAATGAAACTTAAGTCAGGCATTATGCCATTTATTTCAGAATGGTAGTGTCTTGACGTGTTCCTACGAAGGGAAAGGAGATTTTCGGTTGATATTGATCTTGACATGTTGGTTGTAGTTGGTTATAGTAGATGTTGGAATTAAACCTTTGGAAAGGAACATATGATACAAAGTCAAAACACACCATCCGAGCTTTGGTCCAGCTATCAGAGGTTCCGATCCTCTGATGGGCTTTTACTACTTTCAATAAACACAATGCTACCTATCCTCTGACAGAAGAAACTCCTAACCACTGATAGAAGATTACAAGAACAGAGGATGGCCAGCAGTGTTTAGTCTAGTTCTAGTTTAATTAATGCAACAGTGCTATGCACTGATAGTTTTAGATTAAGCAGTGTTTGTAGTTAGTTACGTTTGTTAGCTGTCACTATCAACCATGACGTCACTGTTAGACGATCAGTGGTTAGATAGTTAGTATAAATAGGCGCTCAATGTAACAGTTTTACTTGTCTTCTTAAAAATATCAATTTCGCATATCTTCTTCATTTCTTACTATCAAACGATCGTTATTGGGCTAAGGGGGAGTTTGTGAATCACATGCAATAGTTTAATTACTTGAAAGCATGATGGGGATGAAAACAAACGACCGATTGATTGATGTAAAAGTTTTCCATTAATCCGCTTCACTTATTCTCTGTTTTCAATCATTTTCATTATTTGAAACAAAAACAACAACAATTCAAACTTAGATCCTGACAATTGGTATCAGAGCTTGGTCAATCGATTTTGATTTAAACATCAAATTGATTTGAACATATCAACTCTTTGTTGCTAATTTTGTTTGATAAGTTTTGCTTGAATACAGAGTTTTATTACTATAAAAGTTTTTAAAACACAAATAGTTGTGTCCATAACTGTTGAACAGGTTTAACGACACCAGTTAGTCGTTGAGTGGGCTACGAGAACTTCTACTGACAATGGAAGTTTTAAACAAGAAATTCACAGGTTAGGACAATTTATCCACACACAGGGTTTCACAAGGATTCGCGTGCATCACAAATTACTATTACGTGTGCACCCGTAATGATAAGTTGATTTACATGCTCCCCCGAGTTCCATCTATCTTGTGTCAAAATGTCCCCCATAATGGATTGTCGAGTACGGAGCATTGTCAAAATGATAGGGTCATCAAAAGCTTAGTTATCAACCAAATGTTGATCAATTAGGTGTTATATCAGAAAGAGTAGTCTGGAATCGATTGATCCAAGGATTCACTCAAGTTGAAACACACAATGAGAATCCAATCTAGCGGATTATAGATGTAAATGTGCGTATGGAACAAATATGCACATGAAATGTGACTTCGAGAGAAGAAACTGGTTCATTGACTAAGTCATTGATAGAAGCAACTTAGTTGTTCTGCCATCAGGGTTAGGATAGGATTCGAGTGTGAAATAAGCAAAGTGTTCTCAACTTCGTGGTTCTTTCGAAGAATATCGGCCAAAGATGTGAACTCAGGGTTCGAAGAAAGAAAGAAAAAGAAAAGAAATGATGGCATCTAAGTGTCAATGGACTTATGCAATAATGTGTTCAAAGGTTTGCCTCATCACGTTGCGCCTCACGTCAGGCCCATGGCTCATGCTTGATGTTGAGTAAAGATTGTAGGATTCGGGTATTGCTGCTTGTAAGTGGAGAAGGTACTCGGTTTTGACAAACCCAACTCCCAAGAGATATGTGCCAATGTTGGGTGTCGTCCGACACACAGGCCTGAGTAGACTCACCGTACCCGTTTTTATCATCGATTAGTTCAAGCCGATGTCTTCTTCAGCTTTGGTGGTGTGGGAATATGTGTAGATGATTTTCATGTAAGAGGATCCTCTAGAGGCTCCATCTCACAGCTGTAAGGTCACCCAAACCAAGATCTCACTCAGCTAAAGCTACCAACAGGTGTGCGGAATCCACCTGATGATCTACTATTGCAAATGAAATAAAGAATGCAAGGTTTGATGGAGAAATCAAGAATACACAGAGTATTCTTGATGTAGATGGTGAACGACGTCACACATAAAGGCAGCCGCCAGACAAAATACACACACAATGATTAGGGCACAGATTTCCACAAAGAAAACATTGTCTTGTCTATTTCACATAAAGGTATAAATACAAGACAAACTCTGGACAAAACATATTTTGACCGGAGATACAGACTAAGGCCCAAAGGCCCACTAAGAACTAAATTCGGACTCCCTCAACATCTAGGGAAATCCGGACATTATCAAGGCTAAACTCGGAATCCCATATATCTAGGAAATCTGGATACATATCACAGTCATCGAAACTCGGAGCATGGTTACACATAACCATCTCCGGACAAACACACTCAGAAACACTAAATTGTTTAACTATGTTACATAACAGACCCTGAACAACATAAGACTCTGCACATATTACACAAAAGCTGCAATTACAAACTCCCCCTTAATGTGCGCAGAGACTTGATCTTTCACCATGCCTTGAGTACTCACTTCCGGCCCATACTTGGTTCTTTACACAGAACTGAACCACTTTGATGAACTGAACTACAAGCTCCCGATCTTCCTTGCAGTACTGAAAAGCTAGACGTCTAAGCTTCATCAAATGCTCCTCCTTCAAATTCACCAACCAGACTGGATCAAGAATCCTTAGAATTTCTTTTGATGAGTCTTTTTGAGTGATGACCGCTTCACCTGTCTTTCCATCTAAGTACCAGAAGCCGATCTCTTTAATCTTATCAAGGTCAAACTTCCTCAATGGAATCTTGCGAACACATCTTGTTGGAGGGTACACAACCTTCCATTCTTCTTTTCCAGTGAATTTGTTCAACGACTTGACTCTTTGCCCGACTGCAGGTTTGAAGATTTTCCACTTGTTATCCCTGATTTCAGCAATTAGATGAGGGATTAATCCTCTAATACTCCCGACATTGGTGTGATTGTTTAAATCCAAGGAAGCTAGATGATGAAGATCTCTGGCAGGAAGAGTTCGAAGGATCTTTGGCCATCGACGGAAGTACTGAACCCCGTCAATGCGTTTTATCATCACTAAACTGTGTTGTTCATCAAAATCCCAACTCCGTATTTACCCGGAGTATTCACCTCGTGTATTCAAGTACCTCTTTCGTTGAGTTTCATCGGGGATAGGTCTAAACCATTTATGAGCCGGGCCTCGAATATTTTCCGGAATACATATAGGATTTTCAGTCTCATCTGAGGGGCATCTCCGAAGAAAAAGCTTCTCAAGGCATCAAACTTTGCATTCAGGATTCATACTCAATTTTTCCACTTTGCCTGTTTCAATAAACTGAAACTTTGTCAGATCATCATCCGTCTTCCAATCCTCCACCAACTCTTCAACTACATCACCTTCGTCCAACACTAGATCCACAGCTGGATCCAATTCAGAATCCGATACAGCATCAAATCTGTATTCCCCGGACCTTTGTCTCTGGCTGCAGCCCCTGAGGATTCCCCTTCAGTCTGAACTTGAGTTGCAGTTTCAGGAGCATGTGTACTCCTTGGCTGCTCCCCCTGAGTTGCTGCATTGGGATCCTTGTCGAGATCATCTCTGATTTTCTTCAACTCATCAAGCTTGCATTGAGCCTGAACCTAGAATTCTGAATTCGAGTTCTCCCCCTGAGCAGCAAGGAGAGACACAAGATCCGAAACTATCTGAATGAGTTGTTCAGTTGCTTTAGATAAAGTTACCTGCCGTGCTGAGGTGGAGGCATCTTGTGTAGTTACCTTCCCCAGCTGAACACCTTGCTCTTTACATAGAGAAAACAAGAATAACATTTGCTTCTCCCTCCTAGCAGCTTGAGATAATTTAGCTCCCTTTCCTGACTTTGGATCTGTTCTCGATGCTCTCGCAGTACAATGCAACATCTTTGAACTGATTTTGCACAAAGGTAGGAAATGACATTTTTGAAACAGTACTAGTAGTGCCTAGAGCAGAGGGGCGAGGGACTGACGATCCTGGACAGAAGGATGAGGTGCTGAAGGTCTTGAACCTGTGGAGCGAGAAACAGAAGGACTAGACTGTAAGCTATTTTCGGACGGACTTGACGAGATGTCGTACCAGCAGACTTAGAGGAAGAAGGCTTTGACCTCTTTTTGCTAGAGGGAATTGGAATCACCTGAGGATCTGGTCGAACGAAAGTTTGAGACGAACCAGGTGGCATACCCAGGAAGGCGGTAATGGAGGCATAGAAGGCAAATCAGATCGAGAAAACACATTGCTTTCACTACGGGAAGAAGATGCGGATCCAAACAAAGGTATTGTCGGTACTCCAGAAGACGTAAACACCATAGATGATCCCATAGAGGTAGCAACACTTACTGACTCCACACAAGTCAAAGCGGGAATCCCTGCAGTAAGGGATGGAAGAGTGATCGAGCGACCCAATATAGAAATACCTCCCGTAACTATAGTAACAATAGCTCCGGAACACACTTCAACCCCTGAAACTGGCTACTCAGAAGTTCCACGAACTCTTCGATGTTGGTATGTTCGCAAAAGAGGACCAATATGAATACGCTTAGCATCTGGTGGACGTCGATCTTCATGATCATCATGAGAGGATGACGACGAAGACGAGGAGAGACCTGCAAGATAGTCCAGATCATGTACCTTGGAGTTCCACGCATCTAACTTAGTAGCCCAGTCGAAAGAGGGACCGAAAGAGGTAAGTTTTGCGCGAAACAAGTCAAGCTTCTCCTGTTCTGAAGGAGAAATACGATTCTGCAATCCTTTAAAAACCAACTTCAAGTAACTCTGCTCAGATAACATATCTTCTCCAGATTCATCGACAATTTGTTTTCCTTTATCCGTTACTCTAGAAGACAGACCAGCTTGAAGAGCTGCATCAATCTCTAACAAGAGGGGATCAGTTTCCTCCAAAGTATAGGAGGTGGAAATCGTAACAATATGCATTTCTCTCAAAGGCTCAGCCATAACAAGCTCATCATCATGTGCAGACTCATCAACTTGCGGTTCATCTACCGGTGGTTGTTGAAGATCAACCGGAGGTTGAACAATCACAGGGTCTTGAATTATAGGAACATCCTCAAAAACATCAGCAATCCCATTTCATATATTTATCCAAACATGATCATTATCCGGATTATAATTTTCTTGAACAATTGCAACAAGCAGCGGATGAGGAACAGGGTGAACATCAGCATGCTTTGTTTCTCTTGCTTCAGCACAATCCTTGAAAATACGAGTATGCATTGGAGTTTGAACATAGGCGGGCAATAATGGGTCAAACACTAAGTTTGGCAGCAGGTGACGAAAGATAATTGATAAGAATCGAGGATACAGAATCATCAACCTCTTATCGTTATGGCGAAGACCGATATGAGTTTTAAGTGCATCAAGAATCATGCGAGAGAAGTTGTACGGCTGATTGAAAGTTAAACCGATCATAGCAGATAGAAGGTCATGCCCCATTCCATCCATGCCAGACTTGCGCGGAGCCATACATTGCATGATAACATGATAGAAATACCTCCATTGCGCTATGACCATTCCCTTGAAGATTTGCTTCTTTTGAAAGGAGCCCACATGTCCAAAAGCTCTAGCTCCTCTTTCACGAATACCCTTCACATAACATGTATCTCCTTGGTCTAGATTACCAAACTGTAGTGCGGTTCGTATAACTTCTTCAGTGATCACAACCTGACTACCATGAATTGTTGCTTCAATAGAGTTATTCACTACACGCGTCGTGCGCCAGAAATCTTGGATGTATGCACGAACTTGATGAATGTTTTCTGAAATAGCGAAACTTATTCAGGAATTTCGAAGAAAACGAATAATATCAACATATTCTGCAGCTCCATGAGCATTTTCGTCTAGAAGGGCAATCTGATTAATCTGAAGAAATTTCGAACAGGCACGTTAGCTGCTGCAGCTGGTTGTGCCACTTGAGGTTGTTCCTGTTGAACTTCTGGATTATCTTCTAACTGATCTGCCATAACTGAAAAAATATATATATTCATATAAAAGACACATCCATTAGGTAAAGTAATAAGACAATAATGAGAAGCACAACATGCAGATATACATCAGTAACTTATTCACCAGATACTAACGTAAAACATCACATAGCAAGTCACAACATACTGCAAACTCGGAAAATAATTTAGACACGCAATAATGGTAAATAAACTATAAAACTGGAGTACATAAGGCAATGTCATCAAATCTGGGGATTCCATAACCCGGAGAACATAAGGGAATAGCATCAAACTCGGAGAACACTGATCTCCGGAGAACAACCTGAATTGATTAACTCGGATGAATCAATCTTCGGAGTTGATTATGTCCGGAGACACAAGTTTGTTAAGCAAACCCGGAAAACAGTGGACCCGGAGAAATCATATGAAAAAATATCACATGAGAAACCCAGAAATGTTATACTCCGAGAGAAGCTTAACTCCGGAGATAAAACCTCAGAGAAAATCTGGAAAACAACAGGTTCGTATGTTTTCACTGAAATTTGTCCGACATATCTCGAATTACGGAAATACATGGACAACTTCTCCAACATACAATACAAACAAACAAGTGCAAAAATTTTAAAGATCAACAAGTGCATATTTCAAAATCCATGTATCTTCCTCATGAAGATACCATCAGAAAAATACCCGCCAAGAACATGAAGAAAATCTGACCAATTTTTCAAAGGGGTTTATTCGAAAGGATTTTGATTGGAAACATAAATGTGAGGAAAAATCACTCCACAAACAAAGCTTAAAACATCCTATAAGCACCATTTGCCTTCATATTTTTTCTTTGAAAGACCAAGAACATCAACATAAAAGCAAAACTTCAAAACCCCAACAAACTTCAAAACCCTAAATAAAGACCAAGAACATCAACATAAGAGCAAAACCATTTCCCTGCGGAAGGATTTTAAAACTAGTTATTCTAATCACCAAGATCAAACATTTAGACTAACACTGACAATTTTTCATAACATACATAAGCTCTAACATAGATGTCCATTAACATTCACTCAAACACTAAGTTAGAACATTTTTCAAACCCTAGAAATCTCTTATCAACACAAAATTAATGATTTTGCACAAGAAACCAAGTAGAGATGCATACCTTTCAAGTTTAGAAGCAAGATTTTAAAAAATGAAGTAACACAAACTATTGTCTCAGAACTTAAAAGGTTTCTTCAAGTGGGTTTTTGTGAGAAAGAAACAGAGGATGTAGAGAATAGGTTACTGACCGTTTGAAGGGCTTATATAGAAACAAAAATCCGGAAAACATGAACTCCATAAACCGGACCCTAAATAACCTACCAAACCCGGAACAATCCCTTAATCAAAGAATGAAACTCGGACACGCCTCTTAAATCAGAACTCACAACAAACCCGGAAAAGCTTTAAACTATATACTTAAATTTTCTTTTACTTTGAACCCTCTGAAATTCCAAAGATTTCACAACCGAACTTGATTTATCGAACCTCACATTTGATGAAATTAACTAGACACAGCCTTGGATAAACCGTGCACGACCAAAAATTTATTATAAAAGACTTAGCGACGAATTACCTGACCTGATGAATTTTTCACCTTATTTAATGAATCCTCACAACCCGATAGAGTGTCTAAATTATAACTCGCACATAGAAACAAGAAAGAAAAATCTTTTTGATATTTTTTTCATTTTTGACAGGAAAGAAATTTAAGCACTACGAGAACTATATACACTAACTATGTTTTTGTGAAGTTGGAGCAAGGAGATCATATCGGCTATCCTATCAATATCCAATTACAAAACTATAGATTTCTGGTTAAGCACTTAGAATGATATTAACAGTTCAATACGTTCAACGGTATTGTGGTCCACTTAAACTTTAGCACGCTTTTGAACATTGCTTTGTAGATATGTGTTAATTGTATTAATTACTGAATATAACTATGTAATCCCACCCCAGAATATACTCCCGTATCAAAACTACAAACATTACATCTTACAAGTGAGTAGATCTGAAAAATCTCTGTATCCGGCTAGATGCGATGCCTTGAGAGCTCAGGTTAGTGCCACCGCACAGACAAAGAGATGAAGGTTCGACTTGAAGGTGGTGTACCATCGTTTGGTATCTTTTTTCTGCAGAATTTTTAGCAGTTTATTCCATGTATCCGGTGGTAGCATAGACTTGCAACTTGTACATCCGGTGATGACAACTTTTTGAACAGATCATCCGGTGATGATTGTTGAGGCAGAAAAGAAATCCACCAAGAGGGTTTGCGCACAAACGAAGCGCTTAGCAAAGCATTATACGAGGTCTAGGCCATTGCTCACACAATATCAGAAGACCAAGTATAATACCCCAGAGATTTAACAAACATAAAGACCTAGTATCTCAGAAGTTTGGCAATTTGTCAAACAAAATTACGGTACCAAGACCATATATCCGAGGGATGCGTCACACAAATTACGCAGTTCATTATGTTTATCTACCAAAAGCAGGTTCTTATTTACACATAAAGCCTACCGAAGCAACATATGATGAAGTGTTACAGTTAACGTTTTATATATTTTGCCATAGACCTCAACCGATACGACAACCGATGTACTATCATATCTCCTATTCCTCAAAACAACTTCATTTTTCATTTTTCTGATGTTTTTGTATTTTCTTTAGACAATAATCCTACAACTAAGTAAAATATTTTTGGATTTTTTTTTTTTTTTTTTTGAATTTTGAAAAGTAGTAAGAACTGTACATGAACACAAAATAAACTTTCTATGCGAGCATTTTAAAGCATTTTACTCTGGATTGATCATGCCGATCATTCGAACTAGATTCTCGAACCTAGTTCTATCGAAAGTCTTTGTAAAAAGGTCGGCATGATTATCCAATGTGTCTACCTTAACCACCTCGATTAAACCCTTTTCAGCACAGTCACGAATGAAATGATGCCTAACATCTATGTGTATAGTGCGTGAATGATTGACCGGATTATTTGTTATGGAAATGGCAAAGTTATTATCGACCGAACGGGAGTTCGAGTAAAATTCAAACCGTAGTCCCTTAGCTGTTGCTGAATCCACAAAACCTGAGCACAACAGCTCGAAGCTGCTATATACTCGGCCTCGCATGTGGATAGCGACACGGCAACTTGTTTCTTGCACTGCCAAGACATAAGACGGTTTCCAAACAATTGTGCACCGCCTGAGGTTGATTTCCTGTTGACTGGGCACCCTCCAAAGTCTGCATCAGCGTATGCAATCAAATCCAGACCACCCTCAGCTGGGTACCATAGACCAAGCTTTGGTTTCCCTTTGAGATATTTGAAAATGCGTTTGACTAGCCATATGAGATTCCCTAGGAGTTGATTGGCACCTAGCACACAAACAAACAGAAAACATAATATCGGACACGACGCTGTTAGATACATAAGAGGGCCAATCATAGCCCGATATAAAGTCGGGTTCACTTCAGGATCCTTCTCTGTATCAGCCGTCAGCTTGTGATTCGTCGGCAACGTGTGTCGAACGGTGAGCTATCTTCCAATCCGAATCTCTTGAGAATTTCGTGGACATACTTTGTTTGATGCACATACGTCCCTTCTTTCTCCTGACTGACTTGGAGACCAAGAAAGAAAGATAATTCTCCCATCACACTCATTTCAAATTTTGATGACAACACCTTCTCAAACTCGCGACACAATTATTCAATTTTAAGAACAGAAAATTATGTCATCCACGTAAATTTGCACAATCAGAAAATCTCCCCCTTTCTTCAAAATGAATATTGTGGAGTCGATCGCACCACGCTTGAATCCATGCACAAATAGATGATTCGATAAGGTCGCATACCAGGCACGAGGAGCTTGATGAAGACCATACAAAGCTTTATCCAACCGATAAGCCTTATTGTCAGACTCAGGAGCAGCGAACCCAGGTGGTTGAGATACATATACAATGTCTGAAAGCTTTCCATAAAGGAATGCACTCTTGACATCCAATTGATAGACCTTGAAACGCATATGAGCTGCGAACGCTAGAAACAGACTAATTGCTTCCAGTCGAGCTATGCGTGCGTAAACCTCTGTGTAATCAATCCCTTATTCCTGATTGAAGCCTTGAATAACCAATCGTGCTTTATTTCTGACGACCACACCTTTTTCATCCTTTTTGCACTTAAAAACCCACTTAGTGTTGATTGCGTGTTGACCCTTCGGAAGATCGACCAAATTCCACACTTTTAATTTGTCGAACTGAGCTAACTCTTCTTGCATTGCCTCACACCATGAGCTATCTTTCAAAGCCATTTAATAGTTTTTCGGCTCAACTTGAGAGATAAAGCATTCATGAAGGCTTAGATTGAACATCACTTCCTGCTTGATTTCTGTAAACAGACACGGCATCTCGGAAAGACTTCTCCAAGTTTGCACTCTGGCATTTGGATTCCCAATAATTATCAACAGGATGATAGATATTTGTTCTCAGAACAGGGATAGCCGGAGCTTGGAGATTGCTTCCTAAATTAGATTGAATATCCCCCTCAGCACTTACATGCTACTCGATTCAGAGTGACTTGGACCAGCTTCATTGGGGAGCTGACCAGCAACAACATTATTTACTATCGACGGTTCAGCGACTGGATCTTCTGATGCGACATTCGGAGTTACGTTTGTTGGAATACTTGCCCTCCAGCTAGCATCTACTTCGTCCTTATCCACCAAATGCGTGTAGACAACCTCTGAATCTGCTTCTGTAACATCAGGAAGATCAAAAGAATCAAATAATTTCTCATAGTCATACCCATTTTTAGGACCAAATTCGGACGGTGGAGGATCGTAACATAAAGGAGTAATATCAAACACAACCTCCACTACCCGTTTTAATGTTATAAACACGTTTATTTGGAGCTCCGTTAACGTAACCTAGAAAGAAACCTATCCCCCCAAGTTCGCCCATCTTAGGAGTATCCTTTGTTCGTTTGATAAAACATTTGATCCCAAAGGGTTGAAACCCAGACAAATTAGGTTTCTTATTATTGAGAAGCTCATATCAAGTCTTATCTTCCCTTTTGACCATAAGCACATGGTTAAGCACATAGCATGCTGTGTTTATTGTCTCAGCCCAGAAGAAAATAGGTAATTTTGATTCAGAAAGCATAGTACAGGCCGCCTCAATAAGGGTTCGGTTCTTCCGTTCTGCAACTCCATTCTGTTGAGGAACATAAGGAGCGCTGAACTAATGAACTATTCCCATTTCCTGACATAACTCATCCATATGTTGATTTTTAAATTCCGACCCATTGTCACTTCGGATTTTCTTAATAGGTAGTGAATAATTTTTCTCAAGTTGTCTAAAAAGATCTCTTAAAATACCGTGTGTTTGATCCTTAGTTTTTAAGAAAATACCCACGAGTATCGTGAGAAATCATCGGTGACAACTAGACAGTAGGACATACCACCAATTCTAGCAACATGGATAAGGCCGAAAAGATCCATGTGAAGCAATTCAAGTGGTTTTTGGATCGAGTTAACAGATTTCGGCTTATGAGGCTTTCTTTTGATTTTTCCTTTTTCGCATGATTCACATTTGTTGTGCATATTAAAACTACGTAAAGGAACCCCCAACACCAAGTCGTTTTTCACTAAGTAGTTCATTTTTCGCAGAGGCACATGGCCCATTCGTCTATGCCATAAATAGGATTGATCGTCAGTCGCTTTTGATAGTAAACATGTCACTGGAGCAGATGAGTTGACCAACGGGCGCATGTCCATAACATATGTGTTATTCACCCGTGGAGACCTCATAACGATCCAATCTACAGGAACAGCAAATCCAGGACGCACAACGAAGCAAGCTTTATCAGTGAAAATCATTGAATACTTGTTGTCACCGATTTGTGATGTTGATGCATATGTTTGTTACCTACGTCATCGTATAACGTCGATTCAGTATTTAGGAGCGAAATGTCGAAGTTTATGTATATATAGGGTCAAGTTCGCTTGAAAAGGTAGTGTTGTAGTCAAGTTCGCCCGAACTTGACTAAGCAAGTTCGCCCGAACTTGTATCGCCTCCAGCGAACTTGTTCTCCTATAAATAGGAGACTTGTCATTTCATTTAGAAGAATTCAGAGATTTTTTCACGACAGAGGCGAAGCTCTGTCCAAGTGTTTCCAGGATCTGTAACGTCTACACATTAATAAAACAGTGATTAATCAGTAAAGAACTTGTATCCAATGTCGCCTATGCAAACGGATTCCGCACGTTTACCTTAGGTTTGCCAAATTAGGACCCGAACGATCCGTATAACGGAACCTCAATTGGCATCAGAGCAGGATTGGCCTAATTTGAAGACGTTGGACATAGAACATCTAATCTTCTACTTATTTCTTTCATTTTAAACTTTTCTTGGACATCACACGGACAAAATGGACTGATTTTCAAGTATAATACGTAAAATCCATAATAGTAAAACCCTTGAAAAGAACAGAGCTTAAAACAAACGAATTCATATCGAAAATTTGAAAAAACCATGTTTGAAAACATAAGTTCGCTCGAACTTATCATCAAATTCGCTCGAACTTGACTGAAAAATTCACTTTTTGAGTGATTTTTCATCAAGTTCGCCCGAACTTGATTGATTTTCATAGAATTTTACACAAGTCCGCTCGAACTTGCTTAACATTTCTTCAAAATTCATCAAGTTTACCCTAACTTGATCAAACTTTGTTGAAAGTTCATTACAAGTCCGCGCAAACTTGTTAAATCTTTTGAAATTCCATACAAGTTCGCCCGAACTTGTTTAGTAGCTGATTTTTACAACCTGTGACAAGTTCGCCCGAACTTGTCCAAGGCATGAAAATCCCGAAAAACGTCTCGGACATTATATATCGTTAGATTCGTATAGACGAGACGAGTTTAAAGCTCTAATCTGATAAAAACAGGTTTTCCGAAAAATTTAAAACGTATTTAGCGAACCGATTGTCGATTAAAAAGTCTATTTTTTAAAAAAATTGTCTGTTTGCTAATCATTTTTCAAGTGTTTTTGAACGAAGTATTAGTTTGGAAAAAGAAATGGAGTCCGTGAAGCCGCCATTGTTGATGAGTATAGATGAGTATGAAGCCTGGAATGAAAAATTCGAGGACTGGGTACAAAAAATCACCTCTATGGTTGGGTTGCTATTCAAACTAGATTTAAATGGCTAGTCGATGAACGTGGAGCTGAGCTTTCAGTATCAAAGTTTACAACTCAACTGAATGCTGCATATGCCCATGAGAAGAAGATCCTAACCTCGTTACAGCAATCGATAAAAGAAGATATCTTGGTTTTGTTACCAGAGTACAAAACTGCACAGGATTTGTGGAAATCTCGAGGCGCTAAATATTTGGAAAGAGCTGAGTTGATTAAAAACAAGAAGGTGCTAAACAATAAGAAGTCTGGTCATGTTAGTGATCAAGGAAATGATCGGGAAGCACAAAGTTCAAAAGATCAGTTTAAGAGAGAAGGAAGTATGATTGCGAAGAACTGTGAAGATCAACTTTCAAGTACATCTACAAATGGATCTTCAACTTCTAAATCAGTCTGTCCAGTTTATGGTGTAGATAACTATCGAGCAGATAATACCAAACTCTTGAGTGAGATTAAGAGTTTGACATTAGAAAATAAAATTTTAAAAGAAAATGAAAAGAATTTTTAAAACAAAATAAAATTTTAGAAAATGAAAAACTTCAAATGGTAGTAGAATTTCAAAATAAAATAAAAATGTTTAAAAATAAAAAAATTGGTTTTGAAAAATTAAATATAGAAAATCAAATAGCAATAAATTCTCATATTGAGAAAATAGCTCAACTTGAAAAAGAAGTTGAGACTGTTAAAAATAAAGCTGTTAATTCAGAAAAATTATTGAAAGGTTTTGTGACCTCCTCATTAAAGTTAGATCATATATGTCCAAAACCGATCAATAATAATAAAAAGGAAATTCCAATAAGTAACATTGTTACAAATTATGACGATGTCATAATTAAAGATTGCGATGCTGATATCGATGATGAAAGACCTAAAAATGATATACATGAAATATTTTTAAAACTAAAAGAGAAATTTCAAGAAACTGTTCTACAATCTTTTGAAAAAGGTGAATGCTCAACGCAAAAACCTTCTCAGCAGAATGAAGAACAAAAACAAAGTTCTAAAATTCTAAGACTTTTAAAAATAAAAGTTCATCGGTACAATCATCCAATCATTATAAAATCAAACAAATTGAAAAACAAAACTCACAAAAATTTGAGAATAAGTGGTGCAGGTCAGACCGCAGTGCTTCAACGTCAAATCAAAGGTACAGAAGAAGCAAGAAAAATGGCTACCATACGTCAAATCAGTGTTATGATTTGAGTGTATGGTTTGATAGAAAAGATCGATATGATAACAGGGTGTGTCATAAATGTGGTTTAACTGGACACATTTCTAAAAAATGTCTACAAATTAATCCTAAATCTGCTCATATTGATAACAAAAATCTGGAATACCAACTCAGGTTTTGAAACAATGTACAGAAACTTTAAACAAGGTGAAACCAGTTATTACTATGTTTTCAGAATTTTGAAACTAGTGAATCCTCGAATAATAATGAACTAAAAGTTTCTACATTGTATTTCAAGAAAGCTTTAATGAAAATCAAACATGGTTGGTAAAAGGAAAAAAAGTTTCACAACCAGTGAAAGTTGAAAGTTTAGAGGACTTTCTGAAACTTGTGAAAGTCCAAAATAAACCTGATTGTGGAGAGAAAATTAAAATTAAGGTTGAAGAAACAACGCCTAAGACTGAAAAGGCTTGGGTGTCACTATTAATTGTTTGAATTTTTGTGCAGAAACTTCTGAGATGAACGCAAATTACTAAGAATGGAGTTCCGTGGCACACATTAAAGACGGGCCGGGTTTTCATGTTATATATAATGACCATTTCAACAAAATTTTGAAATTCCAAAAATGTTTACTTTACAATTTCGAAAATTTTTGGAGAATTTTTTTCCGAAAACATGTTACAATAACGTTTACTTGAAAATTTTTTACAAATTTTTTGAAGAAAAATTTAAAAAATGTCACAGAACCCTCACTGTTGAACAGATAAAACACATGGGTATAAATGTTTTATAAATATAAAAGTGTCAAGGTTTTTGTTATCATGAGGGGGAGAGCGCTTTAAGAGTAAAATTGTGAAGCAGGAATGGATGGAGAATTGAAGTGATTCTCATCGGTTGGTCAATGTTTCTATAAATCAAAAATTCCAAAAATATGTTTTTTATTTTAGGGGGAGAAAATTTTCTTTTAGAAAATCCAAAAACATATGAAAAAATCAAAAAGTACAAAAACATTGAAAAAGGCAAAAAAGAGTTTTGTAGATAAAAGGAAATGATAGTACATCAGTGGACTATCACAGTATGCTAAGGATTTGTAAAGTTTACAAGTGATAAACAAGTCTTACTGTGGATGGTGTCGATAGGCTTTACACGTTCAGTAAATTGTTTCCGGGATATAAACTAAATTTTACAACTGCTTAAACTTGTGGATTAACATCTCTCGGATATATGGACTTAGTACTCCAAAATTTCGTTTGAGAGATTGCCTGATTCTGAGATACGAGGTCTTTATAGATGATTGATATCTGGGGTATTATACAAGTTCTTCTGATTTTGTGTAAGCAGTGGCCTAAAACTTCTATAATGCTTTTGCAAAAATCCCCTAAAACTGCATTCAATTGAAAATATCAAAAGATACTACACTTGCAGTACAAAAAGATTCCATTTTGGAACACTACCTTATAAGTCAAGCCTTCATATCTTTTTCGGTATGATGGTACTAACCTGAGCTCTCAAGGTCTCGCGCAACCCAGATACAGATATCAATTATGTTATACTCACTTGTAAGATGAAATCTAGGGAATCTTGATGCGGGAGTATATTCTGAGATGGGAACCATAGTTAAGTCAAGTTTCTTAATTCTACATAACGTATCTTGGAACAATTGAGAAATGTGTCAAAGTTTAAATGGACAAACATACCGACAATCTATGTAAATTTGTTTAAAACTTAGTGTCAA
This sequence comes from Scalesia atractyloides, assembly GCA_947069175.1. NCBI lineage: Eukaryota > Viridiplantae > Streptophyta > Magnoliopsida > Asterales > Asteraceae > Scalesia > Scalesia atractyloides. The sequence continues at coordinate 65,063,553 of CAMTDV010000024.1, forward strand.
GAAAAAGGTAAATGGTACTGGTGATTTGTCTCAGAAAACTGATATGATCCTTTAACACAAACTCAACAAAAATATGTTTGTACATACTTAGAGTTTGAATTCATTTCATAAAAACAAAAAGATTATATTATCTTTTAGTTTCAACCGCTGATGATGAAATGTTGATTTTCAAAATCTTAAGCTGCTGATCAAAAGTTTGAAAATTTCAAATTGATCTGAAAAGATTAAAAGTTCATTAAGTTGAAACTTATTTTTGAATAAATGTGTCAATTTAGTGTCAAAACGTTTTAATCAAGACCATTAAGTTGAACTTGATACATGAATAAGATATTCAAGATCATTAATTTGGACTTGAATAACTGAGAGGGTTTAAAAACTGATAAGAAGATTAAAATTTGAAATATATGTGTTTAAAAGTTTCAAAGTTTGTATCTGAAATGTTTCTTAGAGTGTTTGAGAAACTTTGAAACAGGAAGTAGATTTTAAGGGGGAGCTAGATAAAAACGTTGATTGAAGATACCAGAAAGCACAAAGCAAGGGGGAGCATGGTGATTCAAGTTTTATTAAGACAAGCTCAAGAAAAGAGAAAAGGATTGTAGATGTTATGAAGATCATGGAAGTTAAAGTTATTCAAGAAATAAAGATCAAGAAAATATTAAAGACTCGGGAATTCAATTGAAGAATGATGACTACGGCAACATCTAAGGGGGAGTCTGTTGATGCATATGTTTGTTGCCTACGTCATCGTATAACGTCGAGTCAATATTTAGGAGCGAAATGTCGAAGTTTATGTATATTTAGGGTCAAGTTCGCTTGAAAAGGTAGTGTTGTAGTCAAGTTCGCCCGAACTTGCATCTCCTCCAGCGAACTTGTTCTCCTATAAATAGGAGACTTGTCATTTCATTTAAAAGAATTCAGAGATTTTGTCACGACAGAGGCGAAGCTCTGTCCAAGTGTTTCCAGGATCTGTAACGTCTACACATTAATGAAACAGTGATTAATCAGTAAAGAACTTGTATCCAATGTCGCCTATGCAAACGGATTCCGCACGTTTACCTTAGATTTGCCAAATTAGGACCCGAACGATCCGTATAACGGAACCTCATGTGAAACCAACATCAAATTATGCTTTAGCTTTTCGACAAAATTCACTTTGTGCAGCGTAATTTTTCCATTTGAAACAGAACCTTCTCCAGTGATATAACCTCCCTTTTCACCAGCAAAGTTCACATAACCTCCATGAATCGACTTGAGATTTTCCAACAACTCTTTACTTCCTGTCATGTGTCTGGAACAGCCACTATCGGTATACCAAATATAGATAGCCCTCTTTAGTTGCTCCTACACTCACCTAAGAAAATCAGTTAGAATGTGGGACCCAAGCCATAACGGTCTTGGGTCATCCCATTTCATCAATATACGAAATTTTTTTGAAATAACCGTCACCACCACCACGTCCTCCATTTCGAAGTTGTTGGAGTGGTTCCCATCGAAACGAGAATTGTATGGAGTTGACGATCGATTCGAGTAACAAGAATTGTCAAAATTACGCCCACCATGATGTTGATACCCGAAATTTTGACTTCTCGGAGTCTCGAAATTTCGGTTAAACCTTGGCACTTCGTAATTTCTTGAGAATTGTCTAGGTTGGTTAACCGAATGCGCTCTTTGATTGTGATATCGGGGGGGGAGAGGCACTTCGGTCATTCACAAACCGGTTCTGAGCATGAGGTCTAACATAGTCTCCGTTAGATCTTCCAGAACATTTCTCATTCTCTTGTGATGGGAAAGTAACACGATTTTGACGTCAGTGAGGCGTTTTCTCACGAGCATCGTGTGTTTTGTGATGAACTTTCCGATCCATGTTTTGGACTAATATCCAGTGGTTCCTCACGTTGATCCTCATGTTGATGCGATTTAGCATTTGATTTAAAAACTGGTTTTGTTTCATGTTTAATCACTTTTGCTTTCTCAACCTTTTGAGGTTTAATATTTTTCTTCTCAACTTTTACCTCAATTTCAGGTTTTTTAACAAACGGTTTTCTTTGATCAGGATCAACAAGGGGTTTACCATTGTTGTTTGGACATTCAGCAGCTAAGTGTCCTTTCTCACGACACTTGTAACACTTTCTAACTTTCTCCGTCTTCTTCGGACGTTCCTCATGACTGTTCGAAGATGATGAGGCATTTGTTGGATTTTTTAAGATTTGTGAAACAAATTTGAATTAGATGTTGTCTTAATTTTCTCGACTTCCTATGAAAGTCTCCTCCCTTGACAAAATCAGTTTTGGAAACATTTTTTCGATTTCTTTTGAGACTTCCCACGAGATTTGGGTTTCTAGCTGGCATTTTGAACTTGATTAAAAATCTCCAAAATTTTGTTACTGATTAAGTTTTCAATGTTTCAATATTTCAATATTAAATTCACTTTTCTTTGATGCTTCATCAAACTCGATTGTTTGAGTCCGAGGAAAGCTCGAGCTCAAATCTATCCCACTAGGTGGATTAACAGTCAGAGGAGTCATTGGAACAAAATTAGAGATTTCTGGATCAATGGTTGCCATCGATGTATAGTTGTGATTAACAGGTGGATGAACCCTACTATACCCGATGCCAAACATTTCCTCTCGGTTTCCTTGAGACGTTGGCTATTAATACAAAAGTTCATTACCTCAGATGAACTCCCAAACTTTTCAATTTTTCTTTCCAAATCTAAAATCAAGTTATCCTTTTCTAAAATGATTTTATTCTTTTCCAAAACACAATTTTGATTCATTTCAAGTTCAGACCTCAATTCTTGATTTTTGAGCGTAGATTGTGCCACACGCCTTTCAAATTCAGAGATATCATTCTTTAGAGATTTTATCTTAATTCGGTGTTCTTTGTCCGAACAAGATAAAACCGCAATAAGTTCTCTGGATTTTTCAAGATCTACAATTAAATTTGTGTTGTGTAAAGCGTATCTATCAATTTTTGTAACAAATTCAACACATCTAGCATAACGTTTATCTACGGGATTCGATTTTACCTCAACACCAGCCATGCGCAATCCTCATCTACCATGGAGCTTTCATTCAATTTCAGAGCTTCATCATCAGCAAATTTCTGCATTTCGGCTGTAGAGATTCTGAACTCAAAGCTTTCACCTTTGCTCTCTGTCCCTTTTGTTTCTTCCTTTTCAACAACCTCGTTAACAACCAATTCGTCACTTATAACTTCTGCTACAACCGCAAGTTCTGCCATGCTAGCTTCTTCGACAACTTCTTCACATATTTCATCTATGACATCTTCCTCACAAGTTTCATCTTCTATAATCTCGGCCATGAATGCTTGTGAAACAATGGCCACTGCCAGATCTTCTAATGCACAACCCCAATCATGTGGTTCAGTTACTCCTTGTAACGGTTGGGCAACTTAAGGCATTGTTTGAAGAAGGAGCAAGATTGTCTGAAGTGTTTGAACGAGAAGCTGAGTTGGATCCACCGTTGCCATTCGACTGATTTCTTGAGTTGCTTCCATTTTGTGAGCTTCCTTCTCTGGTAGATCTTTCCATCTTCGGCTTTCGACAATCTCGGGCATAGTGTTAATAGATACCACAATTGTAGCATTTTACCTTTGACATATCAATACCCATTCGTGTCTTGGTTTGACCACCGATAAACTTCTTACCCGTTTTCAAAAGAAACTTCTTTGCTCTTCTAACCAATAACGCCATATTGAGTTGAAGATCAAGTTCTTCCATTTCATCTTGATCAATTTGGTCAAAGTCTTCATCAAGACTAGATTGTTCGATAAGCTTCCCGAGACAAAAGTTCTTATAGGCAGTCATAAATGACGCTAGGAGACTCATGATGTCTTCTATCAACTTTAAACAGTTTGGATCTAGCTTAGGAATGTTGAAGTTTGTTGCTTGTGACTTTTGACTTCCTCCCGAAGAGTACATTCCTTGATTCGAACTTGCAGTTCCACTCGAACCACTGACATTTGCATTGTTACTTATGAAAGCCTTATGAGTAGCTGGATCTTCATTTTCAGAAAGTAGTGCAACTCCACACCACTTGCGTTACCCTTATTCGTAGGCTTTGAGGCTTTATACAATTGAGGATCCTGAAACTTTTTAAAGTCAGACACTTGATCCTCCATCTTCCAAGCATAACCCTTTAGAATCTGGATTGCATTTTCTAACCTCAGTTCATCGAACAAGAATTTTCCCTGATTAACGCAGTGTATATATTCCACTCCCGAGAAAGACAGTTTAAAATTTCTCAACTTTCTCAAATTCAGTGTAAATATTCTCTTCACTTCGGTCAAGCTCACTTAACAAGTGATAGAATCGATTCACAGTGTCATCAAAAGACTCGCCCTTTAATGCCTTAAACACCACAAACTGCGTTTTTAGCCGTTCTAAACGTCTCTTCTTGTACATAGCATTACCTTCATAACGCTCAATCATACTATCCCATAATTCTTTCGAAGTGCTTCTTTTGCGAAAAGTATGAAGTATCGATTGAGTAAGAGCCATAGTTATCATGGACATAGCTCCCTGTTCACATTCGTAGAACTTCTTCTATCATCTGTTAGAGCTAGATAGGTATCAATCGTTAAGGTTCGAATTGGTGTAGCTCCACAACCTTTGAAGATACACAACCAAATCTTTGTATCTTTCGCTCTCACATATCTTGCGAAACGTTCCTTCCATTCAGGAAAGTCTAACTCGTTTATTAGAAGAGGTGGTTTATCGCTGCTTCCAACTTCGGCATTGTGTTTGAGATTTTGAACCATGGCAGTAAGATCGTTTGCCATTGTGGATGACACTTAAGAACAACAGAGGTCACACAGAATGAATCAGTACGAACAGACACAGAGAGATATTAAGAAAACTCCTGAGATCTAAACTCGGAAAAGACACAGAGTAGAGAGTGTGATAAAAATCAGAGTATAAACCCGGACCTACTCCCTGACAAACGCTATTTCCATATTTATTTTAAACCCGGAATTCTGGATACACCCTAACACTTTCAACACTAGACAGAAACTCGGACAGATTGCTTAAATTTAGACAACTATGGACTAGATTAAACTCGAAAAGGAAATAACTCGGACACAGAATTAACTCGGACACAGAAATAACTCAGACATCCGAAATAAACTCGGACAGAATCAATTCTTTTGAAAACCTTTAACCTAAATCCGAATAAGAGAAACTCGAACACCTCACAAATTCGACCAGGTTTCAAATCCGGAGTACACAGTATATTACTGTAATCCGGACTGAAAGTCTAAATATTTGAGAGTACCAGTTTCCGATATCTCACCAATGTGACTACACACTGGATCACCAATAGTCCGGAAACACAAACAGTAAGTTAAAAACACGGAAGAAATATTTTAAATCAAACAAGGAATCTTTCACCAACCTTCAAATACCCAGCAAGAACATCATGAATGCTCTGTAAAACCCCAGATGAAGATTAGCACAAAGACACCCTAAACTACTCAAAATCCATCAACTCTCATTAAAAATGAATGAAGAATCAAGAGTAGTTCAAAGGAACACACTAGAAAATCACTAATCCTAATCAAAAGTGTGAACTTTTCTTACAAAACCTTCAACTGATGAACACTCACAGTAGAATGAGCACACTGCTCTGATACCACTTGTAAGGTCACCCAAACCAAGATCTCACTCAGCTAAAGCTACCAACAGGTGTGCGGAATCCACCTGATGATCTACTACTGCAAATGAAACAAAGAATGCAAGGTTTTGATGGAGAAATCAAGAAACACAAAGAATTCTTGATGTAGATGGTGAATGACGTTACACACAAAGGCAGCCGCCAGACAAAATACACACACAATGGTTAGGGCACAGATTTCCACAAAGAAAACGTTGTCTTTTCTATTCCACATAAAGGTATAAATACAAGACAAACTCCGGACAAAACATATTTTGACCGGAGATACAGACTAAGGCCCAAAGGCCCACTAAGAACTAAATTCGGACTCCCTCAACATCTAGGGAAGTCCGGACATTATCTAGGCTAAACTCGGACTCCCATATATCTAGAAAGTCAGGATACATATCACAGTCATCTAAACTCGGAGCATGGTTACACATAACCATCTCCGGACAAACACACTCAGAAACACTAAATTGTTTAACTATGTTACATAACAGACCCTAAACAACGGACTCTGCACATATTACACAAAAGCTGCAATTACAACAGCCCTCAGGCAGGAGTGGATGTTGTCTTTGCGATCTAAGGGATGTCGCCACTGGAATGATGATACAAAGAGATTGACGTGATCCTTGTCAGTAAAGAGTGATGTGGATGATGTCGACCTGCCCACAATTTCAATGTATGTTTGGGTGCCATGTAGGTATGCATATCATGTATCAGTGTTTGTGTATGTCATGTATGAATGTTTGTGTTGGTGTATGACTAATGCAGTGTTGAAGGCTATAGACTAAGTCTACTCTCTAATGCAAACCTTGTTCCTTGTAACCATTGGCTCTGATACCAATTTGTCACACCCTCAAATTCCACGTGCGGAGTTCTACTGCGAGGCGCGTGACAAACCAGGACCACAGTCATTAGTCATATTAAACAATCACTACACGAGTTTAAAAATTTTCTTGTTTGCTCATTCCTGAGAAAATACTGTTTATACAATTGAGTTGCGGAAGCGTAACCAATTACAAAACCAAATTGCTAATGTAACTAAAGTTGAGTCTAAATGCTTGATATATCAATGCGACTCCATAATGCATCCTAGTGCTGACGTGTGATACCTTAGCAACCTGAGAAAGACATGCAAGACCAAGTGTCAACACATAATGATGAGTTAGTTCACATGTTTTTCATTATAGTTATAGAACCCACAAGATTTCCACTGTTTCAAACCCGAAACAGTAAGTTGTAGTGATTAGCAGTTACTTGTATATTTGTAGGTAGCTAATCTATGTTACGTCACAAAAGAGTTCAAAACTGAAGCTTGGCTATTGTTGCCTCTAAGTGTCAGGTCTTTCACCGACCACAACGATATGTTAGGCTAATTCTACACCCATTGACCATTACCGGTCTAGCTAGCACGACTAGCTCAAGTGGGGCTTGTCGGGCCCATTAGTAATACTCAAAATTACCCCACTATCCACCCAATACTAACGGGTCGAGGTTTGTGAGGACTTTATGCGATAAAATGCTACTTTGTGACCATAACGATATAACAAAAACTCTATCAATTAAATACGTTATATTACCATAACGTGAAGCATTACCTTCCCGTAACGTGGCATTACCTTACAGTAATGTGATACATGTTTCCCTCCCCCCCCCCCCTGTGTTTTATAAACATTTAAAGAGTAGAGGTCGTGAACTTACCTTAGGGTGAGTGTTATATCCAAACGTGTTATGTGTTAGAGACACAAACTTGCATATCATGCAAATATTCATCAAGGCATTCCCTAAAAATTGTTGCACATCTTAAGTAACCAATACTAGAGTAAAGTTGTTTCACATGTAGTCGAGCTCTACTAAATCATTAAATGTGTGACCCGATGGTAAGGTTATTACTGTGGCACAACAGTAAATCCTAGATTCTTTTAATCCCACATATATCCCATTTATGCACTATGGTTTAAAAACAACTTAGTTTTCGTGTGATAATAAAATATATTTAAGTATAGTCATAAAATCGTGTTAGCGAGTATGTAAGTGCGTGTTTATATTAGAGTGCCACACGTTGTAAAATCGACTAATATATAAATATGGTTTTGCAAATAATAGGCATACATAATAAACACTCAATTTCCATAAAGTAGACTTATCCAGGTTTCCGTAAAGTGTATATATAACATGTATGACATACGTAGCATAATAACAAGTCAAGGACACCCTTGCGTATCATTTAAATCGTTAAAATAAATATCGTTACATATTTATTTTATGCCATTTGGATAAATACAATAATATCCCGAATAATATTATAATATTATATTTACGTTTCGTACCTCGTTTAACCGCTCGAGATAATATAGATACCATCTGTATATATCTTTATAAAGTCGTCCAAGATAAAATAAATGCCAAGTTTAATATTTAAAACTTGTTTCGTGATTTCCAAGCGTCATCCGAGATAATTATGTGTTAGAGACACAAACTTGCACATCAAGCAAATATTCATCAAGGCATTCCCTAAAAATTGTTGCACATCATAAGTAACCAATACTAGAGTAAAGTTGTTTCACATGTAGTCGAGCTCTACTAAATCATTAAATGTGTGACCCGATGGTAAGGTTATTACTGTGGCACAACAGTAAATCCTAGATTCTTTTAATCCCACATATATCCCATTTATGCACTATGCTTTAAAAACAACTTAGTTTTCGTGTGATAATAAAATATATTTAAGTATAGTCATAAAATCGTGTTAGCGAGTATGTAAGTGCGTGTTTATATTAGAGTGCCACACGTTGTAAAATCGACTAATATATAAATATGGTTTTGCAAATAATAGGCATACATAATAAACACTCAGTTTCCATAAAGTAGACTTATCCAGGTTTCCGTAAAGTGTATATATAACATGTATGACATACGTAGCATAATAACAAGTCAAGGACACCCTTGTGTATCATTTAAATCGTTAAAATAAATATCGTTACATATTTATTTTATGCCATTTGGATAAATACAATAATATCCCGAATAATATTATAATATTATATTTACGTTTCGTACCTCGTTTAACCGCTCGAAATAATATGGATACCATCTGTATATATCTTTATAAAGTCGTCCAAGATAAAATAAATGCCAAGTTTAATATTTAAAACTTGTTTCGTGATTTCCAAGCGTCATCCGAGATAATTATGTGTTAGAGACACAAACTTGCACATCATGCAAATATTCAAGGCATTCCCTAAAAATTGTTGCACATCATAAGTAACCAATACTAGAGTAAAGTTGTTTCACATGTTGTCGAGCTCTACTAAATCATTAAATGTGTGACCCGATGGTAAGGTTATTACTGTGGCACAACAGTAAATCCTAGATTCTTTTAATCCCACATATATCCCATTTATGCACTATGCTTTAAAAACAACTTAGTTTTCGTGTGATAATAAAATATATTTAAGTATAGTCATAAAATCGTGTTAGCGAGTATGTAAGTGCGTGTTTATATTAGAGTGCCACACGTTGTCAAATCGACTAATATATAAATATGGTTTTGCAAATAATAGGCATACATAATAAACACTCAATTTCCATAAAGTAGACTTATCCAGGTTTCCGTAAAGTGTATATATAACATGTATGACATACGTAGCATAATAACAAGTCAAGGACACCCTTGCGTATCATTTAAATCGTTAAAATAAATATCGTTACATATTTATTTTATGCCATTTGGATAAATACAATAATATCCCGAATAATATTATAATATTATATTTACGTTTCGTACCTCGTTTAACCGCTCGAAATAATATAGATACCATCTGTATATATCTTTATAAAGTCGTCCAAGATAAAATAAATGCCAAGTTTAATATTTAAAACTTGTTTCGTGATTTCCAAGCGTCATCCGAGATAATTATATACTATATCCTTAACATTTACAAAATTATTTGAATCTCGATATGCCTTCGTTTATTTTAAAATATGTAAGTTATAATGTAGATTCTTACGAATATCAGGCAGAGTTTCTTCTATTTATAGGATAAAACCCAACAACACAAGTTGTTGATAATTTTCCAACCAACAAAAGTCCAAGTCACTGTCACGTATTTATAATTATACACATGTTCAGATAAAGACATGTACAAGTTTGATTTCAACCAATACCTCACTTACAATCCATATATTATTATTCTTATATGATTCTACTAATCGGGTCGGGTTCATTAGAGCTCGTTTCAAGTTCTATTATTACAAGTAAAAACACTTTTACATATACTGAAATTCAGTTGTGTGAGTATACCTTCCAACACCCTGATAATCAAAATCGACACACTAACGCCTGAAACTACGCGCTGACCAAATCTGACGCATTGATTGTTGACTCGAGCCTTGACTGACCTTTGAACAGTTTGACCGCAATGAACATAGTTGACCGAAAGCTGACAGTTGACCGGACAACCCCATAACACTAACTTTGCTCCCCGACACCCCGGGCATTTCCTGTTGAGCAAAACCACCAAGAAACACTATTGCCTGGTGGCCGAAAATTGACTTCGTCGCTGGTAACTGACAAAATCATCGAGACACCCTCACACCCGCCTATCAATTTGAAAGCTATAGATCCAAGGAATCAGATGTGTATAAACTCAGATCTGCAAACTAGAATTTGCGTTTGGACTTACCAGAGACCATGGGTTGCCGGATACACATCTCCACCAGAGCCGTCGCCGCCTTCAAAACCATGTCCCACCATCGTCATCCACCGTGTCACGTTTTCATCAAGGTGAAACCACCGTCACCACACTCAACAGCCCGACACCTCCATTGTTCCGCCTTGACCCGACGTTCACCACCACTCTGCCGCCACCCGGACGCCACAACCACCTCCATCTGCGTCGCAACAGTATCGCCGGAGAAAGGGGTCGCCTAGCCGGCCCTCCTTCTATCTCTCACACTAGACTCTTCATCCCTCTCTCTAGTAGTTGTAGGTTGTGTGTTTGTTTAGAATGGGGGCTAGGGTTTGATAATGAAAATGAGAGGAGAAGAGAATGATATGGTTATATACTAGGGGTTTTGGTGTAAGTGAGTGTACACCGCGTATACGAACTCGTTTATAATCACGTATCCTATTAAAATAAACCCACTCGTTTAAATTAACAAATAAATATAACTGTTAAATTATCTTTACTAGTTTAAATCAAATCGAACATTCGGAATATATTTTGTATCCAAGTCTACAATATATATACATATGTGAAATAAATACGCTTGGCAGTCGGTTAAATAACATGTTTCACTCGCTGCAAGATTTATCATTTATTAATCATAATAAATATTTTAAGATGTGTATCCCTTTCCGACCATTAGGGTCAAAAGTAAGAGTTGTCACATGATGAATATTGCAGACACATGTTGTTTGACTTGTGAGGGTCATCGTTAGGGCTATGTTGTTTGGAAAGTGTCATGTTTATTTGAGGTTGTCGTTTGGTTCATAGAGGGTGTCATTTAGAGATAAAGTATGACAACATATGGGTGTCGTTTAGGTGAATGATTTAGGGGTGGGGTATCATTTGAAACTTGATGTTATTCGGGGTCGTTGTTGTTTGAATATAGGAACTCGTTTGGAAGGTATTACTTGGGTAGTGGAGTGATATCGTTTGTAAGTCCAATGTAGTTTGGAGATCCAATAACGTTTGGAGTGTAACGCTACATATGTAACTTGGTTACTTGTTTTTCTTTTAATTTTTTAACGAAACTTAACGAATTCAACTTATTTGTTATTTGTAAAAATAATTTTTTAACCTAGAGTAATTATATTAATTAAACCATTACGTGATATTATTATAAAAAGATATAATAAAGATAATTAAATATGGGAATTAGCCTGTAATAATTCCAACTAGATGTCATTGGCCATTGTGAGTCCCACCTTTGAATATTCCCCATGCCAGTCCAACCTTTCACTTATTTTTCCTCTACCGATCCTCGGTTAAAAAAACTTAACGGACTTAACGAAGTTAAGTTTTTTTCTTAATTACAAGCTGACATTTTAGGGCTTTTGATCAGAACGAGGAAACAAGTCGAATGATGTAAAACTTACCTTGAAACGGTGCTACAAACGACTTGATTTTTGTTAATTGAAAGTTTAAACACCCGAATTGAAGCAACGCTTTCATTGTTTGGAAGATAGTTTCAAGGTAAGTTTTACATCATTCGACTTGTTTCCTCGTTCTGATCAAAAGCTCTAAAATGTCAGCTTGTAATTAAGAAAAAAACTTAACTCCGTTAAGTTTTTTTTAACTGAGGACCGATGGAGGAAAAATAAGTGAAAGGTGGGACTGGCAATAGCCAATGACGTCTAGTTGGTATTACTACATGGCAATTCCCTAAATATTTCGTATATTTTTTATCTATTGCAAATTCGGATCCGGTTCACTAACGAGTTGGTTTTTCTAAGATTCGTTTTTTGGCAGATGTTACATAAAAAAGTAGTTGGAAAAGTTAGAAACGAATTATCACTATTTCATCTTGATCCTCAAATTTATGAACTGAATGTTCAAAGGATAATTTGTGTACAAGAATTGATGAACCAGACGTATTCCCTGACCTAAATAGAGTGACTAGCTAAGTCACATGTACCAACTACTAGTGCTCCAACTCGTATTAGTGTCCCAAAAGAACAACTATACATTGGCAATGAGTCTATGGAACGCTTGAAGCGTGTTAGACTAGTCGGTTTCTATAATAAAAATCCTCAAAAATGGTGCAAGTAGTGAAAATGGTCAAGTCGATGTATAGTAAAAGAGTCTCTTCAAGAGACATTAGATATGATGGTGCCAGAAGAACATTGGTACCTGAATAATAAAGAGATCTTGTTAACTTATATATCATGTCTTGAAATATATATAATCGCAATAAAAATCGATGTCAACGATAATGTTGTATATATATAACACTTCACATAATGAAAATGATGAGGATCAAGAACTATGTCTAGTTGATGAATGAAGTATGAACTGATTGGCCAAAATGGAAAGAGTAAATGAGGCAGAAGTGAAATCTCTCACGAATTTAGATGTTTTGGGCATATGGTCTATGCAACTAAAAGTTGTAATATATCTTAGATATAAATGAGTCTTTAGTGCGGGATCATAATCTGGAAAAGTGAAACTATGCAATATTAGGCACAATTGGTGGCACATGTATAATCATAAAGACTCGTAAAATTAAGAGGAAAAATATTCTCCAGTGGTTGATGCAACAATTTTTTTGAGTTTTTTCTTAAAATGGTGTTGAGGAAAAACTATTTACCATTTTGTGTTCTCTACAAACTATTTACCAAAATAGTGTTTTCATTACTTTTTATTAATTATTCACTGTCTCATTTATTTATATTGGATTAATAAATTAAGAAAAAGACACATTCCTTCCCACAATTTAGTTGGTTCAAATTAATTTAATTCAATTAATCGTATATTTATTTTTTTCCATCGACGCATTACTGCTTTTTAGTTGGTTAAAATTAATTTAATTCAATTAATCATTTTTTTTTCATCACGCATTGTACTGCTTTTTTTTTTCCTTACAAACTCATTATATTTATTTATTTTTCAATCAACTAAACTCATTGTATTTCATTTTATTTCTCGATCAACTGACTGTTTTTATCTTTATTTTATTTTCTTTCTAAAGACCATTGATCTCGATGCCAAAAAAATAAAAAGAAAACATGTAAAAAAATCAACCCGCTTAGTGACCGCCGATACGATAAGCTAAAGCTTTTAGTTGTGACTTGCAAAACTTATCATTAAAGTTGTTGATAAAAATGCCGTAAGCAATACCTAGAAGAATGAATAATGATCGTTAAAAAAGTACATGAGTTCATGGAATAAAATATAAACAAATAAATATATTTTAAAAAATTAAAAAATTTAAACCAACTCAAACGTGAGAAGTAATATGCCTTTTATTTAATTCATTAATCCAATAAATAAATATGACAATGAAAAAGTTAATAAAAAGTAATGAAAACATTATTTTGGTAAATAGTTTGTAGAGAATGAAAAAGTTAATAAAAAGTAATAACACTATTTTGATAAATAGTTTCTAGAGAACACTAAAATGGTAAATAGTTTTTCTCCCAACACCACTTTAGGAAAAAACTCCAATTTTTTTAGTCTGCTAATACAAGAGAGAACTGATTTGCGTCTAATGGATATTATGGTACCCTGAATATATGATAATGATATTTATATGAAACCCTTATAGGATCTAAATTTCCAAATGGTTGTAAAGTAAGTTCTTGAGAAAGATATATTGCAGTATACAAATTTGGATATTCAGATCCAACTATATCACATTTTTTTTTACGTTGATAATTGAATATAACTGGAACTCGTGATGAGTTTCCTGATATAGCTTAGTGATTATAAAATCTCAATAATTTATGTACAACATGCTACAATACCAAATGACAATGAAACAATTATTAACGAATTCTTCGAATATGATATAGAAAATAATATACTAAATGATGAAGTTTACGTTGCACAACTTTTGAAGAGAATGCTCACGTACATGATTGTTCAGCATGGAAAGAAGTCCATCATGGATTGTAAATGCATGAAGCATTGAAACTGAAAGCTCGTGAAATATATTATTTGAGGTTCTATATATGGACTAAATGACTAAGTCAAACTTGGCTTAAATAACTCGGTGTTTATCTCATAAAAAGAAGACATGGATATGATGTACTCGATCCGTTTTCTTTATTAGATTAGCAATATCATGTTACGTTGATGGTAACATTATTTGTTCTGAAAAGATACAAAAGAATCCTAAATTATTACAAATAGAGCTTGAAAAGAAAGATGGTACGCGAATCGAGCATTCCTATAATGATATTTTTATACATCAACAAAATTGTGTCCAGAAGATGCTGAAACATTTTAATATGGACAAAGCTCATCCTCAAACTACGTTAATATGAGGATATTGGTAATTGATGTTTAGTGCAACTCATGCTTGTGTACAACTAGTTATACCATTTTAACTTATATGAAAAATATGACTCGTGTCTGGTGAGGAGACACTAAAATACCCTCAAGGTATGGAAGATATGATTATATATCTTACTAATCTATTAGAAAGTTTGGTTAGTCTTGTAGATACAGGAGATGTAACACAACATGGTTGTTGATCTTGTGGTACGTATATACGAGAGGAGGCGCTGGAAGTCTGACATGAATATCGTACCATTGGTGAAATTCAAGAATTGCACAGCATTGGTCTCTACGGTAAAGTCTCGCTTAATCGTTCATCGATCTTTTTCGGTAAAGCAAGACATTAAGTGGAAGTCATTGACTACTTTTACAGAATATCGACAATGTCCATTAAAAGATACATATTAAGGGGGGGTATTATACACGTTGCACTCTTTTTCTCTTCACTAAAGTTTGTCCAACCGAGTTTTCTTAGTAAAGTTTTTAACAATGCAACATAGCTGATTCAGAAGTATTAGGATGAGAAAATACACATTGCACTCTTTTTCCCTTAGTTATGGTTTTATCCCATTGGTTTTTCTAGAAAGATTTTTAATAAGGCAACACTAACAAGCGTAATTAATGAATTATTTATAGTAAGGGAGAGAGTTATGAATACACCATCAATGTGGTGACTCTCCACATACATAACCTATATTTCTCCATTATGTTTGTGTTAATTGTATAGCCTATAAATAGTGGACCTTCTTTCTCTCATCTCATTTCTCTTCTCTATCATGCTAATAGGTTATTGTTTTACAACAAATAATTATATATAAACAAACATAATGCATAAAACTAGTTAGACTATGTACATCGGTGCATGTGGGAGGCCGCTCCCTAAGGGCTCCATCTGTTTGAAAATGATGGGAGCCAGGTAATTTGTTTTAATTTTTCAAATTTTGTTCTAGTGCTTTAAGGACTTGTACACTATATATATTTTTAATTTTAAGGTAGTAATTGAATAAAATAACAAAACTATGTAATTTTCTTTTATATATATATATATATATATATATATATATATATATATATATATATATATATATGTATATATGAATTGTGTTTTCATTTCACATCATAAAATAAACTTGCCAAGTTACATCAAAATAGAAGGTAATTTATTAATTTTAAAAACATTATTTATTTTGTTTTTGCACTATTTATTTTTTTATATATTATTTAGTTTATTTAAATACATATCATAGTCTATTTGTTTTCCTAATAAGTTATATACTTTTTATTATTAATTTGATTTGGTTAAAAAGTCAATTTGATTGTTAAAAATAAATGAAAAGTATGTTAACGTAGGAGTTTCTTAGGAATTGTGTGAAAATAACGTGAAATATTAGCGTAGGGTTTTTAGTTTCTATGGCATTGTCTTATGACACAATTAACGTCTTTATGTGTGTTTTTAAGCCTTTGCAATGTGCATTGTCTTAGGGACTGACTACTCAGGTGTCAGGCCCATGCCTTGGTGTTTTTAAGCCTTTGCAACAGGTCCAGGTAGTGCTTGCCTCTTACAGCTACTGAAGTGAGTCCACTGGGCCCATCATCTGTAACGTATTTCGGCCCAATGATACATAATGGTGTCAATGACAAAATTGATATTACATCACAAGCTATAAGATGAAAAACACGAGTACAAATAACACCTATAAACTTGGTGATATCTATCTTTATATCATTGTAAACATAAACTTGAAGTAGATAAACATGTTTATTTTTGTGTGATAATATTCTTATTTCTCCTATATTTGCATCATCAGACTGGACGGTATGGGGCTCGTTCCCCGGGTCGGCTTGGTGTGGCGACGGGCCTGCACATCGTCCCCTGGGTCGTCCCCGTCGTTGACGTCGAGCCCTAGACGGGCAAGACGGCCAAATTTTTATACTAACACACACATATAAGGGATTATCAAGAGAAGTGGAATAGTTGGTGGTGGTTGATTGATTAATGATTCTATACAAATAAAAGCTTATATATGGGTTTGAAGCAAAAATTATATATTTCAAACAATATTTATAGTTTTGAAGATGAACGTGTATAAATTAGGATTGTGTTTTTGAATTACAATTTTTGCGATAAACCAACTTCAAAATGAAGTTTTGGTTTAAAACACCGACACATTTAAGATGGGTTTATTTCATCTCTAAAACTTGTAAATACTACTTGCCGAAATTTGTAGATCCTTCTACTTCTTTATAATTTCTTTTACATACCAATATTAAATTATAATTTCTTTTAATGTGTTACACATCTACACTTACTTATCCTCATGTTAATATAAAAATAGCTTATAATATTTATAATATCTTGAAATATTAATTTTAAAATCAACAATATTTTACAACACCACAAATGAGATCCACCACAAGCCTCTGTATTTTGTTTTCTTTTAGGTAAAATCCATTAAATAGATATTCCATAACATCAGCAAGCCTTGGTTTTTTTTTCTTCGAGGCACTACAAGTAACAAGTGGAGGGTGATTCCTTGCAATTTGCATACGTATTAATTATTTGTTTGATAACATATATTTAATATATTTAAACCGTCCGTCACCTTCTTAAGTGCCAACAGACCAAACTAAAAAAATATATGAAAGTAATCGTTAAATTATAATGATGAGTGATATGCTTTATTTCAAAGAATGACAAGTCCCTTGATTCGTTAGACTGAAGGTATGGAGGAGGATAGTCTTTTAAGGATGGATCACTATGTAGACCGCCACGTAAGCAGGTGTGAGGATGAGCCTAAAGAGAATGAACCTAGTGGGTGGGGATGCACCCTTTTATATATATGTATGTACTAGTGGTTACACCCACGCTCTGCAGTGGGGCGACCTGATTTTTAATAAAACGTAGACGCAATAGTAAAAATAATGTTAGTGGCATTAATTCGTTTGATATGATTTGTTTATTAAGATACCGACATTTACCGAAATAGAAACAAAAAAAAGTCATGATACGACCAAAACAAATACCAGATCTGTTTACATCGATCAGAATAATAAAAACAAATATCAATTCCAGTACTGGCGTTTTCGGTCAGTATTAGACCGGTCGTTTTGTTACATGTACAACAACAGATTTGATTGTAACTTAAAAGAAAAGAAAAAAAGGAAAGATGAAAAAGAATTCATTAAGGACAAAATCAAATCACTGTAGCTAAGAATTTTATAAATTATATATATATAATAATGTATAGGTGTGTATGAGGGGGTGAGGCCTGGCTTGGAGGCTGTGGGCGGACGAAGAGGATTGGCGACGAAGCAAGGGGATGGCAAGGAAGGGGCGGCGGCAAGAGGACGGCCCTGGGGACGAGCCCCATACCGTCTGTCTTAGACTATGGGTGTAGCTCGGGAAAGGACTCTGGAAGCTGACGTGGTGAGGACCTCATCGGGGAACACCCCCCTCCTCTGTCCATGTTTTGGTGCAATCAGGGAAAGTTCCCGTCCTCCTGTTCAATTTTTTTAACCGTTTGAATTACGTCCGTTGAAAATGGCCAGATTGAGAAAAAAGTTAAATTTTAAAAAAATCCTATTTAAACTCCATTTTCATCTTTAAAAATCACAATTCTTTTTCAACATCTTTAACAAAACCATTTTCAACATAAAAAAATCGTGGATCCGAGCCGACCGAACCCGCCTCGATGCTTTCCTAACACATCCGCTACTCCCTCAACCCAACCACCACTTGTATAAACACGACACCGATGGCTTCGTTTTCTTTTGACGGTTTTAGTAAATCTCAAAACCCTTGGCAAATGCAATACCAACAACACCAACATGCTATGCAAATGCAAATGCAATTACAAGGCATACAAATGTCGTCGTTCCAACCATTGACTCAAACCGCACCCGAGCATGATTTCGTTTCTTTAGCTGCAGATGACGATGTTATACCTGAAACCAACTACAAACCACGAAGACTAAAAGGGGGAAAACAAGCTCTAAGAGATCAAGAAAAGGAAAGCGGGAAGGCAGAAAGAAATTCCTTGGACCCCGGGCGAGTTGGAAGTGTTTGCACGATCTTGGGTTAAAGCTTCTACCAATTCGATTTTCGGTATATTTTTTTATTTTATTTTTAAATAAGGTATTAAAATTAATGTTTGTTTTTTATTTCTAAAGAATTATTAAATTTTTAAATGTTAACGTGTAGCCAACAACCGAAAACGTGAAGGCTTTTATAACCAAGCGTGTAAATAATTTTTCAAATTGATGCAACACGAACCATATTGATTTGTCAATCCCGTTAGTTCAATATTTAGAGAGATAAACGGAAAAACTGGTTGTTTGAGGGTATATATTAACATGCATGGAACAATTGTAAAAGTGGTGAAGATGATGCAAGTGTTTTGTCATTTGGACACCAAGAAATATGAGCCGTGGATTACATGAGGCCGTATGAAATATTGAAAAAATGTGAGAGTGGAAGGTGGTGGAATTCCACAAAAATTCAACCATTTTATGGGAGTGCAAGAGGAGAGGCACAAAAAGAAAGAAAAGGTAAAGGAAGAAGCGGCGGCGAGGGAAAGGGAGAGACTTGAGTTTGATAAGAGGCGACTTGAATTTGATCTACAAAATCAAGAAGCCGAAAGTTCTGACTCATGAGAACCGACATCGAAAGCGTACCCGAAAGAGACCGTGCGTTGCTCTCAATAATGAAGGACAAAATCACGAAGAAATGGCTAGGAGGAAGTGGAAGTGGTCTTTAATTTTTTTTAATTTCTAAATTATGTTTATTAAAATTAGTTATTTTGAATTATGTCTTTTTTTCTAGGCTATGTAATTTTATTTTTAACTAATGAAAACCTTTTATATTTTTAAGAATTTTGGTTTTAAAAAATAAAATTAAAAAATGGAAGGGGAGGTGGGGGGGGGGGAGAGAAGAGGGAACCACACCCACTCTTGGGGAAAATGGTGAGGTGGAAGAGAGGGTGATGTGACGCCTGTTGGAACTTTTGAGATCGTTGATACTTTATTAACTTATGTTTTGGATAGTTTTACGTTAGTTTGTCATGTTTTAAATAGATCAGGGACTGAAAATGTAACATTGTAAAGTTGTGTACTGGGCGGCGTATTTAATGTTCTAGCGTAATTATTAAGTACGCCAGATGCCAAGACACTATATATATGTTAATGAATGAAACCCTAGCCAAGGTTCTTGGACTAGCAACTTTTGGGGATTTTTGTGTTTGTTTCTGTGTTTGTTCTTGTGCTTAATCTGTATATCCAGGTGCTTAAATCGTTGTCATCATTTGGGACTCAAATACAACACTAGTGTCTATCATAAAAACAAGAATCTTCATCTTCATTCTTGAGTTTTTCTTATATCTTCACATTCAAACACTTAATCAATAGGCGTTTGAGTGATAACAACCAAACCACTGTGATCCGTAGCTGATTTGGGACTTACAGTTTGGTATCAGAGCCTTGTGCTCTTGATTGTTTGATTTTCGTTGAGATTTTTCAAGATTTGAAGGTTTTTCAAGGGTTTTTCAAAGTTTCAAGGTTTTTCAAATTTTTGGATTGAAATGGCTTGTTTTAGTGTGTTTAATCAATGGGTTTTTGTTAATCAGTGTTTAGACAAACTTGTGAGTCATTTTGGTACAAAGAAACATGGATTTTGAGTCATTTTTGGGTGATTAGAGGGTTTTTGTTCGTGTTAAAACCCTGCTGGGCGTATTTAAATTTGAAGATAGCGTAGATAATTTTAAATTTGGCGTAGATATCTTTGAAGACAGCGTGTTTGTCTTTAAAGGTCGCGTAATTGACAAATACGCCGGAGACTCACAAGCGCATTTTCGATCTTCTGCGAAACAGTGTCAGCGAATTTAATCGAAGGAGACTTCGAAGTCAGTAATAAGGATCCTCAGTGACCTTATTACGGTGATCGGCGAACTTAACAGAACTCTTGTTTATGTTGTGTTTGTCAGCAGATTTAGCATCTACGCAGGCTCAGGACTCAAGGATATTTTTTTGGCGTAGTTATTTGTGGAAACTCGTCCAGCGAACTTAATTTCGAACCAGCGCATTTCTCATATGTTATCAAGTAACGGCGTAATTAACAACCTGATTAAGCTCTTGAATTCAAAACGTTAATCAAAATGTCTCTAAGTCAATTGACCACAATCGCACAAGCCGAACTTGAAACTGGAACTGCAACTAGGCCTCCTAAGTTGAAAGGATCCGAGGACTTTAGCAGTTGGAAAACCGCATCAGGGCGTTCTTTGAGTACACTGACTACACTCAATGGACGTCTGTCACCGTTGGACCCCATATCCGGTGTTCACAGAAGATGATGTTCGGTTGTAAACGAAGATCCTACTACCTTCACGGATGAAAATAGAGCTCTGATTCAACGTGACCGCCGTGCTCAAGCTGCTCTAATCATGGCATTGAACAAGGAAGACAATAACTTGTTCGAAGAGTACACTTCAGCTCATGAACTTTGGTTGGCACTATTGAGCACTACGAGGGAAATCAATAATTGATGGACAATAAAAGAGATATGGTGCAAAAGGAATATGATATGTTTGGAAGTATCCAAGAGAAAGCCTATCTGATCATATCAGTCGCTTTCTAAATGTGTTGACCAAGATGAAGAAAGTGGGAAATTCGGTTGCCAACTATGCATCAATGAAGAAACTCTTTGACTCACTTCCTAAAGAATGGAGCCTGCAATGCATGATGATCAAAAGAACCTTCTTGCACAGTACAACCCCCGTCACTCTTTCAGATATGATTAACACTCTGAAATCATTCGAAATGGACGTCATCAAGAGAGAAATGAATCAATCTAGTCAAAAATCGGTTGTTGTCATCATGCCCAAGAACATGGCTTTTCTTGCACCAACAAGCCAGGAGGTTCAAGTTCTCAAAGTGCTCATGCATCCACAGCAATGCTTCTGCATACTCTTCTACATCTTCACAGTCTAATATGAAATCCTCTGTGGTGGCGGATGCTCAAGCACTCAAAATATCAACCAAACATGTTGCTTTGTTCAATACATTCATAAGCTGTTATGAAGCTCTTATGTCCGGAGAAATGAAGCGAGACTATCACACTGCTGAAGATATGTACCAGGTGGAATCCAGATGACATGGAAGAGATGGACTTGAAATGCAAATGGCTATGATCACTCTTCGCTTGAAAAAGTTCCAGGATAAAACAGGGAAAAGATTGTCTCTCGTTAAAGCTGGTTTTGACAAGTCAAAGCTACGTTGTTACAACTGCAAGGATCTGGTCACTTCAAGAGAGATTGACCTCTGCTAAAGAAGGATAATGCTGAAATTGCTCCATGTCCGAAGGCCGATTGCCATAGAAGGAAACTCAAATGCTACTGATAATACTCCAAAGGCTCTAGTTGTGGAAGATTACGATTGGGAAGACGAGATAGCTGAGACAAAAGAAGAAGTCAACAAAGCTTTGATGGCTAAAATCTCAAAAGAACCAAAAGCATCAGTTCAGGTCTCCGCAACCAAGATAACAACGAATCAGTACTGCACCCACGAAATATGTTCAAAACAAAATTGCCGGTATCCCAAAGGAAAATTCTGTTGACAAGGGCTGAAAAGCATTGCAAATTCATCAAATTATGAAGCTAAAAAGGAAACTCCAGAGGATGGCAAAGCAGAAAAGAAGCAAGATGGTGAGGCGTCTGCATCTGCAATGAAGACTGAGTCGGCAAAAGAGAAGGAGGATAAGGAACTGGTAAATAGCATTCCATACGAGTTCAAAGCAAAACTGTGTTCGAAGCCGTGTATGAACGTCGTGGCTCACTACAAATCAATCAACCGTTCACCTTATTAGAGAAAAATAAAAAGTTTTACGAGTAAATAAAGAAATGAAACTGAACGAAGCTGCACATCAGAAAAAGTTGAACTCAACTTTAACTGAAATGCAGTCTTTAAAGGAGTTGCTTTATAAAAAGGATTTCATTATTAATGATCAAGCTAAACGTTTAGAAAATTCTGAAATCAAAAACACTAAATTGCAACTCATCATTGATAAATGGAATGTTAGCAAAAAGGCACTGGTTGATATAAAAAATAGCCAACGACCAACATACGTGAAAGATGGCATTGGTACAATGATAAGCTTGGAAATGAAAGAAAGATATTTCCTCCTCACCATAGCAAGAACTATGTACCAATGGCAACTCCTCATCCTGAAAATGATTTAATTGATAAAACTGACTTAATTGCTCAAAGTGTCGATTACTTGAATGATAAAAATACTAATGTTTCTACGAGTAATGCAGATGAAAATGAGCGTAAAGCAGATGTGTGCGATGAGGATGGTGACGGCACAAAAATAGGCATAGGATATTCAGGCGACAGTTATACTACGGTTAACTGGTTTGCCTAATATTGTGGAAAAACAAAGGACAAATCTATTCGGGTTGAATGTAATAATTTAACTAGGATGGATGACTATATTAAACCTAGTTTAAATATTTGGGATGACTGTAATAGGCGTATGCCTAAACCTTTGACCCAAAGCCACGAGAATGTAGTGGTTGAATGCATGGACTTGAATTCTGTCTTTTGTGATGAAATGTTACCCGTGAATCACCTATGTTTGTTCCAGAATTGAAGAACAACAGATTCAGAGAGTTCCTTACTAAGGAAATTCCCGAGTTTGTTCCATCATGTGCAGGTGTATCGAAAGATCATCAAGACTCAAGTCAAGAATGTAGAAGTGAAGAAGACTCAAGTAATGATCAAAGATCAGATTACTCGAGTTTAAATCAAGAATCATCCTCATCAGAATATGAGTCAGAAGATGAATTCACAGAAGATGAAAGTCGGATTGACAAGAAAATGAAGAAAATGATTAAATCAAGCACCGACAAAACAAGCAAAGATCCTTGCAACTCAAGAAACTCATTACATACATCATCTTCAAACGCCTCATCCTCGAAACGAAAGAAATGCCGTTGCATGAAATTTTTTCGTTGTGGTCATTTAGGACATACAGCGAAGCATTGCAAAAACAAGAATTTTCCTGAACCCAAAACAAATTTTGTCAAAAACTTCACAGAGCAATTTGATAGTTTTTCAAAATCAGTAAAGAATTTAGTTAACTCATCTTGTTTTTGGAAAAGAAAAGAAGATCTAAATATTCAAAATCATGATAGATTAAAATTGAAGCAAGTTTGGGTTCCGATATCTAACTAACTTATGCATATTTTATCTGTTGTTGTATTATAGAATAAGCTGCAAAAATGGCTTCGGATGCTCATGGAATACATTTGGCACGTGGCTAGTGGTTGCTCAAGACATATGACGGGGTTAAAGGATTTGCTGAAGAATTTCCGATTCATCGACGGTGACTTTGTGTCATTTGCCGGAGATGAAAAAGGTGGAAAAATTGTTGGGATCGGAGATGTAGTATCGGAGGCACTAACTCTGGAGAATGTGAACTATGTTCCAGAATTGTGCTACAATCTTATGAGTGTATCACAAGTCTGTGATAAAAGGGATCTCTGTTCTTTCTAATGATGTTGAATGTCTCTTTCTCAAGCCAGAATATTCAGTTCCAGCAGAAATGATTATGCTAACCGCTCCTCACCAAAAAAAACACCTACGTCCTCATTATGAAAAATGCCAAAACTAATGAGCAAATGACATGCCTAATTTCTAAGGCCTCAGAATCAGAATCACTGCTTTGGCACAGGCGCCTAGCGCATGTGAATTTTAAAAATATGAATAAACTTTCAAAATTAAATCTTGTAAGAGGTTTACCAATAAAAGAATTTCCTTTTTCTGAAAAATGTATCGCATGCGCTCAAGGCAAGCAACACAAAAAGCCACACAACTCCAAAGCAGTGAATACGATCACAGTACCATTGCAACTGCTGCATATGGATCTTTTTGGCCCTATTAGTGTTAAAAGTTTAGCTAAAAGATCTTATTGCTTGGTGATTACAGATGACTTTTCTCGCTTTTCATGGGTTTATATTCTTGAAGCAAAGAGTGAAACGACATCTATTATTCAGACATTTATTCCTATGATCGAGAATGTCATCAAACTGAAAGTCAAATCAATTAGAAGTGACAACGGATCAGAATTCAAGAATCATCAGTTATCTCATTTTGTGAAGAAAAAGGGATTCGACTTCAGTACAGTGCAGCAAGAACTCCTTAGCAAAACGGTGTAGCTGAACGCAAAAACAGGACACTTATCGAAGCTGCTCGAACTATGCTTGTAGACTCAAAGCTTCCTGTTATCTTCTTGGCAGAAGCAGTCAACACAGCATGCTATGTCTTGAATCGAGTTCTCATTGTCAAACCTCATGGAAAAACAGCATATGATCTTCTTTTCAAGAGAAAGCCACTGATAGATTTCTTTAGACCGTTTGGTTGCTCGTGTACACTCCTCAACACTGAAGACAATCTTATCAAGTTCGAAGCAGTCGGTGATGTGTGCTATTTCATGGGTTATTCATCTACTCAAAAGGCGTATCGTGTCTACAACAAACGAACCAAAATGGTGGTTGAGTCTTACTATGTCGATTTTCAAAAAGGAAATTACACCAACACTGGGAACTCTCCTGGTTGGTTCTATGATGCAGGCATCATCTTCAACACCTTTGACATTCCAGAACCTATTCCCAAACCTGCAGAAACCACTCATGTGGAACCACTATTTGATTCATCAGATATTGGCTTCACTCCTTTTACCACTCGTTTCGCTACCTTCTTTGCTGATCCTATTCTTCCTGTGGAAGAAACAAATGGTGACACTTCGGCTGAGGATGCATCTGCAAACGATGCCTCTTCTTCACAGACGAACGTGAATGAACCAACTCAAGAATATAGACTACCAATCATCTACGTCGATGAACACTTCACAAATCTACCACATAAAATTGAAACCCACATCAATGCAGGATACAAGACAAATCGGAATCATCCAATTGAGAATGTTATTGGTCAAGTGCAAGATGGTGTACGAACTCGTGGCCAAACTTATGTCATTAACAAAGGATTGTATGTCGCCTTCCTATCGCAATCAGTGCCACACGACATAGAAGAAGCAATTCAAGACTATAGCTGGGTGCAAGCGATGCAGGAAGAATTGTCTCAGTTCCGGAAACTTAAAGTGTGGGAACTAGTTGATCTACCTGAAGGGAAGTTTCCAATTGGAACAAAGTGGGTATTTCGTAACAAGATGGATGACCGTGGGGTGGTTACTAAGAACAAGGCAAGATTGGTCATCCAGGGTTTTCGACAAGAAGAAGGGATTGATTACGAAGAGGTTTTTGCACCTGTTGCACGTTTGGAAGCTATCAGAATATTCTTGGCATATGCATCATTCAAGAACTTCAAGGTATTTCAAATGGACGTGAAAAGTGCCTTTCTGTACGGAGATATCAAGGAAGAAGTGTATGTCTGTCAGCCTCCTGGCTTCGAAGATCCACACTTTCCCAAACGATACTACAAGCTAGACAAAGCTCTCTATGATCTTCACCAAGCTCCTCGAGCATGGTACGAGACTTTGTCAACCTATCTTCTGGAATGTGGCTACACTAGAGGCAAAATTGACATGACTCTTTTCACAAAAAGGATCGGAGACAATGTGATGTTGGTTCCAATTTATGTAGATGATATCATTTTTGGGTCAATCGATGAAGCGTTATGCAAGGAGTTCGAAAAGGTTATGAAAGCAAAGTTCGAGATGAGTATGATGGGCGAACTCACCTTTTTCTTAGGATTGGAAGTGAAACAGAGAGAGGACGGGATTCTAATTCATCAAGCTAAATATATCAGAGATATACTTGCCAAGTACAACTTGATTGACTGCAAGTACTCCGTTCACACCTCAAACCGAACTTACCACTCTCGTTCATCAAGGAAAACCGGTGAATAAGTCCTTCTACCCCTCAATGATAGGCTCCTTGATGTAATTAATAGCAAGTAGGCCTGACATTATGTGGCCAGTCTGCATCTGTGCACGCTTTCAGACGAAATCCCAAAGAATCTCATGAGATAGCTGTCAAAAGAATCTTCCGCTATCTGAAAGGAACGCCCAAGCTTGGGCTTTGGTATCCTAAAGATAGTAATTTTGATTTAATTGCTTATTCTGATAGTGATCATGCAGGTTGCAAGGTTGATTGGAAATCTGTCTCAGGTGGTTGCCAATTCCTAGGAAATCGTCTAATATCATGGAAAAGCAAGAAGCAGACAACAGTGTCCACCTCTACTGCTCAAGCTGAATACACGGCTGCTTATAGTTGCTGCTCACAAGTCCTTTGGATACAAAATCAGTTGCTGGATTATGGAATCAACCTCATGAAGACTCCTATATTCATCGACAACGAGGTGTGTTGGGAATTGTGAAGAATCCTATCCATCACTCGAGAACTAAACACATCGAGATTCGTATTCACGCGATTCGAGATACGTACGAAAAGGGTTACATTCAAGTGGTGCCAGTGGATACCACGCAACAGAAAGCCGACATCTTCACAAGAGCCTTTAATAAAACTCGTTTCAACCAGTTGGTAACTTGGTTGGAAATGGTTAATTTCCTTGAGTGGAAATGAACTTTGCTGGCATGACCAATTGTATATACTCTATCTTTTGATTAAAAAAATGAATAAGTATCATAAAATCGTGCCTAGCAAAAAGATTTTCTGCACTTTAAAATTTCCTTTTCAAGCAATGGACACTCGAAAATAAAATTTTAAGGGGGGAATAATATTCAGAAAATTAAGTCTGAAAATTAAATAAATGCTTTTGATCTCCTATTTGACACCTGTTTTGAGAAATGATAGAAAACTGTTAACACTTTTGTTAATTTTTTAAACAGAAAAAGCGAAATCAAGATACTATGCAAAGAAGATCGGGGTACCAAGCAATGACGTGTCAGTAGATTCAGCAATACTCTCGAGTAAACTACGATTAGGCGTCAAAAGAAAAAGATTACACAAGAATTCTGGATACCCACAATACTGTGCTTCCTGCGGGTAACACGTTGCGGCATATGGCTTAATGGTCTTAAATCTTGCGTTGACAGATTACCAAAGTCTGAGATTCGGGTTTTTATGTCGTTTATTGTTCGGAGGATATCATAGTCGCTCTTCTGTTGCATCAAGAAACATGCAGACCTAGACACGATGATATCCTATCTAAAAGAGTCCAAGAGGCGAAAACCCTTCAATTGAAAACGCTCAAATCAAAAGTAATCATACCACAACGAGGTATCTGCCTAACCCTGGTCAGGACTGCAACTGGTTTCTTTGACTGCACGAAGGTGCATACTGTTCACCATTGCGCTGATCTTGTATCTCTCAAACGAATGAACTCGGCATACTCACCCGTTATGATGAATATTTGCGCATACCTTGATCGCGGGGGTATGTCCTGATGTGGGACTCACGGGCACAGTATTCTACTTATCTAGCTGGAGTGGGGGCCATTGTAATTTTTGTCAATATTACCACAACATGATAAAATGCACACCGAAAGCATGTTGAAAGAAGGATGTATGGATTTAAGTGGACAAACATACTGACAGTTTTTCTTGTGGCTTGGTTATTCAGAAATTTAGTCAATAAACTAATAAGTGGTAACAGTATGATCTTCCGCATGATTGTCAGGAGATTGAAGCAATTGCATAATCATGAAAAAGGGGATTCCTCGGGTCGAAAAACAAGTTTCAGTGTCCAAATTGCTAAATCTCTGATTTTTCTAATTTTTTTAATTCTCGCTTTAATTATAACAAAAAAGGCACGCTTTTCGAGAAAATTCAAGATTTTCAAGCGTATTTGTTTTAATCTTTTAAAAGAAGTAATGTTTTGAAAAGTACAGACGCGGCGTATTTATCTTTGCAGCGTAATTGTTAATTACGCTGGTTAGATATTTTTAGTATATAAACATATTCTTTTACTTCTCTTCTTAATTGTTCATCTTTGCACACTCTTCGTCAATATTTCATTTTCAAGAAAAACAAAATAATTGATTAGTTCAGTGTCTCGTTGATATTATTGGTAGGTACTCAAAATCCACGAACCAACAGTCGATTGGCTACACATAGTTTAAAATAGAAAATGGTTCGAATGATTAGTTAATCGATCGGCATTGATCATATTGTGTTTTTTGGGGTTTTGAAAATGGTGGTTTTCAAGGGTTTATGAAGAAAATCTTGAATATAGCATAGATACTTTTGAATATAGCGTATTTAAAGTTGAAGATAGCGTAATTGTGAAAATCGCTGGGTAGCGAAGTTAAGTCTTGAACGCTAGTTCGAGCAACCGGCGTAATTGATTATTACGTCGGTATCTCAGAGTGGATAAACTTCTACGCTGATCTAACTACGCTGTCTTATCTCAGCGTATTTGACTAAATTATAACCAATTTTCCAGCGTAAATAGTTAAGATTTCAGCGAAATTATGTAAATATCAGCGTACTTCTGTTTATTTTTTTTAATTTTAATTTTATTTTGCCTTTTATAAATAATATTTTTGTAAATACACTAACACTCTAACATCTCATATCTATCTCGAATCTTACTTGGCACGTTTTCATGCGTAACAGAAATGGTGAAAGAAATGTTCAGGGATTCCACAATGAAGCACAATCAACCCAAAAAGCTGATTGATCCGATAAAAGACTTTGAGGACGTGATGGATTGGCTTTCAAGAAGCAGAATCAGCTATGCGGTTCAAGCGGATCCTGAAATCTACCAAGTTCATATTGAAGAATTCTAGAAAATAGCAAAGGCCAAAACAGTGGATCGAGTCAAACGAATTACTGCAACTATTCGTAACAAGGAAGTTATAGTTACGGAAGAGAGAATTCGTAAAGTATTAAGTCTGGGAGACAATTCAGACGACCCGATGAGGCTGGGTAAAAAAGCAATTCTGGAAGGTTTTCGGGGGATGAATTATCAAGGAGATTTTCGAAATAAAAATGAGATAAAGAGGAGTGGGTTAACAAGGGATTGGAGATATATCCTACATGTGTTTGAAATAAGTTTGGCACATCGAAAACGTGGTTACGATGGTTTAAATTTGGAGTGGTTTAATCTACGTACAAATCAACCGTTCAACATCTCAGGGTTAATTTTCTACTGTATGGTTGATAATGTAAACAAGGGTGCTTGGGCAATGTATCCCAGGTTTGTGCAGCTACTCATAAACGATAATCATAAAGACCTGCCACACGAGGATACTTGTGCCAGTTTCAACGAGCTAAAGGAAGACAGATAACAGAGTTGAGAACGGAGCAGTGGGTGATGCTTCACAACTACTGTCACACCCCGACCCGCAGCGGAAAAGGTGATCGGGGCATGATTGGGTTATCATCAAAACTCATGACATTTATTATAACGTTTCATATTCATTATTACAATTTAAA
Source organism: Scalesia atractyloides (assembly GCA_947069175.1). Lineage (NCBI taxonomy): Eukaryota > Viridiplantae > Streptophyta > Magnoliopsida > Asterales > Asteraceae > Scalesia > Scalesia atractyloides. Next base: position 65,093,654 of record CAMTDV010000024.1, read on the forward strand.
GGGAAACATACAATCCTAATTTCATCATGTCCTAAACATCATTCTAGACTTCATTGTTTTCTTCTAAGGCATTTCCTATGTTTTCCTTGCTTCATCCTGTTCACCTGTATCATGTGTAAAAATGGTTTTTGGATCAACAAAAAGTTGGCGAGTGAATCCTATGAAAAGCATTTGAACAAGTTTATTGAATTGATTATAAAATAAAGTGCACAACCACATATGAGTAAATATAGATGTAAACATATTCATAAAACACTTAATATCAGATAATGCACACACATACAATAATAAATTGTTTTGAGGCACGCGTTGCTCAACCCGTCTCTCACGAGGAACTGATGGGCCTAATGAATGAGTTTTGAGGCACGCGTTGTTCTACGAACTGATGGGCCTAATGAATGATTTGCATACAACTTGACAATATGAAAGACATAACTACAAACAATATTTACACTCTAAGTTTAGATCACAATATGGTATGGCACAAGTTTAAATAAAGGAGTTAATTTTAGTGACACATGACACACCCCAAAACGTATAATTAAAAAGGGGAGTTGTAAGATTCACTCACATTGGGTGCGTTCGGTTGATGATGTTGAATGCGCACGAAGTTTGATTTAACCACGAGTGAAACTAACCTAGATAATAACATAATAGTTCGGTAAATAAGTGGATTTTATTAATCAATTTTTGTAGGATTATTGGATATATTTTTGTGAGTTTAAGGCTATTTTCTAACTTTAAAAATGTTATTTTTAAGTATTTTTAATTGATTTTTAAATAAAATAAATAAATAAAAATAATAAAAAATGTTGACTTTTTGACCGTTGACTTGTTGACCGTTGACTTGTTGACCGGTTTTATTGTGTAATGTGTGCGCCGGGTGAGGCTCGAACCCGAGACCTCCCGTTCGCGTGCACGCAGCTCTACCAACTGAGCTACGTGTCTAACCCAAAATATTTCTGTTTTTAATTATATTTATATACTAATTGAATTAATCCGAAAATCATTTATTTTAAAAACGATTTTAATGTCTCGCTCGGTGCTCGCCACAGGTTTCGAACCCGGGACCTGTGGGTTACCGTGCACACAGTCCACCGCTGGACTGTGTGTCTAACTTGGTAAAAAATCTGGTTTTTATTATACTTAACATGGTTTTGAGAGTTAACCCGGTTCAGTTAAAAAGGCATTTTTATAACAAGAGAGTAAGGCTGGGACAAGAATCGAACGCGCGACGTATGTGAAATTGTTTGCACACAGTCCACCGCTGGATTGTGTGTCTAACCCGTTCATAAACTGATTTTAATTAAACTTATGTTATAACCTGCCTTCGTCTTCTTCGTTAACTTTACCCAGAAAAACAAAGTCCGAATGTTTCGACTGATTTATGTCTAATTTGATTTTCAAACATTAATAGTAATTGAAAGGAAATGTATGGAGAGGGTTTGGGGGAAAGGAGGTACCGATCTGTGTCTTTCACAGAACTCCGGCAGAGGTCCGTCGGCTCCGATAGTGAACTTCGGCTGTTAGGATCAATTAATAGTTCTGCTCGATTAATTATGAAATTGAGGTACTTAAACAAGGATTGACAGGAGTTTGAAGGGTTATACCGATTCACAGTGCGATATCAGAAATTTTAGAGATTTTCCGGCGTAGGTTGAATATTCCGGCTATGTCGCCTGGGATGGATTCTGATGGTGGATTTGTGTTAGTAACAGTCTAATCAATTGATTGGAACAGAAAAAGTCGAAGGAATTACCGTGTGGATGTGAGTCTCGGTTTTCCGGCGACTTGCAGATATTCTCCGGCGAGTGAAAATACTTCGAGAATTTGTGCGATTTTGAGCGAAAGGGCTACCAGTGAGTTGTGGGTGGATTTATAGGGAGGAATCGAGACGCATGGGGTCGGATTTCAGTCTTGATTCAAAGTCAATGATTTTTCCGGCGGTTATGACTTGTGTCGCGGACTGGACATCGGTTATAACCGATGCAATAGTTAATATTTGCGTTAAGATACAAGAAACTGACAGAGAAAAGCGACTTCGTCGGGATTTCCGACGACTGCGATTTGGGCGCGTCAGTTTGAACTCGGGATTCATGTTATGTATTTAATTGTTTCATTATGAACACAAACATCACAAGTGGCGGAGTGGTTGAGCGTGTGGAAGTTAAAGCTTGAGGATTCCTGGCTGACCCGGGTTCGAAACCCGGGCAGCATTGATTTATTTTTATTTCATTATTTTTAATACATTTTCAAATATAAATTATATATTCCAATATACTTATTAATTATGTATCGTTTAAAATTAATTTGGGCATTAAATACGCAATGAAATTTTTAACTGATTGTTCGGTTAATAAATGGAGCGGGTTTGGTAAATCCGGTTTTTGACGGATGTTACAGTATCCCCTACTTTTTAGAAATTTCGTCCCGAAATTTAAGTAGTGACATATTTGTCTAAAAAGGATGGTGTTTAATTTGACAGTTACATACTTAGAAGGGAGTAAGTGTTTAAATTTTGTTTGAGGCGATAACGTTCCTTGTAAGGGTTGAGTACCCTGCTACAGGAATCGCTTTTTGTTGCCTACGGTAAAAATATTGATAAGCGGAGTTGATTCACTAAGTATTATTTCATGCGCAAGAGTTTTGATATGTTTGGAAAGATGAGGTTATATCCTAAAACAAAACTTCTAATACTACAACCTACATGGAACTTCTCATAACCGCCTGACAATGCCTATGATCCTTTGGCAAGAATACTTATATATAGGAAGTACACAGCGGCGTATCCACCATATTCTTGTCAAATTTTCATTGGTTTTATCAGTAAGTTATGATTGGTTCTATGATGTGACTCTAGAACATAAATAAACACCACAACCAATGTACCAAGAAATTACTAAATCCTACATGGAACTTCTCATAACCGCCTGACAATGCCTCTGATCCTTTAGCAAGAATACTTATATATAGGAAGTACCAGCGGCGTATCCACCATATTCTTGTCAAATTTTCATTGGTTTTACCAGTAAGTTATGATTGGTTCTATGATGTGACTCTAGAACATAAATAAACACAACAACCAATATCTGAGTCCAAATTCTGATAACATACATGTTTGAATGGTGACAGTTCCTCTCTCGTTTGTTATGATGGAGAGGTTAGTTTACGTAGAAATAGAACACAATCCAATTTCTTTAAATGACGAGATGATATGAATGTTAAATCAGTGAATGTAACACAAATTTCAACCAAGACAATACTAAATCCTACATGGAACTTCTCATAACCGCATGATAATGCCTCTGATCCTTTGGCAAGAATACTTATATATAGGAAGTACCAGCGGCGTATCCACCATATTCTCGTCAAATTTCCATTGGTTTTATCAGTAATTTATGATTAGTCCTATGTGACTCTAAAACATAAACAAACACAACAACCAAAGCTTGAGTCTTAATTCTGATAGTATACATGTTTGAATGATGACAGTACCTCTCGTTTGTTATGATGGAGAGGTTAGTCGATGTAGAAAATGGAACACAATCCAATTTCTTTAAATAATGAGATGATATGAATGTTAAATCAGTGAGTATAACACAAACTTCAACCAAAACAATACTAAATCCTACATGGAACTTCTCATAACCGCCTGATAATGCCTCTGATCCTTTGGCAAGAATACTTATATATAGGAAGTACCAGCGGCGTATCCACCATATTCTTGTCAAATTTTCATTGGTTTTATCCGCAAGTTATGATTAGTTCTATGTGACTCTAATACATAAATAAACACAATCAACTAAAGCTTGAGTCTTAATTCTGATAGTATACATGTTTGAATGGTGACAGTACCTCTCTCGTTTGTTATGATGGAGAGGTTAGTCCTTGTGGAAGTGAGACATAGCTCAACTTCTTTAAATGATGAAATTGAAATACGTTGAAATGTATGATGAACAAACTTTGACCAAAACATTACTAAATCCTACATGGAACTTCTCATAACCGCCTGATAATGCCTCTGATCCTTTGACAAGAATACTTATATATAGGAAGTACCAGCGGCGTATCCACCATATTCTTGTCAATTTTTCATTGGTTTTACCAGTAAGTTATGATTGGTTCTATGATGTGACTCTAGAACATAAATAAACACAACAACCAATATCTGAGTCCAAATTCTGATAACATACATGTTTGAATGGTGACAGTTCCTCTCTCGTTTGTTATGATGGAGAGGTTAGTTTACGTAGAAATAGAACACAATCCAATTTCTTTAAATGACGAGATGATATGAATGTTAAATCAGTGAATGTAACACAAATTTCAACCAAGACAATACTAAATCCTACATGGAACTTCTCATAACCGCATGATAATGCCTCTGATCCTTTGGCAAGAATACTTATATATAGGAAGTACCAGCGGCGTATCCACCATATTCTCGTCAAATTTCCATTGGTTTTATCAGTAATTTATGATTAGTCCTATGTGACTCTAAAACATAAACAAACACAACAACCAAAGCTTGAGTCTTAATTCTGATAGTATACATGTTTGAATGATGACAGTACCTCTCGTTTGTTATGATGGAGAGGTTAGTCGATGTAGAAAATGGAACACAATCCAATTTCTTTAAATAATGAGATGATATGAATGTTAAATCAGTGAGTATAACACAAACTTCAACCAAAACAATACTAAATCCTACATGGAACTTCTCATAACCGCCTGATAATGCCTCTGATCCTTTGGCAAGAATACTTATATATAGGAAGTACCAGCGGCGTATCCACCATATTCTTGTCAAATTTTCATTGGTTTTATCCGCAAGTTATGATTAGTTCTATGTGACTCTAATACATAAATAAACACAATCAACTAAAGCTTGAGTCTTAATTCTGATAGTATACATGTTTGAATGGTGACAGTACCTCTCTCGTTTGTTATGATGGAGAGGTTAGTCCTTGTGGAAGTGAGACATAGCTCAACTTCTTTAAATGATGAAATTGAATACGTTGAAATGTATGATGAACAAACTTTGACCAAAACATTACTAAATCCTACATGGAACTTCTCATAACCGCCTGATAATGCCTCTGATCCTTTGACAAGAATACTTATATATAGGAAGTACCAGCGGCGTATCCACCATATTCTTGTCAATTTTTCATTGGTTTTACCAGTAAGTTATGATTGGTTCTATGATGTGACTCTAGAACATAAATAAACACAACAACCAATATCTGAGTCCAAATTCTGATAACATACATGTTTGAATGGTGACAGTTCCTCTCTCGTTTGTTATGATGGAGAGGTTAGTTTACGTAGAAATAGAACACAATCCAATTTCTTTAAATGACGAGATGATATGAATGTTAAATCAGTGAATGTAACACAAATTTCAACCAAGACAATACTAAATCCTACATGGAACTTCTCATAAACCGCATGATAATGCCTCTGATCCTTTGGCAAGAATACTTATATATAGGAAGTACCAGCGGCGTATCCACCATATTCTCGTCAAATTTCCATTGGTTTTATCAGTAATTTATGATTAGTCCTATGTGACTCTAAAACATAAACAAACACAACAACCAAAGCTTGAGTCTTAATTCTGATAGTATACATGTTTGAATGATGACAGTACCTCTCGTTTGTTATGATGGAGAGGTTAGTCGATGTAGAAAATGGAACACAATCCAATTTCTTTAAATAATGAGATGATATGAATGTTAAATCAGTGAGTATAACACAAACTTCAACCAAAACAATACTAAATCCTACATGGAACTTCTCATAACCGCCTGATAATGCCTCTGATCCTTTGGCAAGAATACTTATATAATAGGAAGTACCAGCGGCGTATCCACCATATTCTTGTCAAATTTTCATTGGTTTTATCCGCAAGTTATGATTAGTTCTATGTGACTCTAATACATAAATAAACACAATCAACTAAAGCTTGAGTCTTAATTCTGATAGTATACATGTTTGAATGGTGACAGTACCTCTCTCGTTTGTTATGATGGAGAGGTTAGTCCTTGTGGAAGTGAGACATAGCTCAACTTCTTTAAATGATGAAATTGAAATACGTTGAAATGTATGATGAACAAACTTTGACCAAAACATTACTAAATCCTACATGGAACTTCTCATAACCGCCTGATAATGCCTCTGATCCTTTGACAAGAATACTTATATATAGGAAGTACCAGCGGCGTATCCACCATATTCTTGTCAATTTTTCATTGGCTTTATCCGCAAGTTATGATTGGTTCTATGTGGCTTTGAAACATAAACAAACACAATCAAACAAAGCTTGAGATAACATAAAGAAAAACATAAAAACTAAGCGTTTGGAGTTAAATCTTGATTGTTGGTGAAGGGGACCAGTTGGGTGGTTTCGTTTGGGCCGTCATTATCTTCAACAGGATTGGCGTTGATGTTGAAAACTCTTCCTCTTGTTGGTGGCCTAGCGATTAGGTTTCCTTGATTTGCTTGGTTAACTGGGGTTGATTGAGCTTGAGCGTTTATGATGTTAACCAATCGAGGGCATGTGTTTCTAAAGTGGGTAGGGTCGCCACAATTAAAACAAGCTCGAACATAAGGTAACATGGGGTATTGGGGTTGTTGATAGGTTTGGATCATGTTTTGAGTAGGGGGAGAGATTTGGTTTTGAGAGGTGCGGCAAACCTTGCTCAAATGACCATAGCGTCCACAATTCGCACATAGTCGACAAGGTAAGGTAGATGGATGGTGATAAAAATAGGTGTTACATCGAGGGTGAGCTCCAAGGTATGGTTTCTTATTTGGGTAAGTTGAGTTGGGTGCTACTTGAGTGATTGAGATAGCTTGGATGGGTATGGCTTGTGAAATTGGTTGATTACGTTGGGTGACAGCGAAAAGTTGCCCATCTCGTTTTCTCTTAAAAATGGGTTGAGAAGGGGATTCGGTTTGGGTGGAGTTTGAAGTTTCAGTTGATGCTTTATCCTTCTTCTTCTCCTCCTTGAAGTCTTTATTCCGGATGCGGTTCTCGGTGAGCTCTGTAGCTAACTCCATTGCTGCTTCCAAAGTTGCAGGCGTGGAACTTATTACAGAGTCCTGGATCTTTGACGGAAGACCTCGAATGTAGTGCTCGATCAAACGGTAAAGAGGAGTGAACAAGTTGGGAACCATTTGGTTTAACTCGAGGAATCTTTTGTTGTACTTGGTGTGGTCTCCTTCCTTTTGCTTCAACGAATAAAACTCATCTTCTAATTTCTTGATTTCGCTCCTTGGACAAAACCGTCTTGTCATGATTTCCTTCAACTCTTCCCAAGTCAAAGTCATAGCGTCTTCAACACCTCGTTTGGCCTTCTCTGTATTCCACCAAGTAAGTGCTATTCCAAATAAACGACCAGTAGCATATCGCACTTTGCGATCATCGGGGCAATCGCAATTTAGAAAAGTGTTCTCCATTTCTTCAAACCAATGGAGGAGAGCGGTGACACCTTCAGTCCCTTCGTATTTTGGAGGGTCGCAGGATTTGAAATGCTTGTAGGTGCATTTAGTGGTATTTGGGGGAGGGTTGATAACATTTTGATCTTCTTGGTTGGCAGGATTAGCGGTAAGGGCTTGTTGGATTTGAACTACAATGTTGGGTATTACGACAGCCATTTGTTGAGCGATTAGGGCAGCCATGCGCTCGCGGGCTTTTCCTGCTCTCATCTTTCTACGAGCGAGGCTAGAAGACATCTACAAGGAATACATATCAAGAGTATGAGTTGGATGTTTTTGGGATCATGGGTCGTATTTAGGAATGAACATTCATAAAATAAATATAAAATAATAAATCTACTACATCCATAGGATGTCTTGGGCTTTGCTCGTAATTGGGCCTTGCATGCCGCCATACTTCACCTTCGTAATCATGTGGGCCCCCATGAATACCGGGTTTTTCATATGGTTCGCATGTGTTAGCCTGGTTACGTACACTAAAACCCGGAGAAAATCGAGAAATATGTAACGTATGATATTCGGAATGTGTCCAGGTGTGGACACGGGACACCTCAAAGTGGGGTTAGTTCGAACGACGTTTGGTGTGGCATGCTTTGGCCTAATAGGTCCTGTCACACCCCGACCCACAGCGGAAAAGGTGATTGGGGCATGATTGGGTTATCATCAAAGCTCATGACATTTATTATAACGTTTCATATTCATTAATACAATTTAATGGGAAATTTACAATCATAATTACATCATGTCCTAAACATCAATCTAGGCTTCATTATTTTCTTCTAAGGCATTTCCTATGTTTTCCTTGCTTCATCCTGTTCACCTGTATCATGTGTAAAAATGGTTTTTGGATCAACAAAAAGTTGGCGAGTGAATCCTATGAAAAACATTTGAACAAGTTTATTTAAATGATTAAAAAATAAAGTGCACAACCACACATGAGTAAAAATAGATGTAAACTTATTCACCAAACATTTAATATTAAATAATGTACACATGAACAATAATTGATCGTTTTGAGGCACGAGTTGCTCAACTCGTCTCTCACGAGGAACTGATGGGCCTAATGAATGATTTGCATATACTTGACAATATGAAATATATAACTACAAACAATATAAACTAAATAATACACACACGAACAATAATGGATTTGTTTTGAGGCACGCGTTGCTCAACTCGTCTCTCACGAGGAACTGATGGGCCTAATGAATGAATTGCATATAAATTGACAATATGAAATACCTAACTACAAACAATACATACAATCTAAGTTTAGATCACAATATGGTATGGCACAAGTTTAAATAAACGAGTTAATTTTGGTGACACATGACACACCCCAAAACGTGTAATTAAAAAGGGGAGTTGTAAGATTCACTCACATTGGGTGCGTTCGGTTGATGATGTTGAACACGCACGAAGTTGGATTTAACCACGAGTGAAACTAACCTAGATAATAACATAAGGGTTTGGTAAATAAGGGGATTTTATTAATCAATTTTAGTAGGATGATTGGATATATTTTTGTGAGTTTAAGGCTATTTTCTAACCTTAAAAATGTTATTTTTAAGTATTTTTAATTTATTATTAAATAAAATAAAAAAATAAAAATAATAAAAAAAGTTGACTTTTTGCGACTGTTGACCGTTGACTTGTTGACCGGTCAGGCTGTGAAATTGTGTGCGCCGGGTGAGGCTCGAACCCGAGACCTCCCGTTCGCGTGCACGCAGCTCTACCAACTGAGCTACGTATCTAACCCGAAATATTTCTGTTTTTAATTATATTTATATACTACTTGATTTAAACAGAAAATCATTCATTTTTAAAAACGATTTTTAATGCATCGAACCGGTGTTCTCCACAGGTCTCGAACCCGGGACCTGTGGTTTGGGTTAACACACAGTCCACCGCTGGACTGTGTGTCTAACTTGTTATATAATCTGATTTTTATTATACTTATATACAAACTACATTATTTCATTTCTGCCTTATAAAAAGTTTGATAATTGTCCGGATCGGTGCGGTAGTCCGGACTCGAACTCGTGACGTGTGATTAAACGTTCACACAGTCCACCACTGGACTGTGTGTCTATCTTGGTTATTATTCCGATTTTTATTAAACTTAACATCTATATGAAATGAATCCGATTCAGTAATAAAAAGGAACATTTTTATTAAGGCGAGTGTGCGTGGGACAAGTATCGAACTCGGGACGTAAGCGTGTTTATTTGCACACAGTCCACCGCTGGACTGTGTGTCTAACCCGAGTTATATCTTGATTTAAAGTATACTTATAGACAACTGAAACTTCGTCTTCTTCGTTGGACTTAACCAGAATCGGAGTCCGACTGGTTCGTCGATTTACTCATGTTCTTTTAGTGTTTTGCGGTTAATTACAGGTGAGATAAATAAAAAGAATGAGAGGTTAAGTGTTAGATATACCGAACTGGACTCCTCTGTTTCGCCGGCGAAACTCCGGTGGCAGCAAACTATTCCGGCGACGTGTGTCTTGCGGCAGAGGGTCTTCAGCGAGCTTGAGGTGAGTGTAGGTGGCTTCGGTATGAGCTCTGGGGGTTCAGTAAGGCTCAAAGGTGAAAGGCTCGGTTTTCCGGCGAGTTGCAGAAATTTTCCGGCGAGTGGAATTACGTCGGGTAAAGGTGTGATTGTGAGCGAAAAAGCTAGCAGAGGTTTGAGGGGGTATTTATAGGGCAGAACATCGATGTATTTAGTCCGTTTTCCGTCTTGATTCGTCGGTCATTACGTTTTCCGGCGGTTATGACTTGCGTCGCGGGTTCAGACGTCGGTTATAACCAATGTCATAGTTAAAGTTTACGTTAAAACTGAAGAAACCGTCCAATCTTGGCGAGATAGTCGGGATTTCCGACGACTGCGATTGGGCGCGTCGATTTTGAATTCGATATTCATGTTATGAATTAATTGTCTTCAATATTGAACAAGAAATACAAGTGGCGCAGTGGTTGGATGGTTAAGTGTTAAGGCTGTTGAAACAGGTTTACTGACCCAGGTTCGAAACCCGGCAGCAACCTTTTATTTTTATACCACTATTTTTAATACTTTTTCAAATATAAATTATATATTCCAATATACTTATTAATTATGTATCTTTTAAAATTATTTTGGGCGTTAAATACGCAACGAAATTTTTAACTGATTGTTCGGTTAATAAACGGAGCGGGTTTGGTAAATCCGGTTTTTGACGGATGTTACAGTATCCCCTGATTTTTAGAAATTTCGACCCGAAATTTAAGTAGTGATATATTTGACTAAAAATGATGGTGTTTAGTTTGACAGTTACATGCTTAGAAAAAAAAGTAAGAGTTTAAGTTTTTTGTTTGAGGCGGTAACGTCCCTTGTAAGGGTTAAGTACCCTGTTACAGGAATCGCTTTTTGTTGCCTACAGTAAAAATATTGATAAGCAGTGTTGATTCACTAAATATGATATCATGCGTAAGAGTTTTGATATGTTTGGAAGGATATGGTTATATCCTAAAGCAAAACTTCTAATACTACAACCTACATGGAACTTCTCATAACCGTCTAACAATACCTCTGATCCTTTGACAAGAATACTTATATATAGGAAGTACCAGCGGCGTATCCACCATATTCTTGTCAAATTTTCATTGGTTTTATCAGTAAGTTATGATTGGTTCTATGATATGACTCTAGAACATAAATAAACGCCACAACCATTGTACCAAGAAATTACTAAATCCTACATAGAACTTCTCATAACCGCCTAACAATGCCTCTGATCCTTTGACAAGAATACTTATATATAGGAAGTACCAGCGGCGTATCCACCATATTCTTGTCAAATTTTCATTGGTTTTATCAGTAAGTTATGATTGGTCCTATGATGTAACTCTAGAACATAAATAAACACAACAACTAATACTTGAGTCTCAATTCTGATAGCATACATGTTTGATTTGTGACAGTTCCTCTCTCGTTTGTTATGATGGAGAGGTTAGTTTATGTAGAAATAGAACATAATCCAATTTCTTTAAATGGCGAGATGATATGAATGTAACACAAATGTCAACCAAGACAATACTAAATCCTACATGGAACTTCTCATAACCGCCTGATAATGCCTCTGATCCTTTGGCAAGAATACTTATATATAGGAAGTACCAGCGGCGTATCCACCATATTCTTGTCAAATTTTCGTTGGTTTTATCCGCAAGTTATGATTAGTTACCAAGAAATTACTAAATCCTACATAGAACTTCTCATAACCGCCTGACAATGCCTCTGATCCTTTGACAAGAATACTTATATATAGGAAGTACCAGCGGCGTATCCACCATATTCTTGTCAAATTCCCATTGGCTTTATCCTTAAGTTATGATTGGTTCTATGTGATAAAGAAAAACATAAAACTAAACGATTGGAGTTGAATCTTGATTTCCGGTGAAGAGGACTAGTTGGGTGGTTTCGTTTGGGCCGTCATTATCTTCAACAGGGTTGGCGTTGATGTTGAAAACTCTTCCTCTTGCTGGTGGCCTAGTGATTGGGTTTTCTTGATTTACTTGGTTAACTGGGTTTGATTGAGCTTGAGTGTTTATGATGTTAACCAATCGAGGGCACGTGTTTCTAAAGTGGGTAGGGTCGCCACAATTGAAACAAGCTCGAACATAAGGTAACATGGGGTATTGAGGTTGTTGATAGGTTTGGATCATGTTTTGAGTAGGGGGAGAGATTTGGTTTTGAGGGGTGCGGCAAACCTTGCTCAAATGACCATAGCGTCCACAATTTGCACATAGTCGACAAGGTAAGGTAAGGGGATGGTGATAAAAACAGGTGTTACATCGAGGGTGAGGTCCAAGATATGGTTTCTTATTTGGGTAAGTTGAGTTGGGTGCTATTTGAGTGATTGGGATAGCTTGGATGGGTATGGCGTGTGAAATTGGTTGATTACGTTGGATAGTAGCGAAAAGTTGCCCGTCTCTTTTTCTCTTAAAAGTGGTTGAGAAGGGGATTCGGGCTGGGTGGAGTTTGAAGTTTCAATCGATGCTTTATCCTTCTTCTTCTCCTCCTTGAAGTCTTTGTTCCGGATTCGGTTCTCGGTGAGCTCTGTTGCTAGCTCCATTGCTGCTTCCAAAGTTGCAGGCGTGGTACTTATTACAGAGTCTTGAATCTTTGACGGAAGACCTCGAATGTAGTGCTCGATCAAACGGTAGAGGGGAGTGAACAAGTTGGGAACCATTTGATGTAACTCGAGGAATCTTTTGTTGTATGTGATGTGGTCTCCTTCCTTTTGCTTCAACGAATAAAACTCATCTTCTAATTTCTTGATTTCGCTCCTTGGGCAAAATCGTCTGGTCATGATTTCCTTCAATTCATCCCAAGTTACAGTCATAGCATCTTCAACACCTCGTTTGGCCTTCTCTGTATTCCACCAAGTAAGTGCTATTCCATATAAACGACCAGTAGCATATCGCACTTTGCGATCATCGGGGCAATCGCAATTTAGAAAAGTGTTCTCCATTTCTTCAAACCAATGGAGGAGAGCGGTGACACCTTCAGTCCCTTCGTATTTTGGAGGGTCGCATGATTTGAAATGCTTGTAGGTGCATTTAGTGGTATTTGGGGGAGGGTTGATAACGTGTTGATCTTCTTGATTGACAGGATTAGCGGTAAGTGCTTGTTGGACTTGGATTACAATGTTGGGTATTACGGCAGCCATTTGTTGAGCGATTAGGGCAGCCATGCGCTCGCGGGCTTTTCCTGCTCTCATCTTCCTACGGGCGAGGCTAGAAGACATCTACAAGGAATACGCATCATGAGTATGAGTTGGATGTTTTTGGGATCATGGGTCGTATTTAGGAATGAACATTCATAAAATAAATATAGAAAAATAAATCTACTACATCCATAGGATGTCTTGGGCTTTGCTCGTCATTAGGCCTTGCATGCCGCCATACTTCACCTTCGTAATCATGTGGGCCCCATGAATACCGGGTTTTTCATATGGTTCGCATGTGTTAGCCTGGTTACGTACACTAAAAACCCGGAGAAAATCGTGAAATATGTATATAACGTATGATATTCGGAATGTGTCCAGGTGTAGACACGGTGACACCTCAAAGTGGGGTTAGTTCGAACGACGTTTGGTGTGGCATGCTTTGGCCTAATAGGTCCTTCGTACTCTCATCGTTAGTCCCCAGGTAGGCAAACTGGTCCGTTATATTGGATTTATACGAATGCCAACCTAGACAGGACGTTCCGACTACCGGTACTTGTACCCTTCAAGTTACTACATGCTCGTCGCAGAACTTACTTTGATGAGATTTGAAAATTGCGACAAAATCTTTGAATAACAAAAGATTTGAATATATGAACATTGAAATATGTATGATGAATGTGTATGTACGTATGTATGTTTTGACTGTAAGTATAAACAAATATGAAACAAATAAATATCATAAGTTTGTATGTAACCACCTAAACAATTAAAATTTAGGCAACTATAGTATAGGCTCTAAGGGTCTAATAACCTATCCTATATCCCTATAGTCATGGCTCTGATACCAATCTGTCACACCCCGACCCGCAGCGGAAAAGGTGATCGGGGCATGATTGGGTTATCATTAAAGCTCATGACATTTATTATAACGTTTCATATTCATTAATACAATTTAATGGGAAATTTACAATCATAATTACATCATGTCCTAAACATCAATCTAGGCTTCATTGTTATCTTCTAAGGCATTTCCTATATTTTCCTTGCTTCATCATGTTCACCTGTATCATGTGTAAAAATGGTTTTTGGATCAACAAAAAGTTGGCGAGTGAATCCTATGAAAAACATTTGAACAAGTTTATTTAAATGATTAAAAAATAAAGTGCACAACCACACATGAGTAAAAATAGATGTAAACTTATTCACCAAACATTTAATATTAAATAATGTACACATGAACAATAATGGATCGTTTTGAGGCACGCGTTGCTCAACTCGTCTCTCATGAGGAACTGATGGGCCTAATGAATGATTTGCATATACTTGACAATATGAAATATATAACTACAAACAATATAAACTAACTAATACACACACGAACAATAATGGATTTGTTTTGAGGCACGCGTTGCTCAACTCGTCTCTCACGAGGAACTGATGGGCCTAATGAATGAATTGCATATAAATTGACAATATGAAATACCTAACTACAAACAATACATAAAAATCTAAGTTTAGATCACAATATGGTATGGCACAAGTTTAAATAAACGAGTTAATTTTGGTGACACATGACACACCCCAAAACGTGTAATTAAAAAGGGGAGTTGTAAGATTCACTCACATTGGGTGCGTTCGGTTGATGATGTTGAACACGCACGAAGTTGGATTTAACCACGAGTGAAACTAACCTAGATAATAACATAAGGGTTTGGTAAATAAGGGGATTTTATTAATCAATTTTAGTAGGATGATTGGATATATTTTTGTGAGTTTAAGGCTATTTTCTAACCTTAAAAATGTTATTTTTAAGTATTTTTAATTGATTTTTAAATAAAATAAATAAATAAAAATAATAAAAAAAGTTGACTTTTTGCGACTGTTGACCGTTGACTTGTTGACCGGTCAGGCTGTGAAATTGTGTGCGCCGGGTGAGGCTCGAACCCGAGACCTCCCGTTCGCGTGCACGCAGCTCTACCAACTGAGCTACGTGTCTAACCCGAAATATTTTTGTTTTTAATTATATTTATATACTACTTGATCTAAACAGAAAATCATTCATTTTTAAAAACGATTTTTAATGCATCGAACCGGTGTTCTCCACAGGTCTCGACCCGGGACCTGTGGTTTGGGTTAACACACAGTCCACCGCTGGACTGTGTGTCTAACTTGTTATATAATCTGATTTTTATTATACTTATATACAAACTACATTTTTCATTTCTGCCTTATAAAAAGTTTGATAATTGTCCGGATCGGTGCGGTAGTCCGGACTCGAACTCGTGACGTGTGATTAAACGTTCACACAGTCCACCACTGGACTGTGTGTCTATCTTGGTTATTATTCCGATTTTTATTAAACTTAACATCTATATGAAATGAATCCGGTTCAGTAATAAAAAGGAACATTTTTATTAAGGCGAGTGTGCGTGGGACAAGTATCGAACTCGGGACGTAAGCGTGTTTATTTGCACACAGTCCACCGCTGGACTGTGTGTCTAACCCGAGTTATATCTTGATTTAAATTATACTTATAGACAACTGAAACTTCGTCTTCTTCGTTGGACTTAACCAGAATCGGAGTCCGACTGGTTCGTCGATTTACTCATGTTCTTTTAGTGTTTTGCAGTTAATTACAGGTGAGATAAATAAAAAGAATGAGAGGTTAAGTGTTAGATATACCGAACTGGACTCCTCTGTTTCGCCGGCGAAACTCCGGTGACAGCAAACTATTCCGGCGACGTGTGTCTTGCGGTAGAGGGTCTTCAGCGAGCTTGAGGTGAGTGTAGGTGGCTTCGGTATGAGCTCTGGGGGTTCAGTAAGGCTCAAAGGTGAAAGGCTCGGTTTTCCGGCGAGTTGCAAAAATTTTCCGGCGAGTGGAATTATGTCGGGTAAAGGTGTGATTGTGAGCGAAAAAGCTAGCAGAGGTTTGAGGGGGTATTGATAGGGCAGAACATCGATGTATTTAGTCCGTTTTCCGTCTTGATTCGTCGATCATTACGTTTTCCGGCAATTATGACTTGCGTCGCGGGTTCAGACGTCGGTTATAACCGATGTCATAGTTAAAGTTTACATTAAAACTGAAGAAACCGTCCAATCTTGGCGAGAGTGTCGGGATTTCCGACGACTGCGATTGGGCGCGTCGATTTTGAATTCGATATTCATTTATGAATTAATTGTCTTCAATATTGAACAAGAAATACAAGTGGCGCAGTGGTTGGATGGTTAAGTGTTAAGGCTGCTGAAACCAGTTGACTGACCCGGGTTCGAAACCCGGCAGCAACCTTTTATTTTTATACCACTATTTTTAATACTTTTTCAAATAAAAATTATATATTCCAATATACTTATTAATTATGTATCGTTTAAAATTATTTTGGGCATTAAATACGCAACGAAATTTTTAACTGATTGTTCGGTTAATAAACGGAGCGGGTTTGGTAAATCCGGTTTTTCACGGATGTTACAGGTCCTTCGTACTCTCATCGTTAGTCCCCAGGTAGGCAAACTGGTCCGTTATATTGGATTTATACGAGTGCCAACCTAGACAGGACGTTCCGACTACCGGTACTTGTACCCTTACAGTTACTACATGCCCGTCGCAGAACTCACTTTGATGAGATTTGAAAAATGAAAAATGCTACAAAATCTTTGAATAACGAAAGTATGAAGATGATTTGAATATGTGAACATTGAAATATGTATGATGAATGTGTATGTACGTATGTACGTTTGACTGTAAGTATAAACAAATATGAAACAAATAAATATCATAAGTTTGCATGTAGCCACATAAACTATTAAAATCTAGTCAACTATAGTATAGGCTCTAAGGGTCTAATAACCTATCCTATATCCCTATAGTCATTGGCTCTGATACCAATCTGTCACACCCCGACCCGCAGCGGAAAAGGTGATCGGGGCATGATTGGGTTATCATCAAAACTCATGACATTTATTATAACGTTTCATATTCATTATTACAATTTAAAGGGAAACATACAATCCTAATTTCATCATGTCCTAAACATCATTCTAGACTTCATTGTTTTCTTCTAAGGCATTTCCTATGTTTTCCTTGCTTCATCCTGTTCACCTGTATCATGTGTAAAAATGGTTTTTTGATCAACAAAAAGTTGGCGAGTGAATCCTATGAAAAGCATTTGAACAAGTTTATTGAATTGATTATAAAATAAAGTGCACAACCACATATGAGTAAATATAGATGTAAACATATTCATAAAACACTTAATATCAGATAATGCACACACATACAATAATAAATGTTTTGAGGCACGCGTTGCTCAACCCGTCTCTCACGAGGAACTGATGGGCCTAATGAATGAGTTTTGAGGCACGCGTTGTTCTACGAACTGATGGGCCTAATGAATGATTTGCATACAACTTGACAATATGAAAGACATAACTACAAACAATATTTACACTCTAAGTTTAGATCACAATATGGTATGGCACAAGTTTAAATAAACGAGTTAATTTTAGTGACACATGACACACCCCAAAACGTGTAATTAAAAAGGGGAGTTGTAAGATTCACTCACATTGGGTGCGTTCGGTTGATGATGTTGAATGCGCACGAAGTTTGATTTAACCACGAGTGAAACTAACCTGGATAATAACATAATGGTTCGGTAAATAAGTGGATTTTATTAAATCAATTTTTGTAGGATTATTGGATATATTTTTGTGAGTTTAAGGCTATTTTCTAACTTTAAAAATGTTATTTTTAAGTATTTTTAATTGATTTTTAAATAAAATAAATAAATAAAAATAATAAAAAAAATGTTGTTTTTGACCGTTGACTTGTTGACCGGTTTTATTGTGTAATTGTGTGCGCCGGGTGAGGCTCGAACCCGAGACCTCCCGTTCGCCGTGCACGCAGCTCTACCAACTGAGCTACGTGTCTAACCCGAAATATTTCTGTTTTTAATTATATTTATATACTAATTGAATTAATCCGAAAATCATTTATTTTAAAAACGATTTTAATGTCTCGCTCGGTGCTCGCCACAGGTCTCGAACCCGGGACCTGTGGGTTAACTTGGTAAATAATCTGGTTTTTATTATACTTAACATGGTTTTGAGAGTTAACCCGGTTCAGTTAAAAAGGCATTTTTATAACAAGAGAGTAAGGCTGGGACAAGAATCGAACGCGCGACGTATGTGAAATTGTTTGCACACAGTCCACCGCTGGACTGTGTGTCTAACCCGTTCATAAACTGATTTTAATTAAACTTTTGTTATAACCTGCCTTCGTCTTCTTCGTTAACTTTACCCAGAAAAAACAAAGTCCGAATGTTTCGACTGATTTATGTCTAATTTGATTTTCAAACATTAATAGTAATTGAAAGGAAATGTATGGAGAGGGTTTGGGGGAAAGGAGGTACCGATCTGTGTCTTTCACAGAACTCCGGCAGAGGTCCGTCGGCTCCGATAGTGAACTTCGGCTGTTAGGATCAATTAATAGTTCTGCTCGATTAATTATGAAATTGAGGTACTTAAACAAGGATTGACAGGAGTTTGAAGGGTTATACCGATTCACAGTGCGATATCAGAAATTTCAGAGATTTTCCGGCGAAGGTTGAATATTCCGGCTATGTCGCCTGGGATGGATTCTGATGGTGGATTTGTGTTAGTAACAGTCTAATCAATTGATTGGAACAGAAAAAGTCGAAGGAATTACCGTGTGGATGTGAGTCTCGGTTTTCCGGCGACTTGCAGATATTCTCCGGCGAGTGAAAATATGTGGAGAATTTGTGCGATTTTGAGCGAAAGGGCTACCAGTGAGTTGTGGGTGGATTTATAGGGAGGAATCGAGACACATGGGGTCGGATTTCAGTCTTGATTCAAAGTCAATGATTTTTCCGGCGGTTATGACTTGTGTCGCGGACTGGACATCGGTTATAACCGATGCAATAGTTAATATTTGCGTTAAGATACAAGAAACCGACAGAGAAAAGCGACTTCGTCGGGATTTCCGACGACTGCGATTTGGGCGCGTCAGTTTGAACTCGGGATTCATGTTATGTATTTAATTGTTTCATTATGAACACAAACATCACAAGTGGCGGAGTGGTTGAGCGTGTGGAAGTTAAAGCTTGAGGATTCCTGGCTGACCCGGGTTCGAAACCTGGCAGCATTGATTTATTTTTATTTCATTATTTTTAATACATTTTCAAATATAAATTATATATTCCAATATACTTATTAATTATGTATCGTTTAAAATTAATTTGGGCATTAAATACGCAACGAAATTTTAACTGATTGTTCGGTTAATAAACGGAGCGGGTTTGGTAAATCCGGTTTTGACGGATGTTACAACTACATGTATAGAGCAGAAAGACTTCCTATAGTTCAGGCAGCATACAACAAGTACAGAGAGGAAGTTAGGCAAGCCAGAGAGCGACAGGCCAAACAGGCGGCTGGTGAAGAAGCAGAAATTGAAGATGAGACTCCTTTGGTGTAAAAACGTAAAGACAAAGGAAAGAAGATAGCTAAAGAGGAACCTCTCAAAAAGAAAAACAAGAATGACACATCTGGTCCTTAGCGAGTAATGGGTGATAACATTAGAGCTGGTTTAGCACCTGAGGCCATTGAACAAATGCAAACTATCCATGTTGTAAGGGAAGCCGAGAAGCGTGAACGTCGTTTGAAGAGAAGAGAAATGACAGAATCGGAAACTCCTGTGATGGTGACAGAAGAACAAGAGAATCTGGATCGGTTTGTTGAAAGTTTAATTAGTGACCCAACTGAAACTGGCCTCAGCAAGTCTCCTGCTCCAAAGAAACAAGGAACTGAGGAAGGATCCTCCAAAGATGCACCGTCAAAACCAAGTCAGCATATCTCTGCTACACCACCACCAGCGCCTACCAGGCCACGTCCTTTCCAGGATCTATACGATAGTCTCTCAAAAGACATCGGAAAGTTTCCTGCAAAGGAATTTTGTTTGTTAAAGAATCAGGTAAATGACATGAATTTGCTCCATGAAAAGTTAAAAGAGCAACGAAAGAAGAACAAAGAATTGAGCTTGTACGTGTCAAAGCAGACTGATTTCATCAGATTTCAACAAGAAGGGTTAGAAAAGCTGCATGAACTAGTGCAAGATCTATACAGAGGTGCTAATCGAGAGCTAAGATACTCAAGCGAAGATATTTTTGATTTCGAAAGTTTCAGAGAACGAGAGGAGAAACGCAATACTGAACTTGCAGAAAAGAAAAAGAAACGATTAGACTCTGCAGTGGATGCAAGTTTGGATGGTGAAAGCGATGAGGAGGAAATGGATAAACTTGATATGCCCGAAAGATTCTTGGAATGGGGTTTGGTGGATGAGGTTCTGTATGAAGCAGATGGTGGTGATTTATTTACGCCTCAGCACCCTGAATGGTTCATAAAAGAAAGAGCCAAGTTACCTGAGTTTTATCAAGTAATCACGGTGGAGAAAACTGAGGCAACAGACCGAATAATTAGCTGGAAATACGACAATCTGACTGGGTGGTTCATAGTAAAGCGTAGAGGAGGGGTAATCCAGTATTTCCACAATGGAAATGCCATGCAGAGCTTACCCATTTGGGACATCAGAGAGCTCAGCAAGCACGATATGATCAATCCCACCAACAGCAGCATCGGTGGAGATTTTGAAAGGCTTATATTGAGAGAATGCGTGCGTGGATTTACCGTCTTCAAATCACAGCGACCACGAAGAAGAGTATCGAAGACAACGATTGATCCAATCACTGGAAAAGGGAAAGTTACGTGGGTTATTAATCCAGCGAAGATTATTACAAGGGTGAGAATTCCTCCAAAACAACCTGTCACATTCACCAACTTCAAGAAATGGTTTTATGATGGAAAAACCGGTGAAGCGGTTATCCGATCCAACACAAACTAAGACATCAGAATTCTGGATCCTATGGACGTGTTCATGTTTTGTTTGTCCGATCTGAACATTCTTTACGGACATAAAATTCACGTTGGTGCAGGTAATGAGTTCTTGGAGGAAGGTATGCTATTTCAGCGTGCAGTCAAACGTGCTAGAGAAAGAAAGATAGAAATGATGGAAATCTTAAGCAGGATTGAGAATCCAAGACGAGAAAAGGCTGTTGAAAAGTCTACGGAGACTACATCCTCATCAACTCTTCCACCAGAATCTGATCCTCAAGTCATCATTCCACCACCTCCGACTTCATCCACATATGAAGTTACTATGGAGGGACAATCACAAACAAGTGAAGCTGCAACAAATCAACCATCAACAACCGAAGCACCACCTAAACAGTCCTCTGAGAAAGCTGCAACGAATCCAGAACCGGAAGCAAACAATGAAGAACATTCAAGTACGCAATGATCTAGGGGGGATATTGTTGGAACTTTTGAGATCGTTGATACTTGATAAACTTATGTTTTGGATACTTTTATGTTAGTTTGTCATGTTTTAAATAGATTAGGGACTGAAAATGTAATATTGTAAAGTTGTGTATTGGGCGGCGTATTTAATGTTCTAGCGTAATTACTAAATACGCCAGATGCCCAGACACTATATACATGTTAATGAATGAAACCCTAGCCAAGGTTCTTGGACTAGCAACTTTTGGTGATTTCTTGTGTTGTGATTTCTGTGTTTGTTCTTGTGTTTAATCCGTATATCCAGGTGCTTAAATCGTTGTCATCATTTGGGATTCAAATACAACACTAGTGTCTATCATCAAAACAAGAATCTCCATCTTCATTCTTGAGTTTTTCTTATATCTTCACATTCAAACACTTAATCAATAGGCGTTTGAGTGATAACAATCAAACCACTGTGACCCGTAGCTGATTTGGGACTCACACCCACTCTTGGGGAAAATGGTGAGGTGGAAGAGAGGGTGATGTGACGCCTATGTGGACTGGAGGAAAGGGGGAACCACACCCATAGTTTTAAAGAACAGTGCCCTTTTAATTTTTAAATAGTTGTTATTTGATGGTAGACTTGGAAAACTGTTGTATAGAGCGTGAAAATTTATAGGGGTCGTTTGTCTATTGATATATAATATTTTTTCGGTTCGGATCGTATCGTATTGGGACATATAAAAGAAGATAATCAAACTAAATTTCATATAATTAACAAAAGTATGTCAAACATTATTATAAATGCATAATGAAAATTTAAAATATAATACGACTAATTCTATACGGATTTTCATTTTTTTACTTAACATAACTCATAAGCTTCCATTGTTCGTCTACTCATACAAACAATGTTTTGAATCTAAAGTTCATAACTTGTATAATTTTTAAAAGACGATCTCCTATTTGAAACAATAAAACTTACCATCAAATGAGTGGTTCACCTGCCTAAAGTCGGAATTCCGGCTAGAATGCAGCACGGTGAATGATGATTAGTGTGAGTCTGGGCGTTGTCTGTCACTACTTGGTCTTTTTCTTTACAACTGCTGCTGGATTTTTTTATAAGGTCTAAACCTTTAAAATCATGGGCTAATGGTAAAGAGCCTAAGCTTATGGTCATTGGATTTGATAAAATTTAAACCGTTTGGCCTTAAGTCATAATGCTTTTTACATTCGGATATTTATAGTAATATAAATTATATTGATAATTAGTGCTTATATTAAATTTTATATTTTAAAATTCAGAAATTTCTATTATGGTTTTTCTTAGGGGTGCTGTTTGTAAATTTCATGAGTGTCGGTTTTAAAAGTTTTAGTTGCAAAATAATAAGGGGACGTTCGTTGCTCAACTACAACACAAATGTTTTTAAGGGGGGCGATTTCCCCTATTTAATAACATTAAGTCCGCCACTATTCCATATGATAATTATAGTCTTTAAGTTTTTTTTTGTCTTCATCCTTTCTCCTTCTCCCTTTCATATCTCTCTCTGCTTATAGGCCCTTTGTATTTTTGTTCTTTGTTGGTCCCTCATCGCTCTGAGGGTGGTTTAGGACGAGTTGAAAGTTTGAGATGAAGAATGGAGAAAGGTCGGTTGAGGATGAAGAAAGGTATGTTTGGAATTTTACAATCTAGTCCTCTCAAATGTAATGTTTTACATATTGCCCCTTTATATAAATTGTTTAGCAAGATGCCTCTCAAATGGTGTTTTAGATATGTTATTATTTTCGTTATCAAATAATTTAAATTAATTTTAATAATCAATTGTTTAACAAATTAAAAAAAATATATTGTAAAAAAATATATAAAATAAGAACAAGATAGGGGAGGATCATCACACACCCATGGGTTGCTAATGAAAGAGACGGTGACATAAAATATGATGATGATAAGAACACCATCACCACACCCATTAGGCTAACAATAGAATCATTCATTTATCATTTACAAAAACCGATTTGAAATCCTAAAACCCTCAAACATGCAATCAAAGATCATCATCATCATGGATTTTTCAAGAATTCTAACATGTATTCCCATGAATATAGACCATTGCCAACCCATCTTAATAATTATTTCTAGATTTTAGTATCACTTTATCATAAATGATTTGTCTAAAAGTACACATGGTTTTTAATGCAGAAATCCCTATATCTGTTATTGTTTTCCTTACAAATATGGTTTGAATTGAATTGACATATATTGTGTTTTTAGTGATCTGGTAGCTGACCTAAGTAAGTACTTAACAAAATCAACCCGTAACTCACGGGTAACCAACCCATACTTAACCGACCATTAGTTATGATTATAATTAAGCATCCTTCCTTAACCGACCATTAGTTATGATTATAATTATGCATCCTTCCGTAACCATGCTCAACGAACTGACTTACACACCCCTTGCATGCACCTTATCCTATGGGTTCTTACAACTATTAGCTTATCTACCAACTTATATATTTTACTCAACAAAAACTAAGTATTCTTATATTTTTCTATTTTGTGTTTGCTTTCATTTTTAGTATATTCTTTAATTTATAAATTACTAACCCAATTATAAATTTAACTAGTGGTATAGGGTATGATGCTTGCTCTCTACAAAAGTTATGTGGTTTCAAATTATTGCAAGTGTAAAGTTAAGCAGATGTTCAAGTGTAAAAGTATGTATTTTATTTTATGAAAATCATAACATAATTACCTTTTTATTAACAGCTAGTTTGTATATTAAAATATCATTTAATCTTGTACTTACAAGGATTTAAATTTACCACCTTTATGAGATAAAGACCATAACATTAGGCTATGTGTAACAGAGCGGCTTTGTTTGGGGCTGGGGCTTTAGTGAAAAACGTGTAGCCATGTGAGAGCATTTTTTTTCACCCTTAATAGTTTACACCACTAATTTGTGTTATAAGGCTTTATGGTGTGGGATGAAGGTTCTAGGGGATTTATCATCACATCAGGCAACGTCTGCGCCATATTAATAGGGGGTTTTATAGTTTTTTTCTTAAACAACTAAATTTGCACACCATGGGGATGGATTGAACCCTGACCTCCTATTACCCTAAACTCTATTTGACTCACCAACGCTACTGAGCTATTCCCAAGTGGATGGGGGCTTTATAGCTAACCACCATGCAATGAGATAAAGCCCCTTTACTTACCTATTAATAAGAAAAAAAGGAAAAAAGAACAAAATATGTGATTGGCTCTTGAAAAGTGGCCCCTACATGTGCAGCCCTTGACGCTCACCAAAACCATGGCTATGCCAGCAATGGCGTTCCCCTTTGGCGGTGGAGGGCGTTGTTTTGGGGCGCCATATGCTAAGGCAGTGGGTGGTGCTAAATCACACCACCCACCATGGCTTTATTGGAGCTTTAAAAAATGTGGTATTAGGTTGAGATGACTAGATATAATTGATTGTTATATTATTTAATATTGAAAAAAAAAACCATGTCTCACTACCATAGTTAGCC
The DNA here is from genome assembly GCA_947069175.1 of Scalesia atractyloides. Lineage (NCBI taxonomy): Eukaryota > Viridiplantae > Streptophyta > Magnoliopsida > Asterales > Asteraceae > Scalesia > Scalesia atractyloides. Next base: position 65,118,753 of record CAMTDV010000024.1, read on the forward strand.
CCCAGCCCTAGGCAACGCTCCTTTCTCTCCTTGTCATAATGGTGCTCGCACCCTTTACTGCTGATGTGTCCCCTCACACATCTCCACCCATGCCTCATAACACATGCTCTTAGGTCATGGCTACATAACCCGTAATTTAAAACGACAAACTAACCTAATTTTAGATACTTAGTTTTGTCCTTTCTAAAACTTGAACTCTCATCACTTGGAAAAGTCTAAATCTTAAGACCATTTGTTACCGGTTAAAGCCCTGATGACATGGATGTGATGCGACATTAATGGGTGTTAACACCACCCCATGAGCATTACGAATGGTGAAAGAGGGACTTGGTCTGCCTAACGCTTATAAAAGAAAGAAACAACCATTGGGGTATAGGTCCAATGCCTTAAACGGCTATATCCCATTAAATTAAAAAATAAAATTTAAAGCCTATGTTTAAAACCTATATATACATGACACAATTTCAATATTACACACAACTTTCTTCCACTTCCCTCAATATTTCTAAAATCCTTACAATTTAAAAAAAAGATGAATCTACCACTTGAGTCATCCGTTTTAGATTTGAAGATGAGATCATAGTTTTCGTGACCCGTTTGTGCTACATCTTTTACTTTTACGTGAGCATGCCAAAAGGTCACAGCCACGTACACACGCAACAAGAATCTTGAGAGATGATGAAGGTGCTCATAATCATTTGGTATTATCTGCTATATACTTATGTTATGTTTCAGCATCGTTTTTATATGAGCCGCAAACTATTCTTACGAATGCTTAATGTATGATTTAGAGCACAAGTTTAATTTTTTTTTCAACAAAGTGAAGTTGCTAGATATTTACTAGGTTTCACCGCTTTACAAATTGCATGTCAACAGTTCGTCAATTAGCCTACGACAATTCACACGATACATTGGATGTACACTTAAGAATGTTGGAGATATGTTTTGGAGATAGTCTCCACAATTTTTGTGAATGTATTGATAATAATTTTATTTTATATTGTTATTGTTATTATTGAAATATTAATAATGTTACTGTTTGTTATTATTAAAGGTGTATTGATCTATTTGGCCAGAAATAATTGAGAAGGCCATCATTTAGTGATATTTAACAAATATATGAGGTACATAAAAGTGTACATGATTTTCACATAAATACTTGGTAGCATTGGTTGCATAAACTAGATGTGGTTTAACTATCCAGGTGCTTGATGAGGTCAACATTATTATGGTGATCATGATGACCCGACCTTAATACTTGAGTTCATGGTGTCCTATGATCTTTGGATATGGTATGCTTACTTTGTAGTAGCCAGTGGTAATTCTAATATTGTTGAGCAGTCACCTGTATTTGACGACGTCATTAATGGAGTTGCACCTAACTCTTCATTCTTTGCTAATGGTTTGTACTACGAGCACATGTATTATCTTACTAATTTGATTTATCCAGAATGGGCCACGCTAGTTATAGCATTTACATATACAAATAATGAAAGGAGAAAATATCTCACAGAAAAACAAGAATCGACTAGGAAAGATATTAAGGAGGCCTTTGAAATGTTGAAGAAAAATGGAGAATCATTGTACAACCGACACGATTGTGCGAAATAGATAAATTAAGGAACACCATGTACACTTATATCATTCTACATAATATGATATTGGAAGACGAGAGGAGAGCAATTTGCCAACACTATGAAGAGGTCATTGAACCGGCTAACAGCATACAAACCTCTAATGAGAAACTTGCTATTCGGGTGAAAGTATGCTCCGTGGAAAGAAATCAAATCTTTGTGCGGACTTGGTTGACCATCTGGGCGGGTTATGTCAAAGATGCTGATGATGGCACTGACGAGGACGACGATGAAGATTTAGATTAGTTTTTTATGTTTAGTTTTATTGTATTTTATTTTATATGTTATTATTTTTGTGGTACTTTTTTAGTTTTTTGAATTTTATTTAAATTATTTGTCTATATTAGTTAATATTAAAAATGAAATATAAATATAAATAAACAAGTAATAAATAAAAAGTTATTGAGGTGCACTTATTAGCGGAACCAAAGGTGGTCTGGGGGTCCTTTGACCATCGGCCAACCAATTTTCCGTTACAACTAGTATATAACGTCATCATTCTGAAATCTATAGAAATGATATAACAAGAGTAGAGAATTGAAGATGCAAAGAGAAGATGTACTGGTTTCGTCACAGACATAGTGAAAACATGTGAAATCATAACGTGTATTGAAAAAAGTAAGTACAAGTGGTCAGATAATGAATCAGTAATTTGAGAGTTACTATATGATGTGACCGTTAAAAAATTTATAAAACGATAACACAAAGCCTAACAAACACTTTAATACAACAAGTTGGGTCATGATCTTGGCGTGTTCAAGACACACTAAACTTGTTTAATAAAAAAATATACCATGTAATTTTTTATATAATTATTCTCGTTCTTGTTACATAAAATATACAACCGTATTATAAACATAAAATATAAATCGTATAACCGTATTATAAACATAACATATAAAATAGTTGAATAAGCCGTATTAATTTATCATCGTCTATGGCCTGCTGTTGGTGGCACGTAACCCAATTACATGTGGCTCCTCTTTCACAGCCGCAACTCTGTGATGGGATTGTTGCAGGTAGCAGAGTTATCAGTGCTCTCGACCTCTGCGCTGGCATTCCCAACCGACACACAGTTCAGCCTCAATGGGATCTACCATGTGAACCAGATAAAACAACTTAATCGTTTGCGGCCGTTGTTAGTGATTTGCGAGCCTCCTTTTATTATCCACACAAGGACCATTTATTTCTTATCTGTCCTTTTAAAGAATCGTTCATTTATATATGAGTTTGCTGCTATTGCTCGACTCTTTTTAAATCATATACTTCATAACTTGACCTACTATTCAAATTTCAAAAGTTATAATTTAACTTATAGTCTCTTCAATCTATAAATTAAAAAAAAACTTGAAAGAATATATTGTATATACCAATAAATTTATAATAAAGTTTATATAAAATAAACTAGTTAAATCTTTCAAAGTTCTAATTTTAGCTCTTTCTCGTCATGAATTGATACATAATGACGTGAATACCAAGTTACAGAAAAAAAAATCCATCATGTGAAGTTCAATACTCTTATGAAATGTGACGTGCTATGTACGAAATCCAAAACAATATGCAAGTATTTTAATTAGACCTAGGGTTTGAAAGAACAAGCCAACCTACAAATGGTTATGGTTAATATGGTTCTTACAGAGATAAGAAAGGAGGGGATTAATTTATTGACACAACCATGACATGTATATTTAGGAAAAGTAATTCTATATATGTTGTTTTTAAATTTGTTATATACTTATAGAAGTATTTTAGTTTCTAAACTACTTATACTTATGATTTTATTCGGTTTTTTAAAACGGTAGTGAACCAGTAACAAATCCATCTAGGTACGAGAATATTGTCATTTCGGTTATACAGAAACCTCCTCAACAGTGAAATGAGCATATTTATTTTTATATTATATTTATTTATTTATTTTGAACGTCCAACGAATCCTCCAAATGGCTATTGGCCAAATTCACCTCATAGGATACACTCGCCTTCAGAACCGGGGAAAACCCTCACCCAGGGCCAAAGCCCGTGAACACTCGCAGAAACTAAATGCTGGGGGAAGGAATTAAACTTGAGTCACTTGGTACACCAAGTCTCTCCCACTCCACCACTAGCTCATTGACAATTTATTTATTTATTTATTTACACTACAAATACAATCAGGGGGAATAGTGCTAGGCGGTAGCCTGGCACTTACCCATTGGTCCAGTCAAATTATAATTTTGCCACGTTTAAATTTACAGTTTTGTCATTGGTTTTGTTATTTTTTTCCTCTTAGTCAAATTACGATTTTGCACTTGGTTGAAATTTACAGTTTTGCCATGGTTTTAAAAAAAAATTCTGTCAAATTATGATTTTGCCCTCATTGTGAAATTATATTCATGCCATGGTTTTAATATTTTTTTGAACAAAAGTAGGTATTGTTTTTTTTAATTGGTTGACTCGGTGTAATTTTTATTCGTGTCAGGTGGCTGCTTGGCACATGCTCAATTGTCCTAGCAAATTACAATTTTGCTCCCAGTTTAAGATTTAGTATTTCCCAAGGTTGGAGAACTCGCTAGTCGATAGTCGGCCGGTGAAGTGGGGACTATCGACTACTCGGGATTAATAGGATAATCGGATCGGGTTTTTTAATGTAATTTTCAGTTTTATGTATACACATTTTTATAGGTAAATATTTCAAGTAGCTAGGTTTTAAATCTTACTCAACTCATTTATCTAAGTAAACATGATTAATTGTTGGAATTCATATGATTTGGTAGGAAACTGACCGGAATTTAGAGGTTTTGGCCGGAATATACATGTTTTGCTGGAATCGTCGTCGTTTGGCTGGCCTAGTCGGACCTAGTCGTGCCTAGTCGGACCTAGTCGGTTAATGGACCGATTTAAGAAAAACTACTCAGTAACTGGACGACTAGCGATTAATCGACGACTAATCGTCGCCTAGTCCGATTTTTACACACTGTTATTTCCATCGTTTTAGTTTTCTTTAGAAAAGTATGGTAATGTTTTGTTTTAATTGGTTGACTCAATGTAAATTTTTTTGAGATCATGTTATGAGTAGTATGTACAAGTAACCGAAACACAGACGTACATGTTATGTGAGAGAACTATTCGGCTTAATGACCCACAACGCGGGCGGTGCAAAAACTAGTTTACTTTATAGTTCAAGGTAATCATTATGATAAGAATCATAGTGTAAGTCTATATAATAAATGATGAAGTACAATTCAAACCCTAGAAAAGGTTGGAAGTGGTCTAGGTTAAGAGAAAACTATTCGACTTAATGCCCCGCAACATGGGCGGGGCAAAAACTAGTTTACTTTATAGTTCAAGGAAATCGTTATGATAAGAATAATTGTACAGGTTTATATAATAAATGAGGAATTGTAACACTCTAATCCCTTTCAAATTATAATCTTAATTAAATGCGGATAAATTGGTCCCAAATTTCTTTTTTATCTTTAATTTGAAAACTTAGAGCTTACACATCTGGGATAAATGATAACCTAGACGAACCGACTAAAAGGGTTATTACACAATTAAATTATAGTCGAAGACAATAAGGTTTTATACTGTAACACCTCGTAAAAACCCGTCCTATAAAATTCCGACATGTGTCCCGCTAAAACTCGTATGCCACGTGATAAAACAAGAGGGACCGAATGCGTCGTACGTTATTTTATAACCTTTGAACGACAATTTAATAGTTAAGGGACTAAAAGTGTCAACATGCTAAAACTAAGCCTCTGAGTGACCTTTTAACGAACCGAGAGTCTTATGATGTTAGTCATACTCTTATGTGTGCCTAATATGGGCCTAAGATGCTTTATGCACTAATTATAACGTTTCACGCAAGTTTGGAAGTCCAGGGGCTATTCCTGACAAACTCGGAAACTTTCTGATCCTCATATTTTGAATACGGACTTTATATACAAATCCAAATATGTATATACAATAAAATATTGTGGTTTATTGATAAGGATGTGAAGATGTCCTCCGTTGCAAAATTTCGATCGTTTTCGTGTTCGTTAAAGCGTTTACCATTTTTGCGAAACGCGCAACCGTACAACCGATAGAACTGACATCCGTGATATTTCCGGACAAAATCCAAGTCACTTATGCCTTAACACCCTTATTAAGCCTAGAAATTAGGTTGAAAGGGGTTACAGGTGACCAAACGCGACGAAACAAAGTCCAGGGACCAAAATTTAAAATTTTGAGAAATGGTCACCCCCGCGTGTCGCGCGGGAACATGTTGTTCCCTCGCGTGGCGTGACGGCATGCGTTTCACAGAATTCTGCATGCCAGCTGCAGCCTGCAGCCTTGGCCACCACTCAAATCACTTCAGCACCTAGATTTCAAAACCATGGTCTCATGTATGGTATTTGACACCTCATAAGACACTTGTTCACCTCTAGGATGCATGTACAACACTTGTCTTGATCCTCATCAACCTCCTACTCCATAAATTGAAGCTTGATTCATCCACCAAAGGACTTGCATGTTCTTAAAATTCACTCTATCAATTCATTGCAAGTTCCAGAGCTTCAAGGATCTTCAAATCCACTATAAATTCGTGCTAGGACATTTTGTAAGTGTTCTTAATCCTCCTTTTTCATTTCATCATCCATTTGAGCTAAAAGTCAAGTTCGTTGTAAAAGTACTTTGACTTTGAGCTTAAATCTCTATAGTCCAGCCATGGATCGATTCAAACATGGCTGCGTGACCATAATGAAGTAGGTATTAATCCCCCAAGAGGGCACCTCCTAATTACCACGCTTGCATGACCGATTGATGAGTGAAACTTATTCATAAAAAGTCAAACTGGGTCAGGTTTGGTAATAAACGCATAACTATTAACATGCATCTCATAAAATCTGTTTTATCACTCTAATAACTTGGTAATAATTATAAGAACATGTGGGAACATGTTCAGCTCGTCAAATCCAGGTCGAAGGTCGGTTCGCAACCGAAAGTCGCAAAGTTTGACTTCTGCTTTGACTTTCAGTTCTGACCCAATTTAGAGGCTTTCAAGGCCGATTCTATGTTGCATTGTGATCCTTATATGAAGTAGTATAATCCTCTGAGGTCATACTACATGATCATAATCATATTCCGAGTTATGCGCAAGTTTCATCAATATGCTAAATATGACTACTTCGCCCTTTTTGCGTAAAATGAGATTTAAACCAAAAACGACCACACTAACAAGTTACCTACTGTTATGATGACTTTTTGACTTACATGCAAGTCATTAAATTGGTCATAATCTGCGTTTTTCCTAAAAATCGCAAATCAAGCTTTTAAAGGACCGAAATGCCCTTTTCGGCAAATAAATTATTTTAAACGTAACTCCTACGATAAAATACTTTACCAACCGGTGTTATACTATATTTAGGATTATTTGGGATACTAAATCAGTTTATGAACTGAGTTTATGTAAAGGTTCTTGCATGGTGTCGATAAATGACGATAATGCCCTTACGGTGTATAAAATAAGTTTTAAAGATATTTTCTCAACCAAACCTTTTACCTACTGACTTTATATATTAAATAAATTATTTTGGTTGTATAGACCTAATCAAAACAGTAACTTTTCTTAAACATCGATTTAAATCGTCATTTAGCGACTTTATCGCCTTTTCGATGCATAGTATGGGTTAAAACCACGTCTAAGGATCAAGACTTGTTATCTAATGATTTTAAAACTACTTAAATATTTTTATAGTAGGTGCAAGCTATAAACTCAGATTTCCAAATTAGTCTTCAAATCTATGTGTAAAATGACCAAAATGCCCTTTCGGGGCATAGTTTGGTCTTTAATTATAAACCACACATATATTTGATACCCTACTGATATAACATCATAAAGTAACTATTTTTATAAATAAGTATGACCATAACATTAGATTATTCACCAACTTCTTTTTATGAATCGTAAAATGACCAAAACGCCCTTGTGAGGCATTATTGATTTTAAAACTATAACGGACATACAAGTTGATGTTCTACTGATATTGAAACTTGTTTAAAGTATATTGGCATATGGAAATCTTTCATGACTCATCTGGTTATCCGGTATCGCTTATATACGTACGGTTAAGCCTACGAGACTAGTTTACGTAGTTTAACCGAAACGAGTTTAACCTTATCATTTTTACCTCAAAATTCTAGAATGTTAATAGTTTACCCATATTTTACAAGTCTTAGTACTCGTTGGGTTTAAACTACATTCTGTTCAGGTCCCCGCTTAATCAAGCATATCGTACCATTCTTAATATTTTAAACTAGTCGATCCAAGTCAATGACTTAAATAAGATCCCCTGGCATTCTAATTGGTTATATATACCATCATTCCAGACTAGGGCCTTCTGGTAAATTGTACCTACGCTTAATTATATTTCTTATTTAAAAGGACTTGCTAAGCTCAGGTAAATACTCTTAACCTATTTTCCCCTAAACGGGCTTGGGATACGGTAAAATATTTACCGCATGGTCGGGTATGGGATTCATATGACCTGTGTCGGGAAATTCAAATAACCCGTTTTAATTCGTATTGCTTGAACAAAACATTGGGGGTTAATGCGATCGTGTCCTGGATATCCTTGACTCATTTAATTGCAAATGGCCATGACCTAAGCACGGGGTGTAGGCATACACCTGACAGATGCGAAATGGTTTAAATAAACGATATATACCCAATCCGGGTGTTCCTAATAAAGGAATAAATTATAATTTACAACCAATTAGAGGTTTTCCCAATAAGGGAATAGGTGGTGTGTCGGTTAATCATGAACCGGCATAGTTTACGTCCCCGTATGTACGTCAAGTTATGTAAAACTGATAACATGAGATATAGTTTGTCCCAAGTTATTTATAAAACATATGTACCAATGTGTACATAAAAATGATTTCAAAATGTTTTCAAAATGAGTCGGTTGAGTGTATTTACCAGTGAAAATTGACGTATTTTCAAAACAATTAAACTACAGGTATAAATACTAATAGGCCGGAAGTTGCTCAGTAGCAACATAAGAGGATCTTGCAAATCCTTAGATGTGCCAAGTGTGTTAATCATCTTTTGTACATTTTTGATCCGCTGTGGATCTTTGTTACGAGCCATTTATTTTAAATATTTCGGTTTGTAATGATATTTATAATCCAAGACTTCCGCTGTGCTATTCTGTATTATTTGGTTATGATGACATCAACACATGTCACGATACTCTCCATCTGGGCCCACCGGGATTGTGTTGGAAATACGGGGTGTGACAGGTTGGTATTCAGAGCCAACGTTTGAGTGAATTAAACACTAGCCTTTTTGTGTTTAATCTCAAATGACACAGTAGCATATTCCTTATACCTTCCAGTCTAGACTTAACATAGGAATACTATCATCCCTGTCAAATTGCATTGTGCTTCAATTTTATGTATTTCAGAAATAGTCGCCAAGCAAGGAAGCCGTTGGTGAAGAATTCTTCTCATCCGAAGCCATGGAATGCTATGTTTCGTACCACGATTAAGATAAGCGTGCGATCGATTGGAGAAAAGATTTTTATAAACTTATTCCTAAATCTAAACCCATTGAAACCTTAAACCAGACTTCAGAGTCCACATCGGAGGTCCCTGAGACTCAAATTTTGAAGTCTGCATATGTGGAGTTCATACCAGAGGTCCCTGAGTCTCCAACTTCTAAGATAATATCGGTGGATACTTATAACCCATATTTCTTACATCCAAGTTTTGGAATTCTAGACTCGGATTATACTTGCCAAACTCCAATCCGTGATCTATTTGATTCTTAAAACCTTGAATCCTTGGATTCTATTTCTTCATCAAATCCCGATTTTGGAAAACTCACATTACCAACTAACCTTTAGTGTTAGTACCTATGCAAATAACCATAAAGAGAAATATCAGGAATAAATCAAAAGAGGCACAAGAGACTCCTTCTTTCAATCGGTCTCATTTTCATTTGAGTCCTTAAGAGGACATGTCCCTTCTATTTAGTCCCTGCATGGGCATTTGTTTGTTTAGTCCTTTTGTGGAACATTATTTATTTAGTCCCTTCATGGACATGTTTATTTCATTATGGTCCCTTCGTGGATATGGTATTTCTTATAGTTCCTTTGTGGACTTATATATTTCCTTTTGCCCTTGTGTGGACTTGTATTGTTTCTAAGTCCCTGTGTGGATAAGATTAATATTAAAAGTCCTATTCAAGGCACTATTGTGAATTCCTAATGATTATTGGAAAGATTTGAAATTTATTATCATCTATTAATTACATTCTTTGCTTAAGCGATCGCCTCGATTTTAATTCAAACTTTATTGATCCGCGATATGATTCAAAAAGATCTTCTTGATGGTTTACCCCAGCCAAGTGACAAGTTCACGTTAATTGGAAAATTTAATAGTAGTTAAGATGAATAACCTTCTACCAAGATAGTTAAGAAAGATTATTCATTCTATCCAGAGGTGGTGGACTATGTTCAAGCCTCCAAGCTTTTATGATCAATGCGATCATGGCTACATTGTTAAACCATTAAGACAAAATTATTCCTTTTTAGCATTCAAGTAATGTTAATACTCCTGGCGGTGTGACTTGAGGAACCACACTAGTCGTCTTGGTGAAGGACTATGTCCAAACCTTATAGCTTACGTGATCGAATTTGATCCCAACATATATCATCAATACGATGATCATAATTTAACATCCATTAGTGATGTAGTGCCTACGGGCCATAAATTAACATCCAATAGTGATGTAAGTGCCTACGGGCCATAATTTAGCATCCATTAGAGATGTAGTGTCTACGGACCATGATTTAACATCCATTAGTGATGCAATGCCATTGAGCTATGACTTAACATCCATTAGAGGTGTTTCGCCTATAGGCTATATATATATATTATATCGTCCATTTGAGACATTGACAATTATGATCTTCTATGATTCCCTGTCTAAGGTGGTGAGCTATGCTCAAGCCTTATAGTCTATATGATCAGGGCGATCATGACTAATATCATCCATACAATAATCATATCATTAACATCCTTAGTGATGTTATGCCTACATTATACTGTATCATCAATAAGACAATGACAGTTGTGACCATTATGGTTCCTGTCCAAGGTGTTGGGCCATGCCTAAGCCTCATAGTCAATATGATCAATACGATCGTGACTACTATCATCAGTGTGATGACTATTATTTTAACATCCTTTTCGAAATATCAATTGATCCGCCTAGGGCCATATAATATCGTCATTCATGACAACGACAGTTGTGATCTATGACTCCCTATCCAAAGGTTATGATCTATGTTCAAACCTTAAAGCCTCTTAATCAATAAGATTGGGCTTATATATATCTTATTATATTCCTATGAAACGGCCTTTGTGCCATATTCTTTGTCTTTCATGACAAGGCATTTTATGCCATATTACCTAATGCCCTTCATGAACAGCCCTTGTGCGAGATTTATATGTCCTTTTGTGACAAGGCCTTAGTGCCAAATCTACATGTCCATTAGTGACAAGGCCTTTTATGCCATATCTATATGTCCTTAGTGACAAATCTGTTCGTGCCTTATCCATATGTCCTTTAGGGACAAGGTCTTTTCTTTTAGCCAAATTTTAAGTCCTTGTGACAAGTTTACGAGTTGCTTAATTTGTCACTACAGCAAAGAAAGATGTGACTTTATGATCCACTGTCTGACACTTCTGGACTATGTCCGATCTTTATCAATACCTATGATTGTCCTTTGAAACCTAGGTTATGTATATATATACTAGACATTCATTTAAGAGGCCTAACATTTGTGACCTTGAACACACTGATTCAAAAGGCAAAGGATTTATATACCTAATTTAAAGCCAATATGGTTTAGTGGTACCATGGGAATATACAATGAGTCATCAAATGCAAAAGACCAGCTAATAAAATATAAATTGGTGAATTATGCCAAACAGGTCAATATGGCAAATTCTGGGTAGAATGATAGTAAGCTAAATGATGATAATGTTGAGGACAACATTGTCATAAGTAAGAAGGACTTACAAGCTTTAATTGCCACGGAAGTAGGCAAGGCTATGAACGCCTATACTGAAAGGCAACAGGAGTCGAGTGCATCTCGCTCCAAGCATTTATCGAAACACTCATCTATACCTGTTCGAATCCAAGGAATAGCGAGGTACACCCCTAAAATTGTAAGGAGTAAGACTGAAAGACAGGAGCATCAAGATAGTATCAATAAGGATGAGTGTTCATACAAGTATTTCGCATCCTGTAAGCCCCGTGATTTTGATGGGGAAAAAGGGGCGATGGAAGCCTTAAGATGGTTAGATGAAATGGAAATTGTTGTTGAGATCAGCGACTGTGCTAATGAGAATATTGTAAAGTTTGTTTCACAATCGTTTAAGGGCGATGCCCTAATCTGGTGGAAGACTATGATACAATCTGCTGGAAAGGTCCATCTGTATAATTTAAGTTGGTCCAAATTTGTGGACCTGATTAAAGAAACTTATTGTCCACCTCATGAGTTGGAAAGGATAGAAACGGATTTCTTATCTCTAGTAATGAAAAATTTGGATTGTCGGAAGTATGTGACCGACTACAACTCCTTATCTAGGTTAGTACGATACCTAGCATCCCCTGAGCCCAAACGCATTGCGCGATTTATTGGTGGCTTAGCGCCAGAAATTAACGAAATGGTAGGGCTTCAAATCTAGCACATGTAGGTCTGCTGTAGACTTAGCTCTGACTCTCACTCAGGATTTAGTAAGACAAAAATCAGTCAAAGCTGAGACTGATGGAAAAAGAGAAAGGGAGGAAGATAACCCCAGAAATCTAAGAAAAAGGGCAAATATAGAATCAATAAGAGTCAACATGAGTCTGATAAAAAGCCTACGTGCGACACCTGCAACAGAAAGCACTGGGGACAGTGTCGAACAAACCAAAATCCAAAGCAATGTGGCATCTGTAAAAGAACTGGTCATCAGTCCATGAATGTAGGAACATGGAGAATGCAAATTGTTTCAGCTGTGGCGAGAAAGGCCACATTAGTACGAATTGCCCTAAAGCTGCTAAAGAAGGTGCAACTAAGTCGGGAGAAGCTAAGAAAGGAAATGCCTGAAATTTGCCTAAGGAGTGCCATAAGCAGTAAAAATCAATAGTGTCACAGGTACATTCCTTATCATTAATCAAGGATATGTTTTCTAAGAGTCCTGTTTTAATTTAGGCATTAATAAGTCTTTCATAAACCATAAGTCCAGAAAACTTTTATATATATATTCATGAGAACTCCAGATATTAAGTATAAGGTAGAACCTACTGATGAAACCTTAGAAATCGCTTCTTTTTATGGATGCTCTTATCCATAAAAATCAGTCATGCTCTTCCTTCGGTTGAAGTACGACGAATTTTTATTATTATTATTTATTATTTAAATTATATTATTTTTTATTATTCTCATTTACTTCTATCGACTGTGAATACAAACTAGCATGATAAAAGCGCCATATGATAATTGGCAGTACCTTAGTGTGTTCCATAGATTGCTTTCATGCCTGATCAACATGAAGGTTTAATGCATGGAACCACTAGAATCTCCCAACAATCATATTGTACTAAGATCAGCTGTATTGGTATTCAAGAAGATATTCCCTATGAAAACGCCTGAGTAGATGCCTCTACTCAAGGCATCCAAGTATTCGAAAGGAGTGCGCCTTTTACATAATTGGAGACGTTAGATGAACCAAAGGATCATATTAAGGCTATCTCTAATATCCTTGAATATCTGATATTTTCTTTGATAAACTATCGGTTTACCTCCTCGATAAGCAAGTGGAGTTAAGATTGACATTTTACTAGGAGTTGCACCTGTTGCAAAAGCTCCTATATCGACTAACACCATTGAAAATAGAATAAATTAGATCCCAATTGAATGGAATTCTGAAGAAAGGCTTGTACAGCCTAGTTCGTCACTTTAGGAGTTTCGATATTGCTTATTAAGGAAGACGGTTCAATGCGGATATGATTGATTACCGCAAGATTAAACAAGGTAACGATCAGGAATCGTTAACCGTGGCCAGGATTGATGATTTGTTCAACCAACTACAAGAGTTAGATACTTCTTTAAGATTGATTGGATAGTAGTTGGAATAACCATCTCACCCCAGTTAAGTTCTCCTATACTATTAATTGTTATATTAGTATCAAGGCGGCTCCCTTGGACGCCTTGTATTGGGAAAAAGGTCAAACGCCCATTTGATTGGCATAAGTTGGGAAGACCCAACTAACAAGACCTAAGGGTGTCTTGGAAACCATGGATAAGATAATACAAATCCAAGATTTGTCTCAAAACTATTGGAAAGCGACAGAAGAACTTCATTGACGAGAGTCATAAACTTATTTAGTTCCCAATAAGGGACAAGGTGCTATCGAAGATATCACCCTGGAAAGGTGTGATATGTTTCAGTGAAGAGAGCAAGATAAGTCTTAGATATATGGGACCATTCGAGGTGATCGGATGTGTCGAGTCTCTAGCTTATAAGCTAACTTACTTGAGGAGTCCAGTGGAATTCACAATGTGTTCCGCAAATGCAACTTAAAGAAATGTTTAGCTAATGAGTTGCTAGCTATGTCACATAATGGTGTGCAAATAAATGAGAGCCCATGGCTTTGCTGGGAAACCGGAATCAATTGAAGATCGATAAGATAAAATCTTTGAAGGAAACACGTGCCTATTATAAAGGCCAAACAGGAAGTCTGTAGAAATCCCGAGTGCATGTGAGGTCAAGTCCACTATGCGACAATAAAACTTCTAACTTTTGAATAAAATCTCGAGGTCGAGATTTCTTTTAAGGGGGTGAGGATGTAACACCTCGTAAAAACCTTGTCCTATAAAATTCCGACACGTGCCCCGCTAATACTCGTATGCACGTGCTAAAACGAGAGGGACCGAATGCGTCGTACGTTATTTTATAACCTTTGAACGACAATTTAATAGTTAAGGGACTAAAAGTGTCAACATGCTAAAACTAAGCCTCTGAGTGACCTTTTAACGAACCGAGAGTCTTATGATGTTAGTCATACTCTTTTGTGTGCCTAATATGGGCCTAAGATAGCTTTATGCACTAATTATAACGTTTCACGCAAGTTTGGAAGTCCAGGGGCTATTCCTGACAAACTGCGGAAACTTTCTAATCCTCGTATTTTGAATACGGACTTTATATACAAATCCTAATATGTATATACAATAAAATCTTGTGTTTTATTGATAAGGATGTGAAGATGTCCTCCGTTGCGAAATTTCGATCGTTTTCGTGTTCGTTAAAGCGTTTTACGCATTTTTGCGAAACGCGCAACCGTACAACCTAACGAACCGACATACGTGATATTTCCGGACAAAACCCCAAGTCACTTATGCCTTAACACCCTTATTAAGCCTAGAAATTAGGTTGAAAGGGGTTACAGGTGACCAAACGCGACGAAACAAAGTCCAAGGACCAAAATTGAAAATTTTGAGAAATGGTCACCCCCGCGTGTCGCGCGAGGAACATGTTGTTCCCTCACGTGGCGTGACGGCATGCGTTTCGCAGAATTCTGCATGCCAGCTGCAGCCTGCAGCCTTGGCCACCACTCAAACCACTTCAGCACCTAGATTTCAAAACTATGGTCTCATGTATGGTATTGGACACCTCATATGACACTTGTTCACCTCTAGGATGCATGTCCAACACTTGTCTTGATCCTCATCAACCTCCTACTCCATAAATTGAAGCTTGATTCATCCACCAAAGGACTTGCATGTTCTTGAAATTCACTCTATCAATTCATTGCAAGTTCCAGAGCTTCAAGGATCTTCAAATCCACTATAAATTCATGCTAGGACATTTTGTAAGTGTTCTTAATCCTCTTTTTTCAATTCATCATCCATTTGAGCTAAAAGTCAAGTTCGTCGTAAAAGTACTTTGACTTTGAGCTTAAATCTCTATAGTCCAGCCATGGATCGATTCAAACCTGGCTACGTGACCATAATGAAATAGGTATTAATCCCCCAAGAGGGCACCTCCTAATTACCACGTTTACATGACCGATTGACGAGTGAAACTTATTCATAAAAAGTCAAACTGGGTCAGGTTTGGTAATAAACGCATAACTAGTAACATGCATCTCATAAAATCTATTTTATCACTCTAATAACTTGGTAATAATTATAAGAACATGTGGGAACATGTTCAGCTCGTCAAATCCAGGTCTAAGGTTGGTTCACAACCGAAAGTCGCAAAGTTTGACTTCTGCTTTGACTTTCAGTTCTGACCCGATTTAGAGTCTTTCAAGGCCAATTCTAAGTTGCATTATGATCCTTATATGAAGTAGTATAACCCTTTGAGGTCATACTACATGATCATAATCATATTCCGAGTTATGCGCAAGTTTCATCAATATGCTAAATATGACTACTTCACCCTTTTTGCGTAAAATGAGATTTAAACCAAAAACGACCATACTAACAAGTTACCTACTATTATGATGACTTGTTTGACTTACATGCATGTCATTAAATTGGTCATAATCTGCGTTTTTCCTAAAAATCGATCAAGCTTTTAAAGGACCAAATACCCTTTTCGGCAAATAAATTATTTTAAACGTAACTCCTACAATAAAATACTTTACCAACCGGTGTTATAATATATTTAGGATTATTTGGGATACTAAATCAGTTTATGAACTGAGTTTATGTAAAGGTTCTTGCATGGTGTCGATAAATGACGATAATGCCCTTACGGTGCATAAAATAAGTTTTAAAGATATTTTCTCAACCAAACCTTTTACCTACTGACTTTATATATTGAAAAAAATTATTTTGGTTGTATAGACCTAATAAAAACAGTAACTTTCCTTAAACATCGATTTAAATCGTCATTTAGCGACTTTATCGCCTTGTCGATGCATAGTATGGGTTAAAACCATGTCTAAGCATCAAGACTTGTTATCTATGATTTTAAAACTTACTTAAATATTTTTACAGTAGGTGCAAGCTATAAACTCAGATTTCCAAATAAGTCTTCAAATCTATGTGTAAAATGACCAAAATGCCCTTTCGGGACATAGTTTGGTCTTTAATTATAAACCACACATATATTTGATACCCTACTGATATAACATCATAAAGTAACTATTTTTATAAATAATGTATGACCATAACATCAGATTAGTCACCAACTTCTTTTTATGAATCGTAAAATGACCAAAACGCCCTTGTGAGGCATTGTTGATTTTAAAACTATAACGGACATACAAGTTGATGTCCTACTGATATTGAAACTTGTTTAAAGTATAGTGGCATATGGAACTCTTTCATGACTCATCTGGTTACCGGTATCGCTTATATACGTACGGTTAAGCCTACGAGACTAGATTACGTAGTTTAACCGAAACGGGTTTAACCTTATCATTTTTATCTCAAAATTCTAGAATGTTAATAGTTTACCATATTTTACAAGTCTTAGTACTTGTTGGGTTTAAACTACATTCTGTTCAGGTCACCGCTTAATCAAGTGTATCGTACCGTTCTTAATATTTTAAACTAGTCGATCCAAGTCAATGACTTAAATAAGATCAGCTGGCATTCTAATTGGTTATATATACCATCATTCCAGACTAGGGCCTTCTGGTAAATTGTACCTACGCTTAATTAGTTGGATACGGCTATGCTTATTATATTTCTTATTTAAAAGGACTTGCTAAGCTCAGGTAAATACTCTTAACCTATTTCCCCTATACGGGCTTGGGATACGGTAAAATATTTACCTCATGGTCGGGTATGGGATTCGATGACCTATGTGTCAGGAAATTCAAATAACCCGTTTTAATTTGTATTGCTTGAAAAAACATTGGGGGTTAATGCGACCGTGTCCTGGATATCCTTGACTCATTTAATTGCAAATGGCCATGACCTAAGCACGGGGTGTATGCATACACCTGACAGATGTGTAACGGTTTAAATAAACGATTTATGCCCAATACGGGTGTTCCTAATAAAGGAATAAATTATAATTTACAACCCATTAAAGGATTTTCCCAATAAGGGAATAGGTGGTGTGTCGGTTAATCATGAACCTGCATAGTTTCCGGTCCCCGTATGTACGTCAAGTTATGTAAAACTGATAACATGAGATATAGTTTATCCCAAGTTATTTATAAACATATGTACCAATGTGTACATAAAAATGATTTCAAAATGTTTTCAAAAGGAGTCGGTTGAGTGTATTTACCAGTGAAAACTGCGTATTTTCAAAACAATTAAACTACAGGTACAAATACATAAATAGGCCGGAAGCTGCTCAGTAGCAACATAAGAGGATCTTGCAAATCCTTAGATGTGCCAAGTGTGTTAATCATCTTTTGTACATTTTTGATCCGCCTGTGGATCTTCGTTACGAGCCATTTATTTGAAATTAATATTTCGGTTTGTAATGATATTTATAATCAAAGACTTCCACTGTGCTATTCTGTATTATTTGGTTATGATGACATCAACACATGTCACGATACTCTCCATCTGGGCCCACCGGGATTGTGTTGGAAGTACGGGGTGTGACATATACATATATATTTGTCACGCGTGATCATATTTTATCTTTTCGAGAAGATGTTCCCAAGGAGGTGGCGGTTTAAGAGTGTTCGGTTCTTCACGTGCTTGATCGTTCGTCCGGTACTAGCCCTTGTATAAGCCTGTCATAAACACCAAAAACAATTAGTGTTTATATTTCTTTTGTTTAACGAAACGAAAATGATAAATAAAATGTTTGAACAACTGGGTTCTGTCGCACGAAACGCCTTTAGACGTCGCATGTCGTGACAGTTAATAAGTGCACTTGGGAGTGTGACTTTACCCATGTGCACTTTATGAAGTACACACTTTACTGAAATATGCACTTTGCACTTTGTTGAAGTGTTCACTTTACAAAACTGTGCACTAACCTGTGCACTTTACTAAATAGTGCATTGTGCACTATTGCACTAACCTGTGCACTTTACTAAATTGTGTACTAACTTGTGAACTTTGCTAAATGTGCACTAACCTGTGTTCTTTACTAAATTATGCACAAACCTGTGCGCTTTGTTAAATTGTGCACTATACACACAACCTGTGCTCTTTACTAAACTATGCAATAACCTGTGCGCTTTGCTAAATTATGCACTATGCACTAACCTATACTCTTTACTAAATTGTACACCAAATTTTGCTTTGTGCACTAACATGTGCACTTTACTAAACTATACACTAACCTGTGCACTTTGCTAAATTGTGTATTGTGCACTATGCTAAATTGGGCACTGGCTTTGTGCACTTTGCTAAACTATGCACTAACATGATAGCACTGTGCACGGACCTGTACGCTTTGTTAAACTTTGCACTGACTTGTGCACTTTCCTAAACTATGCACTGACATGTGCACTTTGTTAAATTGTGCACCGTGCACTGACCTGTTTAGGTCTGAACTTGTTAGTTCCCGGACCATTCTTTTGGTTCGGTGTGTTAACTCAAACTCATTGTCTGAGGACATTTTAGCCCTTTTTCAAATCGGAAAACTTTAATAAGTTTAAATGAAAACTAGTGGGCACATTCAGCTCATTATCTCATCTAGATTTATTATGTCCCTAAGGACATAAATGTTTCCAATGGTTTAGTGATTTAAAATCCATTTGGTCGTAAATCGCATCATAATCGTGTTCTTGGCTCTAAAGGTCGTTTTAACCAAATACTAGATATACCTCACTTGAGTTAATCTATTTGCCACATCTGGCCCAATTGCCTTTCGTCGGGCCATAAGCTCCTCCTGAAAGCATAATCTTTTATACATACCTGGAGCGGTCAAAACCATTGACTCGTTATCCATACCTTGCGACTTTTATTTCTTTCCAATTCATGGTAATGCATACCCATGCATTATGCATACATATAAGCACAAATTTAACAAAACAAAGCGTTAAATACCGGGTTCAAATGGCGATCACCATTTGACCCGTATGGCCGTTTGTCCTTTTGACCATTTTTTGTTCGCGTCAGCAAGTGCTTATTATCAAAATTACCTTTTTACTTGTTGACCCGTTTAGTGTGCGTCAGCAAGTGTTTATCATAAAAAATTCTTTTTACTTTACTTGTTTGACCCATTTGGTTCGCGTCAGCAAGTGCTTATTACCAAAATTCACCTTTTTACATGTTTTACTCGTTTAGTAAACGTCAACAAGTGTTTTTATTTTGAAATTTCATTGGTTTACCACCATAAATTATTTTTACTCTTTCGACCAATTTTGGTTCGTGCCAAAGGTTGTATTTTGAAAATTCCTTGTTTAATCACTAATACGCCATTACTTTTCATTTTGTTCGTTTAACCCGTTATGGCTCACACCATAGGGCCCCGTTTCTAAAATTCATTAAGTTAATAACCAATATGTGGTTACTTGTCATTTTACTCGTTCTGACCCGTTATGGTTTACACCGTAGGTTCCTATCTTTTGACATTATCGTTTACTACCAAAATATAGTTTCGTCATAACTTTATCCATTTTGACCCGTTTTATGGTTTATACCATGTGTAACACCCCAAAAACGGGTTTGGTAATCGAACCACGTTAATATTAAATAACGGGCAAAGTACCGTTAGCGGTAAAAGTGGACCCATAAATAAAATAACTAGGAACAAATTAACCTAGTTAGTAACTTGTATATAGTTAATAAAACAATGGGTAATAGCCCTATCTAATAAAAAAATATATATATGTAAACTTGGGGGACCAAAGTTGTCAAAATGGAAACTAGCAATTTATAAACAAAAATTTAAACACAACAAACATAATAAGTGTGTGTGTAGAACGATCATAAGGAGAAGAAAAGGGGAAACCCTAGTTCAAGCTTAATCTACCAAATTGAAGATCAATTCGAGACCCAAATCAGTGCATGAACGCATTTTAATGATCACCTAGACAAGGGGGTCATAAGGTATGTCTTAAAACCTAGATTAGTGAAAGTTGCAATTTGAGACAAGTAAATTACTTACAATTAGAGTATTGGGTGATGTCACACCCCGATTTCCACGTATAACCTGGTGGGGAGTATCGTGACGTAGTTAATATCATCATAGTCAATTATACACAGTTATAACACAGCGGAAGGCTTGGAATAAAATTACTATTACAACCCAAAAGTTCAAAGTACGAATAAAATAATATACAGACGGTTGTAAAAAGGATCCACAGGCGGATCTACAAATGAATACATAAAACTGAGTTCCACAGACTTAAGGCATCTAGGGATTTGCAAAGTCCTCTTATTATGCCAAGTAGCTCCAGCCTATTTCATGAGGTACCTATCACTTAGTCTCTGGAAAATACGTCATTTTTCACTGGTAAATACAAATAACTGACTCATTTTGTAAACCTTTGAAAATGTTAATTCAGGTGCACAAGGCACAAAATCTTTTATAACTTGCGACAATTATATTTATAATCTTGTATACAGTTTTACATGTTTGTCATACTTTTGGGGCCAATTCAGAAAACAGTCATGATTAACTGACTCACCACTTATAGAACCCACAAAGGAGTTATTTCCCAACCTTATGGGTGTTTTATTTAGCATTTTTCATCTGTCAGGTGTATGCCTACACCCCGTGTATAGGTTGTGGCCATTAATAACTTAAATGAGCCGAGGATATCTAGGACATGGTCGTTAACCCCCAAAGCTTATGTTATCAAACAAAACAGATTAAAACGGGTTATGCGGATTTATTAATCACAATCTGAGTAAATGATCCCATACCCGACCAAGCGGCAATAATTTACCGTATCCCAAGCCCGTATAAGGAAAATAAGTTAAATGTATTTACCTGAGTTTATGTGTAAGCACTACTCAGCCGTATGATACTTAAGACCGTATGAAGGTATCTTCTACCGGGCTACCTAATATGTAAAGAAGGTTTTATTAACCTATTAGAATACTAACGGGTCTTTATTTAAGTCGAGGACTTAGACCGGTTAGCCTAAAAGATAAATCACGTTCAAAAACGCTAAAATAAGCGGTGACCGGAAAGAATGTAATTTAGACCCAACAAGTATGAAGACTTGTATAATATGCGTAAACTAAACACATTCTGGATTTTGAAGCAAAGATGCCAAGGTTAAACCCGTTCCGGTCCGTTTGTGAAAACTAGTCACATAAGCTGAACCGGACGCATAAAAGCACGTGCGGGTAACCGAACAAGACATATACAAGTTCCCTAAGTTATTATGCTCAAGATATGTTATAAAATCAGTGGGATGTCCATAAGTATGCCCCTAAAGGTCTTGAAACCGAATTAGGCCCTATAAGGGCATTTTGGTCATTTTAAGGTTTATAAAATGGGTTTACATGCAAACTAAAGTTTTGGTCATAAACATTATGTGAAAATAATTAATTCATGATATGAAATCAGTAGGATATCATACATATATGTGATTTATGATTTATGGCCAAACTATGCCCCGTAAGGGCATTTTGGTCATTTCACATATGGTTTTAGGAACTCATTTGGGATTCTGAGTTCATGTATTATCCCTACTGTAAAAATACTTAAAATCTTTTATAAATTCAGTAGGTAACAAGTCTTGGGCGCTATATATAGTTTAAAGTCAAACTATGTGCTTATTTAGCGTAAAAGTCGGTAAATGACGATAATTTCGAATTTTAAGTGATTCTGAGATTATGACCAGCTTTGATGCTTTGAAATAATTTATTTATCATAATATATCAGTAGACATAAGTTTTGCATGATATTTATATGTAAAACTCATTTAATTTGCAAAAAGGGTACTATCTTCATTTTGCAAGAACTCAAGGCTAAGGTCAGAAATAAATCTGACCCGACATCCAATAATTCCTAATTATGATATCATAACAGTGGTAAAGAGTTTTGTGTCAAAATTATGTTTTAAACATGATGTTCATGCTAAAGGGCATTCTAGTCCTTATGAAGGCATGTATTTCGCTTTTCTATATAACTTAAGTTTATGACCAGGTTTGGAGCAGCAAAATACTCTAAATATGTTTACCAATCAGTACCTAATTCGTTTGCATGACCAACTACCTTAAAAGTCTCATTTTTTACAAAAAGGGCATACTAGTCAACTTTAAGCATAATAACGGAAACAAGCATATGATCTTAGATTACTAAGTGACCAGGTAGTATAACCTCAGAGAGTTATTCTATAACATAATATGGTCACAAAAGAACCCTAAGGCATCAAGGAAATAAGCTAATTTGGGTCAGAACTGAAAGTCAAATCAAAAGTCCAGCTTTTGCGACTTTCGGTTGCGAACCGGACCTAAACTCAGAATTGTCTGGTGGAACATATTTAGACATGTTCTAATAATGTTTACCAAGTTATTAGAGTGATAAAATATGTTCTATAACTTCCACATTATCATATTTGAATTTGTTTAAAATCTGACTAGTTTGAATTTTATTATTAATTAGTTTGACCCGACAATTTACTAAGTATACGTGAGAATTAGGAGGTGCCCTTTTGAGGGATTAACACTCACCTAATTACGATCACGTAGCCATATTCGCCTCAAACAATGGCGGACCATTTAGGTCTAAGCCGAAGTCAAAGCCGTTTTGCGGCAACTTTGACTTTCGGTCTTTAAACATATGAAAACTAAACTAGAGTGGCTAAGAACCTTAACTACTGGTCCTAGCACGAAAAAATGAGCTTAAGAGAGCTTCTTTGTTGACCCAAAAGCTCCAGAGAATGAGAGGAGTGATATAATGGAAGGTGCAAGAATAAATGCCATTACAAGGCACCTATTTATAGTTCTAGGAGCCATGCTAGGATCATTCCAGGTGTATTCAGGTGTTTTATGATGCCTCCAAGTGTCCTAGAACGAGTAAGGAGCAAGAATACAGCCCTTAGTTTCGAAATGAGGCAGTTTGGAAGCATATGTGTGGAGGTCACGCCAAAATCTGCCCAGTTGCAGAGCATACGGACCGTATGGGTCTGGCCATAAGGTCTGCAAGGCCTCTGTCCAGTGAACAAAAATTTCAATTTGGCAGTTTTGGTCCCTTGACTTGCATATTCGCATTCTTGGGACTTGTAACTTGTACAAAGCCGTTATAAGCCAATATTAGGCATATGTGGGAGTATAAGTAATTATTCTACTTCTCTCGGTTCGTCGGTAGACCATCCGAAGGCACAAGTTTTGCTTGTTGACACTTTTAACCCTTAAAGTAAATCTTTCAACGGTTAGGGTTTAGGACACGTGTCTTCTCATCATTGGACACGATTTTGCGAGGTGTTACATCCTCACCCCCTTAAAAGAAATCTCGACCCCGAGTTTACTAGAATAAGTGAGGGTATTTCTGTCGCATAGTGGACTCAACCTCCCACGTATATTCAGGGCCTCTGTGGGCATCCCACTTTACTTTGACAATTGGCACTTGCTTCCTTCGAAGCTTCTTTACCTGTCGATCCTCGATCGCGATTGGTTTTTCGACAAATTTCAGGCTTTCATCTATTTGCACATCTTCATAAGGCATCACTAGTGATTCATCCACTAGACATTTCTTTAAATTACAGATGTGGAACACATTGTGAATTCCGCTAAGCTTTTGAGGTAAGTTCAACTTATAAGTCACACTACCGACACGTTCGATTATCTCGAATAGTCCAATATATCTTGGGCTTAGCTTGCCTTTCTTACCAAAACGCATCACACCTTTCCAGGGTGATACTTTCAGCAAGACCTTGTCTCCAATTTCGAATTAGAGGTTTACGCCTTTTATCTACGTAGCTCTTTTGCCTATCTCTAGCAGCCTTTAAACGATCACGGATCTGAAAAATCTTTTCTGCCATTTCTAGGACTATCTCAGGTGATAATTGGGCCTCTCCTACTTCAGCCCAACAGACGGGCGTTCTGCATCTTTGCCCATACAAAGCTTCAAAAGGCGCGGCCTGAATGCTGGTATGGTAACTGTTATTGTAGGAGAACTCAATCAAGGGGAGATGCTCATCCCAACTACCTCCTAGATCAATGACACATGCTCGGAGCATGTCTTCTAAAGTTTGAATTGTACGCTCGCTCTGTTCATCCGTCTGGGGATGGTAAGCGGTACTAAAATTTAATCGAGTGTCTAGAGATTGTTGGAAACTTTTCCAAAAATGAGAAGTATATCTAGTATCTCTATCGGATACAATAGATGTTGGTACTCCATGGAGGGACATAATCTTATCTACATAAATTGTGCCAGTTTGTCGGAGCTATGAGTCTCTTTGATGGGTAAGAATTGAGGTGACTTAGTTAATCTGCAACTATGACCCAAATTGTATCATTTCCATGTTTTGTTTTGGGTAACTTGGTGATAAAATCCATAGTTACCATTCCCATTTCCATGTGGAAGTTCCAATTGTTGTAGTAGTCCTGATGGCTTTTGGTGTTCAGCTTTAACTTGAGTGCACGTTAGACATTTAGCTACATGGGTGGCTATGGATTTCTTCAAACCCATCCACCAATAGTTTGCCCTTAAATCCTGATACATTTTGTCACTCCCAGGGTGAATCGAGTACTTTGAATTATGAGCTTCCTAAAGGATTATATCTCTAAGTCCTCCATAATTAGGAACCCAAATTCGACCATTTAGTTTGAGGATTCCATCTCCCAGGTGACAACTTCTCAAAAGTTGCTCCTAATTTTTCTTCAGGAAGGTTAACTTCCAATATTGCTTCTTTCTGTGCAGCCAATAGCTTATCGTTTAAATTATTCTTAAACTCGATGCTCTTGGCTTTAATCCGAATAGGTTTGACTTTTCCTTTCGGCTGAGTGTATCGGCGACTACATTCGCTTTGCCAGGATGGCAGCGAATCTCGCAGTCATAGTCGTTCAAAGTTTCCATCCAACGTCGTTGCCTCATATTGAGTTCTTTTTGGTTAAACAAGTGTTAGAGACTTTTGTGATCTGAGTATATCACACATTTAGTTTCATATATATAATGTCTCCATAACTTAAGTGCGAATACAACGACACCCAATTCTAGATCGTGGGTGGTGTAATTCTTTTCATGCACCTTTAGTTGTCGTGATGCGTAGGCGATTACTTTACCTCTTTGCATAAGCACACAGTCCATGTCAGTGTGCGAAGCATTACAGTAAACAACAAACTCATCTATACCCTCAAGTAAGGTCAGAACTGGAGCATTGCTCAATTTCTGTTTGAGGATTTCAAAGGACTCCTGCTGCTTAGGACCCCAATTAAATTTTATATTCTTGCGGGTCAGAGAAGTTAATGGTGCCGCTATTCTTGAGAAGTTTTCGATAAATCTTCTGTAATATCCTGCTAATCCAAAAAGTGAATTTCAGTAGGCGACTTAGTTGCTTCCCAATTCATGATTGCTTCTATTTTAGCGGGATCCACTTGAATACCACGCTCGCTCACAACATGTCTAAGAAATGGACTTCGCGAAGCCGAAATTCACATTTGGAAAATTTAGCATAAAGCTTCTCCTGCCGAAGAAGTCCTAGGATGCACCGAAGGTGTTTCTCGTGATCTTCCTGATTACGAGAGTAAATAAGTATGTCATCTATAAATACGATGATGAACTTGTCCAAATATGGCTTGCATACCCTATTCATGAGATCCATGAATGCTGCGGGTGCGTTAGTGAGTCCTGAAAGGCATCACTAAGAACTCAAGTGGCCGTACCTTGTTCGAAACGCAGTTTTAGGCACATCTTCACCTTAACTTTGAGTTGATGGTATCCCGACCTTAAGTCAATTTTTGAAAAGAAACCCGCCCCTTGAAGTTGATCAAACAGATCGTCGATCCTGGGCAATGGATAGCGGTTTTTTATTGTTACCTTATTTAGCTCACGGTAATCGATGCACAGACGCATTGAACCGTCCTTATTTTTAACAAACAGAATAGGTGCTCTCCAAGGTGATGAGCGGGTTAATGAAACCTTTTCCCAGAAGCTCATCTAGTTGGGTTCTTAGTTCCTTCATTTCGGTTGGTGCCAAACGGTATGGAGCTCGTGCAACAGGCGCTGCTCCGGGTATTATATCAATCCTGAATTCTACTTGCCTCTCAGGAGGTAATCCAGTAGTTCATCCGGGAATACACTGGATACTCAGAGATGACTGGAATGTCTCCTATCCCTGGTTTTGGGTTCGTCCAATGTCACTTGTGCCACATAGATGACACATCCTTTCTTTAAACACTTGGATGCTTTCAGTATCGATACATTATCTGGCAATCCATGGTGTGTATCTCCTTGAATAGTGACCGACTCTCCAGAAGGGGTTTTGATGTTGACAAGTTTCTTATCATAAGTAATTTGGGCCTGGTTACGTGATAACCAATCCATACCCAAAATTACATCAACCCCCGCCAATTTCATTGGCAGAAATGATAACGGAACAGAATGATTCTTAATGGTTATATATAACATCCATCCAGAAGCGTCGAGGCAGTTTCTAAGGTACCATCAGCGAGCTCTACTCATACTTAATGTCTAGAGTTTTAACAGGCAAATTTAAGAATTCGCTAAACTTAAGATCTATAAAAGACTTATCTGCACCTGAAAAAAACAAAACTCTAGCATAGATATCATTTATGAGGAAAGTACCTGTTATAACCTTGTCATCCTTTACTGCCTCCCTGGCATTCATCTGAAACACCCTTGCATTTGTCTTCCTAGCCTCATCAGGCTTCTTAGCATTCTTTGGGCAGTTAGTCTTAATATGCCCTTTCTCATTGCAACCATAACAGGTTGCATCCTTCAAATCCCTACACTCTAATGTCTTATGCCCCTTTTTCTTGCAAATCCCACAAGGCTTGGCCTGTGGTCTAAGGTGCACTTCCCAAAGTGCCTCCTTTTGCAGTTCTTGCACATGGCTTGTCACTTAACTGATTTGGGTTTTTCTTAAACCCAAAATTTCCTGTTTTCTTCTTGGTGGAGCGATGAGTTTGATCATCTTCTCTCCTCCTCTTTCCCTCATCTGAGGTCTTCCTAGACTTACTCCTAATCACATCCAGTGTGAGGGACAAGGATAAGTCTACAGCTGACCTTTAGGTGGTAGGCTTTGAGGCCTTGACATTTCCTTTGATTTCAGGGGCTAGACCACCTATGAAGCGCGCGATGCGCTTTGGTTCAGGAGAGACCAAATAAGGTACAAGCCTTGACATTGCATTGAAATTGGTTACATATGATCTGCAGTCCAGGTCCTTCATGATTAAGGTTAAGAAGTCAGCTTCAACCTTTTCCACTTCGTGTTGTGGACAGTATGTCTCTTTAACCACTCAACAAACCTTACCCAAGAGAGGTTATACAAAGTAACTTTCCGGTGGATTGGATCAACGCTTTCCACCATGTCAGGGCATCGCCCTTGAATGATTGCGAAACAAACTTAACCACATCTTCCTTAGCACAACCACTTATATCCACTACTGTTTCCATCTCATAGAGCCATTTCATACAATCAATGGCCCCTTTTTCTCCAGTGAAGTCTCATGGTTTGCAAGGGACGAAGTATTTGTATGACAACCTTTGCCGAAACGTGGTGTCTGATCATCCAAAGTATGTTTGTGTGATTCACTCTTTTGATTGGACGAATATTCAGATTCATCTTTCTTTGATGGTTGTGGTTTTGAATGGGTTTTAGAGTGTGTTTTGGAGCGAGTACTACTCGACTCCTTTAGTACTCTATCCACAGCTTTTAAAACTGTTGCGTCAACAGGGCTTGCAGTTCAGCTCCAGTGATATTTATTCTTGTATTATCATTCCCTTCAACCAGGTGACTATGAGCTTCATTAGAACCAGCCATGGTGAGATTCTGAATGCTATATACCAAGTAACGATAATCTATTTAGTGGTTATATAGCAGGTCTTCAGCTTAGTGATTACTAGCCATGATATGACCATATAGGCTAAAAGATATAGCATTCATAAGGAATGAGAAATTTAAGATTATTATGGTTAGCCTAGGCTACAATTGAACCATCAAAGGCATTTAATCAGGATATAATCCTTTACATATATTTGACAGGGAATATAAGTCAAATTGTTATTTCTTACATAGATACTTTATAGCACAAAAGCTTATCTTGGTGAGTATCTAGTTGGCAAAAAAGGCCTTGTCACTCGGACAATTTGAAATATAACTTACAATCTTATTGGATCGTAGGTTTTAAAGATTTGAAGATAGTTCAATGCCTTTTTGATAGAGAGTTATAAACTACAACTGTCATAATTATTACAAAAATGAAGTTTGTCCTATAGGAAGGACGAGGAATTATCATCTATGAATGTCTTATTGACAACATTCTATTGGATGATATCAGCCATGATTCACAATGATCATGTAGGCTATAAGAAAGCTTGGAAGAATCCAAATACTTTGACGGCTGGTGTGGTTTCTCAAGCCACACTGCCAGGAGTGTTAACATGTTCAGGATGCTAACAAAGATTTATAGTCTCAAGAGGGTTTTACCATCATAACCATGTTCGTATTGACATATAGGCTAGCTTATACCATTAAGAAGATCTTTTGGAATTTCTTGGAAGATCAAATAAAAATTGAAATGCTTGCTTGAACAATGATGCAATATATATATATATATATATATATATATATATATATATATATATATATATATATATATATATATATATATATATATATATATATCATAGATTGTCCACACAGGGACGAAAAAGAAAAGAAACAAGTCCTCGCAGGGACTAAAACATAAGGATAATGTCCACGCAGGGACTAGTACTAAAAGAGATGTCCATCGCAGGGGCTTAATTAAATAACAAATACAAGATAAAAGCAAAGAAAAACTTCAATCGCCACTCCTTTTTCCCCTGATAAATTTTGCAAGATTCTTAAGAAACTTATTATTCTTTTTCTCACTCATTTTCACCCTACGTTCTACGTCTTGCACCCTTTGCAAAATTTCTAATTGTTGTTGCTGGGGTGGTTGTTGTTGTTGTTGAGGTGTAGGTTGAGGTATAGGGTGTTGGTACGTATAGACAGGATACCCAGATGGGTATACTGGAGGAAAAGATGAATGATAGAGAGCATTATGGTTGGCCGCTTCGACGTGTGGGTCGATAGCAGGAGGTTGGTAGTTAAACTCAGGAGAGCTTGAGGCTCGAAAGGATTATATGCTGTTGTAGGTGGGTAGGTAGGGATCGGGTTATCATAACCCATCGGAGGTGGTTGAGGTGCAAAGGTGTCACACCCCGACCCGCAGCGGAATAATAGTCGGGGCATAATTGGGTTATCACCAAAGCTCATGATGTTTACTAAAATGTTTCATATTTATTAAATCCAAATTACAACTTCAATATGCAAACAAAATTCATACAATTACAATAAAAGGAAACTACATAATTATTCCAAAGCGTAAACTTTTTATTCTTCTAGGCCTTCTTATGTGTTTCTTGTCTCAACTGGATCACCTGTATCATGTGTAAAACGGGGGAGATTTTGGGTCAACAAAAGTTGGCGAGTGAACCTTGATAAAACATTGTTATTAATTTCTTGTTGTACTTAATATTGAAAATTTGTGCAAAAATTCACATGTGAGCAAACATATATATATAACAAAACACAAACCACATTGGATGAGTAAATGACATGAATGATGATGTATGTGAGATCAAGGCTCAATCAAACGGATCCGATCGAGTGACATGAATGATGATGTATGTGAGATCAAGGCTCAATCAAACGGAGCCGATCGAATGAGGCACCTGATACTCAACCCGTATCCCACGAGGAGCTGATGGGCCTATTGAAATGCATGTACTGAAAATGATAACTTCAATCTAAACATAATTCACACAACAATTGATACATATTGGATACACATTTGATCACGGGATATGATGGATGCACAAGTGTTTAAATATAACAAGGAATTAAACGACACATGATACACCCCAAAATGTGATTAAAACGGGGAATTTGTAGAGATTCACTCACATTGGGTGCGTTCTTGATGACGTTGGATGCGCACGAGTTTTGGGATTTGATCGACGAGGAAAACTAACCTAAAATAATAACGAAATGGTTCGGTAAATAAATGGATTTTATTTGAGATTAATACTTTTAATTTCATAATCTTAATAGGATTTTTAGATTTATTTTTTGAGTTTAAGGACATTTTCTAACTTTAAAAATATTATTTTTAAGTATTTTTAATAATATAATAAAAAAAAAATAAATAAAAAATGTTGACTTTTTGACTCTGACCGTTGACGTTGACCGGTCGGATTGTGTTAATTATATGCGCTGAGTGAGGTTCGAACTCGGGACCTCTCGTATACGTGCACGCAGCTCTACCAACTGAGCTACGTGTCTAACCCTAAATATTCTCTTTTTAATTATATTTATACACTAATTAACTTTTAACTTATTTGGGTTTTTATTCAAAACGATTTAAATGGCCGAACCGGTGCAGGGACCCGGAGTCGAACTCGGGACGTTCTGTTCGAGTGCGCACAGCCCAACCAGTTGGGCTATGTGTCATATCTGTTTAACTTATGATTTATATTATTCTTATAAACATTCTGTGACTTAATCTGATTAAGTTTTAAAAATGTTGGTTTTAATTCTGAAATTCGGTAACGTGTGCGATTCGAACACGGGACGTGTGCATTGTTTGTGCACACAGTCCACCGCTGGACTGTGTGTCTAACCCGTTCGAATATCCGTTTTTATTATACTTATACACATGTTTTAACTTCATCTTCTTCGTTTATCGAATTACGAACAGTGAATTGACTGTTTGTTTAATTGACCAACTACGCTTATATTGATTGAATTGAAGTAAAATAAAGGAATTTAGGAATAAGATGTACCAATCACAGAGTGTCTTCTTCAGATTTTCCGGCGAAATTCGTCGGCTCCGATTTGTGACTTCTCGACTGAATATGATGATTAACAGTTTAGAACCTTTGTTTGAACAATTAAAGTATGAACTAAGAGATAGCAGAGAAGTTTAGACAAATATACCGGTCGAGGAATGAATACGGTTTTCTGATGATCGATTCCGGCGAGGTTCCGGCGAAATTGGCAATCTCCGGCGACGAGCTTCTACGAAATTTCAACTACGAAAAGTGTGTGGTTCTGAGCGAAAGGATTCCCGGAAGGTTGAGTGGGTATTTATAGGAAGAGAACTGAGTGAATTGGGTCCGATTTTGGGTCTTCATCCACGGTCAAAGTTTCTCCGGCGGTTATGTCCGCAATTGACTGTTAGACGTCGGTTATAACCGATGTCGAAGTCGGTTATAGTGTTTTTGTCAAAAGGAAAATGGCTAAACTCGCGGATTGCGGATTTTCCGGTGATTGTGAGTTCTGCGCGCTGAGGTCCGGATTTTGATTTGAGTTTTAATTTAAGTATTATTTGTTTCAGTAATTTCACAAAGGAGTCATGTGGCGGAGCGGTGTGTTGTGTGATTGAGTTTGTGGGTGACCCGGGTTCGAAACCCGGCGTCCCATTTAATTTTTTCTCACAATTTACGATTATTTATCAAATATGGTTTTTAAATTCTAATATAGTTATTAATTATGTATCGTTTAAAATTAATTTGAGCAATAAATGTGCAACGAAAAATTATAACTGGATATTCGATTAATGAACGAAGCGGTTTTGGAAACCCGTTTTTTCGACGGATGTTACAGTATCCCCTACTTTTAGAAATTTCGTCCTGAAATTTAAGTAGTAGTGGTAACAGGAAAAAGATGCGGGTATTTCTCGCGCATTGAGTCTTCACGTTCCCAAGTAAACTCAGGTCCTCGTTTCGACTCCCAACGTACCCTGACGATTGGAATACGACTCCGTCTTAAACGCTTCTCTCCGAAGTCCATGATTTCTACTGGTCTTTCAATGAAGTGCATAGTTTCATCGATCTGAATGTCTTCTAGAGGAACATGGAGGTTTTCATCGGCGAGGCACTTCTTCAAGTTTGATACGTGGAATGTGAGATGAATTATGTTGAGCTCTTCTGGTAGGTCAAGACTTGTATGCTACAGGACCTACTCTTTCGAGTATCTTGAAAGGTCCTACGTAGCGTGGTGCTAGCTTGCCCTTCTGGCCAAAACGAATCACTCCCTTCCACGGTGATACTTTTAAAAGTACTTGATCCCCAATGTCAAACTCCAAGGGCTTTCGTCGTTTGTCTGCATAACTCTTTTGACGACTTTGACCGCTAGAAGATTGTTTCGAATTTGAATGACCTTGTCGGTTGTTTCTTGAATTAACTCTGGACCGGTGATTTGTGATTCCCCAATTTCGTGCCAACATACTGGAGATCGGCACTTACGACCATATAAAGCTTCGAAAGGAGCCATGCCGATACTTGAATGGTAGCTATTGTTGTACGAAAATTCAACTAATGGTAGATGAGCGTCCCAATTCCCTTTGAAGTCTATGACACATGCTCGAAGCATGTCTTCAAGAGTTTGGATGGTGCGTTCAGATTGTCCATCAGTTTGAGGATGAAAAGCGGTACTGAGGTCTAATCGTGTACCCAAAGCGGTTTGTACGGCTCGCCATGTTCGTGAAGTGAAACGACCATCACGGTCTGAAATGATGCTTAAAGGTACACCATGACGGCTTACGATCTCGCTGATGTAGATACGAGCTAACTTCTCGTTCTTGAAGTCCTCGCGAATCGGAATGAAGTGAGCTGATTTTGTAAGACGATCAATGATTACCCATATGGTGTCATACCCACTGGAGGTGCGAGGTAACCCGGTAATGAAATCCATGGTTATGTTTTCCCACTTCCACACAGGTATTTCGGGTTGGACTAGAAGTCCTGAAGGTCCTTGATGTTCAGCTTTTACTTTGGAACAGGTAAGGCACTTGGAAACAAAAACAGCGATATCCTTTTTCATGCCAGGCCACCAGTAGGTGTATCGTAAGTCTTGATACATCTTGTCAGCTCCTGGGTGTACAGAGTACCGTGTTTTGTGCGCCTCATTCATAAGGAAATCACGAAGGTTATCGCGATCAGGAATCCATATGCGGTTTAAATAGTATAGAATACCGTCAGATTTGGTTTCGATTTGAGTCCGCTCCACATGATAGTTCATCGCGTACGTCGTTTTCTGTTACAGAAACATGTTGAGCTGCTCGGATTCGATCTTTGATGTGGTTATGATTTGCGAACATAGAAGATGAATGGAGTTCGCATAACCTTTTCGACTGAGTGCATCAGCCACTACGTTTGCCTTGCCAGGATGATACCGAATTTCACAGTCGTAGTCGTTAAGAAGTTCGACCCATCTTCGTTGCCTCATATTCAACTCCTTTGGTTGAAGATATGTTGAATACTTTTGTGGTCAGTGTATATTTCACACTTGGTACCATAGAGGTAATGTCTCCATATCTTGAGAGCGAACACAATGGCTCCAAGTTCCAGGTCGTGGGTGGTGTAATTCTTCTCATGAACTTTGAGTTGCCTAGAAGCATAGGCTATCACTTTTCCTCTTTGCATTAATACACAGCCTAGCCCTTGCCCTGATGCGTCGCAATATACTACAAAGTCATCGCAACCTTCAGGGAGTGTGAGGATAGGTGCGTCACAAAGTTTTTTCTTTAGAGTTTGGAAGGCTTCTTCTTGTTTAGGTCCTCATATGAAGGGTTTTCCTTTATGAGTCAAAGCCGTGAGTGGTACAGCAATACGGGAAAAATTGGCAATGAAGCGGCGATAGTAACCAGCCAAACCAAGAAATGATCTTACTTCGGTAGGGGTACGTGGCGCTTGCCATTCTTGCACTGCCTTGATTTTTTACGGTCGACATGTATTCCCTTGTCATTGACGACATGTCCAAGGAATTGTACTTCACCTAACCAGAATTCGCATTTTGAGAACTTAGCGTAGAGCTTTTCAGTCCTTAAGAGTGTAAGGATGAGTTGAAGGTGTCGTTCATGATCGGATTTAGACTTGGAATGATAAGAATATCGTCGATGAAGACTATGACGAAACGGTCGAGGTAGGGTTTGCATACCTATTCATTAGATCCATGAATACAGCGGGGGCGTTGGTTAAACCGAATGGCATGACCATGAATTCGTAATGACCATAACGAGTTCGGAAGGCGGTCTTTGGTACGTCTTCTTCATGTACTCTGAGCTGATGATAACCAGAACGAAGGTCGATTTTTGAAAAGCAGGTGGCGCCTTGAAGTTGGTTAGGAGGTCATCGATGCGAGGTAGTGGGTAGCGATTCTTAACCGTTAACTTGTTGAGTTCTCTGTAGTGATACACATGCGAAACGTTCCATATTTCTTCTTCACAAAAAGAACAGGTGCACCCCAAGGCGAGGAGCTAGGACGTATGAATCCTTTTTCAGTCAGTTCTTGCAGTTGACTGGCCAGCTCTTGCTTTCGGAGGGGCTAGCCTATAAGGAGATTTTGCGACTGGTGTAGCGCCAGGTACAAGATCGATGCGGAATTCGACTTCTCTCAAGGAGGGAGTCCTGAGATGTCATCGGGAAAGACTTGTGGGAATTCCTTCACCACTGGTATATCTTCGAGTTTCTTCTCCTTGTTTCCCTTTTTGACGACGTGAGTTAGGAAAGTGACATAGTTCTTGCGGAGGTATTTTCGGGCTTGAAGGCAGGACATTAATTTGAGTCCTTTCGAAGGGGTTTCTCCAAAGATACGTAGGGTCTGACCGTCTGCAAGAGGAATGCGAATGAACTTTTCGCGGCATACTACTTCAGCGTGATGCTGGCTGAGCCAGTCCATACCGATTATAATATCGAACTTCCCAACTTCATAGGAATGAGGTCAACTGGAAAATCGTGATCGTTTAGAGTGAGGGTACAATTTCGTATAATATAATTTAATGAAACGGGCTTTCCGTCAGCAACTTCCACCGTTAGAGATTCCATGAGATTATCACGAGTTTGGTTGAGGATATGTTCAATTCTAAGGACACAAAACTCTTATCCGCGCCAGTATGAATAACATGGATGCATAACTAC
Source organism: Scalesia atractyloides (assembly GCA_947069175.1). Lineage (NCBI taxonomy): Eukaryota > Viridiplantae > Streptophyta > Magnoliopsida > Asterales > Asteraceae > Scalesia > Scalesia atractyloides. The sequence goes on from CAMTDV010000024.1 coordinate 65,154,434, forward strand.
CATTGATGAGAAACGTACCGTTAACCACGTTGTTGTCAGCCCTAGCTTGGTTGGCATTGATGTTGAAAGCTCTTCCTCTAGCAGGTGGAGGAGCTTGGTTAGCTTGGTTTACCGGATTTGCTTGAGCTTGGGCATGGATGATGTACAGCAAGCGTGGACATGTGTTCCTGAAGTGGTTTGGGTCTCCACAATTGTAACATGCTGCATGGGTTGCATCATGGGGTAGTTGGGTTGGTAGTAGGATTGGGTATATGTTGTGCAGGTGGTAGAAGTAAAGGTTGTTAGGCTTGACCCACTATCTGATGGTGGGTTTGGGTTGAGGGTTGATTGCAGTTCATTCGTTGAAGCGTGCGACAAGTTTGAATAGTGTGACCCGCACGGCCACAGCTGGTGCAATGTTGGCAAGGAGTTTCGGGGAGGTGATGTATTGACAACGTTGCATTTTGGGTATGGGCCGGTGTATGGCTTTTTAAATGGTGTAGCTGAGGGAGCAATTTGGGTAATTGGTGCGGCAGTGATAGGAGGGTTTGTTTGTGTGATGGCAAAATTTCTACTGTTTCGTTTCCTCTTACCAGCAAACTTTGAAGAGGAGACGGAATGATTTGGAGTTTGGGCCTCAATGGGGGCTTTCCTTTTTCTCATCCTTGAATTTGCCGTTTCGGATGCGATTCTCGGTAAGTTCGGTAGCTAGTTCCATTGCGGCTTCAAGTGTTGCAGGCGAAGTGCTTAGAACCGAGTCTTGAATTTTCAGGGGAGGCCTCGAATGTAGTGTTCAACTAAGCGGTACATGGGGGTGAACAGATTAGGGATCATTTGGTTCAGTTCGAGAATCTTTTGTTGTAGGAAGTGTGATCTCCTTCCTTTTGTTTCAACGAGTGGAATTCATCTTCCAACTTTTTGATTTCGCTTCTTGGACAGAAGCGCCTTGTCATGAGTTCCCTTAACTCTTCCCATGTTAAGGCCATGGCATCTTCGACTCCTCGCTTACCCTTTTCTGTGTTCCACCAGGTAAGGGCTACTCCAAACAGTCTCCCTATTGCATAACGTACCTTGCGATCCTCGGGACAATCGCAATTGAGGAAGGTGTTCTCCATTTCTTCAAACCAGTGAAGGAGGGCAGTAACACCTTCGGTCCCTTCATACTTTGGGGGATCGCAAGATTTGAAGTGTTTTAGGAGCACTTTTTGGAGTGAGGGTTGGCGACGCTCTGGTCTTCTTGATTGGGAGGGTTGATAGGATTTGCGGTGAGAGCTTGTTGAACTTGAATCACGATGTCAGGAAGTACCGCGGCCATTTGTTTAGCAATCTGAGTGGCCAAGCGTTCATTGGATCTTCCTGACTTTCTGCCTCCACGTAGTTGCCTAGCCGACATCTACAGGAACATACATATGAAGATTGTGAGTTTAAGAAGTTTTTAGGTGTCATGTGTCTTAAAAGAATAAAAATAACATAACTATCAATAATGCAACTACATCCATAGATGTCTTGGGTTTGCTCATGTTTGGGCCTCCAATGTCCCCCATACCATCGCCAGTATAGTCATGTGGGCCCCCTGACTATTGGCTTAGTAGGATTCACATTGGTGTTGGCGGTTTAACACTCGCATCACCCGAATGAAAACCATGAAATATGATTGCGAGATGTATGGTAGGAGGGTGTCCAGGTGTAGACACATTGACAACTCAAAGTGGGGTTAGCTCACACGACGTTTGGTATGGCATGCTTTGGCCTAATAGGTCCTTCGTACTCTCATCGTTAGTCCCCAGGTAGGCAAACTGGTCCTTTATTTTGGATTTATACGAATGCCAAGCCTAGACAGGACGTTCCGACTACCGGTACTCGTACCCTTCCAGTTACTACATGCCCGTCATGAGAACTCACTTTGATGTGATTTGAAAAATACAGAAATCGTTGCAAAAATCATGGGAATCGTGAGGTGTGTGCTCTCATGGATATGATATGTTATGAGGATATGATTCATGATGAGCATTGTATAATAATATGTACTTATGAACATGCTTGCATAACATTGAATGTAACAATAAACATAAAGCATATAAACATCATGAATTTTGTATGTAACGCATAAACAATTTAAAATTTTAATCAACTATAGTATAGGCTCTAAGGGTCTAATAACCTATCCTATATCCCTATAGTCATGGCTCTGATACCAATCTGTCACACCCCGACCCCAGCGGAATAATAGTCGGGGCATAATTGGGTTATCACCAAAGCTCATGATGTTTACTAAAATGTTTCATATTTATTAAATCCAAATTACAACTTAAATATCCAAACAAAATTCATACAATTACAATAAAAGGAAACTACATAATTATTCAAAAGCGTAAACTTTTTATTCTTCTAGGCCTTCCTATGTGTTTCTTGTCTCAACTGGATCACCTGTATCATGTGTAAAACGGGGGAGATTTTGTGTCAACAAAAGTTGGCAAGTGAACCTTGATAAAACATTGTTATTAATTTCTTGTTGTATTTAATATTGAAAATTTGTGCAAAAATTCACATGTGAGCAAACATATATATAACAAAACACAAACCACATTGGATGAGTAAATGACATGAATGATGATGTATGTGAGATCAAGGCTCAATCAAACGGAGCCGATCGAGTGACATGAATGATGATGTATGTGAGATAAAGGCTAATCAAACGGAGCCGATCGAATGAGGCACCTGATACTCAACCGTATCCCACGGGAGCTGATGGGCCTATTGAAATGCATGTACTAAAATGATAACTTCAATCTAAACATAATTCACACAACAATTGATACATATTGGATACACATTTGATCACGGATATGATGATGCACAAGTGTTTAAATATAATAAGGAATTAAACGACACATGATACACCCCAAAATGTGATTAAAACGGGGAATTTGTAGAGATTCACTCACATTTGGTGCGTTCTTTGATGACGTTGGAATGCGCACGAGTTTTGGGATTTGATCGACGAGGAAAACTAACCTAAAATAATAACAAATGGTTCGGTAAATAAATGGATTTTGTTTGAGATTAATACTTTTAATTTCATAATCTTAATAGGATTTTTAGATTTATTTTTGTGAGTTTAAGGACATTTTCTAACTTTAAAAATATTATTTTTAAGTATTTTTAAATAATTTTCATTAAATAAATAAAAAATAAATAAATAAATGTTGACTTTTTGACTCTGACCGTTGACCGTTGACCGTTGACCGGTCGGATTGTGTTAATTATATGCGCTGAGTGAGGTTCGAACTCGGGACCTCTCGTATACGTGCACGCAGCTCTACCAACTGAGCTACGTGTCTAACCCGAAATATTATCTGTTTTAATTATATTTATACACTAATTAACTTTTAACTTATTTGGGTTTTTATTCAAAACGATTTATATGGCCGAACCGGTTGCAGGGACCCGGAGTCGAACTCGGGACGTTCGGTTCGAGTGCGCACAGCCCAACCAGTTGGGCTGTGTGTCATATCTGTTTAACTTATGATTTATATTATTCTTATAAACATTCTGTGACTTAATCTGATTAAGTTTTAAAAATGTTGGTTTTAATTCTGAAATTCGGTAACGTGTGCGATTCGAACCCGGGACGTGTGCATTGTTTGTGCACACAGTCCACCGCTGGACTGTGTGTCTAACCCGTTCGAATATCCGTTTTTATTATACTTATACACATGTTTTAACTTCATCTTCTTCGTTTATCGAATTACCGAACAGTGAATTGACTGTTTGTTTAATAGACCAACTACGCTTATGATTGATTGAATTGAAGTAAAAGAAAGGAATTTAGGAATAAGATGTACCAATCACATAGTGTCTTCTTCAGATTTTCTGGCGAAATTCGTCGGCTCCGATTTGTGACTTCTCGACTGAATATGATGATTAACAGTTTAGAACCTTTGTTTGAACAATTAAAGTATGAACTAAGAGATAGCAGAGAAGTTTAGACAGATATACCGGTCGAGGAATGAATAGGTTTTCTAATGATCGATTCCGGCGAGGTTCCGGCGAAATTGGCAATCTCCGGCGATGAGCTTCTGGAAATTTCAACTCGAAAAGTGTGTGGTTCTGAGCAAAGGATTCCCGGAAGGTTGAGTGGGTATTTATAGGAAGAGAACTGAGTGAATTGGGTCCGATTTTGGGTCTTCATCCACGGTCAAAGTTTCTCCGGCGGTTATGTCCGCAATTGACTGTTAGAGGTCGGTTTTAACCGATGTCGAAGTCGGTTATAGTGTTTTAGTCAAAAGAAAAATGGCTAAACTCGCGGATTGCCGAATTTTCCAGTGATTGCGAGTTCTGCCGCGCTGAGGTCCGGATTTTGATTTCGAGTTTTAATTTAAGTATTATTTGTTTCAGTAATTTCACAAAGAGTCATGTGGCGGAGCGGTGTGTTGTGTGATTGAGTTTGTGGGCGACCCGGGTTCGAAACCCGGCGTCCCCATTTAATTTTTTTCTCACAATTTACGATTATTTATCAAATATGGTTTTTAAATTCTAATATAGTTATTAATTATGTATCGTTTAAAATTAATTTGAACAATAAATGTGCAACGAAAAATTATAACTGGATATTCGATTAATGAACGAAGCGGGTTTTGGAAACCCGTTTTTTCGACGGATTACAAAAGGTGGCCGGTGTGATATCAATTTTCGCGCAGGATTCGAAGGTCCACCCATTTGTGGATCTTTAGGAATGGAGGATATTACTAGAACCTTGAGTTGTTGTAAAACGTGTACCCCTCGCACAGACATGCGTGCATTCCTTCTCCTCCTTGGGAGTCGGTGGAGGTTGTTCTGCTCAGGGAGTGGTGGTGGCGATGGTGTCATTGCTTGAAAATGTGGTTCATCCAATGGAGGTTGTGGTGGGGTGTTGTGAGAGGAAGGAGTGTTCACGAATTTCCACTGTCCCCACCATTCACAAATTCATCGGGTCCATGATAGGGTGATCCTGTGAAGGAAGAACCACTGGATATGTCAATGGGTTGCGTGGACGTTCCCGAAGGCGGCTCAGATGGATCTGGATATCATCCATATCCATATCCTCGGGAAAGTGATCCTCAGGACCCAACAGGTTATGACCCGCTGGTGAGTTAATATAATCGTTAGGGTTAAACTGTCCCGGGAATAAGGTAAAGATATGCGAATGATGGGAAGAATGGTGGGATTGGGGCAATTGCAGCGAATGCTGCGAATGGTGAGAGTGTTGTGGCTCTTGTGGTTGGGTGGCCCAAATGAATGGTGGTAAGATGGCGACGTGCTTAGTGAAACGGATCGCCTTGCGGGTTCCAATGAACGTCTCCAGTCGTCATTGGAATCAAAGCTAAATGATTCTGAAGGTGTACGGTGGTGAGAAGGCCCCGCATGGCTAGACGATCCTCCCCTCATTGGGCCTTTCCCTCTTCCTCTGACACGTGGCGGCATCTTATATGGAAGCCTGTCAAAATACAAATAACAATATCTATATAAACCAAATAAAGAATAAGAATAATCATAGGTCGTTGCCTAGACTCGAAAGTCTAAAGAATGTGCTACAGTGTCATTGAGATTAAACACAAAAGGCCAGTGTTTAATTCACTCAACGTTGGCTCTGATACCAACCTGTCACACCCAGATTTCCACGTATAACCCGGTGGGCCCGGTGGGGAGTATCTTGACGTAGTTGATATCATCATAGTCAATTATACACAGTTATAGCACAACGGAAGGCTTGGAATAAAATTACTATTACAACCCAAAAGTTCAAAGTACGAATAAAATAATATACAGACGGTTGTAAAAAGGATCCACAGGCGGATCTACAAATGAATACATAAAACTGAGTCCACAGACTAAAGGCATCTAGGGATTTGCAAAGTCCTCTTATTATGCCAAGTAGCTCCAGCCTATTTCGTGAGGTACCTGTCACTTAGTCTCTGGAAAATACGTCAGTTTTCACTGGTAAGTACAAATAACTGACTCATTTTGTAAACCTTTGAAAATGTTAATTCAGGTGCACAAGGCACAAAAGCTTATACAACTTGGGACAATTATATTTATAATCTTGTATACAGTTTTACATGTTTGTCATACTTTTGGGGCCGATTCAGAAACCGATCATGATTAACTGACTCACCACTTATAGAACCCACAAAGGAGTTATTTCCCAACCTTGTGGGTGTTTTATTTAGCATTTTTCATCTGTCAGGTGTATGCCTACACCCCTGTATAGGTCGTGGCCATTAATAACTTAAATGAGCCGAGGATATCCAGGACTGGTCGTTAACCCCCAAAGCTTATGTTATCAAACAAAACAGATTAAAACGGGTTATGCGGATTTATTAATCACAATCCGAGTAAATGATCCCATACCCGACCAAGTGGCAATAATTTACCGTATCCCAAGCCCGTATAAGGGAAAATAAGTTAAATGTATTTACCTGAGTTTATGTGTAAGCACTACTCAGCCGTATGATACTTAAGACCGTATGAAGGTATCTTCTACCGGGCTACCTAATCTGTAAAGAAGGTTTTATTAACCTATTAGAATACTAACGGGTCTTTATTTAAGTCGAGGACTTAGATCGGTTAGCCTAAAAGATGAATCACCGTTCAAAAACGCTAAAATAAGCAGTGACCGGAAAGAATGTAATTTAGACCCAACAAGTTAAAGACTTGTATAATATGGGTAAACTAAACACATTCTGGATTTTGAAGCAAAGATGCCAAGGTTAAACCCGTTCCGGTCCGTTTGTGAAAACTAGTCACATAAGCCGAACCGGACGCATAAAAGCACGCGCGGGTAACCGAACAAGACATACACAAGTTCCCTAAGTTATTATGCTCAAGATATGTTATAACATCAGTGGGATGTCCACAAGTATGCCCTAAAGGTCTTGAAACCGAATTAGGCCCTATAAGGGCATTTTGGTCATTTTAAGGTTTATAAAATGGGTTTACATGCAAACTAAAGTTTTGGTCATAAACATTATGTGAAAATAATTAAGTCATGATATTAAATCAGTAGGATATCATACATATATGTGATTTATGATATATGGCCAAACTATGCCCCGTAAGGGCATTTTGGTCATTTCACATATGGTTTTAGGGACTCATTTGGGATTCTGATTCATGTCTTATCCCTACAATAAAAATACTTAAAATCATTTATAAATTCAGTAGGTAACAAGTCTTGTTCGCTATATATAGTTTAAGTCAAACTATGTGCTTATTTAGCGTAAAAGTCGGTAAATGACGATAATTTCGAATTTTAAGTGATTCTGAGATTATGACCAGCTTTGAGGCGTTGAAATAATTTATTTATCATAATATATCAGTAGCCAAAAGTTTTGCATGATATTTATATGTAAAACTCATTTAATTTGCAAAAATGGTACTATCGTCATTTATAAGCTTTATGCAAGAACTCAAGGCTAAGGTCAGAAATAAATCTGACCCGACATCCCAATAATTCCTAATTATGATATCATAACAGTAGGTAAAGAGTTTTGTGTCAAAGTTATGTTTTGAACATGATGTTCATGCTAAAGGGCATTCTAATCCTTATGAAGGCATCTATTTCGCTTTTCTATATAACTTCAGTTTATGACCAGGTTTGGAGCAGCAAAATACTCTAAATATGTTTACCAATCAGTACCTAATTCTTTTGCATAACCAACTACCTTAAAAGTCTCATTTTTGACAAAAGGGCATACTAGTCAACTTTAAGCATAATAACGGAAACAAGCATATGATCTTAGATTACTATGTGACCAAGTAGTATAACCTCAGAGGTTATTCTATAACATAATATGGTCACAAAAGAACCCTAAGGCATCAAGGAAATAAGCTAATTTGGGTCAGAACTGAAAGTCAAAGCAAAAGTCCAGCTTTTGCTACTTTCGGTTGCGAACCGGACCTAAACTCATAATTGTCGGGTGGAACACATTTAGACATGTTCTAATAATGTTTACCAAGTTATTAGAGTGATAAAATATGTTCTATAACTTCCACATTATCAGATTTGAATTTTTTAAAATCAGACTAGTTTGACTTTTATTATTAATTTGTTTGACCCGACAATTTATGAGTATACGTGAGAATTAGGAGGTGCCCTTTTCAGGGATTAACACTCACTTAATTACGATCAGTAGCCATATTTGCATCGAAAATGGCTGGACCATGAGAATTAGGAGGTGCCATTTTGCAAGGTGTTACATGTGATGATCCAAAGATGAAATTAAATATATGTGTATGCTTGATTTCATTAGACATAAAGAAACTATGCAAAAATTGATGTAAGATTACTTGTAAGTGATTAATAAGTAGATTATGAAGTGGGTTTTGATTATATGTTGATGTTGTTAATAAACTTGAGCTTAGAATCATCATACATGGTAGTAGTAGGAAGATACTTGCTAAATTGGTGGCTTAAAAATGATGCCCACCAAGTATTAGATAAAATGCCTAATGAGTTTACTTAAACTTATTAGTGCAAATATATGTAAAATGACAGTTTGACTTTTAAAAAGTCAAACCCGCCTATAACTAAATCAAATAGGAAATATGGTAAAAAAGTCCATAAGGGTGATGGTCATGGTATTGATGACTAATCTAACTATCTTATGGATATTGTATTATAGTTTGACTCTTGACGAGCTAGGTGGAAGCTTGGAGAAGAATGGGTCAAACGGGTTAAAGGCGCGAGAAAGCATAATCGGATTCTAAGGTAAGTAAAGCTTACGCCCTCTTTATAGAACACCTACATGTGAGTATTGGATATTAATAAAGTAAATTTTTGTAACTGAGATATGATATGGTTCGGAACAAGTGAAAATGGTAAGAAACCATATTTGATGGAAAAAGGGGTAAAGTGGTAATTTGGTCACATGTTGACTAATAAATTAACGAGTTCAGAAAAGACACCCCATGGCGTAAGCCGTAATGTGTCGAACGAATAAAGAAATAACATAATGCAATATGATCACATGGTGTAAACCAAAATGGACTAAAGGGTGAGATGGTAATCAAATGCCATCTCACAATTTATAATGATCGGTCAGCCCGATGTAACAAGGATAGGTCAAAGGACGAAATGGTCATTTAGGCCGAACGGGTCAAATGGTGATGTTTCACCATTTGATAATAAAGACTAACGTTGTTTGTCAGTTTTGTGCTCACAAGAAGAATAGGGTATGGTTTGCATAGCTTCAAGAAACAAATATAATTCAAGGTAATAAAACGGGTCATCGCCTTGACCCGAGCCAGGTATGTGTGAAGGTCAACTCTCGATGAGGACTTAGAGTCCGGTGAGAGTAAATTAAGTCATGGGTAAATATTAGATTTACGTAAAACGAGAGATATCATGTAACATAAATTGAAGTTCCTATATTCTTAGGATCACAATGGATTCTTAGTGGAACACGAAGTGAAAATGCCGACTAGGACGAAACAATCTTCTAACATGTTCTTTGTGGATAAAAAGGATTAAAATTGACCAAAACACCCTTGAATGGCAAACCAGACAAACGACCCTTATGGGTAGTTTAAAAATGATTTTTATAATTGAGTAGACCTTTTTGTTAGTGTAAAAGCGAAAGGCATGAGCCTTTTTGGTCTAAGGCCTCTTAACGGGTCTTTTTTCGTAATTTGTCAAACCGAATGATAGATTCGGAATATACGATTTTACAAGAACTAATCCACCATAAATATAGTTGTGGTGGAAGGTAATTCGAAGTCTTAGTGTCGAAATAGGAGGCAAGGAAAGAAAGGGCGAGATTTAAGCTTAAAAGTGTTTTTAACCTTTACGGGTCAAAAATAATGATGCGCATGCCGTGTAACATGAGTATTAACGAGAATGGACAAGAAATTGGATTAATATTTCAAAGCCATATCGTAGGAAATCGAATTACGGTCGCGTGGAATCGAAAATGAAGGAAAACGGACTTGTAACGAAAAGTTATGCGGATTTAGCGAAAACAAAAAAATAAAGACAGTGTAGCTTGGCCAACCGTAAGCTACGGTTCTGAACCGTAGCTTACGGTACAGCAGTGCTGTTTTGAGCTGGGTGAACCATAGGCTACGGTTCAAACCGTAGCTTATGGTCCAGAAGTTCTGTTTTTTTGAGCCTTTATACCGTAACCTACGACGGGTTACCAAGCAAAGATTTTGATTCGTTTGTTTGACTGTTTTGAGCTTTCGGGTCCGTCTAGACGGGTTCTAAGGTCTCAATCACTAACGTTTATGATAAATTTATAATGTAGGTGTGTTTAAACTTCGGATGGGTGAAGATCAAGCTCCAAAGTGAACCGAACACAAGAAATTCAAGCTTCCGCAAATTTTTAGTTATTACGAAACTAAATAACGATAATATATTGAAAATTTTTAACTATTTGAGAAGTTTTATAAGACTCGGATTATAGTAACGAATGTGTATTCGCATATAACTCTTTTATATGCGAAATTTTTTTATAATTTCAATTTTCTAAGTAAGGGTTTTACAAGTTGTTAATCAGAGATTAAGGTTAATGATTAAATGTGTTCGGTTCGAGACTTGATCGCATAATCCGGTAAGTTATATGTATATTAATGATCTAGCATGAAAGTGTTGTAAACAACACAAAAGGTTATCGTGTAAATGCACATTACCCCAATTAAACCGACGAAAGACCGATATAGTTAACGAATTATGTGTGTTAACACGTATTGTAAAAGCCTTGTATTATAGTATGGGCGCTTGTTGATGTTAACATTACTAATATTTTGTAAACATTTCAGTTGAAGGACACTCGCATCTGAACGTGGCGAGAGTTTAATAATTTATGGACATGACGGATGAACGGTCTGACGTATGACAAGTAGAGCATGCTTACCAAGGACCTAAGTCGTGTAACGATATCGAACACGGATAATGGCAAGGAAAACCCATTAGGGCGAGCATCTACTAGGTGCACATTTTAAATTTATTGTAAAAATAGTAATATGCAACAATTACGTAGAGATTGACTGTTGCATATGTAAGATAAAAACTCAGAAAACCTAGATAGGATACCTATCCATGATGATGTATCCAAGAGAAATAAGTAGAAATATGTGACAATAACATAATTTAGTTTATATAGAAACTTGGACAGAAGTAATCATACAAGTAAGTATTCTCAATATAAAGACTATTGAGGAAAGTAACATCACATTAACGAATGTGATTGTACAAAAGTTTTATAAAAAGGAAAACATTCTATATATTTTGAGATAAAAAGGGATAAAATCTAATAATTGTTAAATAACAATTAAACAAGGTTTTACCAAATAAAATAAGAAATTGGACATGAACCGAGGATTTACTTATATGGGGAGTAATGTGAGTTATAATAAGGTCACGCATACCATGTGTTGATCGCTTACTCTGGCCAAGTAAGTAGTAACACATAATACCATGAACTTCTTATAATAAGCACATATACATCCGATGTGGTAAAGACGAGGTGAATGGAAGAGTTAAAAGATCCTTGGGTCAAAATAATCTTACATGCGTACTCGTATAAATGGTTTTCGTGGGAACCATAAAAACGATATATGACGCAAATAGAAATAAATGACCCAAGGAAAATTGGTTGACAAAAGGGCACATAAAACCAAAGTATAAAAGACTCGTGGGGTCATAGAAACGGAGGTATTGCCCACACGAAAAACGAGGTCGTTGACTATGGTCGTCGAAAAGATTAAAATAAATATATATATATATATAATATAATATATATATATATATATATATATATAAATATAAAAATGAATGAAAATGATGATGATCATGTCATTCACGGTTTATAAGGCTATCAAGGATAGTCAAATAAAGAATAAGATTTGACTGTTCATAGGTGATGGATTTTACGCAAACAAGTCAAACAGGTCAAATAGAGAATAAGGTTTGATTGTTCGTAGCTGATGGATTTCACACAAACAAGTCAAACGGGTTAAATAAAGAGTAAGATTCGATTGTTCATAAGTGATGAAGTTCACACGAACGAGTCGAACTAGTCAAAAGAAGTATAATGATTGAATGTAAAAGTAAACGCAAACCAGGTAACGGAAGCGTTAAAAACAAAAGAATAATGAGCCCGGTAATGGGACGTGATTAAATGTACATTAGACGCAAACTGAATAACGGGAGCATTAAAATACTAAAATAAAGAACCCGGATAATGGGTCGTAAAGAAAATAGGCGTTAACCAGATAACGGTAAATGTGAGACAAATTCGACGCATAAATGACGTATGAAGTCATAAAAGCGAAAGAGTTTTCCCGAACAGAAATGACTAATAGATCCGAAAAAATATGTGTGATGGTTACTACTAAAGATGGTAGCTGTGACTCTGTGGTGACGAGTGGTCAATGTCAATTGACCCTTACGCCAGTTTTAGGGCAAGTGATCACACAATTGGGATGAAACGGGTAATAGATCTTACAAACGAATGTGACACATAAATGACTCGCAGAGTCATAGAAACGCAAACATTGTCAATACGGATCAAACACGGTCTAAGGGTCATGACCGGCGAACAAAAGAAAAGACAAAGGAAAAGATAGTTTAACTTCTTTTAACAATAACTGAGTGTGCTTAACACCAACTACAATTAAATTATGACACGGGTAAATGGACGATCTACGAGATCACCAATGTGACAACCGGTACTTTTCGGCTTTCAATTACGTGATTAACGAACATTTAAGGCGACAATAAATAGTGTTTAAGACACCTATTAACTTAATTAGACTATTGGAGTGCATAGGAACGCATATCAAACTTTACAATGCGCGTATGGTGAATTTTGCAAAAACTGCTGAACGATAAGCGACAACGAGCTGACACCGAATAAAATACTACAAGGTTGACAAAATACAATTCCTACACGTATAACTTATGCATATGAACTTGACTTTGCGAACTTACGGTGCTTTAATGGCACAACACGCTTATGTGTACGAAAAAATGTGACTACAGGAACGCACCGGCAACGAAGCGGAGACATCAGGCACGCGTATCGCCTTCAAAACGAAATATTATGACAAATTTAGCTTCGTAATCAAATTTTAGCAGATGAAACCAGATTGAAAAACGGGTTAGAAACGATGGACATGGCATTTTACGTGTTTTAACAGAACCGACAAAAATACGCATCAAATATCGATTTCCGACGCAATTTTGAGTATTATTCGACTTAACATTATATTTTACGACAACCTATGAAGCTCGGGAGCGAAACGGGCTTCAGAAAATGTATCGGGCCGCGAAAAACGGGCTTGTTGGCCTAGGGCCCAGCCCACTTGAAACCTAACTATATAAAGGTGTTCACACACACTACACACCATAATATACACACACATTGCAGTCGACACCTCTAAACCCTAGTCGCTTTCCCCTCTGCCTTCTCCCATAACACCGGCGAACTACGGCAAGCTCCGGCGAGCTACGGCCGGTCATACACACACCCTCAACCTCTACAACCTCGTACCCCTTTATACCCGCACAAACCCACCTGTTCACTCACAAAAATCATCGAGCAGGAGAGAGAGAGAGACATCGGAGAGGGAGAGAGAACGAGAGAAGAGAGAAAGACGACGGAGAAGGGGAGCTGGCCCCTCTTCGCTGCACGACGGTGACAGCTGACGGCGGAGCCGCCGCAATCAGTGGCGGTGGTGTGTGGCTTCGTGTCGGCGGCAGTGGAACGGTGACGGAAATGGCGGTGACCGCCACGATTCGGTTCAGGTTGGTGCAAGTTTCAGTTTTGGGTCAGCTTTCAGTTTGGTTCGGTTGAAACTCCGGCGATACGTGTCAGATTAGTTCAACACCAGGTCAAACTCAGTCAACCGAGTCAACTCGGTTCATACCCAAGTTGGTTCGGATCAGTTGCTCCTCGGTTCGGGATCTCTTCAGTTCATTTTTTTATGTTCGGGTCAACTCAGTTCGACTCGGTAAAACCGAGTCAACTCGGCCACCGAGTCAATCCAGTCAGCGCAGTCAAACATCATTTGTAGTTCAGTTATGGTTCGGTTCAACTCGGTACAGTTCAAAATTGGATTCGGGTGTTTTATTGCGGGTTCGTTTCAGTCGGTCAACACGGGCCAACAACAGTCAACGTGTAGCCTTGGTGTATTTTGGTGTTCGGGTCAAACCCCGGTCAACTGTTGGTCAACGCAGTCAATACAGTCAACAGAAGACCCGGTAACAAGTTTAAAGTTGCGAGTTATTTTTGCGTTGTTTTATATAGATTTTATTTTACGCGAACCGAGCTTGAACAGATAGAATTAGAGATTTGTTTACGTTTTGACAGATTTAATGAAAAACTATATATATTGAAGTTGATTTATTGCTGCGTTTTGAAAATTTAGTGACACTTCAGTTGTCAGGATAGTCTAAAAACAGAGGAAACTCTGTCCGTTTTTCGTTAAAAATCCGTAACCCGAAACGTAGTTGTATTCTAACGACACCCAACGATGTACAAGTATTCTTTTTAATTAAATATATATGTATATTTATTTTGACGACAATTTACAACCCACAACAACCCGTTACGACATTGCAACGAGACACGGTTTACAAGTCAACGAAAACTCGAAGAACTTATTAAAATAAATATAATTATTTATATTTATTTCAATGTTTAGACTCGAAAACCTCTATGAAATAAATATTATTTGTGTCGGAATATGACATATATTTATTTCAAACGTCGGAATTCGGAATTTATATTCCAAATGTCTAGTATTCGAAAGTCATACAAAGTAAATATAATTATTTATATTTACTCTAAACGTTAAGAATTCAAATAATTTTTTTAAATGAATACAATTAGTTATAATTGTTTCTAATGTGCAAACCGAACATGACACATTGCCGTACGATCTTAACACATTATTAATTGAGTCGTTATGATAACAACGAGTGTGTATATATATTTATTTACATTGTACGGAAGCTACACGAGGCACGGCGTTACTAATCCGCCTACACGACAACATATACATCTATGCTTACATTTACATACATAAGTATATATGCCTACATCTTACGAAACACTACGACGAGTAGTGTATTACCCGTTAGAGATGGGCATAATCGGGTTTTATTATTACCCGGAACCGGTTCTGCTTGGATGTCATTAGAACCGGGTATGGTGTGGAACCGGGTCCGGTTCCTACCCGGGTTCACACCCAAGAATATGGAACCGTGTAGAACCGGGTACGGGTATTATGGAACCGGGTATGGTGTGGAACCGGGTATGGTGCGGAATCGGTTCCTGATAGTGTTCAGAACCGGTTCCTGATAGTGTTCAGAACCGGTTCCTGACAGTAAATAGCTGACTTTTACTGTTCAGAACCGGTTCTGAACAGTAAAAACCTGACTTTTACTGTTCAGAACCGGTTCCTGATAAAATGTTACCGGTGGAACCGGTTCCTGATTAAAAATCGTTTTTTTTTTATATAAACCCCTTCCTACTTACCGGTTCCTGAGAAATGTTATCGTTGGTGTTTTAATAAAGTTTGTGTAATGTTTCTTTCTATTGTGTTTTTATGTTTGATTTTTATTATTAGTTACATTGATAAATAAAAATAGTAACAATAATCGGTTAAAATTAAAAAACAAATTAATCGGTTACAATATATAAAAAAAATTAACCGGATACAAAAATAAATAAAAAATTACTCAGAACCGGTTCTAGTAAGATTTTATTTCTTTGATCGTTTACTAGCGGCAGGTGCAACACTTTCCGACGAGTTTCTCTTAGGTGCGGGTACCTCGATACAATCGTCGTCCGAATCGTTAGTCTCCACTTCTTCGTCCTCCTCTTCGTCAACAATTTTATGCTCTAACTCAACTTCTTCTAGACTAGTTTTATGTTGAACACGATCAACGGCATCCAAATGGTCCTTTAAGCATATTGCCATCTCTAGCGATTCCGGAGTTAGTCTTGTTCTTCTAATTGACAAAACTCTGCCACTAAGAGAAAACACACTTTCCGAAGCTACCGTGGAAGCTTGGACCGTTAGTATATCACGAGCCATGGTGGCTAGAATCGGGTATTCGGATTCTTTCGATTTCCATCATGCCAAAACATCAAATTTCCTATACTCCTCGGTGGTCATAGTAAGCGAATACTGATTTTTTTTATATCTCCCAAGTTCACTTGTTGGTTCACTACCCATTTGTTGTCTAGCGGTCTCGTCTCTAACGACATTCAACATGGTTATAAGTGGATCCCCGCTGTTTCATCGTTAGAGGCCGTGGACCGAGACTCAAACAAATTTGTATGATTTTTTTCACCATATTTTTTTAAATAATGATCATAAAGTTTGGCCATACACTCATTGAATATTTTTTTTGTTTTTGCTTTTAAAGTTGGATCCTCCTCATGCATATCCAAC
Organism: Scalesia atractyloides; assembly: GCA_947069175.1. Lineage (NCBI taxonomy): Eukaryota > Viridiplantae > Streptophyta > Magnoliopsida > Asterales > Asteraceae > Scalesia > Scalesia atractyloides. Next base: position 65,170,856 of record CAMTDV010000024.1, read on the forward strand.
TTGTCATAAATTTCATCAATTAAAGCTTCAACACCCGGTACGTTTAAAGCTGGATTTAAAGCAGCGGCACATAGAAAAACGGGTGGTAATTCTAAAAAATATTTTTTAAAATTTTTGAATCATTGGTCTCGTCATATTCCTTAACATGTCACTAGAATTTTCAAACTTTTTAAAATTAGTTGTTATCAAATACAATTGGTCCACGACTTTAGAACTAGTAGGATAATAAACACCGGAAATCAAAGTCGTTGTAGTTTTAAAAACTTGTAAAAAAGTACTTAGGTTATCAATATTTTCCCAAGCCGTGTCGGGAAAGGGGACGACAAGGTACTCATCACTTAAAGTTGTATGAAAAGATTTTAAAGTGCCTATTTGCTTTATAGCCATTTCAAACATATGACAAGTTGAATTCCAACGAGTCGGTATATCCCAATTCGGTCCAATAATTTTTTGGTTGACATCTTTACAAAGTTTTTTATATTCTTGATATCTTTCTTTTCCACTTTTGAAAACATCTTGGAGCATAGCTCTAAATGCTATAATAAAATCCGATACAAATTGATCTTTTAAACCGGTTTGCACTACTAAGTTAATAATATGTGCAACACATCGTGTGTGAAAAAAAACACCATCAAGTATTGGTTTGTACTTCAACTTTATTTTTTCAATCGCCGTTGTGTTGTTTGAAGCGTTATCAAAGGATATTGAAAAAATTTTATCTTCTAAACCATATTTAATTATTTTGCCATTTATAATTTTATAAATATTTTCTCCCGTATGAGGAGAAGGAAACGCGTCAAACGCAATCGTACGCTTCATCATTTGCCATGTATCGGGATCAACCCAATGAGCGGTGACACATATGTACGATTCCGGTAAACCATGTGGAGCCGACCACACATCACTAGTTAGGTTTACACTAGTTTTTAAATTCTTAAAAAAAACAATTAAATCTTTTTTTGCATTTTCCCATAAACTTAAACAAAGACGTTTTAAAGTGCGACGACTTATATGTTTATAGCGAGGTTGTAGCGTCTCCCGAATAAGATTAGTAAGATCGGGGTCGTCGAAGTGTCCAAACGGCAACGCTTTTTGTATCACCAACTTCGCCATCCGATTGCGAGCTAATTTTTGCTCATAACGAAAAATTGTACCATCTTTGGATAGTGGAACTTGACCGGATGTCATTTCCTTTAAAACTTTGCAATACTTATTAATATGCTTCGTTAACGTTGAGTTTGATTCCTTGGCTAATAACGATCCACAATGTTTACATTGAGCTTTTTGCGAGCCGTCACTCATCTCGACCAACTCCCAATTGCTCCAAACTTCCTTACTGCGATTATGAGACAATGTTCCAACCACATATGGAACCGATTGATCTTGAGGAACATTGTTAACGGATTGAGAATTTGCGTTTTTGGAACTCTTTGAGGCCATTTGTTGATTAGAATGTGAAAAAGAACAAGAAAGAAATGTAACAAGAAGAATAGATATGAGAAATTGTGTGCTAAACAATAGATTTCAAAAAAATATATATAGAATCGGTTCTAACGGTCAGGAACCGTTCCAATGGTAACATTTTTAACGGCTATAACCGGTTCCAATGGTAACATTTTTAATGGCTATAACCGGTTCCACGGTAATATTATAACGGTCAGGAACCGGTTCCACGTAGGAACCGGGTACGGTAGGAACCGGTACGGGTAGGAACCGGTTACTACCCGATTCAAATGGTAAAATTGTGGAACCAGGTTGGAACCAACGGGTATTTTGAACCCGGAACCGGTTCTACTTAATGTCGGGTAGGAACTGGAACCGGTTCCAGTTCGGTTCTACCGGTTCGGGTTCGGAACCGGTTTTTATGCCCATCTCTATTACCCGTCAACATGTATGACGACTATTCGGGAAACGCGTATACGAGTTTACAAAGTGTTATTTTTCAATATACGCTACATACGCGTACTACCTTTTGAGACGACTAACACGCTATTATAAATATATTTATATTTTTATATAAATATATATTCTGAAACTCTCGGTGCCAAGATTTATTATTTATCCCGACTATTAGTGGGATTAAAACAACCAAGGATTGGTTTTAGAAATCAAGACGATAACACTTTCCTAAATGCGTTGGTTAACGATTCGGTAGAGCTCGGTGACGCGTAGTTTAGCTACGCACTTTTATAGAAACTTAAAATTATTCCTTGATTAGGAATGCTTTGGTTGCACGCTAGCGAGTTCACGTTCTTGGAACACGACACTATGGAATGCACATTAAGCTAGCTTTGCACAAGAATATCGAGGTAAGGTCATAACCCCCACTTTTTACTGTTTTACATTTTTATAAATGTTTTCGGAGGTGGGAAGACAAGCAAGTTTTGCAAAAGTACACAAATTCGATGAACGAAAAATTCATATTTCTAAACCATGTTACGAAAAGAGTTCAATTAACTCAAATGGTTTACGAAAGGTTTATGCACAACGTACCAATTTTACAAAACGCTCACGTATTTTCGAAATGTGCATGAGTTTCATGGATAGGGACGGGATTGCCCTAGTTACAACGGGATAGATTGTCCTACATACAAACAAGAGGACTGGTTGGCCCGATTTTAGACTTAAACGGGCTAGGCACATTTTCACTTGTGCGGGGCACAAAAGGCTCTGTGAGTTCATGATTCCCCCTTTTCTTTTAAATGTTTTCGGATTTATAACAATCGGGGGTGAAATACATGCTATGAAATTCTATGACAAAGGGGTATGTTAGCTACGGGTTTAAAGAAAGAACTATGATCAATGTGTGTATATAGGAATGACTATATAATAACCATTAATCACTTAGTGACCAAGGTGCAAAGGTGTAGATCTAATGAGTTGTGAGACACGCTCCACTCTGAATAAAACAAGTCCTTTCAGAGTGCTTTGTGATCCCTAAGACTCCGAATAAAACAAGTCCTTTCGGAGTGTGAAATTCTGAATAAAACATGTCCGTTCAGAGGTTAATGTTGTTTCGGGTTGGTTATTTACTTACGACACATAATATCGGGGACTAGCTACCCGCTGATAGATCCTTAAACCGTAGGAATAACAATAACATACCAGGATTTCAATATTGGCTTATGACAATGGCCAGGATTTAAATATTGGTTATAACTATGAAAACAGCAGGATTTCAATGTTGATGACAATTATGACAGAAAACTTTATGACAAAAACATTTTGTTACCGGCTTACAAATACAACAGTTACATGCATTGGTTTACAAACATAACAGAGAACATTTTGATACCGATTTACGCGATACAACATTTCAAATGTTTTGTGATACTATGATCTCACGAACAGTTATCAAAAGATTTACTTTAAATCTTTTTCAAACAAACTATGAATTCGCTCAACTTTATGTTGATTTTTCGCATGTTTCTTTCTCAGGTTACATTTTCAAACTATGGCACGGTTGGAATAGGAGAAACCATTGGAACTCGAGTATTTAGCGGCGTTCATTTCCTAAAAGTCTTAGCTAATAATTACTTCCGCTGTGCAATGAAGATACCAGTCCAGTCACGCCGGCTCTGATGTAAGCGGTTTATCGGGGTGTGACAGATTAGTATCAGAGCTATAGGTTTCAGTGAATTAGGTTTCTGTAGAGATACCTAGGCTTTAACCTCACTTTCTTTCGGGGACTTAGATTGTTAAGACTTGAACACATATAGAACGTTTAGAACACATACATGGGTTCCAACCGTGGCCGAAAACAATGAGTCAGCATACCGATTTTCTAAACATGCATTAGTGTTGTGTTTTATACACATTACACGAAACGATTACATACACTGGGCAAAACTTGAAAAATTTTGAAAACACACACTTAAGACCTTTGGTTAACTTATGACAAAATTTCATTAAAGGTCCTCTCGTAGGAACTGTGACTATTAACTCGGGCAAACGATTCTATCTATGTTATCTATGCTATTTTACTAACCCGAGGAGGTAAACTACGAAAAACAAAATGCCGATGTGCATGGATACATGAAACTTAACGCATACGTTACGAATGTAGATTCATAAAGTACGAAATACGAGACAAGGTCTATGGAAAACATGAATGAGCGAATTCAACAGTGATACGAACCCCGTCAGCGGAACGGCTGTCGGCCAGAATAAAACTATTGTCATGTAGCCCTGCAAGCGATTTAAAACACGTCAAGGTACATTAAAACGAGGACTTCACAAACTAATGGAAATCATAATTATGGGCATCGCAAAGGAAAACACAAGTCCTCACGTCGATTGACATCTCATGGTGATGTCACATAACGCTAGGTCATTGCATGAAATTCGAGGTAAGTCTTAAATTCTCTTGTTGAATATTCGGATTTTGCATATAGTGAGTAGATTCTTGCATCTCTACTCCCTCTACTGTTCATCTAATCACGAGAATTTCATTCATGATCAGTGAAGACCCAGTTTCAGTTTCTTGGCAAATTTATACGCTACGCATGCATCGTTTGTTTGGCATGTGGCTAGCTTGATTCGTGGAACCCTCGGGGACTCCACATCGGATGGGTTGTTCTACAAATATTTCAATTATTGTTTCTGATATATCGATTATTGCATTTTAACCATGATGACCTACATATTTGCAAGAGTTGACTTATTGATATCTAGTCAACGAAATTCTTTGAATCACCTTTATTGACAAGCTACATACATGGTTTTGTATGGCTATGTTAAAACTTCCTTGGTAATACATATCTCGTTGTTGGTCGATATCCAAAGCAAATTTAGTTGGCTAAATTTGCTCACCTTACGCATTCAATTCAAGGATTCCATATGATGGATTGAGGCCATCATATTCAAAATGATATCAACAAGCGTTTCATTTATTCCGAATCATGGTAGACTTGTTTGATTTTAACCCTACTAAGTCATTTGTTGTTTACGACACCTTGTGGTGACGTTTTCATTAATTTGAAGCTCCTGCTGATTTCGTCTACACACTTCACCTATGGATTTAATTATTTGTGATTTATTAATTTATTTTTCAATCCACTTTGTTGATTCGTTATCTTGAAACATTCTTAATATAATTGTGTATTAAGAAAATGGTACACAATCTCATGACTTATTTCGGAGTACCTCTAGCGTTATTTCGACGCCACTTGCGAACTCGATGACCTTCAATTGTTATTTATTTTTGTCATCGACCCGAATTTCTATGAAATTCATTTGGGATTTCTGAATTTACTCCGTTGACTCTTCTACCTTATTACAAACATGGTGAACTTGTTCGGTCACCACTACTATTGAATTATTCAAATCTCTGCAACGCCTTGTGGCGTTGGCATAAACTTGTAGCTTGGGCTAACTATGATCAACCGTTTCATGCGAAACTACATATGCTTTTCGTTTAACTTATCATTCAAATGGTCTTAATGCAACTATGTATTAAGACAATGATGCACCAGGATCGGTAGCATTTCGGTGTATCCTTGCAATTCGATAATGTCAACGTATATTTTATTTCATTTAATGGTTCGATAGTCGACAATTCATTTCATGGTCCTATTCCATTTAAGCTTGTTGATTCCGAGTTTCGACCATACAACAACTAACGTAAGGTACTATTTATAGTACATCTATTGTCTCTAGAATTCTTTTCCATATTGTGAACGTCCATTTAAAATCTTATGGTTGAATTTCCTCTTTTATTGGGCTCCAGTAAACTTAGTCACATTGGTGACTTTATCCTAACATCTCGTTCACTTGGTATCGATTCAGAAAGCAAATTCAGTTGAGCTGTTGGTTTCATATGGTCGTAGTAAGTCATTGTACTCGTATACTACGGAGAAGTCTTGATTCATTCTCGTATTCAGCCACCTCGGTATTATTCATACTTATCTGTGCATGACAAAACTCTAAGAAGATAACAAAGTCTAAATTTCGAGGACGAAATTTCTATAACATGGGGAGAATGTGACAACCGGTACTTTTGGGCTTTCAATTACGTGATTAACGAACATTTAAGGCGACAATAAATAGTGTTTAAGACACCTATTAACTTAATTAGACTATTGGAGTGCCTAGGAACGCATATCAAACTTTACAATGCGTGTATGGTGAATTTCGGCAAAAACTGCTGAACGATAAGCGACAACGAACTGACACCTAATAAAATACTGACAAGGTTGACAAAATACAATTCCTACACATATAAATTATGCATATGAACTTGACTTTGCGAACTTACGGTGCTTCGAATGGCACAACACGCTTATGTGTACGAAAAAATGTGACTACAGGAACGCACCGTCAACGAAGCGGAGACATCAGGCACGCGTATCGCCTTCAAAACGGAAATATTATGACAAATTTAGCTTCGTAATAAAATTTTAATATTTGCAGATGAAACCAGATTGAAAAACGGGTTAGAAACAATGGACATGGCATTTTACGTGTTTTAACGGAACCGACAAAAATACGCGTCAAATATCGATTTCCGGCGCAATTTTGAGTATTATTCGACTTAACATTATATTGTACGACACCTATGAAGCTCGGGAGCGAAACGGGCTTCAGAAATGTATCGGCTGCGAAAAACGGGCTTGTGGGCCTAGGGCCCAAGTCCACTTGAAACCCTAACTATATAAAGGTGTTCACACACACTACACACCATAATATACACACACATTGCAGTCGACACCTCTAAACCCTAGTCACTTTCCCTCTGCCTTCTCCCATAAACCGGCGAACTCCGGCATGCTCCGGCGAGCTCCGACCGGTAGTACACACATCCTCAACCTCTATAACCTCGTACCCCTTTATACCCGCACAAACCCACCTGTTCACTCGCAAAAATCATCGAGCAGGAGAGAGAGAGGGACCGCAGAGAGGGAGAGAGACATCGGAGAGGGAGAGAGAACGAGAGAAGAGAGAAAGACGACGGAGAAGGGGAGCCGGCCCCTCTTCGCTGCACGACGGTGACAGCTGACGGCGGAGCCGCCGTAATCAGTGGCGGTGGTGTGTGGCTTCGTGTCGGCGGCAGTGGAACGGTGACGGAAGTGGTGGTGACCGCCACGATTCGGTTCAGGTTGGTGCAAGTTTCAGTTTTGGGTCAGCTTTCAGGTTTGGTTCGGTTGAAACTCCGGCGATTCGGGTCAGATTAGTTCAACACCGGGTCAAACTAAGTCAACCGAGTCAACTCGGTTCAGACCCAAGTTGGTTCGGATCAGTTACTCCTCGGTTCGGGATCTCTTCAGTTCATTTTTTTTATGTTCGGGTCAACTCAGTTCGACTCGGTAAAACCGAGTCAACTCGGCCAAACCGAGTCAATCCAGTCAGCGCAGTCAAACATCATTTGCAGTTCAGTTATGGTTCGGTTCGACTCGGTACAGTTCAAAATTGGATTCGGTGTTTTATTGCGGGTTCGTTTTAGTCGGTCAACACGGGCCAACAACAGTCAACGTGTAGCCTTGGTGTATTTTGGTGTTCGGTCAAACCCCAGTCAACTGCTGGTCAACGCAGCCAATACAGTCAACAGAAGACCCGGTAACAAGTTTAAAGTTGCGAGTTATTTTTACGTCGTTTTAAATAGATTTTATTTTACGCGAACCGAGCTTGAACCGATAGAATAGAGATTTGTTTATGTTTTGACAGATTTAACGAAAAACGATATATATTGAATTTGATTTATTGCTGCGTTTTGAAAATTTAGCGACACTTTAGTTGTCGGATCGTCTAAAAACAAAGGAAACTCTGTCCATTTTTCGTTAAAAATCCGTAACCCGAAACATAGTTGTATTCTAACGAAACCCAACGATGTACAAGTATTCTTTTTAATTAAATATATATGTATATTTATTTTGGCGACAATTTACAACCCACAACAACCCGTTACAACATTGCCACGAGACACGGTTTACAAGTCAACGAAAACTCGAAGAACTTATTAAAATAAATATAATTATTTATATTTATTTCAACGTTTAGAATCGAAAACCTCTATGAAATAAATATTATTTGTATTCATTTCGAACAACTAACACTCAGAAATCTTTATAAAATATTTATTTTATTAAAGTCGGAATATGACATATATTTACTTCAAACGTCGGAATTCGGAATTTATATTCCAAATGTTTAGTATTCGAAAGTCGTACAAAGTAAATATAATTATTTATATTTATCTAAACGTTAAAAATTCAAGTATTTTTTTTAAATGAATACAATTAGTTATAATTGTTTCTAATGTTCAAACCGAACATGACACATTGCCGTACGATCTTAACACATTATTAATCGAGTCGTTATAATAACGAGTGTGTATATATATTTATTTACATTGTACGGAAGCTACACGAGGCACGGCGTTACTAATCCGCCTACACGACAACATATACATCTATGCTTACATTTACATACATAAATATATATGCCTACATCTTACGAAACACTACGACGAGTAGTGTATTACCCGTCAACATGTATGACGACTATTCGGAAAACGCGTATACGAGTTTACAAAGTGTTATTTTTCAATATACGTTACATACGTGTACTACCTTTCGAGACGACTAACACACTATTATAAATATATTTATATTTTTATATAAATATATATTCTGAAACTCTCGGTGCCAAGATTTATTATTTATCCCGACTATTAGTGGGATTAAAACAACCAAGGATTGGTTATTAGAAATCAAGACGATAACACTTTCCTAAAATCGTTGGTTAACGATTCGGTAGAGCTCGGTGACGCGTAGTTTAGCTACACACTTTTATAGAAACTTAGAATTATTCCTTGATTAGGAATGTTTTAGTTGCATGCTAGCGAGTTCACGTTCTTGGAACACGACACTATGGAATGCACATTAAGCTAGCTTTGCACAAGGATATCGAGGTGAGTTCATAACCCTCACTTTTTACTGTTTTACATTTTTATAAATGCTTTCGGGGGTGGGAAGACATGCAAGTTTTGCAAAAGTACACAAAAATTCGATGAACGAAAAATTCATATTTCTAAACCATGTTACGAAAAGAGTTCAATTAACTCAAATGGTTTACGAAAGGTTTATGCACAACGTACGAGTTTTACAAAACACTCACGTATTTTCGAAACGTGCATGAGTTTCATGGATAGGGACGGGATTGCCCTAGTTACAACGGGATAGGATTGTCCTACATACAAACAAGAGGACTGGTTGGTCCTGATTTTAGACTTAAACGGGCTAGGCCCATTTTCACTTGTGCGGAGCACAAAAGACTCAGTGAGTTCATGATTCCCCCTTTTCTTTTAAATGTTTTCGGATTTATAACAATCGGGGGTGAAATACATGCTATGAAATTCTATGACAAAGGGGTATGTTAGCTACGGGTTTAAAGAAAGAACTATGATCAATGTGTGTAAGTAGGAATGACTATATAATAACCATTAATCACTTAGTGACCCAGGTGCAAAGGTGTAGATCTACTGAGTTGTGAGACACGCTCCACTTTGAATAAAACAAGTCCTTTCAGAGTGCTTTGTGATCCCTAAGACTCCGAATAAAACAAGTCCTTTCGGAGTGTGAAATTCTGAATAAAACATGTCCGTTCAGAGGCTAATGTTGTCTCGGGTTGGTTATTTACTTACGACACATAATATCAGGACTAGCTACCCGCTAATAGATCCTTAAACCGTAGGAATAAAAATAACATACCAGGATTTCAATATTGGCTTATGACAATGGCCAGGATTTAAATATTGGTTTATAACTATGAAAACAACAGGATTTCAATGTTGATGACAATTATGACAGAAAACATTTTATTACCGGCTTACAAATACAACAGTTACATGCATTGGTTTACAAACATAACAGAGAACATTTTGATACCGATTTACGCGATACGACATTTCAAATGTTTTGTGATACTATGATCTCACGAATTGGTTATAAAATGATTAAACAAACTATGAATTCGCTCAACTTTATGTTGATTTTTCGCATGTTTCTTTCTCAGGTTACATTTTCAAACTATGGCACGGTTGGAATAGGAGAAACCATTGGAACTCGAGTACTTAGCGGCGTTCATTTCCTAAAAGTCTTAGCTAATAATCACTTCTGTTGTGCAATGAAGATACCAGTCCAGTTACGCCGGCTCTGATGTAATCGGTTTATCGGGGTGTGACAACCACGCCTTTTGGTTATAAATAGCGTAAAGGTCTACGGAACCAAAATGACCTTCGAGTCTGGAATCTAGAGAAATGGCTCTTAAAGGTCCTGCCTTAAAGATAGTGAAAGCTATAATAAATAGCCTACGAGGCTAAGTGAAAGGGGCTTACGGTCACTTGGGCAAAGCAAGGGAACTGCTTAGGATTTTCCCGCGTAAAATAAAAACAATAAAAGAATAAATGCTAGGTTGTCGATTTCTTAATGCGAGTAATCGACACAAGTAAAGGAGAAAACGTAGAACTAAAAATCGGTTTTAGTTGGAAACAACGTTAAAAAAAGTGCGAGATAGATTGGGAAATGATTAATATTAAAGAAAGCAAGTCTTGACACCAATAGGTGCAAAACAATAAATTCGAAAAGAAAATTTTTGAAAACGAAAGGTTGATATAAAACTTAAACATGACGTGATGCAAATCACGAACAAGAAAGTTACATGATACATGATTGCATTGTAATACAAACTATAGGAATGGGGTTATGAATAATCGTAAAATCCTTGCGGAGGCAAAGTTGGCATCCCTGAGCGATGGGATATAAACTAACCGGTGACTGATAAGTCTAATCGGTAAGACCGATCAAGGTCTAAATTAAATTGAAAACTTGTTTAACACGCTTATCATTATAGGATTAGCGCGAAATAAGCATGTTGACAAATTCATAGGACCGAGAGACCAAATGACGAATCGATCAAGTAATCGATGAATAATAGGAATACAAGATGAAAGTAATGGCTCATGAGGCCTTACACCTGAAGAGCGCATGCACCTTGGAGTCGAAAGACACTACTATGCTTTCCTGGTATGTTATTGAACTATTAGAAACTGAGTAATGCTAAGTGATTACCGGAACTAAGTTCATTAGGTCTAATCCAGTGAACTACGTAAGAAAGGTTTCGAGGACGAAACCACTTTAAGGGGGGGTAGACTTGTAACACCCTAAAAACGGGTTTGGTAATTGAACCACGCTAATATTAATTAACGGGCAAAGTACCGTTAGCGGTAAAAGTGAACTCGTAAACAAAATAACTAGGAACAAATTAACCTAGTTAGTAACTTGTATATAGTTAATAGAACAATGGGTAACAGCCCTTCTAATAAATATATATATATGTGTGTTTGTGTGTGTGTAAACTTGGGGGACCAAAGTTGTCAAAATGGAAACTAGTGATTTATAAACAAAAATTTAAACACAACACACACAAAAAGTGTGTGTGTATAGAACGATCATCAGGAGAAGAAAAGGGGGAAACCCTAGTTCAAGCTTAATCTACCAAATTGAAGATCAATTCGAGACCCAAATCAGTGCATGAATGTATTTTAACGATCACCTAGACAAGAGGATCATAAGGTATGTCTTAAAACCTAGATTGGTGAAAGTTGCAATTTGAGACAAGTAAATTACTTACAATTAGAGTATTGGGTGATGATCCAAAGATGAAATTAAGTATATGTGTATGCTTGACTTCGTTAGACATAAAGAAACTATGCAAAAATTGATGTAAGATTACTTGCAAGTGATTAACAAGTAGATTATGAAGTGGGTTTTGATTATATGATGATGTTGTTAATAAACTTGAGCTTAGAATCATCATACATGGTAGAAGTAGGAAGATACTTGGCTAAATTGATGTTTGGTGAAATGAGTTTTAAGAATAATAATAAAATCCCCAAATTCTAGTATGATAATTTGAGGGATTAGCTATGATGATTGAAAGCCTTGCTACTTGATGTTAATAATATTGTAAACTTAACGAATTGAAAGAAAGAAGGTAAATTTGGTTAATGGAGTTAGCCAAATTGGTGGCTTAAAAATGATGCCCACCAAGTGTTAGATAAAATGCCTAATGAGTGTACTTAAACTTATTAGTGCAATTATATGTAAAACGGCAGTTTGACTTTTAAAAAGTCAAACCCGCCTATAACTGAATCAAATAGGAAATATGGTAGATAAGTCCATAAGGGTGATGGTCATGGTATTGATGACTAATCTAACTATCTTATGGATATTGTATTATAGTTTGACTCTTGACGAGCTAGGTGGAAGCTTGGAGAAGAATGGGTCAAACGGGTTAAAGGCGCGAGAAAGCATAATCGGATTCTAAGGTAAGTAAAGCTTACACCATCTTTATAGAACACCTACTTGTGTGTATTGGATATGAATAAAGTAAATTTTTGTAATTGAGATATGATGTTCCAATGTGAAATAATATGGGTCGGAACAAGTGAAAATGGTAAGAAACCATATTTGATGGAAAAAGGGCTAAAGTGGTAATTTGGTCACATGTTGACTAATAAATTAACGAGTTCAGAAAAGACACCCCATGGCGTAAGCCGTAATGTGTCGAACGAATAAAGAAATAACATAATGTAATATGATTACATGGTGTAAACCGAAATGGACTAACGGGTGAGATGATAATCAAATGCCATCTCACAATTTATAATGATCGGTCAGCCCCAAGAATAGGTCAAAGGACGGGTAAAATGGTCATTTAGGTTGAACGGGTCAAATGGTGATGTTTCACCATGTGATAATAAAGACTAACGGTTGTTTGTCGAGTTTTGTGCTCACAGGAAGAATAGCGTATGGTTTGCATAGCTTTAAGCAACGAATAAAATTCAAGGTAATAAAACGGGTCAACGCCTTGACCCGAGCCAGGTATGTGTGAAGGTCAACTCTCGATGAGGACTTAGAGTCTGGTGAGAGTAAATTAAGTCATGGGTAAATATTAGATTTACGTAAAACGAGAGATATCATGTAACATAAATTGAAGTTCCTATATTCTTAGGAGCACAATGGATTCTTAGTGGAACACGAAGTGAAAATGCCCACTAGGACGAAACAAGCTTCTAATATGTTCTTTGTGGATAAAAAGGATTAAAATTGACCAAAACGCCCTTGAATCGCAAACCGGACAAACGACCCTTATGAGTAGTTTAAAAATGATTTTTATAATTGAGTAGACCTTTTTGTTAGTGTAAAAGTGAAAGGCATAAGCCTTTTTGGTCTAAGGCCTCTTAACAGGTTTTTTTTCGTAATTTATCAAACCAAATGATAGATTCGGAATATACGATTTTACTAGAACTAATCCACCATAAATATAGTTGTGGTGGAAGGTAATTCGAAGTCTTAGTGTCGAAATAGGAGGCAAGGAAAGAAAGGGCGAGATTTAAGCTTAAAAGTGTTTTAAACCTTTATCGGGTCAAAAATAATGATGCGCGTGCCGTGTAACAGGAGTATAAACGAGAATAGACAAGAAATTGAATTAATATTTCAAAGTCATATCGTAGGAAATCGAATTACGATCGCGTGGAATCGAAATGAAGGAAAACGGACTTGTAACGAAAACGTTATGAGGATTTTAGCGAAAACAAAAAAAATAAAGAAAGCTGCAGCTGGGCTAACCAGCAGTGCTGTTTTGAGCTGGGTGAACTGTAGGCTACGGTTCAGACTGTAGCTTACGGTCCAGAAGTTCTGTTTTTGAGCCTTTATGCCTACCGTAGGCTACTGTAGGCAACCGTAACCTACGGCGGGTTACCAAGCAAAGATTTTGATTCATTTGTTTGACTGTTTTGAGCTTCCGAGTCCGTCTAGACGGGTTCTAAGGTCTCAATTACGAACGTTTATGATAAATTTATAATGTAGGTGTGTTTAAACTTCGGATGGGTGAAGATCAAGCTCCAAAGTGAACCGAACACAAGAAATTCGAGCTTCCGCAAATTGTTTAGTTATTACGAAACTAAATAACGATAATATATTGAAATTTTTTAGCTATTTGAGAAGTTTTATAAGACTCGGATTATAGTAACGAACGTGTATTCACATATAAACTCTTTTGTTTGCGAAATTTTCTTAAAATTTCAATTTTCTACGTAAGGGTCTTACACCATGGGGTCTTATCTTATCAATATTATTTGTCTTATCGTATCCAATTCTTTGTTAACCTTACCCTTAATCAATTACTTCATATAATTTAAGTAGTGATTCTAAGATATGCGGTGTAAGCTTTACTTAACTTGCGTCCGTTTGAGTTTTCTCGCGTCCTTGATCCGTTTGACCCATTCCTTTCCAAGCTCCCACCTAGCTTGTCAAGAGTCAAACTATCACATAACATCCACAAGATGATTAGATTAGTCATCCAATATCATGTCCATCACTCCTCATGGACTATTATACCTCATTTATTCTTTCATTTTATTTTGGTCAGTTGGACTTTTAAAAGTCAACTGCCTATTGACATACATAAATGCATTAACAATTTGATAAAACTCACTTAGGCATTTTATCAAACACTTGGTGGGCATCGCATTCAAGCTATTCTATTAGCTATACTTGACAACCCATTTTACCACATTATCTCATCTCGATAAGTGTTTACTTTCATTACAATCAAAATAACATATAAATTTCAGTTTATCATAAGTTAGCACTTAGCATGACCATCATTTTTCATGGGTTCAACACTTATGACATAAACCCAATTCTTCACATACATGGTTAATCATCTTAGTATGTTATAATTCAAATTATTCACATAATCGACAAATATAAACATAAAAAACACTCCTACAATCAGCAATACATATTCTTATGGTGATTTACCCACTAGACCTTCTTATCACATGGATTTCTCTAAATTTGAAATTTCACCAAAAGTGAAATTACAACTTACCTTAGATTTAGGAGGTATTGTGTAATCAAAACCTTCAATCATGCATCCAAACTTCTTTGATTTTTGACCCGTATTTGGTGATTTTGTGTTGCTAGGTTGATGAAGGATTCCCACTTCTTTTCTTTCCTCTGGGTCGACATACACACTCATGGTGTGCGAGATTTTTTTTTTGTTTTTTAATCAAACTACTTCCCATTTGGTCCACTTTAGCCCCTCAAGTTTAGTTAGTTAGTTAAGTAGGCAATAACCCACTTATTGTTACTAATATCCATACTTTATTAACTAGGTAAAATATTTCTAGTTATAAAGTTTCATTTTAAACATAATAATATTATAATCAAATTAATATTTTGGGGGTTTATAGGAATTCAAATTCAAACTCTAGAAAAGGTTGGAAGTGGCCTAGGTGATAGTTTGGGGCCTTTTGTTGGTTCAAATCATGTTTGTAGAAATCGCTAGTCGGCCAGGACTATAATCAGGCTGAGCTGAACCGAGTCAGGCTAGGCTCTAGTTCGAGCTCAAACTTAAACGAGCCAGCTCAGCTCAACTCATTTTTTTCGAGCTAAAAATCGAGCTCGAGCTCAGCTTGTAAAAACTTTGTGCCAACTCGATCTCAATCGAGCCAGCTCGTTAATTTTTTTAATTAATTTTTTTCAAAATATTGATAATACGAAAATAAAATAAATTAAGGCACATTCCTAATATATATACATATATACACACACATATACATATGAGCCGCTAAGTCGAGCCACAGACCAAGCCATCGAGTCGAGCCATCGAGTCGAGCCACGAGTCAAGCCACGAGCCGAGAACCCCTGTCTCAAGCTCGGCTCGATTACAAAATGAGCTTTTTTCGAACGAATTTGGAGCGACCCTCGAGTCGTGAGCTTTTTGAAAACCGCTAGTCAGCTGGTGGGATGGGGACTAGCGATTGATCGAGTATTAATAAGAATTAATCTGGATTAATTATGATTAATCAGCAATTAATCGAGATTAACCAGCGATTAATCAACAATTAATCGGCGTCTAGTCAGGATTTCTTACAACCATGGTTCAAATGCAAATAATGAAGGGGAAAATTAGGGATATTAATGGGGCGGGTTTGGACGGGTTTAGTTAGATAAGATTATCCTAAAACCTGTCGGGTTTCTAACAGGTAATTACCCTTTGGGTATCGGGTACACATGAGGGTTTCTAGTAAACTTGTTAATTTAAAAAAATTACTCGTTGGGTATACCCAGCCAAAACCATCAGAGTTTATATTAGGGATGAGCTCGATACCGTCCGGTACCGAAAATCCCCAAAAGTGGGTTGTCACACCCCAACCGATGGCGGAAACATCGGGGCGTGGCACTAGGCGAACCAGATTGCTCAATAGACATCATAACAACTATTAATCGATAATATCTAAACGTTTAACATCCCATACTATTAAACAATAAAATCCCAAATAATCATTACAATATTAAACAATGATCTTCCCTAGATTTATTACATTATTTTTCTAAAGGCAATCCTAAATCAAGCATCCATAGCAAATATCCTCAACCTGCCACATATGTTAAAATAAAACGTCAATACAATTAAGTAAAGGTGAGCATACAGGTTTGCATACAATATAGATATAAAAGCGTTTAGCATACTCCGCATGACATACGTAAGAGTTGTGAACTATGTATCTACTAGATTCAAACAAACCAACAAACCGCGATTGATCGGGCATGCGAACAAGTGTCCACATCTTAAAGAAAAAATAAATGCGAAAAGAAAATGCGAGCCTTAACAACCCCGGGCCTCCGGGTGGCGGGTCAACCTCTAGCTAGCTATCATGTTAAGGGTGGCGTACTAGCAATCAAGTAACACATACAATTCAGTAGATTTCACGTATACTCATGTATAGCGGATTGAATAAGAGTTTGACGTTGTGTGATGTGATTTGATATAGAACATATGTGACACCCAAAAGTGCGTTTAAGCGTAAAGGGGTTCAAGTATACTCATAGTTGGTGCGATTTGGGAGAGTGACGGGATCTGATGTTAGTTGAGGAGAGCGCCGGATCAGCCTGTAAGCGAACAGAAGTGCATCACTCTTCCGAATTGCTGAAACGGTTAATGGTTGAAGGAAACAGTTGACAAGTTCGGGCGAACTTGTACCTTGGAGTACAAGTAAGGTACAAGTTCGGGCGAACTTGACTGTTTAGACTTACTGGAGGTACAAGTTCGGGCGAACTTGTCTTATTTCCTGAGAAACTAGACAAGTTCGGGCGAACTTGCCCTATTTGCTGAAGAGTGATACAAGTTCGGGCGAATTTGTCCTAATTCCTTGGAATCAGTACAAGTTCGGGCGAACTTGTGTACTTTTTGTGAAGAATTGATCAAGTTCGGGCGAACTTGGTCACAAATCTGGTGACAAGTTCGAGCGAACTTGATGCTTTCCGAGCGAACTTGACTGTTTTGGCATCCAATTCGTGCGTTTTCGCGTCGTTTGTTGAGAAAATGAAGTGTCCATCCCTCCAACCTTAAGCTACTGAGCTAAACCTAGGCTGGAGAGGTCTTTTGGAGCGAGTTTTAGCCATTTTACAGAAACTTGGACAAATCCGAGCGAACTTGAAGGTTCGTACGGTTTAGTCCAGTTTGTGCAAAGTGACGCTTTCGTCCTTGTGCTTCCGGATCTGAGATCTTGCTTGACAACGCCTTGTTTCACTTCAAAGTGAACGAAACATACGTCATTTAGTCCGAATATTGTGTAAAAATAGATGTTTAAAAGGTTTTACTTAGATCTAAGCATAGATCTAAGTGAAAAACAACAGTTTTGCATTAAAAGATGAAGATTTTCGTAAACAGATGAGTTTTGATGAAATCGAAGGTAAAACCTTGTGCAAAATCGTTGTAAAACGTTGTTATAGCGGGTTGATTCTTACTTAGAAAACAAAGGGTTTCGGTTTTGGGGAGCTCCGGGCGAACTTGCAGCAAGTGCAAATGAAGAGAGGAGCTGAGTATTTATAGGTGAAGAGGAGAAGGAGCTGGAAATGATCAAGTTCGGGCGAACTTGTCACAAGTTCGGGCGAACTTGTCACAAGTTCGGGCGAACTTGATAAATTCCTTTGAATTGGAAGCCAGTTCGAGCGAACTTGGCTTAAAAGCTGAGTTCTGGTGGCCTGGACAAGTTCGGGCGGACTTGTGATGCACAAGTTCGGCCGAACTTGGCCTATTGGCCAAGTTTTGTTCGTTTATTTCGCGTTAGGAGTTCGTTTGGTGATTCGGTTCGTATTAGATAGTTATGTTAAGCGTTTTAGAGAAGCGTTAAGCGTTATATTACTATTGAATTGAGAGAGAGCGAGTTACGTGAGCGTGCGAGCATTTTAGCGATAGTAAACCATAACATGAACAAACATAACACATATAAAACATAATTATACATAATTAACTGCGTTTTGCGATGCGATGAGATAAGCGATGCGATGGCACAAGTGTTTATTAAACAATAACACACTCGGCTCGTAAAGTAGCATAACTACTTGTGATTGCGTTGAATTAGCGATTAATAAGCGATTAAATGAGATGTAGATGTGACAAAATATAATTCCATTAACATAAACTTTTCATAATCAAATCTCGGAATTACACTGAGAGATACAACGGGAAATAAAGAAAAAAAAAAGATAATAACGAATTTACGAGTTGTTACATGGTACCGGTACTGAATATACCTGGTTCGATACGGTTCGGTACCAGTACAATACCAGTATTTGAGGGTAAAAACCGGTACCGAAAATGTCAAAAATTGGTACCGAATCGGTACCGAAAATGTACCCGGCTCGGTAAATTCAGTACCGGTACCGGTTCGGTACGGGTACCGGGTACCATTTGCTCATCCCTAATTTATATGGTAACAACTAATCAATTAAATTTAACATAATCACTATAAAGATATATCAAATAATTACAATCTATATAAATAAAATACTAAAATGTATATAAAAATATACTAAAATCCATAGATGACATATAGTCTATGCCAATAGTTGATATATCATACACACACATACATATATACATACATACTTAAAATAAAATAAAAATCGGGCATAGAATCGGGTAAATAGGTACACTTTACAGGGTAATTGGATCAGGTAAAAGGGCATAACACCAAATTCAAAACCCGTCCCAAACTCAGGAAAGAAAATAAAACTCTCCCATATCCGATTCCATACCCGATTACCCATCTCAAATGTGTCGATTTTCGAGTTTAATTGCCATCCTAAGGAAAATGTCGCATTTTAAATTAAGTTTATGGCAAAGCTTTCACACTACCATTATCATATGGTCCCCTCAGGCCGCAATTCACAAAAGAATAGAGGACCCAAATTTTCTAATATAGATAATTCCAAGTTTGATGTAGATGCTTTTAGATTCCAAAGACACATAAGAGATCTTTTGGAGATTCTCCTTGACGATCTTAGTTTGATTTCAATCGTTCCGTAAGTTGGTGCATATATTTGGGTAACTCGCCCTAGAGTGTCGTTCTTCGACCAACCTTGCCACCAACATGAGACTATCGGATACACAAACCGTACAAAGAATGCAGATACGACTTTGATCTCAGACATCTTTTATTTTACATGTTCGTAGTTGCTATGCCATCCTATATCGTTAAAATAATTATGGATGTTTATTTATTTAGTTTACTTAGTGAATTTTTAAATCTACTTCCTAGCTAGTAAGATATACTGTTTTACTTTCAAAAGAATATTCTCTTTTTAAAATATCATAATCTTTGTTGCTTTTAACAACTGTTGTTTGGTCGAGTTGCATGTTAATAACAATCAACTTGACAACTTGAACAAGAGAATATGAGAAAATCAAGTTGAATGAACATATGTTCATGTCAGAATCATTACGGATTGGTCATGTAAGGTCGTAATATCATAGGTAAATCTCACATTATGTGTTCGTATAATATAATATATACTCTTAACTTCAAATATCATCGATATCTTTAACAGATAGGGATGTTTATGGTTGAGTTTTAGCAATTCATAAGAAATGACCTTTTATAAGTTTTCCTTTTAGATGTAAAATAACAAATTTATGGGCTACCAGTTGGTATGAGATACTGAATATCACAACGATAAAATTTAGAACTTTGTCAAAAAATAAGTAACATGTAGGCTAAGCTTATTTAACTTAAAAAGACTTTTTGTTAAAAGGACTTATTCCCTTTGACTTTTTGAAAATGAGTTTTTAAAAAAAAATGTTTGAATTAACTTATGGGGTGAGAAAGACCAATAAGTTGAAAAGTTATAAAAGTTTCAAAAAGTCACAAATTGGTAGCTTTTAAAACTGACTTTTTTTCTTCCTATACAAAAAGTTGTTTCAAAAAGTAGTTTTCAATTACCCAAACATTATTTTGGCTTAGTAGCTTTTGAAAACGCCAATAAGTCAATAAGTTGTTTCAAAACGCTTAGCCAAACATGTCCGTAATATATATAAATACAAGTACATGAGTATTATTTTCTTAATATAAAAATGTAATTTGAAGGGTAAAAAAACGTATTTTATGATAAGCTTTCTTATTTTTTACGCTTTATACTAACAAACCGGTGCAAGTAAACAAAATATCTCATAGCTTTTTAGGCATCCATTAATCCTACTTCTATATTTATTGTGTCTAGTATTATATTTTGTAACATCTGAAAATCAAATTTGGTAATTAAACCAAATTAACTAAAAATAAGTGAGTAAAATACCATTTGTAGTAGGGATCAACCCGGTTAGCACTAAGATTTAAATAAATAAATCTAACGCTAGCTAAGATAAATAAATGCTTATAGAAGATAAAGCTTATAAAAGGCTTGGGCTATCGGGACTTAAATTAGTCGGTCGGTCGTACCCGGTAACACCCCAAAACCCCATTTTTATTAGGTAGTACATTTCTTATGTATGAGATGAAATAAAAGTAACTAAGTTATCTAACTTAGTTAGTAGATGAGTTAAATACCAAGAGGTAAATGGGTTTAGTGACTAGCTAAACCTAAGGTACTAAAATGTACTAAGTGTGAAAGATGTTATGTGAAAGAGGGAAAAACC
This sequence comes from Scalesia atractyloides, assembly GCA_947069175.1. NCBI lineage: Eukaryota > Viridiplantae > Streptophyta > Magnoliopsida > Asterales > Asteraceae > Scalesia > Scalesia atractyloides. Next base: position 65,191,844 of record CAMTDV010000024.1, read on the forward strand.
AAAATCCAGCAAATGGATGTGTGTGGGGGGCGTGTTCTAGAGAGAGCGGGATGAATCCTCTCTAGAGTTCACGTCACAATGTCAGTAAATTGAAGGTGAAATCTAAGTGATTTCCTTATATGTTTGAATATTTTAACCCTCTAGCACAATCTAAACCTAAGATATGTGACGAATTTGTGTGTGATGAGTTTGATGCTAAATGGGGTTTGATGGTAGGATGAAATTGATGTTCTGTTAATGTTTATGATCATTATAATTTCTTGCATGTGTGAATTACTTGAATGAATTAGAGGATTTGAGTAAATGTATACATGATATGAAGTGGGTCTTAACCTAGGTATGAAAGCAAAAACTTTTGTATGATTAAATTGATAAATCTCCTTGATTGAATGAAGAATTTGGATTAGCTGAATGTTAAGGAATGTATGAACTTGTTGAGTTGAAAGATACATGGTAATTTTGATTGGCAAATTAAGCTTATATGATGGCTTAATAATGTACTCATCAAGTGTTCGATAAAATGCCTGAATGAGTTTTATCGTATTGTAAGTGTATCTATGTATGATAATAGGCAGTTTGATGACCTAAAATACAATGGAAAGATAAATGGGGTGTAAATATCCATAAGGATGACGGTCATGGTATTAAATAACTATTCTAATTATCTTTATGGATATGATGTGATAGTTTGACTTTTGACAAGCTGGTGGGAGCTGGGAAAGGAATAGGTCGAAGGGTTTAAGACACGAGGAAGCTCGAATGGACGCAATGTAAGTAAAGCTACACCTCCTAGAATAGAATCACTACTTATATGCTAGAAAATATTTTTAGCTAATTACAAGGGTTATCAAAGAACCAGATGCGGTTAAGCGGTTAAATGCTTAGGACGAGACCTCATGGTGACTAACGAGGAATTGTTAAGATGAAACCCATGGTGAAAACCATGAAACGAATCAAAATGGGTAAAACTATGTTAAAGCACATGTTAGTGATTAAACAAAGAATTGTAGAAATAAGACCCTTTGGTGTAAACTATAACGGATCAAATGGGTAAAATGGTGTTGAATCACTTTTTGGTGACAAATAGTAATTTGTTAAGACGAGACCCTATGGTGTAAACCATAACGGGTCAAAACAGGTAAAAATGGTGTTGAATCACCTTTTTGGTGACAAATAGTAATTTGTTAAAACGATACCCTATGGTGTAAATCATAACGCGTAAAATGGTATTAAATCACCTTTTGGTGACAGGTAAAAACTTGTTAAGACCTATGGTGTAAACCATAACGGGTCAAATGAGTAAAAACGATGTTGAATCACATTTTAGTGATAAATAATACATTGCTAGGTTGACACGCCTAAAGGGTAAAAAGAATGGCTCAAATGGATAACGGGACAGATGGGATTTGAACTTGGTATTTAATACTTGTTTTGTTCAATTCTATATCTACAAGTAAGCATGATGGTAAGAGAATGTATTGCCACGAATTAACAAAGGGAATTGCAAGGTTTGGTAACGGGTAATTGTATTGACCCCGCTAGGTATTTGTAACGGGTCATACCTTTGGGTAAGGGCTTAGGACACAATGAAAGGTGGTTGAGCTAGACTTTGGGGGTAACAAACCATCTCATGAGTGGTGTTTTTAGTAATTAAGTAAAATAGTTCTTAGAGCCAAAAATATGTCGATGTTATGAAACATAGCTAAAATGAGTTTTTAAGTAAGATAACATTAGAAATCTTTATGCACTTAGGGACATAATTAATCTTAATAAGATAACGAGCTAAACGTGTCCACTAGTTTTCATTTAAACCTATAAAGTCCTCCAGGTTGGAAAAAAAGGCTATAAATTGACTAAAATACCATTGGATAATGGGTTTGGGTAAAATGCCTAACCGAGAGAAAGCTTTGGAATGCTAAGCCATTGTCCAATGAAACCAACCATAATTTCAGTTATCTTTAGGAGTTAATGGGGTAAACACCGATAAGGAGTATAAGAGGTTTGAGCTAAAAAGCTCAATACCTTCTTAACAGGTCGGTTGGGTAAAGCTTCAAACTGAAAGAATTTGGGATATATACGTATAATTGTAGTTTGGGAAAAGAAATAAAGAACGAGAATAAAGAAAAAGAAATTGAAGCATTGAGCTAAAATGCTTCATGCCTTCTTAACGGGTCGGTTAGATAAAAGACTAAACCGAACGAAAGAATTGAAAATTCAAGAACGATCCAAATTATGGATATCGGATTTGAGGCTTAAAAGGAAAAGTTAGCAAAGTGCATACTTCAGAAAGTGCACAATTCAGCAAGTACACATATTAACAAAGTGCACACTTCGGTAAAGTGCATGCTTCAGCAAAGTGCACATATTAGCCATCACGGCACACGGCGTATGAAGGCGTTTCTGCTGCGATACGTGATAGAATTCCAATTGACTTAAACGCTTTCTTTTGTCATTTTCGATCCGTTATCACAAAAGAAATATAAACACTAACCGTTTTTTGTGTTTATGACAGGTGTATAGAAGGCTGGTATCGGACGGACGATCAAATACGCGAAGAGTCGAACACTCTTAAACCGCCACCTCCTTAGGAACATCTTTTCAAAAGGATAAAATATACTCACGCTTGACAAGGTTTTCGAGTCTAAAACCTTAATGTTTTGGACTACGATATATGTGTAATAAACCGTTATGTTAGCTTGTTTAGGTTATCAGTTAACCCAGACTAGTAAGTTCCATGTAAAAAAAGAGAGAAATATGGGACCTAATCATTGGAATATTTAAAACATTTAGTACAAATGGGATGAGTGTTACAGATTTGAATCTCAGATAGGTTTCCATCACACCTTAAGAGTACTCGGGGTGGCGATCCGTGACGGAGGGTGAGTGTTAGGTGATGGTACATGTATCACGAGTGATGGGGAGTTTATGGGTGAGGAGTATCACACTCTGATGGTGTGTGTTGCGTGTGTGGGTTTGACTTTAATGTTGAGGTGTTAAGTTGTGATTGAATGTGATGAGTGTGGTTAACCATTGCAAATGTGATAGAGTAAAATATGATAGAATGATGTGTTAAATGATGATTGGGTGTGATGATTGGTTGGGTGTGACGAATGATAACCACCCTAAATACTCAAATACCACTAGAGTGCAAACCCTTTGCGTACAAAATCTCATAAATGACCGGAAAAATGGGGTGTTTGAATATATCATAAAAACAATTATTGTAACTTGATTTTTGGGTGCTTGACAGCAATGGTTATGATTATGATTTTTTTTATCAATCAAAATAATCAGTAGCACGCGAAATTATGAAGTATCAATTAAATTACTTAACAATTTCGTTTTTGTTAAATTAATCATCAAATTACATCATTTTTATTTGAGTAATTACATCAAAAGATAATTAATTTTGCTCAAGTCATATTTCAGTAACGAAGAATGTTTTCATCCATTTAAAATGATCGAATTAGAAAAAAACAGATTTACTGAAATTTAGTTATGGTTTATTTACTATTGTATAGTCTATAAACTGATTCAACTTACCCGGTTATATAAATAAGAACTGCATTTAAACTTTAAACTATTTTTATCCAATACTTCCATTATGCTGGTTTTAATACAAAGTGTTTTTAATAGGAAATTTTACATAACTCCTGCTTTTTTTTGAACGGTAAGGAACGGCGTGTCAACCACCGTGACACCAGGCGCTGTGGTCAAGTTCGACTACTCGACCGCCGCCAGCCCCTGGGTTCTCCCCAGATGCTCGGAAACCCGACCTCCACCCATCCAAAGGCACGACAGTGGAATAATCGGTAAAACCTCGCCTCCAACCAAGTCGAGCCGGCGCTACCCGTATTCGCTCTTCACCAATATGCCGCAGAAAATAAGGAGAGTGGCAATCGAACATGGGTCACAAGGAACTTTAGTTCTTTACCCAACCACTCCACCACTACCTCATTGACACATTACTCTATTTTTAAACTACACCAATAAATATTAAGTTACACTCTAAGCCAGGATTTAAACTGAGGTAAAAGCTTTATAACCCACCTATTACTAAAATAGCTTGAGCATAAAGTGTTGACACGGCAATACGAATTAATGACAAATAAAAAAATATATTGCCAACTTGTGTAATTGAGACGTACACACTTTTTAGTGTCTATCTGCCTTATTTTTAAATTAAAACTTAAACTTCAAGCACGCTACATAGAATGTTTGATTTAAGATACCTTGTGTCTAAACTGGGCTCGTTTCAAACATTCCAACAAAAGCTCTAAGCTAGTCTCATAATATGTTACAAGCTCAAATTATGCTACTTTATTATTCTATTTATAACTACAAGCATACAACATCATCAGTGACGGATCCAGCTTAAAAAGTCAGGGGTATCCCAATTTTTTTATCGTACGCTTATACAGTAATGAATTTATTTTGACATACATTCATACATTTTTTAGAACATATCATCATTTTCTTGCATATAATTAGTAATATCCAGAATTCTGTCTATATTCGGGCTTCTATCAATGTCATTATTTTCTTGAATTTTTCTTTTAAATATGTCAAAACTAAATAGGTTAATAAGTTTAAAAAATCATATTAAAGTATAAATATTATTGGGTTTTGAATTTTACATACATTTGTTTTAAATCAAAAATAAGAATTCTTTTTTCTACATCTTTTTAGATAACCAGATGTATGGTTAAACCATCAACAAATTTTGTTAAAGAAAAAAATTAACCTTTGATATCTTACATTCTTTTGGACAGTGAAAAATAAATAATCAAATTATATATATTTAATGATGATATAAAATAAAAACCAAAATTTATATTAAGCTAAACTAACAAATAATAATAAAAAACCTACAAAATTAATCAATTTATTTAACTAATAAGCTACTTATGGTTATGATGGCCCTAAACAATCTGACGGCTGTGTATTTTTGAGAATTGTAAGACACAAAATAATTTAATATTATATTTAATATCCTTTGTGTGATAAGCTATTAATTATGTAGACTTGCTTTTAGTCAAAAGAAGGCCCACAAGAACCCAATAACTGGATCTTTGAAATCTTTAAAGTCTTCGTCTTCCTCGTTCAAACATAAAACCTGCAAGTCGCCGGAAATTTTTTACTATCAATTCTTCACCCATCCCTTTTCATTTTAATTGTTCACGGGTATCCTAATATCTTTTTCAAAGGTATCCTATACATAAAATGGAAAAAATAAAAAAAGTTTACACTCGAACAAAGTTGAGGGTAGCCAACCCTCACCAAAGCTAGATCCGCCCCTGAACATCATCATCATCACATCAATAATCCCACAATAGCAAAACTACAACCATACATATAACTAATATATAATATAGGTTATTTAGAAATCATTAAGTATGAAAGTTACCAGGGTCGGCCCTAAGAATTCAAGTGCCCTGTCCGAGCCTGAAAAAATGTGTCCCTCTTGTGCTAACAAAATATATAAATATACAACGTAAACTTTTTTAAACAACGATTAAAGTTATAGCAATAAACAATGCAATTGGCCAAACTGACAAAATTAAATCAAGATAAACATACGTAATAACTAAAGCTAATCATGATTCGTGAAGCTCTCCTTGCATTCTTGATAGCAATGTACTATATTTGGCCCGACTTGTTTCCAAACAAAATTTAGGTTGAAACTAGACCAACTTAAAACATACATAAAATAAACATGTGTGGTGATGTCACGCCATGATAAAACATAGACCACAATCGACCCGACTTGTTTCTGAACTAAACTTACGTTAAAACGTAAACAAATAACTAGTAAGTAATCAAATAAGTTGATGAGGTATGTAAAGCTAAATTTATACACCACATTTTAAGAGTTTCTTGTGTCGTTGATGGGTTCCATACACCTCTGTTTCTAAGTCTCTCACGGAAAAAAAAAAAAAGATAACAGAGGGAAGAGTTAAAAAATAAAAGGCCGCTTCTACAGGGTATCGAACTAAATACCTTCAATCCACAAACAAACACACAACCACTCGGCTACACACTTTAGATAGTTGTCATTTGTATGTTTAATAATAATAATAATAATATATATATATAAACATATTGATGTGCGCAAAATAAAACTTATAAATTATATCAAACAAGGCATAAAATCAACACTTTTTGGTCCTTATGTTGGAAAAAAACATGTTTCTTTGTTTACTTTTAAATTACAGTATCAAAAGAGCTTAAACGAATAAAATGAACAAAGTAACATAAGAAACCAACACAAATACAAAAAAAGAAGGATTGGCACGGCCTGCCGAACTCCCATTCACATCCAAAACAACAAAAATGACGAAGACAGAAGCTTAGGCACGGGGTCGTGCCTAGACAAAATTCTCTGCAGAAAAAGAAATCAGCAAAAAGACAACCAACATGGGGCCATGCCAACCCGGCATGGGACGTGGTCAACTCTAAGATTCGCAGAATCTTGATAGTACAGCAAGTACATTGACCACGGGGGCGTGTTATGACACCACGGGGCGTGTTGGTACAACGATCTGAGATCTGCAGTTAATGAATGGAGAGAAAATGGCCATCACGGGGCCGTGCCAGGTGGGCACGAGGGCGTGCCTACCCTCTATTTCCAGCTATAAATAGAGGTTCTTGGTTTTAGGAAAAGGCATCCCTTGGTAAACCACTTATCTTACACTTGCCATCAGTCCACCACCACTACAACACCGACACCCACCACTATCATCCATCTTTCATCTTTTAGAGTGTGTAGTAGTCTCGAGATCCAAAATCGATAGTAAGAGTTCTTTCAAACAAAGGTCATGCTTGGCTAAATCCCTTACATCATTTGGTGAAGATGAATCTTTATGTATTACTTTTGATTTCCAATTTTTGGCAACTTTTTATTTGGGTGTGTATTAATGACTTTAAAAAAATAGTTTTTTATATTGAAAGTGAACTTTATTTAAGCATTTCTTCATGTTTCGTTGATTCACTTATTCATGTTTTACGGTCTATATAAAGCGCGTTAACTGCCTGAAAGGGGATTAGAAGGGTGTTTGGGTAAAGTTCTTGCCTCGTTCAATGTTTAGATCCTGCGAGGATTTGGTTCAAGCTATCAGGAATTCCTTTGAGACAGATATCATTAAATCGGGGGAAGTAAGAACGACTTGAACCCCTTATAAATATGGTTTTTTTACATATATCCCCCTGCTAAGATCAATGATTACATATTTACCCGATCCTTAAAATCAATTACATATTTCCCCTTCCTAAACTATATATATTACATATTTTCCCAACCTAAATCATATATATTACATATTTATCCATTTTATTAAAATTATTTTCATTAATCCCTATTTTACCCTTAATGAAAGGGGTGTGTTTTGAAACTCCAAAATTAAAACATCTAATTGCATCTTTCTTCCTAGTCCTACTGTACAATACCGAGAATTGAAATTTTTACAAATCTAAAATATTAGACATTTATGAATGTCATGTATGATACTATATCACATGAAGTAACACCCACAAACTCTTTGACAGATGGCACAATTTAACAATTTTACATGAACAGATCACACGAACAAAATCTAAACTCGTGCTCGAAAAAACATAAAGTTTCGAATAGTTTTTTTTCTTGAAATCGACTTCCATAATCTTTATTTTCTTTCATTAATTGAAAGGTTTTTTTTAGAATACTCGTGAAAGGATTGCTTTTTTACATCGTCTAAAGCTTCATGATCATCACCATAAAATTCTACCACCCAATCACCGGCGTGAACACCGGTGACCATTCCTCGCCACCGAACCTACTCTGCTTCACTCCAAGAAAACATATTTGGTATACCTCAGAAGGTGTGATATAAACTCTCTGTTTTACACCGATTACCACTCCTACGAGAACACTCAATTCACCGGCGACCACCCAATCACTGGCGTCTGGCGACACCCAATCTTATGGTGTTTTACACTGGTGACCGTCCAATCTTATCGCGTTTTACACCGGTGACCACCCAATTGCCGACGAGAACACCGGTGACCATTCAATTTTACACGACAACAGAGGGTTCGTTGCCAGGCTGAAACGTTCGTAAGGGAGAGGGGAGGGAGGAATGTGAACGATTTTTCTAGAATAGAGAAGTTTGAAACATTCGTAAGGTAGTAAGGAGGGAGGAACGTGAATGATTTTTTTTAGAAAAGGAAATAAAAAAGGGTAAATTGGTAATTTTATAAGAAAAGGGAAAATATGTAATTAATTTTATAAGTTGGGTAAATATGTAATAAAGCTTTTTAATAAGGGGATATATGTAAAAATCCTATAAATAAACTACTATTAAAACCTTATTCCGACCTGTACTTTCAACTGATGATATCCTGAGCGTAAGTCGATCTTAGAAAAGAATCGGGCTCCTTGGAGTTGATCGAACAAATCATCAATTCTAGGTAACGGGTACCGATTTTTTATTGTCACTTTATTCATTCTCGGTATTCAATGCACACACGCATTGATCCGTCTTTCTTCTTGACAAATAACACCGGTTGTAACACCTCGTAAAATCGTGTCCAATAATGTATCGACATGTGTCCCTAATCCTAACGTTGCTTAACGGTAGCCAAGAAGGACTACTTTTGCCAAAAATTTTAAATTTTTGATGTAGAGGGACTAAAAGTGTCAACACGCTGAAACTAAGCCTCTGAGTGACCTTTAACAGACCGGGAGCTTTTTGATGTTCAATCATACTCTCAAAATGTCTAATAATGATCATGTAAGTCTTTATGCCATTAAATGATGAAATACGAGGGTTTACGACCCAGGGACTAATTCCGGCAAACTACGGAAGCCTATTGATTTCGTATTTTGAATACGAACCCCATATACAAGTCCAAACATTTTGTATTCAATAAAATCTTGTATTTTATTGATGAGAATGCAAGTATGTCAATCGTTGCGCAATTTGGATCATTTTCGTGTTCGTTAAAGCGTTTTACGCATTTTTGCGAAACGCGTAACCGTACAACCGAACGAACCGACAGAAACATGCTTGTTCATCAAGAACGAACCGAATGAACCGACAGAAACATGCCTGTTCATAAGTTTGGTTTGCTGACTAGGGTCCTTACAGACCGTATTGAAGGACCTTTATGGTCCATAGCAGGTCTGCAAACAGAAACATGCTTGTTCATCAAGGATAGCCTCATAACATGATAACTAACATACTTTGCCACCATTCTCTCTGGTCTTGACACTTCATTAACACTTGTTAACATCCTAAGAGGCTCTAAACACCTGGCACGATCTTAGAAATCCTCCAAACACTATAAATAGGTGATGGGTTTCATTGTTCAAACTGGTACCTTTCTTCTTAATCTCAATCTCTCATATTGGGAAGTTCCTGAGCAATTGGGAGCATTCCATTGAGTTCTATTCAGTCCCTAGGACCACTTGTAAGTGTTCCTTTCGTGGCTAGTTCATTTTTATAGGCTTTTAAAGCCGAAAGTCAAGCGTTTCGATAAACGCTTTGACGTTCAGTTATGACCATTATGGTCAAGCCAATGCTCGATCCGAGCATGGCTACGTGATCGTAATTATGTAGGTGTTAATACATTTAAAGGGCACCTCCTAAGAATCACGTTTGCTTGGTCAATTGGCGAGTCAACTTATTAATGTTTTAAAAAGTCAAAGGGGCAGAATTTAAAATATTTATAATCTGAGTTTAGAAGTGTTCTAAAATATATTTTAACACATAAACAACTTGGTAATAATTATTAGAACATGTGTAACCATGTTCGGCTCGTCAATTCCAGTTTTAGGGTCGGTTCACAACCGAAGTCACAAAGTTTGACTATTGCTTTGACTTTCGATTATAAACCGAATTAGACTAGTATGCTACTGATTTAAAGTCCCGTTATGATCATAATATGATGTAACATAACCCCCTGAGGTTATATTACATGGTCGTAATAGTAATCTGAGTTTTATGCCAGTTTCCGTAATTATGCCTTGCTTCGACTATTATGCCCTTTTTATTAAAAATGAGGTTTTAATCACCAAAGAACTTGCAAATGATTTAGGTACTGATATTTTAACATGTTTAACATATTTTGATGTTACAAATCTGATCATAAACTTTAAAGGGCGTTAATCACCGAAGAATATCGCAAATGATGCTTTAAAGTGACCGAAATGCGCTTTCGGCGCATAGAACGGTTTTAAACATAATTTCTCATACCAAACTAATTACCAACTGATGTAATATCATAAATAAGATATTTTGGGATATCAATTCAGTTTATAAACTGAGTTTACGCTCGAGTTCTTGTATTATGTCCTTAAATGACGATAACGCCCTTTTGGCACTTAAAATGGTTTTTAAACATAAACGTGATACAAAATTACTGATATGTTATACTAAATAACATATCCTAATCATATAAACCTGGTCATAACTTCCGTTTTGACGCAAGATCGCAAATATCCTCATTTAACGACTTAAACGCCTTTACGGCGCGTAGTATGGTTTTAAACCATATCTACCAAACAAGACTTGTTACCTATTGATTTCATAACTCATTTACAATGTTTTCATAGTAGGTACTTGTTATAAACTCAGAATCCAAATAAGCTTTCGAAACTATGTGTGAAATGACCAAAATGCCCCTACGGGGCATAGTTTGGTCTTAAACTTAAAACACACATATGTTGTTTGATATCCTAATGATATTATATCATAAATAAGTGTTTTCACAGAGTTTTTATGATCGTAACATCAGATTATACGCAAGTTCCGTTTATACGGCGCTAAATGACTAAAATGCCCTTATGAGGCACAGTTTGAATTTAAAACCATAACGGACGTACAAGTTGATATCCTACTGATATTATAACTTTTTTAAAGTGTATTGGAATATGAAACTTGTTCTTGACTCATGCGGTTACCCGATATCGCTTATGTGCGCACGGTTAGGCTTATGTAGTCCATTTACATAAGATTACTGAAACGGGTTTAACCTTATCATTTTCATCTTAAAATTCAGAATGTACTTTGTTATCCATATTATACAAGTCCTAGTACTTGTTGGGTTTAAACCACATTCTTTTTGATATACACTTAATCTTAGCGAACCTATTCATACGTAGCGGGTCACATCTAAACGGGACTACCCTTGGCCCGTATATATTCTAACAAATAATAAATCTGTTTATTCCAGACTATAGTACTCCCCAGATAATCGGACTTGGGTCAATAAAACTTAGACTTGCGGCTTTTTGCTAAATTAGAATCTTATTGATTGGAAGCTAGCAAAAAGGTAAATACTCTTAGCCTATTTTCTTATACTGGCTTGGGATACGGTAAACTATTACCGCTTGGTTGGGTATGGGATATTGTTGTCGGATTGTGATTTAATTAGATCTCATAACCCGTTTTAATCTGTATTGTCTAATAAATTAAACATTGGGGGTTAACTCGACCGTGTCCTGGATATCCTCGGCTCATTTGATTGTGAATGGCCATGACCTAAGCGTAGGGTGTAAGCATACACCCGGTAAACGCTAAATATACTTGTACCCCTTGGGGTTTATATGTGGTGTGTAAGTTAATCATGTCTCGGTTTTTATACTGGGCCCCATATGTATTATCAACATGTAAAAATATATACAAGATCATTTTGAATTATCCTAAGTTATTATTAAAAGATTTTTCGTGCCTTATGCATCTAAATGAGTCTTTTGAAATATTTTCAAAATGAGTCGGTTAATTGTATTTACCAGCGAAAGCTGACGTATTTTCAAAAGATTGAACCGCAGGTGCCGAACCTTATTATAAATTGGGAATCCGGGTCGGCTTGAATGAAGACCAAGGAATTTGCCTTTATGCTTAAGGTCTATGTCTAAAGCTCTGTTTATTAGATCCTGCATGTGGGCTTGTACCGAACGCCTGTGATACTTTTATATATTCAAGCATTAATAAATTCGATACTTTTACTCCAATACTTCTGCTGCATATTATTATATTGTGATAACTGTTATCCAGCCGTCACGATTATGCCCCTCCGGGCCCACCGCGAAATCGGGGTGTGACACCGGTGCTCCCCATTATGATGAGCTAGGTTGTATGAAACCTTTCTCTAGTAATTCGTTCAGTTGTTTCTTCAATTCCTGCATCTCCATCGGTGCTAGGCGATAGGGTGCTTTGGCAATCGGTGTCGTTCCTGGTTTTAGGTGAATTCTAAATTCAACCTCTCGATCTGGCGGTAATCCAGGCAATTCTTCTGGGAAAACATCGGAGAATCTAGATATTGTGGGAATATCTTTTAATTCTTTTCCTTTAGTGTTAATGATTATGGAAATCGTATATACCATTCCTCCTTTCCGTGTATAACTTGCAGCTTTCATTACAGAGATGAACTTTGTTGGCTTTGTCGACTTATCTCCTTTAATTGTGATCTTTTCGCCAGTTAGTGCATTTACTTCTACAGACTTTTGATCACATAATATTCATGCCTGATTGGTTACCAACCAATCCATTCCTAGCATGATATCGAATCCGGCTAGATCCACTGGAAAAAGGTTAGCAGTAAAGTTATGACTTCTTTGCTCCTTGCAGGATTTCGCTTATTTTGATAGAAGTTCCATTTGCCGTTTCCACCAGACAATCTTGGTGAAGTTTAGTTAATGGTTGATTGAGAAGTTTATAGAAAAAGTATTTATGAAACATTGGTTTGCACCAGAGTCAAATAATACTTTAGCACAAACATCATTAACTAAAAACGTACCGGTAATCACGTCCGGGATCATCTTGGTTTCTTCGGCGGTCAGCACGAATGCTCTGCCATTTCTCTTGGGTCCTTCCGTCGTCTTTGCTTTGTTGTTTGCCACTTGATCTAGTTTTGGACAGTTCGTTTAATATGACCAGCTTCTCCACAGTTATAACATGTTCTGCTAAGGTTAGCTTTCTTTCTGCAGTCTTCTTCCTTGTGCCCTGATATTTTGTAGAAGTTGCAGTATATAGAGCATTTTCCTGAATGTTTCCTTTTGCAGTACTTACATGGGGGTGAAGATGAACTTGCCCATTTCCCGCGATAGGAATTACCATAACGTAGTTCCTGGGTGATCTTTTGAGCTAGGTTCCTTTTCTGGTTTTCTTCTTGCGTATGTACCAATTCATCTGGTAAGGTGTTTGCTAGTTCTACTGCTTCTTCTATGGTTTGTGGTCTAGCTGCCTTGATTACATGTCTGATTTCACTGATTAATCCCCAGATGTAACGGGAGATTAATACTGGTTCTGGTGAAGCCAGGGTTGGTACAATCCTTGCATATTCAAGCAATATGGTAGTATATTCTCCGCAATCTACCCCGATCATTCTATGGTTTAGGAATTTATTAGCAATCTGTTCCTTTTCATTAGGAGGACAAAATTTCCTTCCAACTATTTCCTTAAAGTTGTTCCATTCCATACTGTAAATCCTGTCACTTCCTTTGGACTGAAGAATGGTATTCCACCACTCTAAGGCTGCTTCTTTAAAAAGATTAGAAGCATACATGACTTTATCTTCATTTGCACATTTACTTATCTTTAAGACTTCTTCTGTCTTTTCTATCCAGCGCAAGGCTGAAATAGCTCCTTCATTGCCTGAGAATTCTATCAGTTTGCATGATAATAATTCTTTATAAGAACAACCATATGAGATCGTTCTTCTTCTTTTTGGAAATGGAGCTTCGATTAACAATTCGTGATTTCCATTCACGCTGCGATTTGATTCAACGGTACACGTTTATTCCCGTTTCTGGAATCATTATTTTCTGCCTTTTTAATAGTATCGATATTATAGGGCATAACATCTATGATTCCTTGGGCTACTATGTGTTCGATAGCACTTTTATTCAATTGATTCTCGTTATTATCGTTATATTCTGGATTTCCTGATTTACTTCGTCTGACATCTGAATTGTAAACATTTAACAGGTATTAATATCATAGAATAAATTAAATAATAATCACTCCAACACAGTGAACCAAAGTCGTAGAGCATTGCGACTTTTACTCTTTCCATATATATATATGCATCTATTTCAAACATAGCTGAGATTCAAACATTAGTAACTATGCATCGATATATATATATAAATATATATATATATAGGTGATACATATTACTTTATATCTATTTTAGTTGATATATATATTTTTTTTAAAGTAACAACACACACACACACACACACACATATATAGGGTAAGGTTCATGCAAGAACCACCTTTATTGCGAGAACCGCGAGAACCACCTTTATTGCGAAATAAAATCTAAAAAAATAAAAAAAACACTCAATTTTTTTAATATTTTTTTTAAAAATCGCTATATTTCGTTTCCAAAAAAAACCTTTTTTTTCGAGTAACAGTTATCCATTCAAATGTGCATACCTATGATAACTTCGACAAATTCCGTAATACATTATCAGTAGTAGACAATTGCACTTTAATTTACAATACCATCAGTAATATACTACTTTTTACATTACCAATATTCAAAATGCACATGTGCATCATTATGCATAACCATTATATAACGTGTTTTGGTAAAAAAGATTGTGATTTTGAATGATGAAGTAGGCCCACATACATGTTTTTTGGTTAGTTATATCTAGTGGTTGATGGTTTGATTATAGTTGTCACTTTATGATGTAATATGTTGATTAGATGGTATAAATGGTGTTGATATACATGTAATAAAGTGAAAAAATTGGTATTGGTATTGTATTATAGATGGTAAGAGGTAATGATATTGTATTATGGATGGTATGAGGTAATGGAAGTGTATTATGGATGGTATCATAGATGAAGAGAAAGTGTATTCAAAGTAGTGTACCAAAACACCTTATATCATGTTGATACATATAGATGCACATGTCCATTTCTAATATTCTTAACGTAAAAAGTAGTGTATTGCACATGGTAGTGTAAATGAAACTACAAGATTCTAATATTTAACGTATTACGGAATTTGTCGAAGAAATGATACATATGCACATGTGCATGGTAGTGTATTATGGATGGTATCATAGATGAAAGAGAAAGTGTATTCAAAGTAGTGTACCAAAACACCTTATATCATGTTGATACATATAGATGCACATGTGCATTTCTAAATTGGTAACATAAAAATTGGTCTATTACACGTGGTAGCGTAAATGAAAGTACAATTGTCCAATGTTTGTAATGTATTACGGAATTTGTGAAAGAAATGATAAAAATGCACATGTACATGGATAATTGTTACTCAATTTTTTTTGAATTTATTTTATTGTAAACGAAATATAGCGATTTTTTCATAAAAGAATAATAAAAAAATAAAAAAAAAAAATTTGGGTGTTTTTTAGATTTTTTAAGGTATCACTGTTTGTGTTCACACTGGTTCTCGGGTTCTCACAATAAAGGGTGGTTCCTAACGGATCCTTACCATATATAATATATATATATATATATATATATATATATTAAAGCGAGAGGATAATGAGAAAACTAGATATAAATGAGAAAACTAGAAAACTAACTCAAAAAGCCAAAAAAAGCATAAAAAACATACAATTTTTT
Source organism: Scalesia atractyloides (assembly GCA_947069175.1). NCBI lineage: Eukaryota > Viridiplantae > Streptophyta > Magnoliopsida > Asterales > Asteraceae > Scalesia > Scalesia atractyloides. The sequence continues at coordinate 65,207,434 of CAMTDV010000024.1, forward strand.
TTACAATTTTTTTATACAAATTCGCTGGATTTTATGTATAAAAAAATATTTTTTTCAAAAAAAAAAAAACTTGTACTGCACATGTGCACTATATGTGTACTACACATGTGCATTATATGTTTATGTTGCACATGTGCATTATATGCTTTTTTTATTTTTTATTTTTTAAAGTTTTTTATAATATATATAGCGAATTTTAATAAAAAAAATAAAAAAAATTGATAATGTTTTTTTGGCCTTTTTTAGTTAGTTTTTTGGTTTCTCATTAAAACTAGTTTTCTCATGATCCACCCCATATATATATATATATATTAATATATAAAATTATATATATATATAGGGGAGGGTCATCTTGATAACGCTAAATATTGCCAAAACCGTGAGAATAAATGAAAAAACCAATCAAAATCAATTTTTTTAATACAAACCTCATTGTCATTAAAATACAACATCAAAATAAGAATTTACAACACAAATAATTCATTTCTCCCCTCAAAATCACTCTTATTAGATTTTTTACACATGTGTAAAAAAAATTATTTACGAATTCATGTAAATTTAAACGTGTAAATTAAATTTCTAACATTGTATTCTGTTGGGATTGAACCTTTGGAAAGAAACAGATGATACAAAGTCAAACAACACCATCCGAGCTTTGGTCCAACTATCAGAGGTGGCTACCCACTGATAGGTTTCTACTGCTTTCAATAAAGAACATTGTTACCAATCCTCTGACAGAAGAAACTCCCAACCGCTGATAGAAGAATACAAGATCAGAGTTTGGCCAAGCAGTGTTTAGTTTAGTCTTAGTTAAATCAATGTAACAGTGCTATGCACTGATAACTTTAGTCTAGCAGTGCTTATAGTTAGTTACGTTTGTTAGCAGTCACTATCAACCATGATGTCATTGTAAGACGACAGTGGTTAGATGGTTAGTATAAATAGGCGCTCATTGTAACAGTTTTTCTTGTCTTCTTAAAAAGATCAATTTCGCATATCTTCTTTATTTCTTACTATCAGACGATCGTTATTGGGCTATGGGGGAGTTTGTGAATCACTTGCAATAGTTTAATTACTTAAAAGCAAGATGGTGATTAAAACAAACGACCAATTGATTGTTGTAAAAGTTTTCCATTAATCCGCTGCACTTAGTCTCTATTTTCAATCATTTTCCATTATTTAAAACAAAAACAACAATCAATTCAAACTTAGATCCTGACAATTGGTATCAGAGCTTGGTCAATCGATTTTGATTTAAACATCAAATTGATTTGAACAGATCAGCTCTTTGTTGCTAATTTCGTTTGATAAGTTTTGCTTGAATACAGAGTTTTATTACTACAAAAGTTTTTTAAAACACAAATCTGTTGTAAACAAGAGAAATGGCACAAAACACACAAGATTCAAATATTGGACCCATGTTTAAACCACCTATGTTGAAACGAAATGAGTATTTTATATGGCAATATAGAATGGGTCATATTCTCGCTCAACAGAACACCGGATGTTGGAGATCCGTTGTGTTTGGACCTCATGTTCCCATGGTTCCAAGCACAGAGGATTCCCACACTCAAGTCCCTAAAAAACTCGAAAATTACTTTGAACAAGATTTCCTCAAAATCGAATTGGATGCTAAGGCTTTCAGCATAGAAGCTTCAGCTTTGCCCAATGAGATTTATGCAGGATTACTTCATTGTAATAGTGCAAAAGAGTTATGGGATGCTCTTAAAGAGCAATTCGTGGTACTGAAGAGGTGATCGAGAATAATAGAGAAGTCTTGAATCAGCAGTATGAAACATTTTGTCATGTAAAAGGTGAGTCACTAACCCAATAGTTCGAGAGATTTAGTGTCTCATAAGCGAATTAAAACTGGTAGATGTGAGCTTTCCTAATTCGACTATCAATAGTTGTTTCTTAAGATCACTACCAGAAAAATGGGAGACAATAGCTTATGTCATTCGAAAATCTGTTGGTTATAAAGAAATAGCCCTCACACATCTTCATGGTCGACTTCTCACTTATGAGAGAGGTTGAACCAGAAAAAGAAGCTTCAAGAGTCTGGGAAAGTGACTGATGACTATACACTAGGAAACACTGCTCTCTATAGTCATGAAGAGGGGTATGGTAGTGGAAAGGATCAGAGTTTTGATCATTACATTGATATAACTTCTGGAAACAATTTCAACTCTGATCCAGTACACCCAATTTTGCTTTTGCTGCAAATTGTGAAAGCCAAACCTCTGACAATCTGAGTTTTGAGATGAATGACTTACAACACTTTGAACCCACGGATTTGGAAGAAATGGACATCCTACACCAGTTGACACTCTTGAGTGTCAGTGCTAGTAAGTTTTACAAAAGAACTGGTAGGAGGTTTCCAGGATTGCATGGGGGGTTAAAAGTTGGGTTAGATAAATCAAAGATAAAATGTTACAAGTGCAATAGGATGGGAAATTTTGCCAGAGAATGCAGAACTCAAACTGCAGGACCAATTGTAACTCATCCTGGCACAAATCCTCAAAGCACTGTTCAATATTCCCAGTTTACCCCTGCACATCAAATGCAAAACACTGCTCATTTTGCAATTCCGGTAACAACTATCCCTATTCATTATGTCCAAACCCCTGCTCCACAGATTCAATATGTTCAAGCACCACCTCAAGTGCATGTGCAACAAGCTCCACATGTCACTAAAACTACTCAAACCACTGCTACACCAGCACAGGTTACACAACAAAACTTCTTTACCCAAGGTTTTTGTTGGCTGGAGTAGTTTGCCTGAGGATTTAACTGATGAAAACTTTTCTCTCATAGCCAAAAATGATTTTGAAAATGAAAACTTATGTTTTATGGCTTTTGAGACCATAGTTGAAGGTGATGAGTCTGTGGAACAGGAGTCAAAATCTGATGTGGTTGAATGTTGTGAAGCAGTGGTTACACCTGTGGTTGAAATGAATGTTGTTGAGTCTCAAAAAGATAATCTATCTGACCCATGGACATAGAGGTGTGTGAAGAAGAATGTGATTGTGCTCTTATGGCTGCTTCGAAGGTATCACCTCAGATCCTAAAATATCTATGTTCTGAAAAATGCATTATTGCTTTTGCAAACATAAAACAGGTGAATGAAAACTTGAGAAACAATATTTTGGAAGATGAACATAAATTTGAAAAACTTGTGAAAGAGTTAAAAACAAAATTAAGTGAAAAAGATTCTGAAATTAGTAGCCTAAGGCATGAATCAAGCATAACCAAAGACCAGCTCAAACTATGGTAGAAAAATACCAGGTTTGCAAACAGGAGCTTGAAACTACCCAGATCACTTGTGAAAAATGGGTAGAGTCTTGCAAAGGTTATGAGCTTATGCTTGATGCTCAAGTCAAGAGCAACATAAAGTTTGGTATAGGCTTTAGGGAATATGGCCTTACTTGTGAAAATGTTGCAAAAATGGACTCTGAACTTGTTGAAATAGTCCCAACAAATTTGGCTGGTGATGAAATTAAAATCACTAATAAAGAAGGAAAGAAAATTGTTCTTGAAAAACTAGAGGTCTCACCAAAAGAAAAGGAAATTAAAAAATATCAGTTTAAACCAACCTGGTCAGATGAGTGTGATATTTTGGAAAACTTCAAGCCAATGGACTTTTCAACTCTTGATGGTATAAAAGCACCAAAGGCATTGGTGATCCCTATCAAAGACTTTCCAGCAGGGGTTACATCATCTGCTCTTAAAAAGTCTGATAGGAGAAGGAATGAAAAGGTTAAACACTTGTTTTGTAAATTTTGTGAAAAGAGAAATCATGATACAGCAGATTGTTTTCTTTTGAAAGCTAATGATATAAACAAAACTTGTGTCAACCTAAATCTCCTAGATGCACTGTAACATTTGTCGAAAACGGGTTTTCCAAACCCGCTCCATTTGTAATCGAATATCAAGTTATAAATGTTCGTTGCGTATTTATGCCTATTTTGATTTTTAATGATACATAATTAATAAACAAACTAATCTATAAAAGTTATAATGGATAAAAAGTAAAAATAAAAATAATTAAAAATAAAATGAGGCTCCCGGGACTCGAACCCAGGTCAGCCGGAAGAGAACTCAAAGACTTAACACACACACACGCATAACCACTCCGCCACTTGTTGTTTTCTGTCAACTCTAGGAAACAAATGAGTTTTATAGGCAAACATAAATCAACCGGTTACGCCAACTGTAACTGAAATCGGTCATCAAACGCCCAAAGACGATTTGATTACTCGCGGTTCACTGAGTTTAACCGATATACCGACGTTTTCAATCAAGTTGCTTTGAATGAACTTGAATTCTAGAAGTGGATCGGTTTTTATAACCGAAAATCTTCAATTCCAGTATTACTTCCATCTTTGTACTCTTTCGCGACTCAAACATAATCTACAGACTCTCAATTACATTTCCGCACAAGTTTCAGTCCGCCGGAGAATCAAATTTTACTCGCCGGAAAGTTTCTGCAAGTCGCCGGAAAACCGTATTCTCCATCAAAACGGTAAGTCTTTCAATACCGTCGTGGTCTATCAATTGTTAAGCTATTTCTAACTCAGACCTTTCAATTGAAATCAAATTCAGACGCTGCTATCGGATAATTCCAGTTCGCCGAAAAACTTCTGGAAATCCTTATTTTCAGCTGTGAAACGGTATGGACATTTAAACACCCTGTTAATGTTTGTTTAGCATTTCAATTCCACGATTAGCTAATCAAAACGGATAATTTGCTTGCTCAGTTGAAGTTCATAAAAACAGAACCGACGCCTTGCCGGAATTCTGAGTTAAATTATTCCTCCGGTATGTTTGTTTCCAACACCGTCTTTGTCATTTCATCTTAGTCTTATGAATGTGTTAATCGTTTTAAAACAAGAAACAGAGGGGTAATTTGCTGTCTGTAAAAATTAACGGAGAAGATGAACTGTGCTAACATTATAAGGATAATTAAAATTGGTATTTTAAACGGGTTAGACACACAGTCCAGCGGTGGACTGTGTGCAAATAATACGCGCACGCCGCGAGTTCGATCCCTGATACACGCACCCTCTCTGTAATAAAAACGTTTTATTTTTCTAACTGAACCGGGTTAACTTACGTTAGTTGTTAAGTATAATAAAAATGTGTATATTAACCAAGTTAGACACACAGTCCAGTGGTGGACTGTGTGTAACGTTAAAGCACAGGTCCCGGGTTCGAGACCTGTCAGTGACAACGGCTCGATGATTTAAAATGTTTTTGAAAATAAAAAAATTTTGGATAAGCTGAGTTAATATATAAGTATAATTAAAAACAGAATTATTTCGGGTTAGACACGTAGCTCAGTTGGTAGAGCTGCGTGCACGCGTACGGGAGGTCTCGGGTTCGAGCCTCACCCAGCGCATTGCAATTACACATAAACCGGTCAAACAGTCAAAGTCAAAAAGTCAACGGTCAACCCAAAAAGTCAATATATTTTTATATTTTTAATTATTTAATTTAATTTAAAAATCAATTAAAAATACTTAAAAATAATGTTTTTAAAGATAGAAAATAGCCTTAAACTCGCAAAAATATATCTAAAAATTCTATTAAAATCCTTAATAAAATCCACTCATTTACTATATTTTCCGTTATTATTTAGGTTAGTTAATTCTCGTTGTTAAGCTCTTCCAACTCGTGCGCATCTCACCATCTCCAATCCAACGCACCCAATGTGAGTGAATCTTTACAAATTCCCCGTTTTAATCACGTTTTTGGGGTGTATCATGTGTCTTGCTATTTATTATATTTAAATCATTGTGCATACATCATATCATGAACAAATGTGTATTCAGTTTGTTTCAACTGTTTGTGTGATTATTGTTAGATTTAATTTATTATTTTCAGTACATGCAATTTCATAGGCCGCCGCTCCCCATTACATTATGAGCGTTGAGCATGTTCCCAATTACATTATGAGCGTGAACCTGGCGTGCCAACATACGATCGGCTCCGTTTGATTGAGCCTTGATCGCACAGACATTTATCATTTTCAGTACATGCAATACGATCGGCTCCGTTTGATTGAGCCTTGATCGCACAGTTACATTCATGTTATTTATTGTATGATGTTGGTATGTTATTGTATGTTATTGTATGTTATAGTTTGTGATTGTTATTGCTACTGTTTGATTATTTACATTTGCTCACTTATGATTATTGCACAATTTTTCATTGATAAACTAACAAGAAAATCAATAATAAATGTTTATCTAACAAGGTTCACTCGCCAACTTATGTTGACCTAAAAACCCCCATTTTTACACATGATACAGGTGAACCAGCTGCAGCAAGAAATACATAGGATTGGCCTAGAAGAATAAAATGATTTAGAGCTTGGAATTGTTTAGTTGGTTATTTTTCTTTGTATTTGTATGGACATTTTGGATTATTGGGAATGTAATTTTGACTTAAATAAATATGAAACATATTAGTAAATATCATGAGCTTTGGTGATAACCCAATTATGCCCCGACTCTTATTCCGCTGCGGGTCGGGGTGTGACAGATTGGTATCAGAGCCATGACTATAGGGATATAGGATAGGTTATTAGACCCTTAGAGCCTATACTATAGTTGATTAGAAATTTTTAAGATTTTAGTGTGTTACATGCCAAATTTCATGATGTTTATATGTTTTATGTTAAATGTTACATTCAATGTTATGCAAGCATGTTCATAAGTATATATTATCATATAATGCCTATCATGAATCATATTCTCATAACCTATCATATCCATGAAAGCACACACCACATCATTTTCATGATTGCTTTTACAATGATTTTTGTGTTTTTCAAATCTCATCAAAGTGAGTTCTCATGACGGGCATGTAGTAACTGGAAGGGTACCAGTACCGGTAGTCGGAACGTCCTGTCTAGGCTGGCATTCGTATAAATCCAAAATAAAGGACCAGTTTGCCTACCTGGGGACTAACGATGAGAGTACGAAGTACCTATTAGGCCAAAGCATGCTATACCAAACGTCGTGTGAGCTAACCCCACTTTGAGTTGTCATTGTGTCTACACCTGGACACATTCCGACCATACATCTCGTAAACATATTTTGTGGTTTGCATTCAGGTCATGCGAGTGTTAAATCGCCAATACTAATGTGAATCCTACCAAGCCAATACTCATGGGGCCCACATGACTATACAGGTGAAGGTATGGGGAATATTTGAGGCCCAACATGAGCAAACCCAAGACATCCTATGGATGTAGTTGCATTATTGATATTTATGTTATTTTCATTTTCTTAAAGACACATGACACCTAAAAAGACTTCATAAACTCACAATCTTCTTATGTATGTTCCTGTAGATGTCGGCTAGACAACAACGAGGGGTTAAAAGATCAGGAAGGTCTCACGAACGTTTGGCCACACAAATTGCGAAACAAATGGCCGCGGTACTTCCTGACATTGTGGTTCAAGTACAACAAGCTCTCGCCACAAATCCCACTAATCCTCCCCAACAACATGACCAGAACATCGGCAACCCTCCTACCAGCAAGTGCTCATACAAACATTTCAAGTCTTGTGATCCTCCTAAATTTGAAGGGACCGAAGGTGTCACTGCTCTCCTCCACTGGTTTGAGGAAATGGAAAACACCTTCCTCAACTGCGATTGTCCTGAGGATCGCAAGGTTCGATACGCCACCGGGAGACTATTTGGGGTAGCTCTCACCTGGTGGAATACTGAGAAGGGGAAGAGGGGAATTGATGATGCAATGGCCTTAACATGGGAGGAGTTAAGGGAAAGCATGACTAGGCGTTTCTGTCCTAGGAGTGAAATTAAAAAGTTGGAGGACGAATTTCATTCTTTAAAGCAAAAGGAGGGAGATCATACCACATACAACAAGAGGTTCTTAGAGTTGAACCAAATGGTCCCTAATTTGTTTACCCCAGTTTATCGCTTGATCGAACATTATATTCGAGGTCTTCCCTCGAAAATTCAAGATTCAGTTCTCAGCATTTCGCCAGCAACACTTGAAGCTGCTATGGAGCTAGCGACTGAACTGACCGAGAATCGAATTCGCAACAGTAAGTTTAAAGAAGAGAAAAAGAAAGCCCCCGTTGAGGGTCAAACTTCAAACCATTCCATCTCCTCCTCTAAGTTTGCTAACAAGAGGAAGCGCAACACCAGAAACTTCGCTGTCACTCAAACCAATTTCCCTATTCCTGCTGCACCCATTACCCAAGTCGCCCCTTCACCTGCACCATACAAAAGACCATACTCTGGCCCGTTACCAAAATGCAATCGTTGCCAATATCACCATTCTCCTGATCATCCCTGCCAATATTGCACCGGCTGTGGTCGCGCAGGTCATACTGTTCAAACCTGCCGCATGCCTCAGCGAACGAACCGCCACCAGCCTTCAACCCAAACCCACCAGCAAATAATGGGTCAAGCCCAACAACCCCTACTATTACCACCCACCCAACATTTAGCCCAAACATATTACCAACCCAACTATCCTATGGTACAACCCCCTGGCTTGCTACAATTGTGGAGACCCAAGCCATTTTAGAAACACTTGTCCAAGGCTGGTAAACATTATTCATGCTCAGGCCCAAGCAAATCCGGTGAATCAAGCAAACCAAGCTCCTCCACCTGCAAGAGGAAGAGCTTTCAACATCAACGCTAATCAGGCTAGAGCTGACAGCAATGTGGTTAACGGTACGTTCCTTATCAATGGTAGATATGCATCCATGTTGTTTGATACTGGCGCGGATAAAAGTTTTGTGTCCTTAGAGTTTGAACCTATCCTAAACCAAAATCGTGATAAGCTCATGGAATCCATAACAGTAGAAGTTGCAGACGGGAAACCGGTCTCATTAAACTCTATTATACGCAACTGTACACTCACCTTAAACGACCACGACTTTTCAGTTGACCTTATTCCTATGAAGTTAGGAAGTTTTGATATCATAATTGGTATGGACTGGCTCAGTCAACATCAGGCAGAAGTTGTATGTCGCGAAAAGTTTATACGTATTCCTCTTTCAAACGGTCAGACTCTTCGAATCTTTGGAGAAACCTCGTTGAAAGGGCTCAGCTTAATGTCTTGTCTTCAAGCTCAAAAATATATTCGCAAGAATTATGTCGCGTTTTTAGCTCATATCATCAAAAAGGGAACCATGGAGAAGAAACTTGAAGACATCCCAGTAGTAAAAGATTTCCCGCAAGTTTTTCCTGACGACATTTCAGGACTTCCTCCAGTTAGAGAAGTCGAATTCCGTATTGATCTTATACCTGGTGCTACACCAGTTGCAAAGTCTCCTTATAGGTTGGCCCCCTCTGAAATGCAAGAGCTAGCCAGTCGATTACAAGAGTTGACTGACAAGGGATTCATACGTCCTAGCTCCTCGCCTTGGGGTGCACCTGTCCTTTTTGTAAAGAAGAAAGATGGATCGTTTCGCATGTGCATCGACTACAGAGAACTCAACAAGTTAACAATCAAGAATCGCTATCCATTACCTCGCATTGATGATCTTCTTGACCAACTTCAAGGTGCCAGCTGCTTTTCAAAAATCGACCTTCGATCTGGTTATCATCAACTTAGAGTATATGAAGAAGACGTCCCAAAGACCGCATACCGAACTCGTTATGGTCATTATGAATTCATGGTTATGCCATTTGGTTTAACCAACGCTCCAGCAGTCTTCATGGATCTGATGAACAGAGTCTGCAAACCTTATCTTGATCGATTTGTTATAGTCTTCATCGACGACATTCTCATTTATTCAAAGTCTAAGTCTGATCATGAGCGCCATCTTCGACTCATCCTTACTCTTCTAGAGAATGAAAAGCTTTACGCCAAATTTTCCCAATGCGAATTCTGGTTAAAAGAGGTGCAATTCCTCGGACATGTAGTCAATGACAAGGGAATACATGTCGAACCCTCAAAGATCAAAGCGGTACAAGAATGGCAAGCGCCACGTACACCAACTGAAGTAAGATCTTTTCTTGGTTTGGCTGGTTATTATCGTCGTTTCATTTCAAACTTCTCTCGCATTGCTGTACCACTCACGGCTTTAACTCATAAGGGAAAACCTTTCATATGGGGACCCAAGCAAGAAGAAGCCTTTCAAACCCTTAAACAAAAACTCTGTGATGCACCAATTCTCACTCTTCCTGAAGGTTGTGATGACTTCGTGGTCTATTGCGACGCGTCAGGGCAAGGATTTGGCTGTGTTCTAATGCAAAGAGGAAAGGTTATAGCTTATGCTTCGAGACAACTCAAGACGCATGAGAAGAACTACACCACCCATGACCTAGAACTTGGAGCCGTTGTGTTCGCTCTTAAGATATGGAGACATTATCTCTACGGTACTAAGTGTGAAATATACACTGACCACAAGAGTCTTCAACATATCTTCAATCAAAAGGAGTTAAACATGAGGCAAAGAAGATGGGTCGAACTTCTAAATGACTACGACTGTGAAATTCGGTACCACCCTGGCAAGGCAAATGTGGTGGCTGATGCACTTAGTCGAAAGGGTTATGCGATTCAATGTTCGCAAATCATAACTGACATTAAGGATCAAATTCGAGAAGCCCAACATGCTTCAGTAACGGAAGATGATGTACGAAAGGAGCTGTCCTGTGGAGCTGAACTTAAAATTGAAACTAAATCTGACGGTATTCTGTACTATCTAGATCGTATATGGATTCCTGACCACAACAATCTTCGTGAAATTCTTATGAATGAGGCTCACAAAACACGATACTCTATACACCCAGGAGCCGATAAGATGTATCAGGACCTTCGATACACCTATTGGTGGCCTGGAATGAAAAAGGATATTGCTGTTTTTGTTTCTAAGTGCCTTACATGTTCCAAGGTGAAAGCTGAACACCAAAGACCCTCAGGACTTCTGGTCCAACCCGAAATACCTGTATGGAAGTGGGAAAACATAACCATGGACTTCATTACCGGGTTACCTCGCACTTCTGGTGGGTATGACACTATATGGGTAACCATTGACCGACTTACAAAATCAGCTCACTTTATTCCTATCCGTGAAGATTTCAAGAACGAAAAGCTAGCTTGTGTTTATATCAGCGAAATCGTAAGTCGACATGGTGTACCGTTAAGCATTATTTCTGATCGTGATGGTCGTTTCACTTCCCGAACATGGCAAGCAGTACAAGCCGCTTTGGGTACGCGATTAGATCTCAGTACCGCCTATCATCCTCAAACTAATGGTCAATCTGAACACACCATTCAAACTCTTGAAGATATGCTTCGAGCATGTTTCATAGACTTCAAGGGAAATTGGGACGCTCATCTACCATTAGTTGAATTTTCGTACAACAGCAGCTATCATTCAAGCATCGGCATGGCACCTTTTGAAGCCTTATATGGTCGTAAGTGCCGATCTCCAGTATGTTTGCACGAAATTGGGGAAGCTCAAATCACTGGTCCGGAATTGATTCAAGAAACCACAGACAAGATCCATCAAATTCGAAACAATCTTCTAGCGGCTCAAAGTCGTCAAAAGAGTTATGCAGATAAACGACGGAAGCCTTTAGAGTTTAACATTGGTGATTATGTACTTTTAAAAGTATCACCGTGGAAGGGAGTAGTTCGTTTTGGTCAAAAAGGCAAGCTAGCACCACGCTACGTAGGACCTTTCAAGATACTCGAAAGAGTAGGACCTGTAGCATACAAGCTTGATCTACCAGAAGAACTCAACAGGATTCATCCCACATTCCACGTATCAAACTTGAAGAAGTGCCTCGCTGATGAAAATCTCCACATTCCTCTGGAAGATATTCAGATTGATGAATCTATGCATTTTATTGAAAGACCGGTAGAGATCATGGACTTCGGAGAAAAACGTCTACGACGGAGTCGCATTCCAATTGTTAGGGTACGCTGGGAGTCGAAACGGGGACCTGAGTTTACTTGGGAACGTGAAGACTCAATGCGTGAAAAATACCCGCATCTTTTTCCTACTACTTCTACTACTTAAATTTCGGGACGAAATTTCTAAAAGTAGGGGATACTGTAACATTTGTCGAAAACGGGTTTTCCAAACCCGCTCCATTTGTAATCAAATATCAAGTTATAAATGTTCGTTGCGTATTTATGCCTATTTTGATTTTTAATGATACATAATTAATAAACAAACTAATCTATAAAAGTTATAATGGATAAAAAGTAAAAATAAAATAATTAAAAATAAAATGAGGCTGCCGGGACTCGAATCCGGGTCAGCCGGAAGAGAACTCAAAGACTTAACACACACACGCATAACCACTCCGCCACTTGTTGTTTTCTGTCAACTCTAGGAAACAAATGAGTTTTATAGACAAACATAAATCAACTGGTTACGCCAACTATAACTGAAATCGGTCATCAAACGCCCAAAGACGATTTGATTACTCGCGGTTCACTGAGTTTAACCGATATACCGACGTTTTCAATCAAGTTGCTTTGAATGAACTTGAATTCTAGAAGTGGATCGGTTTTTATAACCGAAAATCTTCAATTCCAGTATTACTTCCATCTTTGTACTCTTTCGCGACTCAAACATAATCTACAAACTCTCATTTACATTTCCGCACAAGTTTCAGTCCGCCGGAGAATCAAATTTTACTCGCCGGAAAGTTTCTCCAAGTCGCCGGAAAACCGTATTCTCCATCAAAACGGTAAGTCTTTCAATACCGTCGTGGTCTATCAATTGTTAAGCTATTTCTAACTCAGACCTTTCAATTGAAATCAAATTCAGACGCTGCTATCGGATAATTCCAGTTCGCCGGAAAACTTCTGGAAATCCTTATTTTCAGCTGTGAAACGGTATGGACATTTAAACACCCTGTTAACGTTTGTTTAGCATTTCAATTCCACGATTAGCTAATCAAAACGGATACTTGCTTGCTCAGTTGAAATTCATAAAAACAGAGCCGACGCCTTGCCGGAATTCTGAGTTAAATTATTCCTCCGGTATGTTTGTTTCCAACACTGTCTTTGTCATTTCATCTTAGTCTTATGAATGTGTTAATCGTTTTAAAACAAGAAACAGAGGGGTAATTTGCTGTCTGTAAAAATTAACGGAGAAGATGAACTGTGCTAACATTATAAGGATAATTAAAATTGGTATTTTAAACGGGTTAGACACACAGTCCAGCGGTGGACTGTGTGCAAATAATACGCGCACGCCGCGAGTTCGATCCCTGATACACGCACCCTCTCTGTAATAAAAACGTTTTATTTTTCTAACTGAACCGGGTTAACTTACGTTAGTTGTTAAGTATAATGAAAATGTGTATATTAACCAAGTTAGACACACAGTCCAGCGGTGGACTGTGTGTAACGTTAAAGCACAGGTCCCGGGTTCGAGACCTGTCAGTGACACCGGCTCGATGATTTAAAATGTTTTTGAAAATAAAAGAATTTTGGATAAGCTGAGTTAATATATAAGTATAATTAAAAACAGAATTATTTCGGGTTAGACACGTAGCTCAGTTGGTAGAGCTGCGTGCACGCGTACGGGAGGTCTCGGGTTCGAGCCTCACCCAGCGCATTGCAATTACACAATAAACCGGTCAAACAGTCAAAGTCAAAAAGTCAACGGTCAACCCAAAAAGTCAACATATTTTTTTATTTTTAATTATTTAATTTAATTTAAAAATCAATTAAAAATACTTAAAAATAATATTTTTAAAAATAGAAAATAGCCTTAAACTCGCAAAAATATATCTAAAAATTCTATTAATCCACTCATTTACTATATTTTCCGTTATTATTTAGGTTAGTTAATTCTCGTTGTTCAGCTCTTCCAACCGGTGCGCATCTCACCATCTCCAATCCAACGCACCCAATGTGAGTGAATCTTTACAAATTCCCCGTTTTAATCACGTTTTTGGGGTGTATCATGTGTCTTGCTATTTATTATATTTAAATCATTGTGCATACATCATATCATGAACAAATGTGTATTCAGTTTGTTTCAACTGTTTGTGTGATTATTGTTAGATTTAATTTATTATTTTCAGTACATGCAATTTCATAGGCCGCCGCTCCCCATTACATTATGAGCGTTGAGCATGTTCCCCATTACATTATGAGCGTGAACCTGGCGTGCCAACATACTATCGGCTCCGTTTGATTGAGCCTTGATCGCACAGACATTTATCATTTTCAGTACATGCAATACGATCGGCTCCGTTTGATTGAGCCTTGATCGCACAGTTACATTCATGTTATTTATTGTATGATGTTGGTATGTTATTGTATGTTATTGTATGTTATAGTTTGTGATTGTTATTGCTACTGTTTGATTATTTACATTTGCTCACTTATGATTATTGCACAATTTTTCATTGATAAACTAACAAGAAAATCAATAATAAATGTTTATCTAACAAGGTTCACTCGCCAACTTATGTTGACCTAAAAACCCCCATTTTTACACATGATACAGGTGAACCAGCTGCAGCAAGAAATACATAGGATTGGCCTAGAAGAATAAAATGATTTAGAGCTTGGAATTGTTTAGTTGGTTATTTTTCTTTGTATTTGTATGGACATGTTTGGATTATTGGGAATGTAATTTTGACTTAAATAAATATGAAACATATTAGTAAATATCATGAGCTTTGGTGATAACCCAATTATGCCCCGACTCTTATTTCGCTGCGGGTCGGGGTGTGACATGCACCATTTGCAACAAAACAAATCATCCAACTCAAGAGTGTGTCTATCTCAAAACCTATCACCAAAAGGTAAAAGAGATTAGAGAAAAAGCTCTAAAAAGGGAAAACTCAAATTTTGCAAAACAAAAATTTAAATCATGTGAAGCATCTGTCACCAAAGCTTTAAATCAAACCTCTGTCCACAGAGAAATTCAAGTAACAGATGCACCTCCATCAAACCAGTTTCTAAGAGGCAAAAGCCAGCCTAATTACCAAAAGGTGCCTATGACTTATGAGACTTACAAAAAGTCTTCTAAGCCAAGGGTAAATAGGCATCCTCATTGTTACCAACAGTTGATAGGAGGTAGCTCACAGCAGTGGTTACAAAAGTCTGATCCAACCACTGCTCATCAGTCTGAACTTGACTCTAGACCACTTGATACCCCATCCAAAGCCATTTTGGCTTTGGAAACTCACCTGAACTAATTATTTCAAAACATGTGCAGGGAGCTTCTACTTGCCTTGACAGTCTTTGGTATGTAGATAGTGGAGGCTCCAGGCACATGACAGGATGTATAGCCCTGCTCAGAGATTTTAAAGCTCATGGAGGGGGCGATATATCCTTTGGGAATAATTCAAAAGGAAAGGTGTTAGGATCAGGATGTGTTTCAGCAGGAAAACTCAAGTTTGAAAATGTAAATCTCATTGACAATTTAAAATTCAACCTCTTAAGTGTTTCATAGATGAGTGATAAAGGTTATGGTTCCTTTTTCACAAAGAAAACTTGCGAAATTGTAGGGCCAGAGGTTGTCAAAAAGATTGATCAAATCATTGTAGAGAGCAAAGCACAGCTCACTGCTCATAGAGTAGGAAATGTGTATGTGGTTGGTATGTTAAAAAATAATCCTATGTCAAATGCATGCCTGTTCTCAGTTGCCTCCAGCAAAGAGACAGAGCTATGGCATAAAAGACTAGGACACACAAATCTGAAAACTATCTCCACTCTCTCAAAACAAAATCCGGTTAGAGGTTTACCCCACAAACAATTCACTTATGAAGAGCATTGTGTTCCCTTCTTAAAAGGTAAACAACATAAAAGCTCTTACAAGTCAATTAAAGAGTCCAAAACAAGTCAATGCTTACAGTTGCTTCATATGGACTTGTTTGGACCTGTAAAAATCATGAGCTTAAAACACAAAAGATATTGTCTCGTGGTAGTTGATGATTTTTCTAGGTTCACATGGACTTTCTTTTTACACTCTAAGGATGAAACAACAAACATTTTGCAAAACTTTGTTAACCAAGTTGAAAAGCAATTTGACCTTCCTGTAAAAATCTTTAGGAGTGATAATGGAACAGAGTTTAGAAACAAGGAGTTGGATGCCTTCTGTGAGTCAAAAGGATTGTTAGGCAATATAGCATCCCTAGAACTCCAGAACAAAATGGGGTTGTTGAAAGGAAAAACAGAACTTTAATTGAATCAGCAAGGACTATGCTTGCAGACTCAGGTTTACCCTTGTCCTTTTGGGCAGAGGCTGTAAACACTGTTTGTTATGTCTAGAACAGAGTTTTGATAAACCCTAGGCATCATAAGACTGCCTATGAACTGCTATATAAAATCAAACCTCTGATCTCCTATTTCAAAGTCTTTGGCTGCCCATGCTTCATTTTAAACATCAAGGATTCAATATCCAAGTTTGCAGCCAAAGTTGATTGTGGCTATTTTCTGGGATACTCAACCACTGCCAAAGCCTACAGAGTTTTTAACTCTAGGACCAAGTGCGTTAGGAAACTCTAAATGTGAAGTTCAATGAACTCTCATCTTTGAAAATCCCAGCACATGGACCTGCTGAATTGTTTGATTTATCTAAATTTACATTTGAAGATGTGTCTGTCAAGACTAACCCTGCAGGAACTCCACAATCATCTGTTGAAGAGCAAGGATATGATTGTATTCTTCCCAAGTTTCAAAATCAATCCTACAGGCAGAGGAGCAGATGTTAGTAAAAATGGTGAAAACTCTGCCAGGTCAACATGGTTAATACTCAAACCTCTGTCAGCTTTCAAATTCAAACATCTGTTGATGAAAGTCCACTACAAATGGGCGAAAATCAAAACACTCTCACTCCCATACCACCAATCCCTCCACCACCATTCCAATCGGAGGCTGGACTATCAAAGTCACCGACAGAGGATAGCTCAGATGATACACATTTGCAAGCTTCACCTCAAAATGCCATTGTCCCATATCAAGGTGATCTGATATTTCTCAAAAGCCATCCATTGGATCAAGTTATTGCAACATCAATAGGGTGTGCTCACAAGAAGCTAAGCCCAAAACATTTATCTTTTTGCTGGATTTCTATCACTCACACAGCCTGTCAAGTATCAAGAGGCACTGAAAGACAACAGCTGGGTAGAAGCCATGCAAGAAGAGCTCCTACAATTCAAGAGACAACAAGTTTGGGAACTTGTACCACTGCCAAAAGATGTGAGTCCCATCGGCACAAAGTGGGTCTTTAAGAACAAAACTGATGAAAGGGGTATTGTTGTAAAAAAAAAAAGCAAGGCTCGTGGTTCAAGGCTATAGATAGGAAGAAGGGATTGACTATAATGACACTTTTGCTCCAGTCGCAAGGTGGAAGCCATTCGCCTGTTCTTAGCTTTTGCTCTAACCACAACATCAAGGTGTATCAAATGGACATCAAAAGTGCATTCCTGTATGGAAAGATCAAGGAAGAAGTATATGTTTGTCAACCTCCTGGCTTTGAGGATCACTTCCATCCTGATCATGTGTACAGGTTAAACAAAGCACTGTATGGTCTAAAACAAGCACCAAGAGCCTGGTATGAAACTCTATCCACTTTTCTCTTATCCATTGGTTTTACCAGAGGTAGGATTGACAAAACCCTATTTTTAAAATGGAAAGGAAAAGATTTGATGCTTGTCCAGATTTATGTGGATGACATCATTTTTGGATCCACATGCATACCATGTGTGAAGAATTAGAAAACTCATGGCAGCAGAGTTTGAGATGACTGCAATGGTGAGTTGCAATGTTATCTTGGTTTACAAGTCAAGACAAATGCAAAAAGGCACTTTCATTCATCAAAATAAGTACATGAAAGAACTACTTAAGATTTAAGAAATTTGATAGAATGATTGTAAACTTGTAGCACACCCATGGCAACATCCAAGCTAGTCACTATAGATGGCAAAGATGACGTTCAAATTGTTATAGAAGCATGATTTGGTCTTTATTGTATCTAACTGCGTCACGGCCAGATATTATGTTTGCCACATGTGTCTGTGCCAGATCACAGTCAATGCCAAGAAAATCAGATCTTATTGCTGTAAAAAGGATATTCAGATACATAAAAGGTGCTCCCACACTTGGTATCTGGTATCAGCTAATGGTAACATTGAGCTTTCAGGATATTCTGATAGTGATTTTGCTGGATGTAAAATAACAAGGAAGTCCACATTTGGAGGAGCCCAATTCCTAGGGGATTGCTTAGTGTCTTAGCAAAGTAAAAAGCAAATTGCAGTATCCACATCCACTGCTGAAGTAGAGTATATAGCTGCTGCAAGTTGCACTGCTCAAATTTTGTGGCTTCAAAACCAACTCTTAGATTTTGGTGTGACTGCCTTGAGGACTCCTCTCAAAATTGATAGTCAAGCAGCAGAAAACATCATCAAAAATCCAGTCTCACATTCCACCACCAAGCACATTGACATCAGACATCATTTTGTGAGGGATTGCTATGAAAAAGGTCTAATTTCTTTACAACATGTCCATACCAAGGATCAACTAGCAGATGTGTTGACAAAAGACTTGATGCTTCCACATTTGACAACTTGATATCTAGGCTTGGAATGCTAAATATGCATTAAAAAACAACTTTTCTTGTGATCCATGTGTAAATAGCAATAAAATGTTTTTAGAAAATCAAAATTCATCCTTAAAAATAGTTAAAATTAATTTTTTCAATAAAATCCTTAAAGTCTGTTCAAAGCTCTGATAGCACAAAAAACACTGTTGGTTAGAAAATCCATCCACTGATGCAAACCTCTGATAGTGTTTAAAATTGGTCACAACCACTTGTAGTTTTTACCCTGACAGTGGTTAGCCAAAACAATTGTTTTCCATTCTCAAAAAGAGGTTACACTGGACAGATGTACTCGACAGATGTTGCATCAGACGCCACGTCAAGTGCACTTTTTGAAAAACCCTAAAAAAACTTGTTTTATCCAAATAGAGGTTTCATCTTTCTTGTGCGATTCAAATCTTTCCAAGCCTATCTTTCACAAAACATCCAACAATCATGGCTCCAAAAATCAAATCGAAGAAGAAATCGACACAAGAAAAACCCCCATTTATCCTCATCATCAAAACACCACACAATTACACTGTTATTCTTGAAGAAACTGACGCAAACATTCGTCATCATCCAATGATCCGGATTCTCAAAGAATCACGATCAAATGCATGTTGGAAGTCAAAGCCCCTATTTATATCGATTCTTTAAACGAATTTTGGGCAAATGCTAAACTCCACTCATCCGCTGATGATGTGCCTTATTCCATTACTTCCAAAGTAGGGTGCACACAATTACAGATAAGCCCACAATCTATCTCCCAAGTATTCATGTTTAAATGATATGTTGAAAGAGGATACACAGGACAGTTGAAAGGTATGACCATTTTTAAACCTAATTTTCCTGCAGAGATGAAATTCTTTTTCCACACTTTACTTACTTGTGTCTTTGCAAAAACAACTGCTTTCAACGAGATTCCATTGAACATGCAGTATCTGGGATTTGCAATTTTAACTTGTTCTGATTTTAACTTCTCCCAGGTGATGTTCAATGATCTTGTACAAATTTTAAAAATATTTCAAAACAAAAAGCTTTCTTGATACATCCACGATTCATGAGTATTTACTTGCAAGACCAGATCAAATCAAACGCAAGTAAACAAGGCGCAGTTACAAACGCTGGCAGCCTAAACAATGAAACGTTCACACGAATTACAAATCAAGATAAAGTTTCCAAAACAGAAGTAGAGGAGGCTGAGCCTATTTTACAAGAACAAAATGTTCAAGCTCAACCTCCGGCTGCTGAGCCCACTGCTCTAGGTGATCAGGGCAACACAACCGCTGCTCTGAAACCCACACCTAAAATCTCCAAAAAGAAACCATCCAGAGCATCCCGAAAACCCACCAAACCTAAAAAGGGTCCTCTAGAAGATGAGATCCCAGAGGTAAACCCAGTGACACCACCAAAGTCACCAACCACTGCTGCTACTTCTTCATAGCAGATGGTAGAAAGATCTCAAACGGGCTTTGAAACTCCTCCTACATCCCCACAAAAGGATTAGGTTGTAGGCACAAGGACACCTAATTATGAAGCTCTAGGATCACTTGGTTCTATCTTTCACAACCCCTCTCCCAGGGCAATGTCGCTTTCTACACAGCCACTCTCACCAATTCCATCTTTACCACCCACCATGTTACCCTTGCTGAATGCAATAGAAATTGAGCAGACATTATCCACCACTTCTCACCAACCCATCAATGAGAATATACTTCAACCAGAGGCTGGGTCTGACTTATATCTACATGCTAGCCCATCAGCAAATGAAGAGGCTACATCCCTTGGGTTACATGTAACCCTTGGTGATTGTTCAACAATGGCAGCCACTACAATTGCTGAACTCCAAAGTTCTCAATTGGACAGTGGTTACATAGCTAAGACCTTGTTGAAGGCAACCACTGCTGAGGCTACTAAGGTAACCTTTGCTCCAGTGGGTAGTCCCCAGAACCAAGACAAAGGGGCATCTAAGATTGAAACAAGTGGTAAACCACTTGTTCATTATATCTTAGATACAACTACCACATCTGGTAGGAGTTCAGATGATCCTGTTAAGTTAGGTGATGAGCTAAAATATCAGGAATTGACGGAAAGGGTTACCAATGTTGAAAGCACTGTTGATAAAATAAAAGATCTTTTGAAACAGTTGATTATTATACAGAGCCAACCCCTATTCCAACCATGCTGAGCTAAAACCTGTAATATCTCCAATCTTTCAACAAGAGAAACACTTCCTGGAACAAAAACATAAGCATCAGATGATGGAACTCAGGAATATGGTTGATGTAAGATATAATGACACTGCTGCAGATATCAAGGCAATCAAAGCCCACTTGCTCACCACCACTGGTACATCTCCTCCTACTGTCATTTTGTAACTCCAGATGAAGCCAAAAAGGGGGAGAAACCTTTGGGTAACAAAAAGTTGAAGATGGATGATTCAAAGGCAAGGCCTACAGTGAATGTTCCTAAGCCAGATGGTTCAAAGAAACCAGACTTAACTGAAGATATCTTGGCAAGGGCAAAGAAGTCCCATAAGAAGTTGTGCTTGATGAAGGCGAGGTGCTGGTTGAGAAAAAGATTGATCAACAGTTAGAAAAGGGAGAGACTGGTACCTCAACAAAGAGGAGATCTTCTTCAAAAGTAAGACAACCAGAATCCACACCTCTCAAAACTAAAGATGCTATCAATCCAACCACAAAAACCTCTGCCAATACAAAATCAACCAGATCTTCTCACACAAAACCCATATCCACCTCAACAGATGTTACAGCAACTGTTGTGCCAACATTTGTTGACACAGCAGAGGTGTAGCAGATGTTACTACAACTACTGCCATTATCAGTTTTCCTACTTCCACACAACAACTACCAACACCACCAAGAATTCTAAGTCATCATCATCACCTTCGATCAGTTTTAAGAGGATAAAAGTTACAAAGGTCATAAATGAAGAAAAGATCCCTGCTCCTTTGCCTCTTGCATTTGTACCAATGCTAAATCTAACCTCTGCTCCTTCAACTGAAACATCTGCTCCATCAAAAGAAGTGATTCCTGCAGCTAATAAATTTCCTCTTGATTTGCCTGCAGTCAAGAAAGAAATCATATCCTTCTATGAAGAAGAAGATCTAGACAAAAGACACTTCCCTTCACTTCAAGGTTATCCAAAGCCTGCAAATATTGATCAGTATCTGGCACTCAAAGAAAAACAGGCAGAGGATATTGCTAAGAAGTTGTCTAAAGACAAAAGTGATAGAGAAGTGCAGAATCAACTCCAGTTTCAATTGAGAAAAGTCCAATCCCTTGAAAGATTCTCAAAGAATTTATCAAATAAAATTTCTGAAGCAGAAGATAAAATCTTGAAAGAAAATTACATCTCACACATCATGGAAACAAAGAAATATGCTGCTACAAGAGCACAGTTCATGGATTAGTCTGTGAGTGAGCTTCAAGAAGAAAATGCAAGAATAGAAGCACAATGAAAAGATCCTCATAACAAGCCCACATGTCCAGACTGGAACAAGTACAAGAAAAATGTACCTGAAAAGACCCTAACGCTTAGAAGAATGAAGGAAGAGCTAATTCAGAATCACTATGGGTCAAAGAATCAGGTGATGAGATGGGGGGAGATAAGAGTGTTGGATACATACAAAATGCTTGAAGCTAGAAGGAAAAAAGATCCATCAATGCCTCCTAAACCTGATTATTCCAAAGAAGATGCTGCTCTCAGAGCCCAACTCTCTAAAAAGCCCAACTCAAGCAATATGGTAGTATATTCTCCGCAATCTACCCCGATCATTCTGTGGTTTAGGAATTTATTAGCAATATGTTCCTTTTCATTAGGAGGACAAAATTTCCTTCCAACTATTTCCTTAAAGTTGTTCCATTCCATACTGTAAATCCTGTCACTTACTTTCGACTGAAGAATGGTTTTCCACCACTCTAAGGCTGCATCTTTAAAAACATTAGAAGCATACATGACTTTATCTTCATTTGCACATTTACTTATCTTTAAGACTTCTTCTGTCATTTCTATCCAGCGCAAGGCTGAAATAGCTCCTTCATTGCCTGAGAATTCTATCAGTTTGCATGACAATAATTCTTTATAAGAACAACCATATGAGCTCGTTCTTCTTCTTTTTGGAATTGGAGCTTGGATTAATAATTCGTGATTTCCATTCACGCTGCGATTTGATTCAGGGGTACACGTTTATTCCCGTTTCTGGAATCATTATTTTCTGCCTTTTTAATAGTATCGATAATATAGGGCATATCATCTATGATTCCTTGGGCTACTATGTGTTCGATATCACTTTTATTCATTTGATTCTCGTTATTATCGTTAAATTCTGGATTTCCTGATTTACTTCATCTGACATCTGAATTGTAAACATTTAACAGGTATTAATATCACAGAATAAATTAAATAATAATCACTCCAACACAGTGAACCAAAGTCGTAGAGCATTGCGACTTTTACTCTTTCCATATATATATATATATATATATATATATTATGCATCTATTACAAACATAGCTAAGATTCAAACATTAGTAACAATGCATCGATATATATATATATAGGTGATACATATTACTTTATATCTATTTTAGTTGATATATATATATATATATATGTTTTTTTAAAGTAACAACATACACACACACATACATATATATATATATATATATATATATATATATATATATATATATAGGGTAAGGTTCATGCAAGAACCACCTTTATTGTGAGAACCGCGAGAACCACCTTTATTGCGAAATAAAATCTAAAAAAATAAAAAAAACACTCAATTCTTTTTTTAATATTTTTTTTAAAAAATCGCTATATTTCGTTTCCAAAAAAACCTTTTTTTTCGAGTAACAGTTATCCATGCACATGTGCATACCGATGATAACTTCGACAAATTCCGTAATACATTATCAGTAGTAGACAATTGCACTTTAATTTACAATACCATCAGTAATACACTACTTTTTACATTACCAATATTCAAAATGCACATGTGCATCATTATGCATAACCATTATATAACGTGTTTTGGTAAAAAAGATTGTGATTTTGAATGATGAAGTAGGCCCATATACATGTTTTTTGGTTAGTTATATCTAGTGGTTGATGGTTTGATTATAGTTGTCACTTTATGATGTAATATGTTGATTAGATGGTATAAATGGTGTTGATATACATGTAATAAAGTGAAAAAAATGGTATTGGTATTGTATTATAGATGGTAAGAGGTAATTGTATTGTATTATGGATGGTATGAGGTAATGGAAGTGTATTATGGATGGTATCATAGATGAAAGAGAAAGTGTATTCAAAGTAGTGTACCAAAACACCTTATATCATGTTGATACATATAGATGCACATGTCCATTTCTAATATTCTTAACGTAAAAAGTATTGTATTACACATGGTAGTGTAAATGAAACTACAAGATTCTAATATTTGTAACGTATTACGGAATTTGTCGAAGAAATGATACATATGCACATGTGCATGGTAGTGTATTATGGATGGAATGATAGATGAAAGAGAAAGTGTATTCAAAGTAACGTACAAAACACCTTATTTCATGTTGATACATATAGATGCACATGTGCATTTCTAATATTGGTAACGTAAAAATTAGTCTATTACACGTGGTAGCGTAAATGAAAGTACAATTTTCCAATGTTTGTAATGTATTACGGAATTTGTCAAAGAAATGATAAAAATGCACATATGCATGGATAACTGTTACTCAGTTTTTTTTGAAAATTTTTTATTGTAAACGAAATATAACGATTTTTCATAAAAAATATTAAAAAAAATAAAAAAAATTTGGGGTGTTTTTTAGATTTTTTAAGGTATCACTGTTTATGTTCACACTGGTTCTCGCGGTTCTCACAATAAAAGGTGGTTCCTAATATATATTATATATATATATATATATATATTATATTTATTTATATAGGGGAGGGTTTTCTTGAGAACGCTAAATATTGCGAGAACCGTGAGAACCAAATGAAAAAACCAATCAAAATCAATTTTTTTAATACAAACCTCATTGTAATTAAAATACAACATCAAAATAAGAATTTACAACATCAAATAATTCATTTCTCCCCTCAAAATCACTCTTATTAGATTTACACATGTGTAAATATAACAAATTTACGCATGTGTAAATGACAAACTTACATATGTGTAAAAAAATTTATTTACGAATTCACGTAAATTTAAACGTGTAAATTAAATTTCTAACATCGTATTCTGTTGGGATTGAAACTTTGGAAAGGAACAGATGATACAATGTCAAACAACACCATCCGAGCTTTGGTCCAGCTATCAGAGGTTACTACCCACTGTTAGGTTTCTACTGCTTTCTATAAAGAACATTGTTACCAATTCTCTGACAGAAGAAACTCCCAGCCGCTGATAGAAGAATACAAGATCAGAGTTTGGCCAAGCAGTGTTTAGTTTAGTCTTAGTTAAATCAATGTAGCTGTGCTATACACTGATAGCTTTAGTCTAGCAGTGCTTATAGTTAGTTACATTTGTTAGCTGTCACTATCAACCATGACGTCATTGTAAGACGATCAGTGGTTAGATGGTTAGTATAAATAGGGCTTATTGTAACAGTTTACTTGTCTTCTTAAAAAGATAAATTTCGCATATCTTCTTCATTTCTTACTATCAAACGATCGTTATTGGGCTAAGGGGGAGTTTGTGAATCACTTGCAATAATTTAATTACTTAAAAGCAAGACGGTGATGAAAACAAACGACCAATTGATTGTTGTAAAAGTTTTCCATTAATCCGCTGCACTTAGTCTATGTTTTCATTCATTTTCCATTATTTAAAACAAAAAAACAATCAATTCAAACTTAGATCCTGACATATTCGATAATAATGATAAGTGTAAAAAGAAATTTTAAATTTGAATTGTTTTTGACCAAGTTTTCGTGGTTTTTTCATTCGTTCTCACGGTTCTCACGATATTTAGCGTTCTCATTTAAACACTCCCCTATATATATATATATATATACACATATATATATTAGGTGACTGTTTTCTTAAAACTGCATCTCCCGCTCGTCATATTTCCAGACGAGCTTCTCCCCGATTTGGCGAATTCGGTTTCCTTCCTCAACCAACTCTTCACCATACTGGCGGAGTTCCTCCACATGACTCATTGGTAGCATCGGGGCTGGCACTGATTCAGGGTAAGGTGGAACTGGTTCTTCGTTGGGAAATGGGTTTTCTAGTAGGTTCCGAATTGCCCAGTTGTTAGCCCACCACTGATCTAAAGGGTTTGGTGTTGGAATCCTGGGTATCTCATTGGGATTAAAGGCTGGGATTGGAAATTGGTTTCCCTGATTCTGTTCTAGGGTTATGGGTTGGTCAGGAAATAAAGGAAGTAATGGTGGTTCCGGATTTGCTACTTGGTTGAAATTAGGTTCTCCTTCTATATTTCCAAACATGTGAAAATTAGCTAACTGTCTACCCAACTCTTCTTCCCATAAGGGTCTAACTTCTGGGTTTTGGGTATTTCTCTCAGTTCTAACCGTTGTGGCTTGCTGTTGTGCTTGTTCATTCTTTTCCTCCTTTCTCTTTTGGCTCTACTAAACCAACCTCTCTTTTTAGGGGAAAATGTTCTGCGGATTTGGCTTTGAAAAAAAAAGATATCTTCGAAATCAGCGGTTTATTTGGTGATTGGTTGGGATGTTCCTTCATCATGAGAGAATTAGGTAGATGAAGATAAGCGTCAGAAGTACCTGATCACTCATACTGTAAACTAAAGAAATTATCAAAATAACACAAAATAATAATATATATTTACATAGAAGTCGTGGATATTTCCTAACACAATTGGTTAAAATTTAGGTATTTTTAAAGAACACCTAAATGGCTTAAACCAGTTGCTCTGATACCACCTTCTGTCGCAACCCCCGACCCCTACCCGGGAGCCTGAGCCGCGAGAACAGCAGTCAGGTGGTACCGCTGTTTATTAATTTGGCAGCAGAATTAAAACATCAGGATCGTAATTAGGAAAATTTCAGAGTTTCAAAACACCCAACTTTTATATTACACAAATGGGATGAAACCCATGTTTTATTCATAACATCTTTATAGGGATAACCCTAGTTGCGGAAAATATAAATTCTTGTTTAGGTAACTTTATAGTCACTTTCTTTAAGCCTTCAGTGCTCCATAGCTGGTTTCTTATAGCTTCACATTAAGTTACCTGAAGCGCGTTTTAAAAATATTTTATCAGCAAAGAAATACTGGCGAGTTCATTCCAGTTTATAAATTGACACATCCTTATGCTTTACAGTATTAAGAGCGATTACAATGTTTATATCTACCCAATTACTCATTCAGTATTTGTCTCGTTGGCAGTTACAATGATTGTGGTCATATTACTATTGGCTAACCCGTTGTCCAATAGCAACGCTTGATAAGTAGTGTATACAAAACCCCACATATCGGCAGTAATCATAGAATACAAAGACTTAATCACTGTAAGTATAACTGAAAAACATTTAGGGTTTTACAAAATCATTTGAGAAAAAGAGAATGACTCACATTGAAAACTTAGGTATTTCTACAGTCTTCCTGGTGACAATTCTTGATTACTTTCTTAGGTGTCTATTAAACATACAATGCACGCGTGTTAGTAAGATAACCCAAATCACTTTAGCCATACAACACGAGATAGAACTCCAAAGAACTTAGTCGGGCAGAGCCTTGACATGCGTTGGTGGGTCCTAAATTAATCGGGTAGGGTAACGAATTAGTGATCGGGGTTAAAATACTTACAACGAGCAGCATTTCGCAGGTTTAGGGGTGTAGTGCAGAGAAACAGAGATTCGAGAGAGTGTGTTCGTCAAAAGTCGATCGAACAAGAGCAGAAACATCAGTCCCACGCTGCTGGATTTATAGGTCAACTGAGCTTCCCCGCGCGTCGCGCCAGGAACCGGGAAAACCCTCGCGAGGCGCGGCAGCTTCTAGCTAGGGCTAGACAGGCTACATTGCATGCATAGCCTTTCCAGACGTTGTGAAACGGGGACACGTCACCTGGTATTCTCCCGCGCGTCATGGGAGATGCCAGTGATTCTGGCGCATGGCTCGTGGGACGCCTGGTGAGATTTCTTTGTTTTTCGCGTCGGGTCTCGTGGTGCGCGTCCGAAGCTTCGATCATGGATCGTTTTAGGGTGCTTTTGGAGAGTTGTTACATCGTGCCAACCCGGCATGGGCCATGGTCAACTCTAAGATTCACAGAATCTTGATAGTACAGCAAACTGACCACGGGGGCATGCTATGAAACCACAGGGGAAGTAGAACCACCACGGGAGAGAAAATGATGGGAGAGTAAATGGCCACCACGGGGCCGTGCCAGGTGGGCACGGGCCATGCCAGGTGGGCACGGGCCGTGCCTACCCTCTGTTTCTAGGTATAAATATAGGTGCTTGGCTTTGGAGAAAGACATCCCTTGGCAAACCACTTCTCTCACACTTGCCTTCAGTCCACCACCATTACAACACCAACACCCACCACTATCATCCATCTTTCGTCTTTTAGAGTGTGTAGTAGTCTCAGAATCCAAGATCGTTAGTAAGAGTTCTTGTCAAGAAAGGCCATGCTTGGCTAAATTTCTTACATCACTTAGTGAAGACGAAATCTTTTATGTATTACTTTTGATTTCCAATCTTTGGCAACTTTTATTTGAGTATGTATTAATAACTTTAATAAATAGTAATTTATATTGAAAGTGAACTTTATTTAAACATTTCTTCATGTTTTGTTGATTCACTCATTCGTGTCTTTACGATCTATATAAAGCGCGTTAACTGCTTGAAAGGGGGTTAGAAGGGTGTTTGGGTAAAATTCTTGTCTCGTTCAGTTTATAGATCTTGCGAGGACTTGGTTCAAGCCTATTAGGACTTCCTTTAAGGCAGATAGCATCAAATCAGGGAAAGTAAGAACGACTTGAACCCCTTATAAATAAACTACTATTAAAACCTTATTCCGACCTTGCTGGACTGTATCCCTCCTGACTCAGACCAATAGGTTGAGGGTAACCTCGCCTTCGCAAGAGGGGCCTACCACTTTTCGCATTAATAACTTATTTAGTTATCTTTCAATATTCCGACCTTGCGGGACTGTATCCCTGCTGACTCAGACCAATAGGTTGAGGGTAACGTCGTCTTCACAAGAGGGGCCTATCACTATAACTAAGATAATCTCTTAAAAGCCCAAAGTGCAGAAATCATAAAAGGATACACAAAAGAGGATTTGGAACCAAGTGATTCCTTCTTGTCTATTCGTTTTTTCCTTTTTATTTTACGTTTTTACTTTCATTTTTATCTTTTAAAACTTTCAAAACTTTTATCAAAATTTGGTTAGATTAGACATTAACGATAAGATGGTATTAAAAGTTCTTGTGTCCTTGGACGACCTCGGTATCTTACCATCACTATACTACGATCACGATGAGTGCACTTGCCCTAACGTGTGTAGAGTGGTAGTATTGTATCGTGTTTTATAAATTTAAAGCTTGATCCACGAGTAAAAAGTGCTTAAAATATAACTAAAATTATAACTACACCCGCTCACGTCACATATATATCAGACTTTTTTTTTAAAATGTGCCCCTTAAAAAACACATGCCCTGGTCAGTGGTCTTCCCTGCCCACCCCAGTGCCGGCCATGAAAGTTACTTTACCTCACATATACATAATTCTATGTGATGGTGTTGTTTTTATTGTATCTTATTCATTAGTGTATTTTATAACCACTGGTACAAGCACTAGATAAGGTTACTCAATTCTAGCTGACTATTCCGTCGACATCGAGTCTGGAAAAGGTGATTCCGATTACAAAGAACACAACAACCAAATCAGAAAAATACCGTGACGACGGTGTAATGGACGAATTAATGCTGAGAGCGCCTGTAACACCAAAAAATAATAAAATTTAAATATATACAAATATTGTATATATATATACACGTATATTTAATTATGATTCTAAAACATAATAACTAGGAACAATTAACCTAGTTAGTTAAATGTTGCTAGTTAAAGAAATAATGGATGGTGGTACCTTTTTAACAAAACCAAACATGAGGGACTAAAATGGGACAATGAGGAAAGTAGTTTTATTAAAAAGAAAACTAAAACACAACACACATATGTGTGTGCGCGTCGACCAAGAAAGCTGAAAAAAGGGAACCCTAGCTCTTAATCAACTGACCACAAATACATCCAATTCAACTAAAAATCAAAGTGATTTTGGTGCATGTTTGATGATTTAGAGTCTACTACATCATCTCATCATAAGGTATGTCAAAAATCTAGTGTTTGGTGAAGTAGAGAATTCTTGATGAACCTTATCATGTGCAATTGAGGAATAGTTTGTAGGATTTATGATAAAATTCTTAGTGCCTAAATG
This sequence comes from Scalesia atractyloides, assembly GCA_947069175.1. Lineage (NCBI taxonomy): Eukaryota > Viridiplantae > Streptophyta > Magnoliopsida > Asterales > Asteraceae > Scalesia > Scalesia atractyloides. The sequence continues at coordinate 65,237,449 of CAMTDV010000024.1, forward strand.
ATTAGAGGCAAACCCTTGATGATAATAGTGAAAACAAATGCTATGGTTAAGTGTTTGAACTAATAGCCATGTATGTGTAAGTGAGTTTTTAGTAGCAATATGAATATGAGAATGTTTGATGGGTAAATCATGTAATCGATGGGTGATGAATTGAACTCTAAGGGTCTGTTTGGTATGTGGTAATGTAATGGACGGGGTAATGGAATGGACAACGGAATGGAATGGATTATTCCATTCCATTGTGATGTTTAGTTACTCATATGGGAATAGAATGATTTATTACTTTGTATAATTTGACAAACAAAAAAAATACAAAGTAAAGAAACACAATTGTAATAGTATGAATATAATAATAATAATAATAATAATAATAGTAATAATAATAATAATAATAATAATAATAATAATAATAATAATAATAATAATAATAATAATAATATATTTCTTTCCATTCCTCGAGGGAGTGGAAAAAACACACTTTCGTATCAAGGAACAAAAATTGTTATATTTGGAAGGAGTTACAATCCTTTAGAATGCTCCATTCCATTACCACATGATAACCAAACATGTTTCTTTTCATTCCATCAGAATAATCCATTCCATTCCACCTTCTATTCCTTCATACCAAACGCCACCTAAGTGCTAAGTTGAGCATATTAACCATATTGAATTGATAATTGCGAATACATGGTTTTATGTTGTTTAATAGCCTTGTTAGAAGTAGTATGAGATCAACGCCCACAAGGTGTTTGAGAAAATGCTTAAGTGAAAGCTAAATGTTTGTAAACTATGATAAAATCTTGTGCGTGATTAATGGCAAGTTTATATGTCATGAAATGAGCTACGGAGTCCTAATGATAAATGGGTTGTACTATATGTGCAACTCAAGTGGGAATTCAGGAGCTCAAGCCGGTACAGACACACGCTTAAAAAGGAAACTTTAAGGTATGTGGTTAGACACTTTGTTATTTTCTTAAATTAGTTATTGTGGTCGATTTAGTATAATGGTTGTGAATGATATATATATAGGGTAGAGGTCTAGAGTGAACAACCTCCCAAGAGTGAACCGTGTGAACTTATCTGAACCCTTGATTTTCATTATCTTGAGATTTTAAATGAATGGCATGATGGTAATTATTTGGTTAATTATGAGTTTTAATTAGATGAATAAGGGTAATTGTGTAAATCCACATTTTATTAAATCATTAACTGGAAACTAATAGTTTTCATATGTTCTTGATTCCATCAATCTCTATACTCTCGCAATTTAGTTTTACAAAAACCTAATATTCATTTTTTATTCAAAACAAACCAGCTTTATCTCTAAATACATGTGCCGTCATCTAATATATTCATAGGAATATTAGCAGACGTTAGTGCATGCTGTGAATAGTTAGTACACTTGTGTACAGTTCCTTACAAAGCTAGGTGCATATGTATCCAATAACAGTAGATTACAGTTTTGTACACATGTGTACGGTTCTTTAGAAAGCTACTTTACACATGTGTGCATTTGTGTGTATAATAAGTACACATGTGTACTGGTGTGTATCTACTACAATACATTTGTGCTTAGGATGAGAAAACTATTATGTGTTACGTGTAAATATATCAGTTGTTTTATATATATTGGGATTTATCCCTTAGAAACTATTGAATAGAGGTATATGTTGGTTAAATTGAACAATATACATTTTCAAATGATTTAAACAAATTGTTGTGTTGTTCTGAAACATAGTTGAAGTAGTATAAAATGATGTAAAATACACAAGTGTATATACGTATGTACATAGAAGTTTTAATGTGTATAATCAGTGGAGATATTCTAATTCATCACCGTACGTTAGAAAAAAAAAGATGATAAACAATAATTTTGAATATAATGGATAGAGATATAATAGAATCTTTGATATATTCAAGGTAAATCTTATAAATTTCAAAAATAAAGGACAGGTAACTGCTATTCATTAAAGAAATGAATTTAAAAAAAGATTAAATATAGAATTACAATCCTAACCTTTGCATCATTTAGTCAAATGAATGGTTGAGATTGGTTCACTCTGTTCACAAACAAGGATGTTGTTCACTCATGAACCTCATCTTATATATATATACATATAGGAGTTTGGTTTGTTCATAACTGATGGTATTCACAATAAGCAAACCAAACGGGTTAAAATAAAATAAGACGCAAATCGGGTAACGGGAACGTAGAATGTTGACTTTTGTAGTTGATTACTTTGAATGTTGGTAAACATGTTTTAAGTGAAATCAGTTTGTTCACAAGTAATGGTATTCACAAGAAGCAAACCAAACGGGTTAAAATAAAATAAGACGCAAACTGAGTAACGGGAGTGTAAAATGTTGATTTTTAATAAACATGGGTATTGGGTGAAGTTAAGTGTTACGCAAACCGGGTAATTGAAGCGGGAAGCACAAGTGACGAACCCGGGTAAATGGGTTATAATGGAAAAATAAATAATTCTATGAAAGGAATGTGAATGATTCAACTTAACGAACTTGAACATCAAATGGAACGAATATGTGTTCCCGCAAACCCGGTATTGGGAGCGAGGAACACGAACTTATCAAGCTCGGGTAATGAGTATATTCATGGGAAAAAATCGCATTAAAAGATGGCGGATGATTTGAGCATTAGATACTTAAACATCAAACGAGTCAAATAACTGTAAATGTCGACCGGGTAACAGGAGCATAGATCGTAAAAGTTATGAATCCAGGATAAGAATTATGGGTTAATAATGTGGGTAAATGACTTACGAGTGTTTAGAAACAAGTTTGAGGCAAAACAGATGTGTTTTGGCCGAGTTATGCCAAAAACAGTGAAGAAGGGTTATGGCAGGAAAAAAAAATCTCCCAGCCTGGCGACTTGTAGGAAAATGGTACTCTTCGTGCCATGCGAAGAAGAAAAGTGCCTCGTCGCATGGCGCGACGGGAACTATTTTCAAAAATTGTTTATTTTATTCAGTTTTGTTGCGTGGTTTCAATTATTTCACTCAATTATTCTAGTTACTAATTGATTAAATGTAATATGGCGTGTTAGGTGATTTTAATGAACTCGGATGAAGATCAAGCCAAGGACAAACCGAACATAGTATCAAGGCCAATGTTTCGTATTTGGCATATTTTTCTTATGAAATCAAGTTCCCACAAATAGTTATGAAGTTTCTTTTGTATAAACAAAGTTTTTAATCGGTTCGGATAATATTCAAGTTACGTTTTAAATTTGCATACATACATAATATATATATATATATAGAGATGATCATGAGAAAACTAGATATAAATGAGAAAACTAGAAAAATAACTAAAAAAGCAAAAAAAAAAAAAAGCATAAAAAACATACAAATTTTTTTTACAATTATTTTATAAAAAATCGCTGCATGTCATGTATAAAAAAAAATTTCAAAAAAAAACTTGTACTACACATGTGCACTATATGTGTACTACACATGTGCATTATATGTATATGTTGCACATGTACATTATATGCTTTTTTATTTTTTTAAAAAGTTTTTTTATATAATATATATAGCGCATTTTTATAAAAAAATAAAAAAAATTGATATGTTTTTTTGGCTTTTTTAGTTAGTTTTTTGGTTTTCTCATTTAAACTAGTTTTCTCATGATCCATCCCATATATATATATATATATACATATATATATATATATATATATATATATATATATATATATATATATATATATATAGGGTTAGGATCATGTGAGAAACACTAGGCTAATTGAGAAACTTGAAGAATATTCTAGACCACACATTTTCCCTAAGCTTTTCGTAATATACACATATGTATAGTTTAAAACTGACTATATACATATGTGTATAATTCAATATACATATATTTATATAGTCATTTTAAACTATACATATGTGTAAATTACGAAATGCTTAGAGAAATGTGTGGTCCAGAATGCTTCTCAAGTTTCTCAAATAGGGTGGACTTCTCTTAGGATCCCTACCCTATATATATATATATATATATATATATATATATATATATGTATAAGGAAAAGTTTAAATGAGAACGCTAAATATTGTGTGAATTGTGAAAACGAATGAAAAAATCGCCAGAACTTGATCAATAACAATTCAAATTCAAAACTTTTTTTACACTTATCATTTTTATTCGAATATAATGTTAGAAATTAAATTTACTTATATTCGTAAATATTGAAAATTTACACTTGTGTAAGTTTATCATTTTACCCGTGTATAAATTTGTTGTATTTAACAAATTTACACATTTGTAAAAATTTTAATAAGAGTGTTTTTGAAAGGAGAAATGAGTTATTTGACGTTGTAATTTCTTTTTTTGATGTTGTATTTTAATTACATTGATATTTGTATTAAATAAATTTGGTTTTGATTGGTTTTCTCATTCGTTATCACGGTTCTCGCAATATTTAGCGTTCTAAAGATAACCCTCCCTTATATATATAGGGGAATGTTTAGATGAGAACGCTAAATATTGTGAGAATCGTGAGAACGAATGAAAAAACCACGAGAACTTTTTCAAAAACAATTCAAAATCAAATTTTTTTTACACTTATCATTATTATTCAAATACAATGTTAGAAATTTAATTTAGACGTTTAAATTTATGTGAATTCATAAATAAAGAAAATTTACACATGTGTAAGTCTGCCATTTACACATGTGTAAATTTGTTATATTTACACATGTGTAAAAAATCTAATAAGAGTTATTTTGCGATGAGAAATGAATTATTTGATGTTGTAAGTTCTTTTATTGATGTTATATCTTAATTACAATGAGGTTTGTATTAAAAAAATTGGTTTTGATTGGTTTTTTCATTCGTTTTCACGGTTCTCGCAATATTTAGTATTCTCAAGATAACCCTCCCATATCTCTACTATAATAAAGCAAAACTTTGCAATCCTATGTGTCACCATATGAAGACCCCCCCCAATTTAATCCTATGTGTCATTTCCTTTTTTTTTTTGAATTAAAAAAAAAAAACCTAAACTAATACGGTGGAATACAAAGGGCATGCCGAGAAAGTCAAACCTAAAGCGAAAATTCTCTCTTTCTGCAGGTATACATAACGTCAAAACTTCCCATGCGCTCCCACCAGTCTTTTCCTTTCCCTTTCTTCTTCTTCTTCTTCTTCTTCCTTCCCTCTGTATCTCTTTGTATTCATTCCACTTCGAGCTAGGGTTCAAAAAACCCAAAGCAACACTTCTGTATTTCACTTTGTCTCTGAAACACATATCACACAGTCACATCTCTGCATAAAACTCCAGTTCCTAATCAAGAAACACAAATCCTACGGTTGTGGTTGATTTGTAAACCTAATCGAACTGTGTAGATCAGCATTCACACAGATTGCTGTTTGAATTTTGGTTCATCTTCTGTATATTAAGCCTCAGATGGAGTATATAAAGCCATACCATATCACACTCTCTCTCTGTTTTGCATCTATTTGTGTATTCTGGTGGGTTGTTTTATTTTCTGTATTTATAGATTTTCTTAATTTTGATTTTAATTTTCTGTAGTTTATAAAGTTAATTAGTGAAGTGTATGTACAGGTTGTTAGTTATTGAAGGAAGGTTTGTTGTTGTTTCAAGAAATCAGGTTCGTGAATTTCACCTTTCACTTTAATTTTGCTTGAATTTGAATGTTTGTTTTTGTTATTACGGCAAATTTAGCAAATTATTATTTTATTGTTGATGAAGCAGTATGTTTCATGTGTTTTAGGGAAAGTTTCTAAAATGTTACTCTTACATGGTTATAATATTAAGATATGAACATTTACAATCCTATGAGCATCATTGAAGAATAACACTTGATAGATTTGTATGAATGCTATGAACATCCTTGAAAAAAATGTAGGTACTGTTACATGTGTTTTATGGAATGATTTATAATCCTCTGAACATCCTTGAACAATAACACCAGATAGATCTGTATGAGAATAAAACTATACAGATTTGTATGAATGCTCTGAACATCAGAGAAAAATGGTTTGTTGCATGAATGCTATGAACATGTTTTAAAAAAAATGATTACTGGAAATTGTTGTTGTATGGTTGTTGTATGAATGCTGTGAACATCCTTGAAAATGGATATGGTATGGTATGGTATTTACACTACGAATCTGTCTCATCTAGGTAGTTTTATAACATAGTAACAAGTTTGATGGTTAATAAGATTATTCTTTTAGCAAAGCACTAATAAGACATGAGTTATTTAGTTGTAAGTGTGTAGACTAATATTTTAGGATGGTGTTCAACAAGTAATGGTGCACTGTTTTGAAGCAGTAAATAATGATACAATATTATTTCTAATCGTTTTACATGTTTTTTTAGGGAATGTTTTTGAAATATTACTATTAACATCATTGAAGAATAACACTAGAGATTTTTTACCAGAATAAAACTAGACAAATCTGTATGAATGCTATGAATATTGTTGAAAATAACATTCCATGTGACACTTATTTTGGGAACATCCTTGAAAAAAATGATTACTATTTCGCAGTTCTATTTTAAGAGAAGACATGATGTTATGTAGTTGAAAGCGTGGTCAGAAAATTTTTACCGTCAATATCTAGTTTCATTTATTATAAAATTTAACTATAAATGTGTGGATCCTACCATTACTTCTCTTGATCAATTGGATTTAACCAAGACAGATGTGACTATTAAAGTTTGCATAGTCAAGCTTTGGAGCTACTATCATTTAAAGTCAAGAATTGTATTCATGCTGTAGAATTGATCCTCCTGGATGAGGAGGTACTTTATAAAGTTATAACAAATTCATTTATATTTATTTTATATCTTAGGTTACACCCTAAATCTTTATATTTGTTTGATAGGGTTCCAAAATTCAAGCCAATGTGTCTGGTAATTATCTCGTAAAGTATGGTAATTTACTTCAAGAAAAAAGTTGTGTCATGGTTTCTAAGTTTAATATTGGTGACAATTTGTCTCCGTACCGCCCGACTAACCATCGACATAAACTGTTTTTCAATTTCACTACCGATATCATGAAATGTGATGACTTTGGTGGATCAATTCATGGATTATCTTTTACTTCATTTGATGTTCTTCGCAATCGTGCTATTCCACTAGACTCTCCTGTTGGTAAGTGCACAATCATAAAAATTATCAGTAACACATCTATTTTTCTTATATCACTCATGTGTTAATGTACTATTTTTTTTCTTTATAGATATCATTAGTTATGTTGATGGTTGGTTTCCTATGATTGATCATACTAGCAGAAATGGGAAACTGAACAAAAAAATGAGCTTACACCTTCGTGATTTAGAGTTACAATTTATTTGTTTTTGAATATTTTATAGATATTTTATAGATTTTCAATTACTTCACATTTTATAAATTTTGTATTAATAGGTACCTTAATGTTTATGTCACTTTGTGGGGAGATTATGCGGTTCAAATGTCAAAGTTTATGGAAAAGAATCCAAGTGATGTTTTTGTGATACTACAGTTTGGAAGATATAGCTTTCATGAAGGTTTTATACTTAATTAATATCTCTAAACTTGCTCATTTATGTGATTTATAGTAGAGATTCTATTGATGTATTTATCAATGTTTAACTGTTTTTATGTAATTTTCTTCTTAACTATCTAGGTAAGGCATACGTGTCCAACTCTTTTCAAAACAGCACATTGTATCTTAACGAAAGCATTGATGACTAACTGATTTCTGAATAGGTGAGGCATACAGTTATTTTTTAATTAAATTGTTTAGTTATTTGTTTGATTTTACTATTTTAAGCCACAATTTTGAAAGTTTATCATAATTTATTGTCTAATTCTTTTTTTATCATATGAAGGTTACTTGAAAAAAAACGGATGTTTGTTCTTCAAGTCGTCCTTTTGGTTATCTCAAGTTGGCAAAACAATTCATAATGATTTTTTGGTTGAAACTGAGTTCAAGAACATAGATGAGGTTAATAAATTCGAAAGGAAACGGATGTGATTGTGCTTGGTACAGTCTTAAGTTTCCCTCCTAGTGTTGAGTGGTATTACAATTCTTGTAAGGATTGTATGAAGAAGGTTTCTGTTTTGTATTTTATAAGTGATGTCGATGATGGATTAGATTTAAGTGATGACAAACAGACCATTCAATGCATAAACGATGTTTGCTATGAAAAAGGTGTTTCTGTTGTTCCCAGGTAATTCCTAACTTTTTGATAACTTTAACAATGTTATACTTTAGAATGTATAAGTTAACTTTTATTATTAATTTGTTTTAGGTTGAAACTTCAAATCAGGCTACAATATAGTACCGGTATTGCATCTCTAACTTTGTTAGACCATGTAGCTCGAATATTACTTGGAAAGACTGCTCCAGAGTTGGTTGATAAGTTTATCGATGTATGTGCTTTGGTTTTATCATTTTTCCATCTTATATACTTTTTACAATCTCATATCTTACAACTGTTTTTATATCTTATAATTTTTATATAGGGTGAAATGGACAGTTTGCTCCCGGATGAAATTAGTAGTTTGGTTGGCAAGAAGATGGCGTTTAAGATTGAGATTTCTCACTTTAATGTGAAGAATAACTACAAGTCATTCACTTCCAAAAGATTTTCTGATGATCCCTGGTGTGTGCTAAGCGTACTATATTTTTATTGTCATTTTTAGTCCATTTTACTAACTATCAAGTTTTAAATTTATAAAACACGATATTCTACTAACACTAAACATACACTTGGGTAAGTGCACCCATCGTGAGCGTACTATAGCGTTGGTAAGATACCGAGGTCGTCCAAGGACACAAGAGCTTTTAATACCGGTTTATCGTCAACGTCTAATCAATCTAAATTTTTATAAAAGTTTTAAAACATAAAGATAAGTAAAAAGATAAATAAAATAAAATAAAATACAAATAGAAAAGATAGAATCACTTGGATCTAACTTCTCTTTTATGTATCCTTTGATAGTTTTCGCACTTTCGGACTTTTTAAGAGATTATCTTAGTTATAGAGTAGGCCCCTCTTTTGAAGGTGACGTTTCCCTCAACACAGTGGTTTGCGTCAGCAGGGATACAATCCCAAAAGGTCGGAATATTGGAAGACAATAATCAAGTTTTAATGCGAAAAGTGGTAGGCCCCTCTTTTGAAGGTGACATTACCCTCGGCAAGTGGTTTGAGTCAGCAGGGATACAATCCTAAGTAGCCGTTTAAAGTATTAATAGTAGTTTACATATGAGGGGTTCAAGCCATTCGCGCCCCCGCCATCCAATACCCATTGAGCATTGAAGGAGGCCCTAATAGGCTTGAACCAAATCCTTGCAGGATCTATACACTGAACGAGACAGAACTTTACCAAACCACCCTTCTAACCCCCTTCCAAGAAGTTAATGCCCTTTATATAGACCGTAAAGACACGAATGAGCAAATCAATGACATCATGAAGAAATGGTTAAGAAAATTCACTTTCAACATAAGAAACTAGTTATTAAAGTCATTAATACAAACCCAAATAAAAAGTGCCGAAAGATTAAAAACTAAACGTAATACATAAAAGATTAGTCTTCACCAAGGATGTAAGGAATTTAGCCGAAGCATGGCCTTTGTTTGACAAGAACCTTACAATCTATCTTGGATCCTGAGACTACTACACACTCTAAAGATGGAAGATGGATGATGATGGTGGGTGTTGGTGTTGTAGTGGTGGTGGAGTGGTGGCAAAGTGAGAGAGAAGTGGTTTGCCAAGGGATGCCTTTGTGGGTAACCAAGCACCCCTATTTATAGTCTGAATAGAAGCTCGACCACGGCCCCGTGTCCAATGGGCACGGCCCGTGGCCAACATCCTTCTCTTTCTTCATTAATTGCATTTGTCAGCAGAGGGCCTCATACGACCCCGTGGCCTCTGGGCACGACCCTGTGGTCAACTGTTCGCTGTACTATCCAGATTCTGCAAATCTTATAGTTGACCACGGCCTATGTTACTCTGGCACAGCCCCGTGGTGGCGAGGAAGCTTCTGAATGTTTTGTTTTGTAGTGCAGGGCTTGACCACGCCCCGTACTTGGTGGACACGGCCTGTGCTCATCTTCTGTGATCTGGTTTTTTGTCTTTTGGGGTGTTGCTGAGGGGTCGGGCATGGCTTGTTATTCCTTCTTTCTGTATTTATCTTGGTTTTAGCTGCTTATTTGCTTCTTTTGTTCTTTAAGCTCTTTTTATCCTGAAAATACAAAAAGAACAAAGAAACGTGTTTTTTCCAACTTTAGTACTAAAAAAGGGTTAGTTTTATGCCTCATTTGATGTAATTTATATGTTGGATTTTGTATACATCAATCCCGCTATCATTTCTCAGCTTGAAACAAGTTAGGCATTGATCATGTAATTATCTAACCTTTTTTATACTAATTTGTTACAATTATACATTTTTCACCTACATTCTTGCTTCATCAATTTAACACTACATGATTTCTTTACAACATGTAGGTTGACCTTTCAAACTCTATGAATATCACATCTGGTGATTTTGAAAGTACCGAAACTGTCGATTTGAAGGTATTGTTTTTAAACAAAGTTATGGACAAAATCTATTTATTATTTTATTTTTATATTTTGAATTAACGATTACGAATACTGATTAGCGATTAGCAAATATTGTTTATATAATATATTATATTCATTTCAATATTAAGATTGATACCCTGATATCACTGATTGGTTCAAGCCCCGGATCAATATGTGCTGCTACAAAAAATGCTGAAAAGATGAGTGTACATTCCGAGTTGAAGCGTAATCTGTGGATTCGTATGATCATGACGAGTCAGCAGCAAAAGCTCCTTTAGGTTTCCATGAAGGTATACATTTTTTTCTATTTTTTTCAATGTTTTATATTTTATAATTCTACAATTCTAATCCTGGTTTTTATTTAAAGTAGAATTCAACACTTATACCAAAGAGAAGCGCAAGACGAGAAAACTTACTACTAACTTGAAGGTATTATCTTTTCTATTTTAAACACATTGTTATTTGCTCATGTCTCTATTAACAAATCTATTTACTTTATATGAAGGATTCTATATCAGTATCCACTGATTATGAGACTCCGGTTTCACTGATGGCTACAAGGGTTTCGTTGATTGATTCAAGTGCTGGTGGTATGGCTTTGCGTAGCAAAAGGGCAGTAAAGATGAAGACACCAACTGAGTTGAAGCGGGTTCTTGCGGAAGATTATGATTGTGACGAATCTGGAAGTAAAGATCCTTCATCTATCAATGAAGCCCCTAAATCACTTTTGATTCCCAAGAAGGAAAATGATCATATCTATCCATTGTTAAGACATATATTAATCTATGTTTTAGGATATCTACTATTTGTTTCTGAAAACTTATGTTGTTATTAGTTGTATTTTTAAAAACTTATTTGTTTAAGTCAGCATTATGGATGAATGTTTAATGTTTGGATTTGGTTATTTAAATTTATCCTGGTTTTAAATTTAAATATTTTTGTTAGAGCAATATTATTTATTTTATTTATTATGAGCGTATATAAATATGGATAGATATAATAGATAATAGATTTTTATCAATTTTATTATTGACAACCATAAGTAGTTTTTTTCCAGTGTCTATTATTAACATGTATATATGTATGTATTTATTTACCATTATATTTGACATTCTTCAACCAAATCAATGAGACAAGTTTAGAATCTCAAATATAATATCACCAAACATAAATCACTGATAATTCACCCTAAACTTTAATTACTAATATGATTTCTCGTCTGAAAGTTAAATCATTGATAATTCACCCTAAATTTATTAATTTACTAATTTTTTTATTATTATCTCAGATATACATCATTATTCCAACCTAAATACAACACCATTGTCAAATATTACACGAAGTCCGTTAACACTTGCAGTAAGTCTATAGTTTAATGATTTATTATCTTTTTTTCAACTAATTTCTATATTTGAAAATATTAATTTTTTCTACAGGTTTAAACAAAAATACTACCAATTCGGATAGTCAGCACAGGAAAAAGTTACGAAAACTGTATTTGGATACAAGAAAGGCTAAGAACGGTTCTGTTTCTGAGGATGTTTTTAATAACAAAGAGAATGACATCAAAGACAATCGTTTATGTAATTCACTAATTTTAGTAATTGTACCAATGGAAGTATTAGAAGCCCTTTGTCTCACATTACAACAGGTACTATATTAAAATTAGTCCCCTAAAAAAATACTACAAATATATTGTTAACCTAATTTTATTTTCATTATCACAGATATGGATGATTACAGAAACAGAAATAGAACACCACGTTCAGATTTCAAACATATGTCTACTATCTCTATTGTTAATGTCAATACTATAACCCAAAATTCGGTTAACACAGCAGAGTACTCAAATGGTAACACCATAATTTTGTCATTTCTTTGTATATTCTATATTTTGATCAATTATTTTTATATAATTTTTTACAGGTTTAAATAATTCCATGGACAACTGTAACAGCCAGCAAAGGCGAAAGTTAAGAAAAAGTATTTTTCATAAAATAAAATCGAATGACTTAGCCGTTTAACAAGTTCATGAAAGTGATATTAAAAAAGATGAATTTGTGGGCATATCCAAAGGTACATGTTACATTGATATACAACTTATATACAATATACAATAAATTTTATTTTTAATTTGTATCCAACTTGAAAATTGCTAATTACAAATATTTATAAAATAACTTTCAATAGATTATGTTGATCACTTTGATCAGAATGTCACTTGCCAAATATGTCAAGCAAAATTATGGGGTGACGAAGCTCGTAGATTGAGTTCAAAAAGCCAATTAAATTCAAGTTATTCAATGTGTTGTGCATATGGTAAAGTTCAACTTCCATATATGAACCACCACACAGTTATCAATGTCTATTTAATGGTTTAGATTCAAAAAGCAAGTCATTCATTAAGAAAATCCGTCGATACAATTCCATGTTCTCATTTACGTCCATTGGTGGAAAAGTTGATTCTACCATTAATAGAGGCAATGCTCCTTATATATTCAGATCGGGTGGTCAGAATTGCCATAGAATGGGAAGTCTTCTACCAGAAGATAGAAGATGGATCTAAACCAAAATTGTCCCAGCTATATGTATATATGACACTGACAACAAAGTTTCAAATAGACAAGCTGTTTTTGGGTACGTATTTAATGTTATCATTATATTTTTTAAGAATGTTTTATAGTTTTATTAACTTTTTTATGTTTTTATTTTCTTTAGTGAATCAAATAAAGCTCCTTCATCAACAGCTCGGGATCTTGATCTTCAAGTTATACAACATATACAGAATATGTTAGACTCGGAGAATGTTTTGGTTAAAACATATCGGATGGTCAGAGATTTTTTTAAAGAAAACTGTCAGGCTGACCTAAAGTTGCGGCTCATTGGAAGAAGGCAACAAGATGGACGAACATACAACTTACCAGTCGCTTCTGAAGTGGCAGCTTTAGTTGTTGGTGACATTGGCGATTCCTTAGAAAATAGAGATATTATTGTAGAAACGAAATCCGGTGGTCTACAATGTATTAGTGAGTTACATCCCTTTTATCTTGCTCTCCAGTATCCCCTTTTGTTTCTTTATGGTGATGATTGCTACAGAATTGACATTCCTCATAGAGGTGTTACTCCTTCTACATCAACCAAATGAACATATGTCACTATGAGAGAATTCTTTGCATACAGGATACAAGATAGGCAGGGTGTGTTTTCATTAATTCTAAATTCACGTCGCATATTTCAACAATTCTTAGTTGATGCGTATACCATGATTGAAACCGAGCGACTAAATTACATACGTTATCAACAAAAGGTTCTAAGATGTGATACTTATGAGAACCTATCCACTTTACGTAACCATGGTAATATAAATGTATCCAACACTGGAAAGCGTGTCATATTGCCTTTGTAATTTACGAGAGGTGCTCGGTATATGATGCAGAACTATTTGGATGCAATGTCTCTATATAAGTGGTATGGATATCCAGATTTTTTTTATAACCGTAACATGTAATCCGAAATGGCCTGAAATTAAAAGATTTCTTAAGGACAACAGTTTAAGTCCTGAAGACAGGCCTGATATCCTATCCTATCTAGATTGTTTAAAATCAAGCTCAATGCTTTGATTAAAGACTTGAATGAGAAGTCACTACTTGGCAAAGTATCAGCAGGTATTTACTATGAAGCTTTATTTATCTGGATATATAAAAATTTAATACAAACATTTAATATCTTATTTTCTTTCATTTTTGTAGTTGTTTATACTACGGAGTTTCAGAAGCATGGATTGCCGCATGCGCATATATATTTATTTATGCATCCCGATCACAAGTTTCCAACTATTGAACTCATTGATCCCCTCATTTCCGCTGAAATTCCCGACAAAAACGATGATCCAGAGTTGTATACTCTTATCAGTGATTTCATGATTCATGGTCCTTGTGGTCCTGACAACATCAACTGCCCATGCATGGTAGATAATAAGTGTTCAAAGGGCGTTCCAAAGAAATTCTGTGATCATACGTTTATCGATATGGATGGTTTTCCTCTATACAGAAGAAGAGATTCAGGAATGTTTGTTGAAAAATCTGGAGTTAAGCTAGATAACAAAAGTGTTGTTCCCTACAACAAAACACTTTTGAAGAGATATTAGTCACACATCAATGTTGAATGGTACAATCAGGCCAGATCTATAAAGTATTTGTTTAAATATATCAACAAAGGTCCTGATCGGGTTACCGTTTCCATTGTTGAAAGTAACACATCAAACGAACCTAACCCGTCGGTGTGCTAAGCGTACTATATTTTATTGTCATTTTTAGTCCATTTTACGCATAGTCAAGTTTTAAATTTATAAAACACGATATTCTACAAACACTAAACACACACTTGGGCAAGTGCACCCATCGTGAGCGTACTATAGCGTTGGTAAGATACCGAGGTCGTCCAAGGACACAAGAGCTTTTAATACCGGTTTATCGTCAACGTCTAATCAATCTAAATTTTTGATAAAAGTTTTAAAACATAAAGATAAGTAAAAAGATAAATAAAATAAAATAAAATACAAATAGAAAAGATAGAATCACTTGGATCTAACTTCTCTTTTATGTATCCTTTGATAGTTTTCGCACTTTCGGACTTTTTAAGAGATTATCTTAGTTATAGAGTAGGCCCCTCTTTTGAAGGTGACGTTACCCTCAACACAGTGGTTTGAGTCAGCAGGGATACAATCCCAAAAGGTCGGAATATTGGAAGACAGTTAAGCAAGTTTTAATGCGAAAAGTGGTAGGCCCCTCTTTTAAAGGTGACGTTACCCTCGGCTAAGTGGTTTGAGTCAGTAGGGATACAAACCTAAGTAGCCGGTTTAAAGTATAAATAGTAGTTTACATATGAGGGGTTCAGGCCATTCGCGCCCCCGCCATCCAATACCCGTTGAGCATTGAAGGAGGCCCTAATAGGCTTGAACCAAATCCTTGCAGGATCTATACACTGAACGAGACAAGAACTTTACCAAACCACCCTTCTAACCCCCTTCCAAGTAGTTAATGCCCTTTATATAGACCGTAAAGACACGAATGAACAAATCAATGACATCATGAAGAAATGGTTAAGAAAACTCACTTTCAACATAAGAAACTAGTTATTGAAGTCATTAACACAAACCCAAATAAAAAGTGCCGAAAGATTAAA
Source organism: Scalesia atractyloides (assembly GCA_947069175.1). Lineage (NCBI taxonomy): Eukaryota > Viridiplantae > Streptophyta > Magnoliopsida > Asterales > Asteraceae > Scalesia > Scalesia atractyloides. The sequence continues at coordinate 65,253,200 of CAMTDV010000024.1, forward strand.
AACTAAAAGTAATACATAAAAGATTAGTCTTCACCAAGTGATGTAAGGAATTTAGCCAAGCATGGCCTTTGTTTGACAAGAACCCTTACAATCTATCTTGGATCCCAAGACTACTACACACTCTAAAGATGGAAGATGGATGATGGTGGTGGGTGTTGGTGTTGTAGTGGTGGTGGAGTGGTGGCAAAGTGAGTGAGAAGTGGTTTGCCAAGGGATGCCTTTGTGGGTAACCAAGCACCCCTATTTATAGTCTCAACAGAAGCCCGACCATGGCCCCGTGTCCAGTGGACGCGGCCCGTGGCCAACATCCTTCTCTTTCTTCATTAATTGCATTTGTTAGCAGAGGGCCCCACACGACCCCGTGGCCTCTGGGTACGGCCTGTCACACCCCGACCCGCAGCGGAATAAGAGTCGGGGCATAATTGGGTTATCACCAAAGCTCATGATGTTTACTAATATGTTTCATATTTATTAAATTCAAATTACATCTTAAAGTTTCAAGTCAAATTCATACAATACAAGGAAAGGAAAAATTAACTAAAACAATCCAAAATCTAAACTTGTTTATTCTTCTAGGCCGCCCTATATGTTTCTTGCTTCAACTTGATCACCTGTATCATGTGTAAAAATGGGGACTTTTGGGTCAACAAAAGTTGGCGAGTGAACCTTGTTAAAAACATTTGTCATTGATTCATTATTGTAACTAATATAGGAAAAATTGTGCAACAATCATATATGAACAAATGTATATAAACATAACGATCACAAACCACCTTGCTTAAGTATATAATAAGAATGACAATGTATATGTTGGCAACGTCCCGTTCACGCTCATAGGTAATGGGGAACGGACGGCCTATGCTAATGTATGTGAGATCAAGGCTCAATCAAACGGAGCCGATCTTATGTTGGCAACGCCTGGTTCACGCTCATAGGTAATGGGGAACAGCTCACGCTCATAGGTAATGGGGAGCGGTGGCCTATGAAATGTATGTACTGAAAATGATAACTTTAATTTAAACATCAACCACACAAACAATAGATATATATTGGCAACACATTTGATCATGAACATGATGGATGCACAAGTTTTAATTATAATAAATAAATAGCGACACATGATACACCCCAAAATGTGATTAAAACGGGGAATTGGTAGAGATTCACTCACATTGGGTGCGTTTGCTTGAATATGTTGAATGCGCACGAGTTTAAAGGATTGATCGACGAGGGATAACTAACCTAATTAATAACAAGAAGGTACGGTAAGTATGTGGATTTTATTAACTATTTTATTAGGATTTTTGGATATATTTTTGTGAGTTTAAGGCTATTTTCTAACTTTAAAAATGTTATTTTTAAGTATTTTTAATTGATTTTTAAATTAAATAAATAAATAAAAATAATAAAAAAATGTTGACTTTTGACCGTTGACCGGTCCGGTCGCTTATATATGTGCGCTGGGTGAGACTCGAACCCGTGACCTCCCGTACGCGTGCACGCAGCTCTACCAACTGAGCTACGTGTCTAACCCGAAATAATTCTGTTTTTAATTATACTTATATACTATTTAGATTTATCCAGAAATTATTTATTTTTAAAAAGGATTGTAAATGTATCGAACCGGTGCTGACCACAGGTCTCGAACCCGGGACCTGTGGGTTAACGTGCACACAATCCACCGCTGGACTGTGTATCTAACCTGGTTAATAATCCGGTTTTTATTATACTTAACATGATTTTGTGAGTTAACCCGGTTCAGTTAAAAAGGCATTTTTATTTCAAGAGAGTAAGGTTGGGACAGGAATCGAACTCGCGACGTATGTGTATTTGTTTGCACACAGTCCACCGCTGGACTGTGTGTCTAACCCGTTCATAAAACTGATTTTAACTAATCTTATATTATAACCTGTCTTCATCTTCTTCGCTCAAGAACACAGACAGTGGTAACTTGACTGATTTATGTCTAATTTGATTATCAAACATTATAAGTAATTGAAAGGTAATAATGGAGAGAGTTTGGGGATAGGAGGTACCGATCCGTGTCTTTCACAGAACTCCGGCAAAGGTCCGTCGGCTCTGATAGTGAACTTCGGCTGTTAGAATCAATTAACAGTTATGTTCGATTATTTATGAAATTGAGGTACTTAAACAAAGATTAACAGAAGTTTGAATGATCATACCGGCTTTCAGCGTGATTCTGGAAGTTTCAGAAATTTTCCAGGGAAGGCAGGAATTCCGACAACGTCGTCTGGGATTGATTCTGGATGGTTGATTTGTGTTAGTAACAGTCTAACAATGGATTGAAACAGAAAGAGTCAAGGGAATTACCGTGTGGATGTGAGTCTCGGTTTTCCGGCGAAAGTCCGGTGATGGCAGGATATTTCCGGCGAGTGAAATTTCGTCGAGAAAAGGTGCGATTTTGAGCGAAAAGGCTACCAATGAATTGTGGGTGAATTTATAGGGAAGAATCGAGACGCATGGGGTCTGATTTCAGTCTCGATTCATGGTCAGCCGTTCTCTGGCGGTTACGACTGATGTCGCGGGTTCAGACATCGGTTATAACCGACGTTGAGGTAAATTCTTCGGTTAAATTAGAAGAAACCGTCAATTATCGGCGAAATCGTTGGGATTTCCGACGACTGCGAATTGGGCGCGACTTTGACTGGATTTGATTTCCGTGTTTAATTATTTGAATTAATTGTTTCGATATGTTATCAAATAACCAAAGTGGCGGAGTGGTTGAATGCGTGAGAGTTAAGATTTGTGGATTTCCGGCTGACCCGGGTTCGACTCCCGGCAGCCGGTTTTTCTTTTTAATTAATTTATTTTTACTTTTTAACAATTAATTTTATAACTTCTAATTTTTTTATTAATTATGTATCGTTTAAAATTAAAATAAGTCATAAATAAACAACAAAAGTTTAAAACTGATTGTTTGGTTAATAAACGAAGCGGATTTTGAAAACCCGTTTTTCGAAGGATGTTACAGTATCCCCTACTTTTAGAAATTTCGTCCCGAAATTTAAGTAGTAGTAGTTACAGGAAATAGGTGTGGGTATTTCTCGCGCATTGAGTCTTCACGTCCCCAAGTAAACTCAGGTCCTCGTTTCGACTCCCAGCGTACCCTGACAATTGGGATGCGGCTTCGTCTTAAACGTTTTTCTCCGAAGTCCATAATTTCTACTGGTCTTTCAATGAAATGCATAGATTCATCGACTTGAATGTCTTCTAGAGGAATATGGAGATTTTCATCGGCGAGGCACTTCTTCAAGTTCGATACGTGGAATGTGGGATGAATTCTGTTGAGTTCCTCCGGTAGGTCAAGCTTGTATGCTACAGGTCCTACTCTTTCGAGTATCTTGAAAGGACCTACGTAGCGTGGTGCTAGCTTGCCTTTTTGGCCAAAACGAACTACTCCCTTCCACGGCGATACTTTTAAAAGTACTTGGTCACCAATGTTAAATTCCAAGGGCTTTCGTCGCTTGTCAGCATAGCTCTTTTGACGACTTTGTGCCGCTAGAAGGTTGTTTCGGATTTGATGAATCTTGTCTGTTGTTTCTTGTATTAATTCTGGACTGGTGATTTGAGCTTCTCCAATTTCGTGCCAACATATTGGTGATCGGCACTTACGACCATATAACGCTTCGAAAGGTGCCATGCCGATACTTGAATGACAGCTGTTGTTGTACGAAAATTCAACTAATGGTAGGTGAGCGTCCCAATTCCCTTTGAAGTCTATGACACATGCTCGAAGCATGTCTTCAAGAGTTTGAATGGTGCGTTCAGATTGACCATCAGTTTGGGGATGATAAGCGGTACTGAGGTCTAATCGTGTACCCAAAGCGGCTTGTACAGCTTGCCATGTTCGTGAAGTGAAACGACCATCACGATCTGAAATAATGCTTAACGGTACACCATGACGGCTTACGATTTCGTTGATGTAGATACGAGCTAGTTTCTCATTCTTAAAGTCTTCGCGAATCGGAATGAAGTGAGCTGATTTTGTAAGACGATCAATGATTACCCATATAGTGTCATACCCACCAGAAGTGCGAGGTAACCCGGTAATGAAGTCCATGGTTATGTTTTCCCACTTCCATACAGGTATTTCAGGTTGGACTAGAAGTCCTGAGGGTCTTTGATGTTCAGCTTTCACTTTAGAACAGGTAAGGCACTTGGAAACAAAAACAGCAATATCCTTTTTCATGCCAGGCCACCAGCAGGTGTATCGAAGGTCTTGATACATCTTGTCGGCTCCTGGGTGTACAGAGTATCGTGTTTTGTGCGCCTCTTTCATAAGGGTATCGCGAAGGTTATTGTGATCGGGAATCCATATGCGATCTAGGTAATACAGAATGCCGTCAGATTTTGTTTCGAGTTTAAGTTCTGCTCCACAAGATAACTCATTTCGTATGTCGTATTCCGTTATGGAAACATGTTGAGCTTCTCGGATTTGATCTTTGATATCGGTTATGATTTGCGAACATAGAAGACGAATGGAGTTCGCATAACCCTTTCGACTGAGTGCATCGGCCACCACATTTGCCTTGCCGGGACAGTCGTAGTCATTAAGAAGTTTGAACCATCTTCGTTGCCTCATATTCAACTCCTTTTGATTAAAGATGTGTGGGAGGCTCTTGTGGTCAGTGTAAATTTCACACTTGGTACCATAGAGGTAATGTCTCCATATCTTAAGAGCGAACACAACGGCTCCAAGTTCTAGGTCGTGGGTAGTGTAGTTCTTCTCATGAGTTTTGAGCTGCCTAGAAGCATAGGCTATCACTTTTCCCCTTTGCATTAAAACACAGCCTAGTCCTGCCCTAATGCGTCGCAATAAACTACAAAGTCATCGCAACCTTCGGGGAGTGTGAGGATAGGTGCGTCACAAAGCTTTTGCTTAAGGGTTTGGAAGGCTTCTTCTTGTTTAGGTCCCCATATGAAGGGTTTTCCTTTATGTGTCAAAGCCGTGAGTGGTACAGCGATACGAGAGAAATTTGATGTGAAACGGCGGTAGTAACCAGCCAAACCAAGGAAAGATCTTACTACGGTTGGTGTACGTGGCGCTTGCCATTCTTGTACTGCTTTGATCTTTGAGGGGTCGACATGTATCCCCTTATCATTGACGACATGTCAAGGAATTGAACCTCTTTTAACCAGAATTCGCATTTGGAGAATTTAGCGTAGAGCTTTTCAGTTCTTAAGAGCGTGAGGATGAGTCGTAGGTGCCGTTCATGATCAGTTTTGGACTTTGAGTAAATGAGAATATCGTCGATTAAGACTATAACAAAGCAATCGAGATAGGGTTTGCAAACTCTGTTCATTAGATCCATGAAGAAGGCTGGAGCGTTGGTTAGACCAAAGGGCATGACCATGAATTCATAGTGACCATAGCGAGTTCGGAAGGCGGTCTTTGGGACGTCTTCTTCATGTACTCTGAGTTGATGATAGCCAGAACGAAGGTCGATCTTTGAAAAACAAGTGGCACCCTGGAGTTGGTCTAGAAGACCATCGATACGAGGTAATGGATAACGGTTCTTGACCGTTAATTTGTTGAGTTCTCTGTAATCGATACACATGCGTAACGTTCCATCTTTCTTCTTCACAAACAGAACAGGTGCACCCAAGGCGATGAGCTAGGACGTATGAATCCTTTGTCAGTCAGTTCTTGTAATTGACTGGCTAGCTCTTGCATTTCGGATGGGGCTAACCTATAAGGAGATTTCGTGACGGGCGTAGCGCCCGGTATAAGATCAATGCGGAATTCGACCTCTCTCTTGGGAGGAAGTCCTGAGATGTCGTCAGGGAGGACTTGCGGGAATTCTTTCACTACAGGTATGTCTTCGAGTTTCTTCTCCTTATTTCCCTTCTTGACAACGTGGGTTAGAAATGCTACATAATTCTTGCGGAGATATTTTCGGGCTTGAAGACAGGACATCAGTTTGAGTCCTTTCGATGGGGTTTCTCCAAAGATTCGTAGGGTTTGACCGTCTGCAAGAGGAATGCGAATGAACTTTTCACAGCATACCACTTCAGCATGATGACGGCTGAGCCAGTCCATGCCGATTATAATGTCAAAACTTCCCAACTTCATAGGAATGAGATCAACAGGGAAATCGTGATCGTTTAGAGTAAGAGTACAGTTTCGGATAATGGAGTTTAATGAGACCGGTTTTCCGTCAGCAACTTCTACCGTTATGGATCCCATAAGTTTATCACGAGTTTGGTTGAGGATGGGTTCGAATTCTAAGGACACAAAACTCTTATCCGCACCAGTATCAAATGACACGGATGCATAACTACCATTGATGAGAAACGTACCGTTAACCACGTTGTTGTCGGCCCTAGCTTGGTTGGCGTTGATGTTAAATGCTCTTCCTCTAGCAGGTGGGGGAGCTTGGTTAGCTTGGTTCACCGGATTTGCTTGAGCTTGAGCATGTATGATGTTCACCAAGCGTGGACAAGTGTTTCTAAAGTGGTTTGGGTCTCCACAATTGTAGCAAGCCCGCATGGGTTGCATCATGGGGTAGTTGGGTTGGTAGTAGGTTTGGGCCGTATGTTGTGTAGGTGGTGGTAGCAGGGGTTGTTGGGCTTGACCCATTATTTGATGGTGGGTTTGATTTGTGGGTTGGTTGCGGTTCATTCGATGTAGTGAGCGGCAGGCTTGGATAGTGTGACCTGCACGGCCACAGCCGGTGCAATATTGACAGGGGTGTTCGGGGGAGTGATGGTATTGACAACGGGTGCATTTTGGGTAAGGGCCAGAGTATTGCCTTCTGTATGGTGCGCGTGAAGGAGCAACTTGTGTGATGGGTGCAGCAGGGATAGGGAAATTGGTTTGGGTGACAGCAAAATTTCTGGTATTTCGTTTCCTCTTGTTTGAAAATTTTGAGGAGGAGGTGGAATGGTTTGAAGTTTGGCCCTCAACGGGGGCTTTCTTTTTCTCCTCTTTGAATTTACCGTTTCTGATGCGGTTCTCGGTAAATTCGGTGGCCAATTCCATAGCAGCTTCGAGAGTTGCAGGCGAAGTGCTGAGGACTGAGTCTTGAATCTTCAAGGGGAGGCCTCGAATATAGTGTTCAACCAAGCGGTATACTGGGGTATACAAGTTAGGAACCATCTGGTTCAGCTCAAGAAATCTTTTGTTGTAGGAAGTATGGTCCCCTTCCTTTTGCTTCAGCGAGTGGAATTCGTCTTCCAACTTCTTGAGTTCGCTTCTTGTGCAGAAGCGTTTTGTCATCATTTCCCTTAACTCTTCCCAGGTTAAGGCCATCGCATCTTCAACTCCTCTCTTACCCTTCTCGGTGTTCCACCAGGTCAGGGCTACCCCAAATAATCTCCCGGTTGCGTAACATACCTTGCGATCCTCGGGACAATCGCAATTTAGGAAGGTGTTTTCCATTTCCTCAAACCAGTGGAGGAGAGCGGTGATACCTTTGGTCCCTTCGAACTTTGGGGCATCGCAAGACTTGAAGTGCTTGTAGGAGCACTTCTTGGAGGAAGGGTTGTTGATGTTTTGATCCTCTTGATTGGGTGGGTTGACAGGATTCGCGGTGAGAGCTTGCTGGACTTGAATTACAATATCATGAAGCACCGCGGCCATTTGTTTCGCAATCTGAGTGGCCAAGCGTTCGTTTGACCTTCCTGACTTTCCTCCTCCACGTAGCTGCCTAGCCGACATCTACAGGAACATACATAGGAAGATTGTGAGTTTATGGAGTCTTTTTAGGTGTCATGTGTCTTAAAGAAAATGAAAATAACATAAATATCAATAACGCAACTACATCCATAGGATGTCTTGGGTTTGCTCATGTTGGGCCTCAAATGTCCCCCATATTATCGCCGGTATAGTCATGTGGGCCCCCATGACGATTGGCTTAGTAGGATTCACATTGGTATTGGCGGTTTAACACTCGCATCACCCGAATGAAAACCATGAAATATGTTTGCGAGATGTATGGTCGGAGGGTGTCCAGGTATAGACACAATGACAACTCAAAGTGGGGTTAGTTCACACGACGTTTGGTATAGCATGCTTTGGCCTAATAGGTCCTTCGTACTCTCATCGTTAGTCCCCAGGTAGGCAAACTGGTCCTTTATTTTGGATTTATACGAATGCCAAGCCTAGACAGGACGTTCTGACTACCGGTACTCGTACCCTTCCAGTTACTACATGCCCATCATGAGAACTCACTTTGATGTGATTTGAAAACACAAAAATCGTTGTAAAAAATCGTATAAATTGTGAGGTGTGTGCTCCCATGGATATGATATGTTATGAGAATATGATTCATGATAGGCATTGTATAATAATATGTACTTATGAACATGCTTGCATAACATTGAATGTAACAATAAACATAAAGCATATAAACATCATGAATTTTGCATGTAACACACAAAAATTTAAAAATTCTAAGCAACTATAGTATATGCTCTAAGGGTCTAATAACCTATCCTATATCCCTATAGTCATGGCTCTGATACCAATCTGTCACACCCCGACCCGTAGCAGAAATAAGAGTCGGGGCATAATTGGGTTATCACCAAAGCACATGACATTTACTATTATGTTTCATATTTATTAAATTCAAATTACATCTCAAAGTTTCAAGTCAAATTCATACAATACAAGGAAAGGAAAAATTAACTAAGACAATCCAAAATCTAAACTGGTTTATTCTTCTAGGCCGCCCTATATGTTTCTTGCTTCAACTTGATCACCTGTATCATGTGTAAAAATGGGGAATTTTGGGTCAACAAAAGTTGGCGAGTGAACCTTGTTAAAAACATTTGTCATTGATTCATTATTGTAATTAATATAGGAAAAATTGTGCAACAATCATATATGAACAAATGTATATAAACATAACGATCACAAACCACCTTGCTTAAGTATATAATAAGAATGACAATGTATATGTTGGCAACGTCCCGTTCACGCTCATAGGTAATGGGGAACGGACGGCCTATGCTAATGTATGTGAGATTAAGGCCCAATCAAACGGAGCCCATCTTATGTTGGCAACGCCTGGTTCACGCTCATAGGTAATGGGGAACAGCTCACGCTCATAGGTAATGGGGAACAGCTCACGCTCATAGGTAATGGGGAGCGGCGGCCTATGAAATGTATGTACTGAAAATGATAACTTTAATTTAAACATCAACCACACAAACAATAGATATATATTGGCAACACATTTGATCATTAACATGATGGATGCACAAGTGTTTAATTATAATAAATAAATAGCGACACATGATACACCCCAAAATGTGATTAAAACGGGGAATTGGTAGAGATTCACTCACATTGGGTGCGTTTGCTTGAAGATGTTGAATGCGCACGAGTTTAAAGGATTGATCGACGAGGGATAACTAACCTAATTAATAACGAGAAGGCACGGTAAGTATGTGGATTTTATTAACTATTTTATTAGGATTTTTGGATATATTTTTGTGAGTTTAAGGCTATTTTCTAACTTTAAAAACGTTATTTTTAAGTATTTTTAATTGATTTTTAAATTAAATAAATAAATAAAAATAATAAAAAATGTTGACTTTTGACCGTTGACCGTTGACCGGTCCGGTCGCTTATATATGTGCGCTGGGTGAGACTCGAACCCGTGACCTCCCGTACGCGTGCACGCAGCTCTACCAACTGAGCTACGTGTCTAACCCGAAATAATTCTGTTTTTAATTATACTTATATACTATTTAGATTTATCCAGAAATTATTTATTTTTAAAAAGGATTTTAAATGTATCGAACCAGTGCTGACCACAGGTCTCGAACCCGGGACCTGTGGGTTAACGTGCACACAGTCCACCGCTGGACTGTGTGTCTAACCTGGTTAATAATCCGATTTTTATTATACTTAACATGATTTTGTGAGTTAACCCGGTTCAGTTAAAAAGACATTTTTATTTCAAGAGAGTAAGGTTGGGACACGAATCAAACTCGCGACGTATGTGTATTTGTTTGCACACAGTCCACCGCTGGACTGTGTGTCTAACCCGTTCATAAAACCGATTTTAATTAATCTTATATTATAACCTGTCTTCATCTTCTTCGCTCAAGAACACAGACAGTGGTAACTTGACTGATTTATGTCTAATTTGATTATCAAACATTATAAGTAATTGAAAGGTAATGAATGGAGAGAGTTTGGGGATAGGAGGTACCGATCCATGTCTTTCACAGAACTCCGGCAAAGGTCCGTCGGCTCTGATAGTGAACTTCGGCTGTTAGAATCAATTAACAGTTCTGTTCGATTATTTATGAAATTGAGGTACTTAAACAAAGATTAACAGAAGTTTGAATGATCATACCGGCTTTCAGCGCTATTCTGGAAGTTTCAGAAATTTTCCGGCGAAGGCAGGAATTCCGACAACGTTGTCTGGGATTGATTCTGGATGGTGGATTTGTGTTAGTAACAGTCTAACAATGGATAGAAACAGAAAGAGTCGAGGGAATTACCGTGTGGATGTGAGTCTCGGTTTTCCGGCGAAAGTCCGGTGATGGCAGGATATTTCCGACGAGTGAAATTTCGTCGAGAAAAGGTGCAATTTTGAGCGAAAAGGCTACCAGTGAATTGTGGGTGAATTTATAGGGAAGAATCGAGACGCATGGGGTCTGATTTCAGTCTCGATTCATGGTCAGCCGTTCTCCGGCGGTTACGACTGATGTCGCGGGTTCAGACATCGGTTATAACCGACGTTGAGGTAAATTCATCGGTTAAATTAGAAGAAACCGTCAATTATCAGCGAAATCGTCGGGATTTCCGACGACTACGAATTGGGCGCGACTTTGACTGGATTTGATTTCCGTGTTTAATTATTTGAATTAATTGTTTCGATATGTTATCAAATAACCAAAGTGGCGGAGTGGTTGAATGCGTGAGAGTTAAGATTTGTGGATTTCCGGCTGACCCGGGTTCGACTCCCGGCAGCCGGTTTTTCTTTTTAATTAATTTATTTTTACTTTTTAACAATTAAATTTTATAACTTCTACTTTTTTTATTAATTATGTATCGTTTAAAATTAAAATAAGTCATAAATAAACAACAAAAGTTTAAAACTGATTGTTCGGTTAATAAACGAAGTGGATTTTGAAAACCCGTTTTTCGACGGATGTTACACGGCCCTGTGGTCAACTGTTTGCTGTACTATCCAGATTCTACAAGTCTTATAGTTGACCACGGCCCGTGTTACTCTGGATACGGCCCCGTGGTGAGCGTGGAAGCTTCTGAATGTTTTGTCTTGTAGTGCAGGGCTTGACCACGCCCCGTGCTTGGTGGACACGGCTCGTGCTCATCTTCTGTGATCTGTTTTTTTTTTTTTTTGTATTTTGGGGTGTTGTTGAGGGGTCGGGCATAACTTGTTATTCCTTCTTTCTATATTTATGTTGGTTTTAGCTGCTTATTTGCTTCTTTTGTTCGTTTAAGCTCTTTTTATCCTGAAAATACAAAAGAAACAAAGAAACGTGCTTTTTCCAACTTTAGTACTAAAAAGGGTTAGTTTTACGGCTCATTTGATGTAATTTATATGTTGCATTTTGTGTACATCAAATATCCCCACACATGAATCTTTGTTTGTCCTCAAGCAAAACTCTTTAAATGTGGCTTACACACCCAAATGGAATAGGTAGAGAAGAAGTTTTTAACTTTCTTCGAGTGTCGGGAATCCAAGATTCTTATTCAAATTATGTTTTTATTTTTAATTACAGTTCCTATTCGTCATGATTTATTAAGAACATTTCTAAGAAAAATTATTTATTTAGGCATAACATGTCTCTTTAAAATTCTATTTATTTATATACAAGTTCACGTACCTCACAAGGGATCACTCAACACTCGGCCGAAGATGTATTTTTGTGATATCACTCGATTCTGGTTTGGAAATTACTTCTACCATATGCTTGCCAAGTGATCAAACTTCCTCCTTTTTAACTATAAACCTTTGCGAGTATCAAGAGGACTTTGAAGGGTTTAGGCTTGGGCTAGAGGTAGGTGAATTTTTTTTGGTTAGTGGTTAGTAGTATGGGAAAAGACGTAAATAGCGTCGGATAACGTATGTCACACCCCGATAATTCGATCACATCAGAGCCGGTGTGACTGGACTGGTGCTTCATTGCACAGCGGAAGTAATTATAAGCTAAGACTTTTAGGAAATGAACGCCACTAAGTACTCGAGTTCCATATGGGTTCTCCTATTCCAACCGTGCCATAATTTTAAATACCTGAGAAAGAAACATGCGAAAAATCAACATAAAGTTGAGCGAGTTCATAGTTTGTTTTGAAAAATATTTTAAACAAATCTTTTTAGTAACCGGTTTAAATATTGTTGAGAAAACATAATAAAACCATTTTCTTTTTCGGCATGTTAATTGAAAACCTTGTTTTTGTAATGTTTGAATAACCGTCGATGTCCGCGTACGACAAAGACAACATGCCCCGCATGAGCCTATAATCCACCCCAAGCTAGTAAGTGCCTCGCCAACCGTTTACTCAAGACGGTAGACTAGCAGGCGATTATAGTTCTAGTATGTCGCGAGGACTTCACTGTACAGTTTTAAGCAACCCTACGGCCCTTAGTGTTGAGTAGTGGACAATCCAGTCCATGTGTTTGTATCCAGGACAATCCAGTCCCTGAGTTGTATTCAGGACAATCCATCCCCTAAGTTGTATCCAGGACAATCCAGTCCCTAAGTTATATCCAGGATAATCTAGTCCTTAAGTTATATCCAGGACAATCCAGTCCTTAAGTTGTATTCAGGATAATCCAGTCCTTAAGTTGTATCCAGGACAATCCAGTCCTTAAGTTGTAGCTATGACAATCCCGTCACTAGCCATGAAACTCATGCACGTTCTGAAAATACGCGTGTGTTTTGTAAAACCGGTATGTTTAGTTAGTATAAACCATTTGCAAACCATTCGTGTAGTTGGAATTCATTCATAACATGGTTTAGAAATTTGTTGTTTTCGTTTCTCGTAATAGTATGTACTTTTGCAAAACATGCATGCCTTTCCACCCAAAAAAAATATTTATAAAAATATAAAACTGTAAAAAGTGGAGGTTATGAACTCACCTTGTTTTCCATGTGTATAGCTAGCTTAATGTGATTCCATAGTGTCTTCCAAGAACGTGAACTCGCTAGCGTGCAACTATAGCATTCCTAACAAGAATCAAGCTTATAAGTTTCTAATAAGACAACGAAGTTAAACTATGTGTCCGAGCTCTACCGAATCGTTAACAACGATCCTCAAAGGGTGTTATTATCTTAACTTAAAACAACCAATCTATGGTTCTTTGATTCCATTATATTTTTTATAAAATATTCGATTCTTCGTGCTTTCGAAAGTATTCGAGTCATCGACATTTGAAATAGATGTAATAATTCTATTTTGTTTCATAAAAGTGTTTAAAGTCGACGTTTGAAATAATTAGAAACACTTATATTGATTTTATAAAAGTATTCGAACTATTGACGTTCGAAATAAATATAAATAGTTATATTTATTTTATAAAATATTTCCGAGTTCTTGAGGTTTGAAATAAATATAAATAATTATATTTATTTTATAGAAATATTCCGAGTTATTAACTTTCGAAATAAATATAAAATAATTATATTTATTTTATAAAAATGACCGTGTTCGGTTAACCTGTAAGCCGTGTTCGTGAAGATGTCGTAAACTTGTTTTGCGACTTCTAAGGAGTCGTTGAAAGTAAGTATATATTCATATTTATTTTCATAAATGTCTTGAATCCCGATTGATTTCGTCGTTATAATAAACAAGTTTCCGTATTATGGATTTTTAGGAAAAATGGACAGAGTCTCCTCTGTATTTGGACGATCCCGACAACTAAATGTCGATATATTTTCAAAACGCAATATTTCAATTCAACCATATATAAAATGTTTTCATCACTGCTACAACTTTGACGCGTAAGTTTAATATTTTGTATATGTATACACATTTATTTTATATCACATATTGATTTGGTGAAGGCATAATTAATGCCATCAACTACTAAGTTTAACAATGTGTAGGCGTAAATCGGTCAGGTCGAGCTCGGTTTGTGTAAATAAGGAGAAAGTAAACTAAATGAAACATAGCAATTCCGCATTGCTATTATTTACCAAATCTCGTGTTGTTCCGTTGACCGCATTGACAAAGTTGACTAGTTGTGACCAGGTTTGACCGAGATGGCTTTCGTTGACTGAGTTGACCAGCTGACCGAGTCAACCGGGTTGACTCATAGTGACTGACTCGAACCGAACCCGCACCAAAACCGAGTTGAACCGTGTTGAACCAAGCTGAACAAGTGTTACAATGGAGAGAAAAAAAAGATAGATGAGAAGGAGCTTGATCTTTTGATCTTTTAACGCACAACACTCGAACACTAGAAACTATTTGAGCTTGAATCCTAAAAAAAACAAGCTTGAAACACTTGAACTTGAGAATGAATGGAGCTTTATCTTGACAAACAAAACCAAAAATGGAGAAGAGGGGTTTCGGTTGGGTGGGTTGGGAGTCGAAATATGTGTTGTAGAGGTAGAAAGTATTTTGCAAGAATAAAATGTATTTGGATGGATATGTTGAGCAAGATTTGAAAATGGAAACTCAATTATGAAGGATGAAGGAACCGAATGGTATGGTGGAGTCTTGTACCTCAATATTTTATTTTCAATCCTATAATATCTAGCATGTTGAGGTTGGTAGGCTTTCTGTTTAAATCATGAAATGCTAGATTTTTTTGTTAAGTGTAATCTTGGACAAAATATTGACTTCTATCAATTACTCTTTGTTATATTTTTTATGCCTATCAAAATGTATGGAGAAAAAGAGACAATTTTTACTTTTGTCTTGACTAAAGGGAAAGTCCACTGTGGAAGCCATATATGTAGGCAATTCAACATATGATGGTTGAAATTCAGTTTTGGCAAGGTGTAGGGATGATTTATTTAAGCTAAAAAGAAAGAACAAGAGCATTAACAACTTAATGAATGATTTAAAAGGATTTAAGGATAGACGTTCTACCAAAAAACAAGATTAAAAACCAAATTCATGAACTTAATTAGTTTATATAAATCAGTGCTTTTAAAATTTGATTTATCAAAATCAAATCACTTGAAATTCATAAACATATAATACGTGACTTTTGTGTGTATTATATATATACACACATGTGCGTGTCGCGATCTCAAAACCCTTTAAATAAATACGTATAAATATATAAAGATTGTATAAGGTCATGAAATATTAATTTCAGATTCATAAATCTATGTATAAAGAAATCTCAATAACATGTCTGGAAATTCCGACTGGCCTATCACCAACGTTCGTTTCTACACTTTTACTGTCACACGATAATACAATATATAACAGTTACCCAAAGCAAACCCATGCATTTACCTAGACTTTGCTAGACTTTATAGACTCAATTAACACGTAATTACATCTAAATTCATGTAATTAAATAGATAAGCAGTGCTTAGGTGTACGTATTAGCCTGTAATTTTGCCATTTGTCACATCTTAAAACTTTTCGTATTTATTTTATCCAAGCGTTTTTTCAAACAAGATTTTTTTTGAAGGAACTTGTTTGGTTATTCGAAGAGCTATATATATACATTATTTTTTTTTTCACAAGATATCCGAGCTTTTTACTAAAAGAAATGGGTTTGAAAGGAAAATGATTTTTGTAGGTAATCGGTGTTTATCTTTGTGGGTTTTTGAAACGAAAAGGTTTTAGGCTCAAAAGGGTTGACTAGGGAGATTTTTAGTGATGGGTGAAAAGAAATAAAAATAATGGTTTTGAGAAAAAAATGTGTTAGTCCTAATGCCTCCATCATTTACTTACTTTGGTTTTAAGTTGGTAAGGACCGGGAATGTATCGTTTTGGCAAGTTCTAGAGTTGTAAGGACTAAGCGGCTATTCACACAAGAAACGAAAATGAGCATTTAGTTTAAAGATGTATGAATGTGTGCTCGATAAAGGCTCAAAACTCACTTAATGTGGGAATGAGTTTATAGTGTGAACAAGTATATATAATCAAATTTTAAAAAGATTTGTTATGCCCCTTTTTATAATTTTCTTATTTGGTTCTTTTTATCACGACGCTATCGGTAGTAAATTTGTAAAAACATAACTTACTAGAACTTGTTATTCCCAAATTAAACCAAGACAAGAAAAAAATGAAAATTTTTGAAAAAGATTTGGGATGATTAGCGGTTCCAATAGAGTTTTGTGTAAGGCTTGTTATTAGGACTTTCTAAATTCAAAGTGTTAGTTACCCCCCACACTTAAATTACACATTGTCCTTAATATGTTCAAAAATAAATTTTTCGGTTGATTCGAATGCGTAAAAGTGCGTTTAAAAACATATTTTTGTGTTACTGGGCATCTGGGCACGGCCCCGTGTCCAGAGTGCCAGTAACAAATTTAACAGAAGCTTGACCACGGGGCGTGGCCAGTCAACACGCCCCGTGGTCGGTTACCTGTTTTTGGACTTTTTCTTGCAGAAGCTGAGCATGGGACGTGTTAGGCTGAACACGGCCCGTGCTGCACATGCTGGAAGGTTGAAAATTTTGTCGGAAGGCACTGTTTTTATGCATGAGGTGTGGTTTTGACATCCCTTTGGTAGCTTCCATCTTTTCTTGTGTGTTTTATTTCTGAAAAGTAAGAGGTGTGGTTTTGACGTCCCTTTGGTAGCTTCCATCTTTTCTTGTGTGTTTTATTTCTGAAAAGTAACCCTAGACTAGAAAACATTAAACTAAGTTAATACTAAGGATAGTTCCGCGGAATGCTTCCGGGGTGCGCCACGTTTATAAGAGTCCTTGGCTAGACCCAATACCTGTCATATATCACTGAAGTGGGATGTCTTACACCCCATGTTGCATCGCTGGAGCGCGTCATTTAAGCTTGAGTCTATGACTTTCATGTAGTTGACTGGGCCGTCTTCAATTCTCTTCCCTACCCCAATTCATTTCCTTGTCTCCTACCCTCAATGTTAGTTTTCCGCCGCTCATGTCCACCATAGCACGTGCGGTGGCAAGGAATGGTCTTCCCAAAATGAGCGGAACTTCGGCGTCTTCCTCCATGTCGAGTATGACAAAGTCGGCAGGAAAAACGAATTCTCCAACTTTGACCAAGAGATTCTTGGTGATTCCTTGAGGGCGTTTGATTGATCTATCTGCGAGTTGAATACTCATTTTTGTGGGGGTTGGTTCTCCGAGCCCGAGTCGATTGAACATTGATGCGGGCATGAGATTGATACTAGCCCCTAGGTCGGCTAGTGCATTTCGAATAGGTGATCTCCCAATTGAGCAAGGAATGGTGAAGCTTCCGGGGTCGATCTTCTTTTGTGGGAGTTTGTTGAGGAGTACAGCGGAGCATTCTTCACTTAAGTTAACAAATTGCAATGTTTCAACCTTTCGTTTATGAGTGAGGAAGTCTTTCATAAATTTTGAATATTTTGGCATTTGAGTGAGGACTTCTACAAAAGGGAGGTTGATGTGCAATTGTTTTAGGAGGTTTATGAATTTTGTGAATTTCCCGTCGGTCTTTTGGCGAAGTAAACGACCGGGGTAGGGCATTGATGGGTTTTTTGTTGGTTCGGGATGTTGTGTGGTAGTGGTTTCTTGATGTTTAGGAGGTGTAAGTGTGTTTTGTTTGGGTGGACTGTTGTTGGTGGATTGTGGCGGTGTTTCCTCAAGACCTACTTTTCGGTTCCTTAAAGTTATGAAGTGTACTTGTGCGTTTGAATTGGTTTCGGCATTACTAGGTAGTGCGCCATGCGGTCGTTCAGACAAATTTTGGGCGAGCTGGCTAAGTTGTTTTTCAATGTTTTGAATACTCGCTCTTTGGTTCCTAATATCGGACTCTGTCTGTGAGAACCGGTCCGAGTGTCTTTTTTCGGTTTCGAAAATAAGGCGGGTGATGAGGTCTTCAAGCCTCTCTTGGCCTCCTTCTTGTTGAGTGAAATTTTGTGCTTCGTTTCTTGGTTGTTGTTGAAAGTTAGGTCTTTGATTTTGTTGGTTACTAATATTCCTTGGTTCCCTCCAACCAAAGTTAGGATGGTTTCACCATCCTTGTTTGTAGGTACCTGTAGGGGGCCCGATGGTTTAGGTCGATTATCTACGTAGTTTACCATTTCTATGTGGTTTTCCATGTCTTTCATACAACTCCAATTTTCATGTGGCCCACCACACCCTTCACAAGCCATAATCGAAGCTGTTTTTGTCATTTCTAATTTTTTTTATTTTCGAGGATAAGGCTTCGATTTGGGCTTGTAATCAGGTGTTTTCGTCAATCTTATGGGCGCCCGGGGCAATAGACTTTGAACCCCGGGGGGTGTGCCATTGAAAATTGTTTTGAGCAATTTCCTCAATTTGATTGTAAATTTCGTGGGTCGCCTATTACCTAGGAGTCCCCCGGAGCTTGAGTCTAGTGTTTGTCTCGTGTGTGGCAACAGTCCATTATAGAAAGTGGATACTTGTTGCCATACTGCGAGGCCGTGGTGCGGGAATTTTCTCAAGAGCTCCTTGAACCTTTCCCAAGTTTCATACAAAGATTCCCCGTCCTCTTGTGAATAAGTGTTGATTTCTGTCATTAGTTTAGCGTCTAAGAGGTGGGAAATATTTGTATAGAAACTTTTGGGCAAGTTCATCCCAAGTGTTTACCGAACCACTTGGGAGGGTGTTTAGCTAAGCTTTGGCTCGGTCTTTTAACGAAAATGGGAACATGCGGAGGCGAATGGCATCGTTTGATGCTCCATTGATTCGGAATGTGTCGCATATTTCCAAAAAAATGGTAATATGTAAATGGGGATCTTCATAAGGAAGGCCGTGAAACGTGGCGGAACTTTGGAGCATTTGAATCAAATGTGGCCTTAGTTCGAAGTTGTTAGCATCAACGTTTGGTGCATTGATTGCGGCCCCTAGATTACCGACCGTGGGCAGTAGGTAATCCATTAGGGTACGTTGATCCGCCATTGTGATTTGATCCTCCGAAGCTTTCTACTTATTTTTGGCCTTTAACCTTTTTCTTAGAAAGCGTTCGGGCTCGTCTAGAGGTTCTTTTATGTCTTTATCAGAACTAGAGCTCATGCACCGCGTAGAGATTTCAACTTCTGCACTTGAGTTCGAAGTCCTGTGATTAGAACAAAAAGATATGGGTCAGATTAAATCACCACGGCCCCGTGTTCAATGACCACGGCCCGTGGTCGAGATGCAATAGTTCTATTTTCTGGGTCCCAGTTACAGAGGAGTTGGGCACTACCCCGTGGTGCACCGCCACGGCCCCGTGTTCACTCTTCTGTGACGGAAAACCTCTTACTGCCAGTGATGATATTGGGCACGGCCCCGTGTTCACCCAGCACGGCCCGTGCTGCACATCTGCAGAAAATGCAGATTTCCTAAAATTTCAAAAATTTTCCTAAAAAGAAAA
The DNA here is from genome assembly GCA_947069175.1 of Scalesia atractyloides. Taxonomy (NCBI): domain Eukaryota; kingdom Viridiplantae; phylum Streptophyta; class Magnoliopsida; order Asterales; family Asteraceae; genus Scalesia; species Scalesia atractyloides. The sequence continues at coordinate 65,272,655 of CAMTDV010000024.1, forward strand.
AGAAAAATTTGTTAAAAATAATTAGGCCTTTGATTTTAAACTTTCTCAAAATCCTTGTGTCCCCGGCAACGGCGCCAAAAACTTGGTGTGTGCTAAGCGTACTATACTTTTATTGTCATTTTTAGTCCATTTTACGCATAGTCAAGTTTTAAATTTATAAAACACGATATCCTACAAACACTAAACACACACTTGGGCAAGTGCACCCATCGTGAGCGTACTATAGCGTTGGTAAGATACCGAGGTCGTCCAAGGACACAAGAGCTTTTAATACCGGTTTATCGTCAACGTCTAATCAATCTAAATTTTTGATAAAAGTTTTAAAACATAAAGATAAGTAAAAAGATAAATAAAATAAAATAAAATACAAACAGAAAAGATAGAATCACTTGGATCTAACTTCTCTTTTATGTATCCTTTGATAGTTTTCGCACTTTCGGACTTTTTAAGAGATTATCTTAGTTATAGAGTAGGCCCCTCTTTTGAAGGTGACGTTACCCTCAACACAGTGGTTTGAGTCAGCAGGGATATAATCCCAAAAGGTCGGAATATTGGAAGACAAAGCAAGTTATTAATGCGAAAAAGTGGTAGGCCCCTCTTTTGAAGGTGACGTTACCCTCAACCCAGTGGTTTGAGTCAGTAGGGATACAATCCTAAGTAGCCGGTTTAAAGTATTAATAGTAGTTTACATATGAGGGGTTCAAGCCATTCGCGCCCCCGCCATCCAATACCCGTTGAGCATTGAAGGAGGCCCTAATAGGCTTGAACCAAGTCCTCGCAGGATCTATGCACTGAACGAGACAAGAACTTTACCAAACCACCCTTCTAACCCCCTTCCAAGTAGTTAACGCGCTTTATATAGACCGTAAAGACACGAATGAGCAAATCAATGACATCATGAAGAAATGGTTAAGAAAATTCACTTTCAACATAAGAAACTAGTTATTAAAGTCATTAATACAAACCCAAATAAAAAGTGCCGAAAGATTAAAAACTAAAAGTAATACATAAAAGATTAGTCTTCACCAAGTGATGTAAGGAATTTAGCCAAGAATGGCCTTTGTTTGACAAGAACCCTTACAATCTATCTTGGATCCTGAGACTACTACACACTCTAAAGATGGAAGATGGATGATGGTGGTGGGTGTTGGTGTTGTAGTGGTGGTGGAGTGGTGGCAAAGTGAGAGAGAAGTGGTTTGCCAAGGGATGCCTTTGTGGGTAACAAAGCACCCCTATTTATAGTCTGAACAGAAGCTCGACCACGGCCCCGTGTCCAACATCCTTCTCTTTCTTCATTAATTGCATTTGTCAGCAGAGGGCCCCATACGACCCCGTGGCCTCTGGGCACGAGCCCGTGGTCAACTCTTCGCTGTACTATCCAGATTCTGCAAATCTTATAGTTGACCACGGCCCGTGTTACTCTGGACACAGCCCCGTGGTGGGCGAGGAAGCTTCTGAATGTTTTGTTTTGTAGTGCAGGGCTTGACCACGCCCCGTGCTTGGTGGACACGGCCTATGCTCATCTTCTGTGATCTGGTTTTTTTGTCTTTTGGGGTGTTGCTGAGGGGTCGGGCATGGCTTGTTATTCCTTCTTTCTGTATTTATCTTGGTTTTAGCTGCGTATTTGCTTCTTTTGTTCGTTTAAGCTCTTTTTATCCTGAAAATACAAAAAGAACAAAGAAACGTGCTTTTTCCAACTTTAGTACTAAAAAATGGTTAGTTTTATGCCTCATTTGATGTAATTTATATGTTACATTTTGTATACATCAATCCCGCTATCATTTCTCAGCTTGAAACAAAGTTAGGCATTGATCATGTAATTATCTAACCTTTTTTATACTAATTTGTTACAATTATACCTTTTTTCACCTACATTCTTGCTTCATCAATTTAACACTACATGATTTCTTTACAACATGTAGGTTGACCTTTCAAACTCTATGAATATCACATCTGGTGATTTTGAAAGTACCGAAACTGTCGATTTGAAGGTATTGTTTTTAAACAAAGTTATGGACAAAATCTATTTATTATTTTATTTTTATATTTTGAATTAACGATTACGAATACTGATTAGCGATTAGCAAATATTGTTTATAATAATATATTATATTCATTTCAATATTAAGGATGATACCCTGATATCACTGATTGGTTCAAGCACTAGATCAATATGTGTTGCTACAAAAAAATGCTGAAAAGATGAGTGTACATTCCGAGTTGAAGCGTAATCTTGTGGATTTGTATGGTCATGATGAGTCAGCAACAAAAGCTCCTTTAGGTTTCCATGAAGGTATACATTTTGTTTCTATTTTTTTCAGTGTTTTATATTTTATAATTCTACAATTCTAATCCTGGTTTTCTATTTAAAGTAGAATTCAACACTTATATCAAAGAGAAGCGCAAGACGAGAAAACTTACTACTAACTTGAAGGTATTATCTTTTCTATTTTAAACACATTGTTATTTGCTCATGTCTATATTAACAAATCTATTTACTTTAATATGAAGGATTCTATATTAGTATCCACTGATTATGAGACTCCGGTTTCACTGATGGCTACAAGGGTTTCGTTGATTGATTCAAGTGCTGGTGGTATGGCTTTGCGTAGCAAAAGGGCAGTAAAGATGAAGACACCAACTGAGTTGAAGCGGGTTCTTGCGGAAGATTATGATTGTGACGAATCTGGAAGTAAAGATCCTTCATCTATCAATGAAGCCCCTAAGTCACTTTTGATTCCCAAGAAGGAAAATGATCATATCTATCCATTGTTAAGATATATATTAATCTATGTTTTAGGATATCTACTATTTGTTTCTGAAAACTTATGTTGTTATTAGTTGTATTTTTAAAAACTTATTTTGTTTAAGTCAGCATTATGGATGAATGTTTAATGTTTGGATTTGGTTATTTAAATTTATCATGGTTTTAAATTTAAATATTTTTGTTAGAGCAATATTATTTATTTTATTTATTATGAGCGTATATAAATATGGATAGATAATAGATAATAGATTTTTATCAATTTTATTATTGACAACCATAACTAGTTTTTTCCAGTGTCTATTATTAACATGTATATATGTATGTATTTATTTACCATTATATGTTGACATTCTTCAACCTAATCAGTTGAGACAAGTTTAGAATCTCAAATATAATATCACCAAACATAAATCACTGATAATTCACCCTAAACTTTAATTACTAATATGATTTCTCTGTCTGAAAGTTAAATCATTGATAATTCACCCTAAATTTATTAATTTTTTATTATTATCTCAGATATACATCATTATTCCAACCTAAATACAACACCATTATCAAATATTACACGAACGTCCGTTAACACTTGCAGTAAGTCTATAGTTTAATGATTTATTATCTTTTTTTCAACTAATTTCCTATATTTGAAAATATTAATTTTTTCTACTGGTTTAAACAAAAATACTACCAATTCGGATAGTCAGCACAAGAGAAAGTTACGAAAACTGTATTTGGATACAAGAAAGGCTAAGAACGATTCTGTTTCTGAGGATGTTTTTAATAACAAAGAGAATGACATCAAAGACAATTGTTTATGTAATTCACTAATTTTAGTAATTGTACCAATGGAAGTATTAGAAGCCCTTTGTCTCACATTTTATGTAATTTACAACAGGTACTATATTAAAATTAGTCCCCAAAAAAATACTACAAATATATTGTTAACCTAATTTTATTTTCATTATCACAGATATGGATGATTACAGAAACAGAAATAGAACACCACGTTCATATTTCAAACATATGTCTACTATCTCTAACACGGCAGAGTACTCAAATGGTAACACATATCATTTCTTTGTATATTCTATATTTTGATCAATTATTTTTATATAATTATTTTACAGGTTTAAATAATTCCATGGACAACTGTAACAGCCAGCAAAGGCGAAAGTTAAGAAAAAGTATTTTTCATAAAATAAAATCGAATGACTTAGCCGTTGAACAAGTTCATGAAAGTGATATTAAAAAAGACGAATTTGTGGGCATATCCAAAGGTACATGTTACATTGATATACAACTTATATACGATATACAATAAATTTTATTTTTAATTTGTATCCAACTTGAAAATTGCTAATTACAAATATTTATAAAAATAACTTTCAACAGATTATGTTGATCACTTTGATCAGAATGTCACTTGCCAAATATGTCAAGCAAAATTATGGGGTGACGAAGCTCGTAGATTGAGTTCAAAAAGCCAATTAAATTCAAGTTATTCAATGTGTTGTTCATATGGTAAAGTTCAACTTCCATATATGAGGAACCACCACACCGTTATCAGTGTCTATTTAATGGTTTAGATTCAAAAAGCAAGTCATTCATTAAGAAAATCCGTCGATACAGTTCCATGTTCTCATTTACGTCCATTGGTGGAAAAGTTGATTCTACCATTAATAGAGGCAATGCTCCTTATATATTCAGATCGGGTGGTCAGAATTGCCATAGAATGGGAAGTCTTCTACCAGAAGATAGAAGATGGATCTAAACCAAAATTCTCCCAGCTATAAGTATATATGACACTGACAACAAAGTTTCAAATAGACAAGCTGTTTTTGGGTATGTATTTAATGTTATCATTATATTTTTTAAGAATGTTTTATAGTTTTATTAACTTTTTTATGTTTTTATTTTCTTTAGTGAATCTAATAAAGCTTCTTCATCAACATCTCGGGATCTTGATCTTCAAGTTATACAACATATACAGAATATGTTAGACTCAGTGAATGTTTTGGTTAAAACATATCGGATGGTCAGAGATTTTTTTAAAGAAAACTGTCAGGCTGACCTAAAGTTGCGGCTCATTGGAAGAAGGCAACAAGATGGACGAATATACAACTTACCAGTCGCTTCTGAAGTGGCAGCTTTAATTGTTGGTGACATTGGCGATTCCTTAGAAAATAGAGATATTATTGTAGAAACGAAATCTGGTGGTCTACAACGTATTAGTGAGTTACATCCCTTTTATCTTGCTCTCCAGTATCCCCTTTTGTTTCCTTATGGTGATGATTGCTACAGAATTGACATTCCTCATAGAGGTGTTACTCCTTCTACATCAACCAAACGAACATATGTCACTATGAGAGAATTCTTTGCATACAGGATACAAGATAGGCAGGGTGTGTTTTCATTAATTCTAAATTCACGTCGCATATTTCAACGATTCTTAGTTGATGCATATACCATGATTGAAACCGAGCGACTAAATTACATACGTTATCAACAAAAGGTTCTAAGATGTGATACTTATGAGAACCTATCCACTTTACGTAACCATGGTAATATAAATGTATCCAACACTGGAAAGCGTGTCATATTGCCTTTGTAATTTATGAGAGGTGCTCGGTATATGATGCAGAACTATTTGGATGCAATGTCTCTATATAAGTGGTATGGATATCCAGATTTTTTTTATAACCGTAACATGTAATCCGAAATGGCCTGAAATTAAAAGATTTCTTAAGGACAACAGTTTAAGTCCTGAAGACAGGCCTGATATCCTATCTAGATTGTTTAAAATCAAGCTCAATGCTTTGATTAAAGACTTGAATGAGAAGTCACTACTTGGCAAAGTATCAGCAGGTATTTACTATGAAGCTTTTTTATCTGGATATATAAAAATTTAATACAAACATTTAATATCTTATTTTCTTTCATTTTTGTAGTTGTTTATACTATGGAGTTTCAGAAGCGTGGATTGCCGCATGCGCATATATATTTATTTATGCATCCCGATCACAAGTTTCCAACTATTGAACTCATTGATCCCCTCATTTTCGCTGAAATTCCCGACAAAAACGATGATCCAGAGTTGTATACTCTTGTCAGTGATTTCATGATTCATGGTCCTTGTGGTCCTGACAACATCAACTGCCCATGCATGGTAGATAATAAGTGTTCAAAGGGCTTTCCAAAGAAATTCTGTGATCATACGTTTATCGATAGGGATGGTTTTCCTCTATACAGAAGAAGAGATTCAGGAATGTTTGTTGAAAAATCTGGAGTTAAGCTAGATAACAAAAGTGTTGTTCCCTACAACAAAACACTTTTGAAGAGATATCAGTCACACATCAATGTTGAATGGTACAATCAGGCCAGATCTATAAAGTATTTGTTTAAACATATCAACAAAGGTCCTGATCGGGTTACCGTTTCCATTGTTGAAAGTAACACATCAAACGAACCTGACCCGTCGGTGGATGAGATAAAAAATACTATGATTGTCGATATTTGTCTGCATGTGAGGCATCATGGCGTATCTTCGCATATGATCTTCACTATAGGTATCCGGCTGTTATTCGCCTCCCATTTCATCTTTCGAACCAACAAAATGTTGTATATGGTGAAGACGATGATATTGACCAAGTCCTCAACCGGCTCTCAATGAATTCTTCAACGTTTTCATCTTGGATGGATTGTAATCAAAGTGATGAAGTGGCCCGAGAGCTTACTTACGTTGAATTCCCTACCAAGTTTGTGTGGAAAAAGGATGAACGGTGTTGGAAACGAAGGAAAACTATTGCTTTTTCGATTGGAAGCATTCATGTTGTTTCTTCTACTCTCGGCGAGGCTTATTTTTTGAGGATTCTTTTAAACAAACTTAAAGGTCTCCGATCCTTTGATGATATCCTCAGAGTAAATGGTCGTAAATTTAATACCTTTAGAGAAGCATGTTATGCTCACGGTCTATTTGATGATGACATGGAATATATAGAAGCTATCCAAGAAGCAAGTCATTCAGGCTCGGGTTATTATCTTTGCACATTGTTTGCTACGATGTTGACTTGCCGGAACGTGTATGGCAAAAAAACATGGCAAAAAACATGGGAATTATTATCAGATGGCATCCTTTATAAACAACGACTTATTTTACAGGCTCCAGGTATAATTCTGTTATAATAATTACTTTTTTTAGGTTTATTTATAAGCTTTATTCTTTTAATTCACATATATAATAAATATATATGCTTCTTTGTAGAAAATTAAAATTACGTTTAAATGTTATATTTTATCCAGTCACTTATTTTAGAGTATAACAAATATTTGTACTTATACATTAGATAATGTTAATCTAAAAATATATCTCCTTTTGTTATTTCATATTTATGCCTTACTGATGATCAACTTAAAAATCTCACTTTGTACGAGATTGAGAAGATTTTAATTCGTAATAATTCCAGCTTACGAAATATTAATACAATGCCTTACCCTAATCATGAGTTGATTTCTACTTCAAATAATCGTTTGATTATTGAAGAGCTGGATTATGACAGAATTGTTCTTCAATAGGAGTTTGAGAATCTTTTAGTTTCATTAAGCGGTGAATAATTTAATGATATCATGAAAGCCGTTGAAGACAACAAAGGTGGTGTTTTTTTTGTTTACGGTTATGGAGGTACTGGTAAAACATTTCTTTGGAAAACCTTATCTGCATCCCTAAGATCGAAAGGTGAAATTGTTTTAAATGTTGCCTCAAGTGGGATTGCATCTTTGCTGCTTACATGAGGTAGAATAGCTCACTCTCGATTTCTCATTCCGATAAATTTGAACGAAGACTCAATTTGTCTATAATTCCCAACAGTGATGTTGCAAATCTATTAAAGAAAACATCATTGATTATATGGGATGAAGCACCAATGATACACATACATGGTTTTGAAGCTTGGGACAGAACTTTAAAAGAAATATTTAAATGTGATGGTTCTGATTATTTTGAAAGGTCATTTGGAGGTAAAACAATCGTATTTGGTGGAGATTTCAGACAAACTCTTCTAGTCATTCAAGGTGGTAGTAGACAAGACATTGTTAATGCTTCGTTGACTTCTTCCTACATATGGGACACGTGAAAAGTACTCACTTTAACCTAGAACATGAGATTGACTGCAGGAAATGAAATGCATGATGTCGAGCAAACAAAAATCTTTGCTCAGTGGTTGCTGGATTTGGGTGAAGGGAAACTAGGCGGATGTAACGATGGTGATGTGGTTATAGACATACCCGATGATCTTTTAATCATGGATTCCGCTGATCCTATTTCAATTCTTATAGATTTTGTTTATCCCTCTATTCTTGATAATTACCAAAATTCTGGCTTTTACCAAGAAAGAGCGATTCTTGCACCGATGAATGAAGTTGTTGACGAAATTAATTCTCAGCTATTGTTGATGTTTCCAGGAGATTGCAAGGAAAACTTAAGTTCGGATAATATTTGTGAGACAGAAAATCTACAGGATGGTTTTGATCAAAGTTTATACTCTCCTGACGTACTAAATGGGCTTAAAATCTCAGGTGTTCTAAATCACAAATTAGTACTAAAGGTCGGTGTTCCTGTCATGCTCCTTCAAAATATTGATCAAAAAAATGGGTTGTGCAACAGAACTCGCTTAAAGGTAATATAACTTGGAAAGCGCGTTATTGAAGCAGAGGTGATATCTGGAAGCAACATTGGTGCTCGAACTTTTATTCCTAGAATTGGTATAATACCCTCGGATAAGAAGGTTCTTTTTAGATTCCAGAGAAGACAGTTTCCTCTTGTTGTATGCTTCGCTATGACCATTAATAAAAGTCAAGGGCTATCGTTATCCAGAGTTGGTTTGTTTTTGAAACATCCAGTATTTTCTCATGGTCAACTTTACGTGGCTTTGTCTAGAGTCAAGATCAGATACAGACTCAAACTATCAATTCTTGATAATGATGGTAACCTTACTAATAAGACATCTAATGTTGTCTACAAAGAAGTTTTTACTTACTTGTAATTTGTATTAGTATTTCTTTATGTATTTTGTTTTGTTACACAATCAAAAGCATACTTTTTCATTGCATAACACATAAACAATATAGATTATTTTTTCATAGCATAACATATAAACGATTACAAGATAACATATTTAGAAATAAGTATACAAAAAAGGAAGTTGTACCAAAATTTGTCATCTATTAAAGACAACACCATTGTAATACTAAAAGTTGATACATCACATGATTTTAGTTAATCTGTTCTTCCTAAAGACAACAACTAACCACCCATCAAAAGTTAACCCACATGTACATAACCAACAACCAAAAGGTGTCTAACCTACAAGTTTTTTAACACAACCCAACATTCAAAATCCCAACCACAAAGACCACCACAAACTGTTTATAATAACAACCACCAAAACCACTAATTCCGAGTTTCATGCACATGACCTTCTGTTTTTAACCTTGTGTACAACTTTTGATAATATCAAGAGCTTTTGTAGACTTTTGGAACTCAAAGAATAGTTCATCACCCTTGCTGATGTTGCAACCCTTCCAATAAGAACACCAATCAATAAAACCATAACGGAAGCCATTGCCATGTTTCTCAGATCTCGTCACCAATTTCTTTATTTCACCTTTCTGGTTTTTAGTTCTGGCCTCTTTAAGATTATTAGGAGAGAGATCCAATGCAACCGACACGTCCGCTGGTAGGCGCTGGAAAACACAATTTTGTATCAAGTTATGAAATATTCATATGTAATTGAGATAGTTGAACTAACTAAACAAAAAATGTCTAAAAACTTACAATTCGGTTTTCAGCAAATTTTGTGAATTTCAAGACAGTTGAATCAATTGCTGGTGTTGCATTAACCTTTTCAACTCTGCTACGAAGAGTTCTCTGCGTCTGAACATAATTAAATAAATTTGAACATATTATAAATATATATTAAACAGAAAGTAACACAAATAAGTAATAACTTGTAAATACATCTATTACTATAAAATATAAAACGGAAAATGACGTCCCTGATATTCATTCTTGGTTATCAAAACCTGAGCAGCATCTACCTTAGACTTATTCTTGGTTATCAAAACCTGAGCAGCATCTACCTTAGACTTTCCTTTAACCTTCACAATAAAAGTCATAAGTATGAATATGTAAAAGTTTAATAATAATACTAATAAATCAATTCGTAAAAATAAAACACATAAAATAATTGAAGAACGATCAACTTGAACACTAACATCTTTTGAATTTCCTTTAAGATCATCTTCAGACACAACGCCAACATCATTACCTTCAACAGCTTTGTACTACAAAAAAGCGTTAGTGTTAACGTTAGTGTGAATTCATTTATGAATATAAGAAACCTTTTTAAATTTTGAACTCACTCTCGGCTTAACATGTGAAGGTCCAACAACATCCGCCAGCTTTGATTCAAGTATCACATCACCATCAGCATTAGACTACAAATTTCAAAAATCATAATACCAAAATCAGTATAACAGTATATTATCAAATAAATCAATCTAATCTTTTCATTGTCGTATACCGAGTGATCTACAACAACCACCTCAACCTTCTTCAAATAAACTTTTGTGCCGGTGTCCGGATCGAAAACAGAAACTTCAAAGGTTTTGGAATCAATGCTGGTAAACACCAAGAAATATTCATTGTCTAAAGGGACCTCCTCAACCACTTTACGCCATCTAGCCGTTTAAACAAGAACAATCGGACCATCCATCCATTTTGACATTCCAAAATCTGTCTCCAATATAAACCGTCGCCATTCCACCGGTGTAGTTTTGACCGTAAAAGTCATTCGTAAATTTTTTTGGTATTAGCTATAAAACAAATTCAAAAAATCATTACTTCAAAATATAAAAAATGAAACCGTTGTTTAAAATGATTACAGAAGTAATATAAAATCACTTACAGACTTTCCAGATTCCCTATTAATATGTGCTATAAGATACGAGTTGCCACATACAAATTCTTTAAAACATAAAACTTCAAATTTTAACGGGCCAACTGCTTTTAACCAAACGGCATCTTTGTATTTCAATCCATGTTCCCTGATCAACATTATCCAGCCATTAGTAGTTATAGGTTCTCAATTTCTTCTCCTAATACGTACCATCCTCAAACTGTTACCATTGCATATTTGTACTATTTTACAATTGGGGACTTTATCTCCCCAGAGCAAAGTTGCAAAGTCATTAGGTATTATCTAACAAAGTGATAGCAAACATGTCAAATTATAACATCAAATATTTATATAACATTACCATGAAATGAAAAAAAATACCAAAAACACAGGCTCCTCATCATCAATAATCGTTATGAATGAATGAGCCATTTTTGTTGGATCCATATCTGCATAGAATCATGTAGAAAATCAAACAGATACTTCAAATTCCATTCTTACAACTAATAATGATCCAAAAATTGCACATAAACAGATAAACAAAAACAGGGCACTAATGAGGTGCAACCAATCGAAATTTCAGATTTAGGGTTTCAAGTAATCAAACTCAACAATCATTAACAAAACATTTAATAATCTGCTAAGTCATCGGAAGATAAGGCGTTTCATCTTTATAAGCATTTAGGTTTCATGAAAAACAAGTTTAGAAATCAACATAAAACACAAACGATTGAAGTAAACTGGTATTTTCCGGTCATTATTATTTTGTTTCCGGACACTAAGGCTAACATTATCAAACAAATAAACGATGAAATCTGGTAAAAAACAAGAAATCAGTTCAAAAAAAGATACCTAATGTAGAGTTTTCTGATGAATGTTAATGGATAACCGTCTCGTGAGTGTAATCTTTGTCGAAATCAGCGTGTCTGGATGTTTTCCGAGGGTTTGAGTTTGGTAGTGGTGAGTGTGTGTTTCAGAGTGTTGAAGAAGCCAATAATTGTTAGGGGGAAGTGAGCAGGTTTGTGAGTGTCGAGAGTTTTGAGGGATCAGGTTCAACTCTTGGATCATCCAAACAAATAAAACCCACCCACATATACAATCGGATCCTTTTTTTAATTTTTTTTATGTTTCCCAAAAAAATGAAAGTTTAATTTATAAGAAATCATATAAAAAATTTTCTTTTGCAAATATAAATTTTTAAAAATCAACCCATAACCCGTCAAGCTCATGGGTATATAACTTAAAAATGCCCTGCTATGTTTATATAAAAACATAGAGTCGTACATGTTACGGAGTACCTTGAAATTATCTGGATTATGCGGTACGTTGAAATGTGTTGCTTAGGTTGGACCGAGTCACACTTTCATGTTATAGAGTTAATTATTGTATTAAATACTTGTGTCATTATACCGTTTGATGTACCCGCCAACACTGAAAATTCATTGCATGATTCAGTTTATACCTTTTAAATTGAATTTTATTTACTATTATCTTTTTTGTGTTACATATATAATGTTGTTGGTTGGGTCTATCTGATGAGCAAATCGTTTCATACTATTTTGTCTTGAAATTTATTTTAAAAATATATGACATATGAATATATTTCGGTACCCAAATAAGTTGAAGCTATGATCAAACTTGATTTTTGTTACTCAAGCACATGTTACTTCTCTGCCTCGACACGTCTATATAGAATCATACAAAAAAAATACTTTTATAGATATAGATTTTTTAACACAACCCATAACCTGTGAAACTCACGCGCATATAACCTAGTATATATATATAGGGAAAGGATAAATAGAAAACCCACTTGTGGTGAGAAAACCCATGAAACTCTAAGCTCCCGACATTTAAAAAAAATAAACATGTAATATACATATTTTTAAGGTTTTTGAGCAAAAAAATCAATAAAGCGCCGACTAGATTTTTTTGATGTTAAAAAAATAAACAAGTTTTTGTGTGTAACATATGTTACAGTCATGTTGCGCAAAACTTGTTTATTTTTTTTAATATCCACTCCGCGCTTTTTAGTATTTTTTTTTTGCTCAAAACTCTTAAAAACATGTATATTACGTGTGTGATTTTTTTCAAAATCAAAAAATATCGGGAGGTTAGAGTTTCCTAGGTTTTCTCACTTAGAGGGGTTTTCTCCATATACTTACATTATATATACACACACACACATTTAGGGTAGGTTCATTTATGAACAACCGCTTGATAGTGAACTGTGTGAACTAATCCTAGCCCTTGATTATCAATACACAAGTGTAAATCAATGGCCAGGATTTGATGATGAAAATACATTGGTGTATGATGAAAATACACTTATGTATTTTACCATTTGATGATGTAAATCAATAGTCATGATTTGTTCACTCAGTTCACAAATACACTAGTATTCACTCTAGAACCCTACCCTATATATATATATATATATATATATATAGGGTTAGGATCATGTGAGAAGCACTAGACTAATTGAGAAACTTGAGAAGTATTCTGGACCACACATTTTCTTTAAGCTTTTCGTAATAGACACATATGTATAGTTTGAAATTGACTATATACATATGTGTATATTGAGTTATACACACATGTATATATTCAATTTTGAACTATACATATGTGTATATTACGAAAAGCTTAGAAAAATATGTGGTCTAGAATGCTTCTCAAGTTTCTCAAATAGGGTAGACTTCTCTCACGATCCTTACCCTATATATATATATATATATGCAGATATGTTTGTATGCAAACTACTGTAAAAGACAATATGCAAATTTGTTTGTATGAAAATTACTGTAAAAGACAATATGCAAATATGTTTGTATGCAAACTACTATAAAAGTCAACGTTTCATTAGAATGGATCTTACATTGCGAGACAAACGACACGGAGACAAGTCCGATAACTGTAAATCGGATATGGTGACGTTGACGAGTGAAGTGTTGAAATGGTGCCGTCTATGAAGAAGATGTGTGTTACTATTGTATGCATTTATCTCTTTTAGTTGAAAAAGTTATAATAATATGGGTATCATCTTAAGATATTGTACCTGCTTAAGGAAGGGGATTTAGAACTTTACTTGTCGTGGTCATTCAAACCCTAAATGGAAAACCTGAAAATGGTGCTGGATTTGGTTGGAGGTTAGATCGGATTTGGATTTAGAACTTTTGGATCGAAGTGTTGCGACTGGGTCAGAGTTTCAATATGCTTCAAACTATCAGTGGTTCTGTATGAGGGTTTTTTTTCTAGCCATTTGTTCTTTGTTTTTTTAAAGTTGTGGTGGTTAGTGGCGGTAGGTGGTGGGTTAGGGTTTAGACGACGGGGTGAGGTGTTGGTGACAGTCTGGTAGGGTGGTCTGCAGATTAGTGGGTAAGGTGGTGGCGGTGGTGGGTGGTTGGTGATGATGGTATGGCTGATGGTGGTTGGTTGTGGTGATACAGAAGAGGTTGAGGGAGAAAGGATGATAGGTAAAAAATGATTTCAATGATTAATTATAAATAATTAATTGTTTGTTTGTAAAGTTGCCAGAATACCCTTCTTATTACATGTAAAGTTACCAAAATACCCTTACTTTTTACAATCATTTTGGATGGAGTTAAAGGCAGAGAGCAAATTAGAAAAGAAATAATAATAAACTATTGGAGCAAAATGACACTTTTTAAACTATTGGGGCAAAACCGTTAAAACGACCAAACCGTAGAAAACAAAAATGAAGTTAACTCTAAATAAAACATGGGAGAACACGTAACAGCAGCTTGGCAGACCACCTAAAAACTGATTTCCTACCTTTTTCTACTATTACATATTGGATGCCATATATCGACTTCTTCGGTGAAATTTAGATTTAAATTTTCCGTTTCTCACCTATTAACTAATATATTTTATTTTGAGTAAATTGCCATTTTAGTCCCTGAGGTTTGCTTCAAATTGCCATTTTAGTCCAAATAGTTTTATTTTCTCCTCTAGGTCCCTGAGTTTTCCATTTTCTTGCCATTTTCTAACTCCGTTAAATAACCTCAGTTTTAACCATGGGTATTCTTGGCATTTTTATAATAATTATAATACTAATAATATTCATAATATAAAACACAAAAAAACTAACATTGTGATGGGGCGGAGGTCGTTGACGGTGGTGGAGGTGCCCCTAGGTTAACTGACGTTGTGGTGGACGTTTTGGTGGCGGATGTCAGTGACGGTGGTTGGCGGAGGTGAGTGCCGGGGGTGGGTGATGACTGTGGATCGGTGGCACTGGCACCGGTGGTTGTGGAGAGAAAGAAAGTAAATGGATGAAGAATGAGAGCGCGGGGGGGGGGGGGGTGGTTAATCAGATTTTTACAGAAACAAAAAATAAAGTTAGTTTTTTTGTGTTTTATATTATAAAATTATTAGTATTATAATTATTACGAAAATGCCAAGAATACCCCTGGTTAAAACTGAGTTTTTTTAACGGAGTTAGTCAATGTGATCAAAATGGCAAGAAAATGAAAAACTCAAGGACCTAGAGGAGAAAAAAAACTATTTTGACTAAAATAGCAATTTAGGACAAACCTCATAGACTAAAATGACAATTTACTTTTTTTTTTTTTGAATCAGTAATGATATGATTGTAACATTTTTTCTATTCTTTAATTTTTTTCTACAAAGTCTTTGAGAAACATATGATTGATTTTTTTTAGTTTAGTAAAAATAATAATTGTGCCATTTGTTCTATTCTTTAATTTTTTTACAAAGTCTTTGAGAAATATATGATATGTTGCTTATAAATATTAAAAAAAAATACTTATTTAACTTATCTAATACATCTATTTCTAAACTGGTTAGCATTGATAAACAAATTGATACGGAATTCTAAATAGACAACAGTATATAATTGTATTAGTGTTTGTTTAACCACGGGGTGTCAGCCCAGTGGCCAGTCCTCACCCATTGCAAACGGGAGGACGCGGGTTCGAGTCCAGCTCGGCCCGAATAATCCTGCTGGGTAGTAACCGCCAGACAGCTATGGGGCTAAGCTAGCTTGGGGAATGGAGAACCCTCCCACGGTCAGGGGTACCGTGCATTTACCCTTTTTTTTTTAATTGTATTAGGCAACAATCATTTTCTTATATATTTATTCATCTATTTCGTACAATGAGTTTATTTCCATCTCATCTTAATACCATATACAACATTATTATGTTATTTATTTATTTTACAAGTAGACCATCATAAGAATATAATTTACAAGTGACCCCCCATGAATCAAAGCAACCGACACTTCCTTTACAGTACCATCATTATTTTTGGAGCCACAATTCCCTTCACGTTATTAGAAAAACAATCCATTTATTGCTACTATTTTTGTTACTATTATATTTATTAATTATTAATATCAATAAATCCAATCTTGTGGGAGCTTCGAGTCTTGATGGTCCACTGCTACCGACTCTTGTGTTTGCGGCTTCTCCATGTTAACTGTAGCATAAATATCCAACTTAATATTAGTATATATATAAAATATAATATTTTATTATGTTATTAATGGTATTATGGTAGTTTAAGAGAGATGATAATAATAATAATAAAAATAGCATACCATGATGAGTCTGAGGCGCTAAGTTAGACGGCGAAAGGGACTCAATGTTGTTGAAGTGTTGTTCTAATGCCTGCAATACTCTGGTTGGAACAAGTACTGTCGAGCAACCTACAGTTGTTAACATGCTTTTTTTAGAAATAATATATGAATTTACATTTTTGCCCAGTTTGATTTTGACAACACAACCAAATAACACCAACTACCTACGACATATTAACCCTTTCTTTGTTTTCTTTCCCAATATAAAACAAACTACTTGTCTTATTGAGTTTGTATATATATATGTGTGCTATAAACACCGGTTACCGGTCTAAACGGTCATTTGTAATTGTTTGTTTAACGCTAAGTGAATATTAAAAAAAAAACCAATCAGTAGACTGAGTAGTGTGCTGGCGCCCGCATCCGCATTAGCACCAAAGACCATGGGGGGTGGGGTTAACGAGAGTGAAATGCTTGAGTTGTGTAGCCAGACTCTTTTCTAATCAAACCACTCAACTCACATTTTTAACAAAAGAAAAAAGATTAAAAAATAATTGTGTTTTTCTGTAAACTAACACACACTTTTAAGATAAGAGTGAGTGAGAAACGTTGGATACGTGACAGTCACTTTTCACTTTTAGTTTAACCACTTATATAGTCTTAATAGAAAATTGTAGTTTTAAAATGCGTGCTAAATAGTATCCGTTTGGTAACCCATAGTAACTTTATGGTTGTGTTAGTTCAAAATATTCAACAACCATATGACTTTGGTGTAACCCAGAAAAATTGAAAGTCTGCAAAAATAATAATAACAAAGACAAATAATGACGAAAGCAAATAATAATGAGGGTGTGGGGGCCCGCCACAGAGGGTGACAATAAAGCAAATAAGAAAAGAATCTTGAACCAAATGAATGAATCTTGAATATTTCAGAATATACATATAGGAATCAAAGTCAATGGTTAGTATCCTAGCCACACATGGAATCCAAAGGACAGAATTATCTCTCCCTCCTATCAATATTTTATTTATCAAGGTTTAACTTAAATTTTAAAAAAACGACACCATTAAAACTAACATTTTAGTTTATGATTTTTTAATAATCTGTCTCCAAAATTAACTTTCTGTCTGATACATATTTAAAAGGAAACAAGATACAAAAGTTAAGAATAACAAACAAATTATAGTAACATATACACAAACAACCTAGATATATGTCCGAATTAGTTAATAAGCTTTAGAAATTAAGCTACGTATATATAAAATTAACAAATTTAGAAACTTAGTAGTTTTTAAAGAAAGTTTATATTAGTTGAATCAAATAAATTGTGCTATTTCTTATATAATTTCTTAAATGTCATTTTTTTTAAAGAAATACAACTATTTATATAATTTACATTCAAAACTTGGTATATTCTAATGCAACTTTATTTGAAAAGAATAAAAATGTTATAAATATAAAAACATCCAAATATATCATCTATTTTGTTGGACAAATATGTTTATATTATTTGGATCTACAATATGTATAATCAAAACTATAAAGTTTTTATTAATGAATATCTTGTTATAATTAATGACTTTTATTATGGTTGACGATATTTCTCCTAGAAGAAAGCAACAAGGTTTAGGTTTTTTTAAAACTTTCGTTTTGCTCTGTGGTTTTGTCGTTTTAACGGTTTTGCCCTAATTCTTTAAAAATAGTCATTTTACTCCCTGATCTATGAAGCTTATCTCTATTTCACTCCCCGTCCCTAACGTCATCCAAAATGTTTGTTAAAAATAAGGGCAATTTGGTGATTTTACATATAATGAGATGGTGTTTTAGTAACTTTACCAAAAGAATTTAATTGTTTATAATTATAATCTTTAAAAAACCATTTCTCATTCATAACCCTCCTCTCACTCTGTATCTCTGCTCCTCTAATTGTAAAAACCACCAATCATCACCAGCACCATCAAACACCACTACCACCACCTCACCACCCAAACCCCAAGTCCGACTGCAACCACAACCCCAAATCCAATCGTCACCACCGCAACTCCAAATCCAGCCATCATCACCAACCTCATCCGCCGGCGGTCCAAGGAAGAAGGCGGTGACCCGTTCAGTCAGAGCCGATCTTCAATTCCCGGTCGGTAGAATCGACCGGTTTTTGAAGAAAGGACGTTACGCTCAACGTGTTGGAACCGGTGCGCGGGTTTACCATTGCTGCTGTCCTTGAGTATCTAGCAGCAGAAGTAAGTATTCATTTTCATTATTAGATATAATCAATCAAAGTTAAAATATATTTCTTGATCTGTTGTTTCTAATGGGTTCTTGTTTGATTGTTTGCAGGTGTTGGTGTTGGCTGGAAATGCGGCTAAGGATAACAAGAAGAACAGAATAATCCTGAGGCATGTGTTGTTAGCCATTAGGATCCGGGTCGGGTATCCTTCACCGCCGCTACAGGTGTTGGCAATTGCTTGTATTTATTTGTTCTTGACACAGAGTTTGGATAGATTGGTGCTTTGTTTGGGGTGCTTTTGGATCTGGTTTAAGAGGATTAAACCGGTTGCCTGATCTTGAATCCATATGTTTCTTGTTCAGATCTGGGGATATACCGGTTTAAGAGGATTAATCTGATTGCCTGTCTTGAATTTGGGGATAATGAGAGGTTTTTTTTTTTTTTTGAAGAAACTGTTAGATTTTCTAAATGCCCATTTGCAATTTTGTTTGATCTAGATAAAAAGATGAGATTTTTTGAACAAATTGTTAAATTTTCCAAATTTTGCACACCACTTGCTAGTGGTGGTGACTGGATGCAGAGAATGTATTGGGAGAGTGGAGGATGTGGTGCGTTAGAGAGAGATAAGTTTTTTTTTTTAATTTTATATAAATAAATCTTAAAATGGATTTTATATCTAATAATAAAATTATTAAAATATTTATCTATAAAATTACCAACATACCCTTACTTGTAATATACATTTTAGACGAGGTTAAAGCCGGGGGAGCAAAATGGTGATAAGTTTCATAGATCATGAAGTAAAATGACTATTTTTAAAGGACTAGGGCAAAACCATTAAAACGACCAAATCGCAAAAAGCAAAACAAAGTTTACTTTTTTTTTTTTTTTTGAAAGGCACAGCTAGGTTTAGTTTAAATAGATACTTATGATGTTGAGCTGTGATACCATTATTAATAACATGATATGACATTTTAACCCTGGTTTATTTTAATTTACCAGCAAATTAAAGAAAAAAAAAAGCAATCCCAAAGTGACGTACCTGACTTTTTGCGGCTATGATCGGTTGCGTCTGTAGATGACCGAGGCAAGAAAACACCGGTCCCACTCATCACGTTTCGCGAACCCGACCCGCCTAGAAATATGGCTCTCATACCCGACCCGCCGTTAACGAACTCCTTACTCCCTCTGTAACTTCTGTTACTATGGTGAGTCTTCACGTTCTGAGTCGACTCACTCATCTTCCCCTTTCTTCCACGTCCTCCAACTCGTGGCTGATTCTCCACCTGATACAACTACAAATCACAAAACAAACATAAAACAGATCAGTTAGCAATCTATATAATCATATTCACGTATGTTACTATATTTGACATTAATCAATTCAACTTTTTAACTATTAGAGTAGCCTTGCTGACACGATTCACAGCCTGCCTCACTCAGATTCCTTCTAATAAAATTTTAAAAAAAAATCAGAGTTTACAATCGCTAATTCCTACTTGAATCGGAGGCTGTAACTGTGACTGTAACGGAGGCTGTAACTGTGACTGTGACTGTAACGGTTCATTTCCGGTGAAACTCTGCTCCGATTGAGCGCCGCCGAGCGATTTCTTCACCGTATCGGCGTAGCTCCGGCGAGTCTGCTCGTGATTTCTGTTCTCAACTGGCTCCTGATTCAAAATCACAACGTCATCGTTCTCTTCAAACATGTAATCCGCCATTCGCCGAGTTAACTCAGCAATGAACTCGTCACCGTCACCGGTATCATCCAGATCTGCATCGTTTGAATCAAGTTCGGATCCAAAAGAAGTGGTTAGAAAGGAAGACGAAGAAGACGAGCTCCAGGAGCCGATGAAAGCCGATTCAGAACCGGAATCAATCGGCTGAATGGACGTTTCAGTGTGTTTGAAATCAGTAGACATGATTGTGAGATTGAAAATTTCTGGATTCATTGTACTTTAAGCAAAATGGTGTTTGTATATAAGGGTGAGGGTGAGGGGGGAGGGTGGTGATATGGTGGTGAAGTTGTACGTTGAGGTGAAGTTGTACGTTGAGGATAAGGAGTTGTACAGTGTGTATAGACAAACTTCAACTGACCCGCCACGAGACTCAACTGCCATTTGTTGGCTGTGGACAAACACATCCTGATCTTTATCGCTAATTTAGTATTTATTGTATATTTAGGTAAATTCGTATTTCGTGTTTACAAGCAAAATAATGGTAATTGTGATGTATAATTATTTATTATTTAGATTTTTGTATTCATTGCCAAAATATCTTTCTTATAAGTTGTGAAAATTGAATACGAGAAAATAATGAAAGCTGTCACTTTCTTATGTGGCTTATGTTTTTATAATAACATCGGTAAACAATTACATCTAGAGCTATAATGATATCGGTAAACAATTACACAAGACTAGGTTATATAAATAAACAAAATTTATTATTTTTCTAATTTTCTATTTTTATATCATATATTTAATTTAGGAGAATTATATTATAATTATAGATATAGATATAATCTATTCTATTACATATAATAAAGTAAATCAGTTAATGACACATGTCGCTCTGTGAGATGATCTCATATGTCTTTTCCCGTCTAAATTAATAGATATAGATAAAATTTATTAATAGCCAAAATGACTTACTGATCAGTAACATAAGAAGTCTTTAATACTTTACAAAATTTTAAAACAAAACTTTACGGAATTTAATATTAAGGAAATTAATTCTAAATTTAGTCTAATTTTATTTATAATATAAAATTCCAATTAATGTCACTAACATTCTCTCTTTTAATTTAGTAATTACTAATAATATTATTAATATCTAATCTAATATCTAATATTACTACATATAATAATGTATAAATATAAATTAATATATTTGTATAAATATGTACTTATCGTTATCCAATATACAAATATGTTTGTATTACAATTTGTTTGTTAAACATTTTTAGTCTCTAACAAATTTTTTACATTATGTAAGTAACTAAAATAGGATTCCAATACGTATTAATCCTATCATATTTTAAGTAAGATTGTATTATTAATTTTGTGATTAAAATAGGGTTTCAATACGTTTTAACCTCTTATATTTTAACAGGTAAATAGTATATCAAAGTTTATTTAAAAATAAATATCTTTACGCTTATATTTGTTAACCGATTATATTATATTTATTCAACGACGGGTTTATTCGATCCATGCAGTGCAAAGCACGGGTTTTAGGATATAAGTTTTTATGACTTTGTATATAAAATTGTATTTGTTCAACCCCGTGTGATCTACGGGTTCTAACCTAGTAAGAATTCTATTCTAATTCTAAATCTAATTTAAATTAGAGAAAAGTGCCCGGATAGTCTATGTGGTTTACCCAGATTTCACCTTTAGTCCATACTTTTCAAAGTTACAGCTATAATCCTCAACTTTACAAATTCGTTCTCGAATAATCCTTGGTGTGGATGGGGTTAGTTTTCTCAGTTAAGTTGTTGTAAAATCACAAAAATACCCTTGCTAAAAAATAAAATTAAATTGAACACCAATATTTAAAAATTAATGAGCCCCACCATTAACTAAAACAATTATTTAACATAAAGCCTCGTGGGCCCTTCCTCACCCTCACCTCTTCTTCCACAACCAGCAACTCATCTCCACCACAACCACCAACAAACCCCACCGGTTACCGGAATAGTGCACCTGGTTCGACGTCACCTGCGAATCTCTCCGTCACGTGACCAATCTCAACCACTCCGGCCTCACCGGAACCCTCTCCCCCGATTTCAAAATTACAGTTAAAAAGAAAAATAATAATAATAAAACAACGCTTCTTCTCTTCTACGGCGAGGAATCCGGCGAGTCCGGAACGACCAATCCGGCTCGTTTTACTCTATTCTTTGGACGATAAACCTTATCTCCACTTCAAACATAACTAATCCTCAAGTTTTATCATGTAATTCGCTGATTTGTATGATTATCTGATTCCTTTTTTTATCTCCGATAAACGGTAACCCATCTCTATCTGTTTTCCTTCGAACCTAGTATAAATACCGAACCCTCTATCTCATCTAACCTTGTCCCAAACAAATTCACTATTCAATATCTCTGTTCTATCTCTCTGAAGACGCCAGAATTTCTATACTACTGTGTGGGGGTGGGGGTAATACTCTGTTCTATCTCTCTCAAAGAAAAAGAAGAAGAAAAAGAGGAAAAGGGGAGTGGGGGTTGGTCCCATAATTTAATATTTTTTTATTAGTGAGGATATTATAGTCATTTCACAACCATTTAACTGAGAAAACTAACCTTCATCCTCTTCAGGGACTATTCGAGAACAAATTTGACAAAGTTGAGGACTATAACTGTAATTTTGAAAATATAAGGACTAAAGGTGAAATCAGAGCAAACCACAGGATTTTTCGAGCACTTTTCTCTTTAAATTATAATGAATGAATGTAAATCAACTTTTATGTTATTATATTTCATTTTCTTAATTTTGATTTTATCTCTTATACCATTTAATTATTGTTTATTTAATTTTTTTTTGATAACTCCCATTAGACGTATGAATTCTAACTTAACTTATGACGTATATTTTTTAAAATATGTATACGCGACTGTGTTTAGTAATTATTTATCGACATTTTTGTATAAACTTAGTTGAAAAAAGAATTTTATTTAAAATAGTGCAATGATGAACCGAACTTATACCGGTATGATATGTTTTTATTATTATCGGAATCAGTATCAATATTCATTTTTACAGTTTTTATCGACATTGGTACCGGTATTGTTATTATTAGAACCGGTACTGGTATTCGTGGTATGATTTTCTATGTAAAACACATACTTTTGTGCATGTTACTGAGACCGAATGACGGTACCATAGTGCGATACCTTCATGAACCAAATTGATACCGTCTGATTTCTTTCCACATCGTGCTCTGGATATTAACTTAGAACCCTGATGAATCGAACACATACGAACAACGGTACCTATATTGTTTTGTTATTGTTAGGATCGGGTATCGGTATTCGTTTTATGGTTTTTATTGACATCAAAGTAGGTATTGTTATTATCTGAACCGGTATCGATATTCGTTTTTATGGTTTTCAATGTTAAACACACTCTTTTGTGCATATCATTGACTTTAAAACAAATATCGGTACTATAGCAATATCATCACGAACCAACCCGATTATGTCCGAATTATCGCCACATCATGTGAAATATATTAACTTTAAAACCCTTATGAGCTTAATGGAACTGACATTAGAATCGATATTTGTTTTTATGTTTGTCAATGTAAAACGCATTATTTTGTGCATATTATTGACTTTAAACCAAATGTCGGTAACCATAGCAATACTATCACTAACCGAACCAAACTGATATCGGCTTAATTCCCGCCACATCACGTGAGGACTATATTAACTTAGAACTTTAATGAATTGTAACATAATATTTTTATATTATTATATAACATTTTAGGTTTGAATTGTACTTTAACTAAAATAAGTTTTGTACTCATTCAGAATTTATTTAATTTGATTTTGCCTATGGTAACTGGTGTTTATTATTATTTTTTAAAAGTTGAATGCGCGATTTTGTTTTTTTTTTCTCGACGTTCCTGTATAGATTGTTGGAAATAGTTCTATTTAAAATAGCAATGTGATAAATCGAACCTATACAGACATCGATACCGGTAGTGTTATTAGCGAAACCAATACCAATATTTGTTGGTGGTTTTTCATCAATGTCGGTACCAGTAATGTTATTAATAGAAACTAGTATTGTTATTATTTTTTGTGGTATTCAATGTAAAACACATTCTTTTGCGGACTTTAACCAAGTGTCGGTACGATACCGATACCGTCAAGAACCCAACTGATATCGGCACATTTCCGTCACATCACGGGAAATCTGCTAGTTTTATATGATTGAAAAGTAAATAATTCAATTTATCGTGCGTTTAGATTTATTGTTCTACATCAAACCTACATATACACACGCGCATGCGAACACGCACACGCACATACACATATGTGTGTGTAGAGAGAGAGACTAGTATGCGTTAGTGGTTTTATTTATGACGATGATTATCCACATATATTGGAGTTCTTTATAAACGTAATTTTTTTATGGTTGATTCATAATGTATGGAATCAATTCCCAATGATGTTGTAATGTTCTCAACTAATTAGAATGTGAGAGCATGACTTGTCATTACAAATGATAGAAATGGATAGTGTTTTATTTTTGTTCGTACGATTAGTTACATGAAATCAACTATTCAATACATATTAGGGTGTACGTTCAAGGACAGTAGAATATTAATACAAGCCTTAGCACGTCCTTTCTACATTGATGGTTTGTCCTACCAACAATTATAGGAGAGTAGTGGTCCTAGTTTGATTGAACTTGAGCGGAGATCGGATCATTTGGCATGTTAGATATATAATTCAACAATCCCATACAATGAAGAACTCAACTTACACACTAATTAAAACACATATAAAGGCAACATTTTGTGACCTATTGTAGAACATATCTAATAGATATGTAGAGTGACAATTAAATCGGGTTTTCGGGTTTAACTAATGAACTCGAACACAATGTTAAAAATTTGGATAATGTGAATGGATATTAATTTAGTGAAATTATAATGATTTACTAGACTCTTCGTATGACCGATAAACTATTAAGTAGAGTTTTTATGTCAGTATATTAGTTTTTATTAGAGTTTATATCTCTAATAAAATCTCTAGGTAAGTGAGACTCTTCTCTACCTCATGTCTCTTGTATGCAAAGTAGGCTGTGTGGCCTAACTTGATGAGGCTAGCTAATTACACGTAGAGAATGTGACCACCAATAAAATTTCTTGATAATTCCGTATGACTGAACTACGTTTAGTTGCGTCGATTTGTGACTTAATTTGTGCATTATTAGGTTATACAAGTCTAGCAATGGTAGGACATGTATAAACTTAACAATTGATATTGTTACTTTCGTCGCGTCGCAAGAAAACGATTAACCATGTCCTAATATGTTCGCAGAAAAATGCTGAAAACGCTATTCACCTGAACACATATTCATGCCAGCTATTTGAGAATTGTCTGAATGATCAACGAACGATATGAAAGCATATCATCATTGAAATATGAACAAAAACCCCTAATTAGGGGCACAAATTGTTATGACACTATAACTTTCCGAAAATGCATATAAGTATAAATTGTCTGATCCGCACTAAACTAACAATAATATTTGTCCGCAACATGATAATTCAACATTTGTAGCATCTACGAAGCTTGTAAGTAGTGCTCAACATCATAAATAACCTTGATGGTATCAATTAATTATTGGAGACATCGCTTCCGGTATTACGACGCAACCTTCCTATATTATCCGGTTTCAAGCCGACGCACGAACTAGTAATATTTTCATCATCGAAACACCTAGTTAACTAGTCTAATGAACTAGTTAGACTTCATTTACACCCTAAACATAATTAGCATCCTAAACATGCAAGAATCCCCCTAGTCCCCTATATATATAAAGCTTAGTATATATATGTCACATGTATATTTTTAAAGTTTATTTTATAAAAAAAAAACTTACACTTTACCCCCCCCCCCCCGCCATGTGGGCCCCACATTGATGTGGTGAAGACTTTTGATGATGAAGAAGTAGGGTATGGTTGTGAATGTCAACCTTTTTTATTCAAAAGAGTTTATAAAATGGATGAAGTCCATTTTGCAAATATATAATACTCCATCTTTTTTTCTAATCATTTCAACACTTAAAAAAAATCACAAACACAACCATCATAACCATCCTTTTTTTCAAGCTTTAAACATCATAATTTAAGCCATTACAAGCCACTTTAAGATGATCTAAGAAGCTACACACATGGAGAAGCATTAGGAGACACTTTGGAGGTTCTACACCTTCATCTTCTTACATTCTAGAGCTTACTTATTCTTGTGCAAAGTTGTAAGACATCTCTCACCATTTTTAAGCTTCTTATGATATGTAGATTTATAAAGTACATGTTGATAATCTTAAACATAAAGAAAAACCAAACTTAAAAACCCTAATCACACCTTGATAATCCACTAAGTATGATGTATTATGTGTATTAGTATTAGTGTTAATTAGTTAGTATGATCATGATGTTGTATGATTTAGATTTAAATGATGAAATGATCTAAACACAGATCATCAGCCTCATGATCTATGAACTTTAATACAACTTAAAAATGATTATAACATATATATATATATATATATATATGACTTTTATAAGGATTAAAGACCATAATTTACACTAGAATAGTTTTAAAAGTGTAATAAACCAAGTGCTTTAAAGGAAGGAACAAGGTTAGAAGGTGTAAGAAATATGATGGTTTAAAGGATCTTGTTAAACAAATATAAAGTATCATCATTTTAGAAGTATGGTTAAAAAGATACTTATAAAAAGTTCATGGAATGAGGATGAATATGTATGGATCATGCATGCAAAGTTAGTGTTTGGAAACTTGATTTGAAGTTGATTGTGATTATGGGGCTTAAACATGTTTAAAATACGTTTTTAGAACGTGGAAAAACGCCATGGTTTACTACGGGAAACTATGGCGAAATTTTCTAAAATCTTAATCGCGATTAAAGTATGATTAACGGGGTGATTAGCATGGTTTAACGTGATTAACAACCTTAATTGTAATTAAGAACGTTTAATGAAAAGGTTTAAGCCCTAAACTATAAGAGTTTTATTAAACACTTATATATATATATTTACTAATCAAAATGGGTGGAAATAATAAATGTACATGTAAATATAATTTTTGGGAAAATTATATTTTAAATACTTCACTTGGTGATAATACTTGTGTATTATGTGTACGTATAAGTGTTAGGAGAATACAAGCCAAATCCTAAATATATTACACATGAAGAATATACAAATACTTAAATGTATATGGGAACATGAACCTTCATGCATACCAATATTTGGGAAAATTTATTACACCGAATATACGCATATAAAACGGGTTCATATGATACTCTTAAACGAAACGCGGATGACGAATAAACGAACATCGGACGAACCGTAAAATAACTATATATATGGACCAAATAAAATCTATATTCGAAATCGGCACGAAATATATAATAACCGCCCTAACGAAATAAACGCGTTGTCATCAGCAACGATCACACTAGCGTCACGACACGAAGCGTGCACATATCGCGGACGACTTTTGGTCACTTTCAACACGAAAATATATATATATTCGGTTATTACAACGAAACTTTAAAAATAATATATTTTTAGACATCGGAAAATTAAAAACATTTCAATACTAATAATTCCGGAAAGTATAAAGAAAAAATTACTAAGTGTAAAAATATAATTATACACGTATACGGATACGTATGAAATACGTATGAAAATACACTTGGTGAAATCGCCAAAATACAGGGAATGTACATGTACACGAATATGTATAAATACGACATAAATACCAATAATAAAATATACAAATACAAGTATATATACGGTATACGTATAAAATACACAAGTACATGGTGATGTACTCAAATCCACTTGTTGAAGCGTACTCTCACAAAGAATACCATACAAGTACACCATCGTATATATGATGTCCAAAATAAATATTTTTAACGCTTATATTTATAAAAGATATACACATATATTTGTGGAACAAATATACACACTCAGAACCCAAAGTATTTATACAAGTGAACGAGGTTCACTAAACTTAAATATATATTTTTAGAATATATATATCTCACATAACGAACTCAAATGGGCTAGGCCCATTCTCACTTGTGCGAGGCACAAAGACTCTCATGGGCTAGGCCCACTTATACTCGTGCGAGGCCCCTTCGTACACATTGTGGATACAAAATATATATATATGAGAAGTATATATATATATATATATATATATATATATATATATATATATATATATATGTTGGTGCATATGTCTGTTGCCTACGTCATTATGTATCGAGTCTGAGTGAATAGGGCTTAATCTGTTAGAAACGAGGCGTATTTATGTAAGAAATGGGACAAGTTCGCTTGAGATAGGAATTGAGAAGTCAAGTTCGGCCGCGGGTCTCCGAGATCCTTTCGATGACCTATGTTGTGTTGAAGGGATATCTATATAATCCGATCGATTGCGTAAAGCCCGCGGTAGCAGCGGAACCGGGGAAAGTATACAGAAAAGATAGTTCTTTTCTATTATATTAGTATTAATTCATATTAGATTAGTCTATTAATTCATATAGATTAGTCTATTAATTCATATTAGATTAGTCTTAGTTAGTGATCCCGGCTTAGTGAGTCCTTCCTTCAGTGATTAACTGTTGGCGGCAGTCCTACATTTTTTCTCTGTGGACCGAGGAGAAAGGGGGCTCGGCGGGAAGAGGATTGTATGTGTTCCTAAGAAAAGGAATTTGTCCATTTTTCGGGGTCTCAAAGGAGCGTGGAAACACATAAGAACTCTTGAATGGAAATGGAAAAGAGATGGAACTCCGTCAAGTTCGCCCGAACTTCACACATTTACCAGCGAACTTGGAAACCTATAAATAGGTGCCTTGTGATTTCATTTGTAACTTCAGAGATTTTGGCACAGAGACAACGAAGCTCTGTCAGATCCGATTCTCGAATGTATTGAACTTTAGATCAATGAAAACAACATTGAAATGAGTAATTCTTGTTATTTGGTTAACTTGTCATTAGTTTCCGCCTAATCGGACAACAGATAACAAATTTAGGTTCCCGTGCTAATCGTGGACATTCCTACAAGTGGTATCAGAGCCTGGATACCTAAATTTGCTGGAATCAAGACAAGAATCTCTCTTATTCTACCCCATTCTATCTTTTTTTTCTTAACATTTTCACATATTTGATGATTTCATGGTAAAAAATGGGTGATTTTTGAATATGTCATGTAAAACACGCTAATAACAAACCCCTGAGAGTTTGGACATCAAATTCAATCAAATTGATATCAAAAAGTTGGAAAAACCATGTTTTGGAATCAAGTTTCAGCCGAACTTAACATCAAGTTCGACCGAACTTGATTAAAATCGAAGAAAACTTGATTAAAATCGAAGAAAACTTGATTAAAATTTCTTTGATTTTAATCAAGTTTGACCGAACTTGATAGAATTTTCAGGATTTCTTCAGAAGTTCGCTCGAACTTGAGAAATATTCCAACATTTTTACACAAGTACGACTGAACTTGAGTAAATTGTTGATTTTCTCACACAAGTTCGCCCGAACTTGAGAATTTTCTTGAAACTTTTCATAAGTTCAACCGAACTTATTAATTTCTTGAAATATTTTCACAAGTCCGCTCTAAAGTGTGATTTTTATCAAATTCCATATCAAGTTCGACCAAACTTGATAAGTCTGTGACAAGTTCGCCCGAACTTGTCTAAGGTTCATAAAAAAAGGCATGAAAATCCCGAAAAACGTCACGAACATTATATATCGTTAGAATCGTGTTGTTGAGATGATTTTAAAGATATAATCGGGTAAAAATTGTTTTCGGAAAAATTTTAAACGTTTTTAACGTACCGATTGTCGATTAAAACGTTAGTTTTTGCTAAAAGTGTTTGTTTCTAATCAATTTCCGAGTGTTTTTTGATTATATTTTCAGATAAGTCTTCATGTTATCAAAATGGAAGATTTCCACAACGTGTTCGTTTCTCAAGTGGCTTCCTCATCAGATGCGAACATTCTTGCGGCGAACAAAATGAATATCGACAATGAAATGGTACTACGTCAAAACCGCCAAAGCTAATGAGCATGGACGAGTTTGAAGGATGGAAAGAAAAGTTTGTGAATTGGATACAAGCGAATCAATTCAACAGCTGGGTCGTAGTTGAGGATGGTTACAAGTGGCCAAAAGTTGAGCGTGATCAAGATCTTCCGCTGAACAAATTCTCACCGACCGACAAGACAATTATGTTGCTGAGAAGAAAATGATTAGCTTGATCCAACAATCAGTAAAGGAAGACATCCTGATCTTATTGCCAGAATATGAAACATCACAAGAATTATGGCATTCTCTCTGTGACAAATTCAAAGGAAGCAATGACATGATCAAAAGTAAAAAGGCCTTGATCAAGAAAGAGTTTGAGATCTTTACGATGATCAAAGGTGAGACTATGAAGGAGATGATTGATAGATACTGTCACCTCATGGTCCAGATGCGAAGACATGATATCAAAAGGTCTAATGAAGAGCAAATCGAGAAGTTGGCCGATGCACTTCCAGAAGGAGAATGGAAAACATATCTGATGATTCTAAAGAATAGTCCATCTTGGAGACATTTCAAGTTGTCATCTTTCATCGACAAATTGGAAGGTCATGAAATGGAGTTGATGAAAATTGCTAAATCAAAGAATGCTAATGTTGTTCAAGATGTCGGTGTTTATTACAAAGGAGGTGTTCAAGATACTCCAATTCAAAGCCCAAAAATTCAAACAACATTTAGTGCAAATACAAATTCTTCTCCAAATCAAAGTTTTTCATATTCTAGATATACAAGTGCTAGTTCAAGCTCTTCATTCCAAAATCAGACAAGCCAAGCAAGTTCTGATTCAAATGTTTTTCAGTGCAATATAGGAGTTGATTTGAAGAATGTATTTCCAGAAAAAGTGGCTAAAAAGCACATAGCCCTTTTCGCTACCGTTCTCGAATCATATGAAAGTCTTGTTGATGGAAAGATCGGTAATTCAGAAATGACAGCATAAGATTATGATAAGGTAGACGTAGAAGAATTAGAGCTAATGGATATCAAATGGAGTTTGGCATCTATCATCAGAAGAGTTACAAAATTTGTGGCACTCACTGGAAGGGATATTGGTAATTCAAACAACAAGCTTGGTTTTGATAAGACAAAAGTCACATGTTTTAGTTGTCATCAAAAGGGATACTTTAAACGTGAATGCAGCAATCAAGAAACAAGTGGAAACCAAAATCCTTTCAGCAGTAACAATGAGTACTACAAGAAAGCTCTTCAATACAAGCCATATACAAAAAGAACGCAAGTCGAAGTAGAAGATAAATCTGCAAAGAAAACCAAACAAGCTCTTGTTGTTACTCATGAAGAAGATGGTTTTGACTGGAACAGATACATTGGAAAGAAAACCGGTGTTGCTATGATGACAGAGGTAGTGGATGATTTTGAGACATCTTATGTTGATGCTGCTCTAGAAGACGCCATCTTGGAAGGTTACAGGCAAAGAGCTGAGGAAGAAGAAATAGCTTACTTAGAAATGCAAAAGCAAGAAGCTTTGAAACTAGAAGCAGAAAAGGTAAAAGCTAAGGTAAGTTTGTTTGAAAAGGAAGTTGTGAAAGTTGTGGATGTTGAAAAACCTTGCACAAAGTGCGCAAATCCTTGTGAACCTTGTCTTGCAAAGGTCGAAGTCATAAGAGAATTGACTGTACATAATGAAAATTTTCGTTATGATTACAGAAACATGAAAGAAGCTTATGACAAAATACAAGGCAAATATAAAAATGTTGAAAAAGCTAATCTTGAACTTGGTGCTAATGTAAAAATGTTAAATGCAACAGTAATTGAAAAACAAAAAGCTATTAACATGTACATTAATACCATTGCTGAAACAAAGTGTGAGCTTCATGACATAAAGATAGAAACGGAACGAGTAAGACAATTGTTAAAAAGTTACACCACAAACGCTTATCTCATTGATCACATTCTTCCTACGATCAAATCGGAGGAAAATGATGGTAAACCAAAGCGTAAAGAATACGGAAGTGTTCCTCCATCACTTCTTGCAAGTTATTCCTGCAAGAAAGATGATGAGATTGAAAAGGCCTTCAATATATTTCTTTTATCCGAAAAGAAAAATAAATTGCCTGAGAACATTGACGTAGACTTTACGAAATCAAATGATGACAATGAAGCGGTGGTTAAAATATGGTTAAAAGTGTTCTGGGAAATGATTCTGATGAAGGCAGCTCTGAAAGCGCCAAATCAAGTTCAAACAACTCGGAATCACAATCTGAAGATGACGATTCATCATCAGAACATGATCTAAGTGATGATCCTAATGTTGTTATGTACAAGATTAAGGAATCTGATAGATTATATTTCGATGATAGTTTTCCGATTCGGAATGTGAGAAAAGATCAACTTGACAAATTTTTCAAACTTGTAGAAATTTCATCAGATGATCTTGAGAAAAACGAGAAAAGATTTTACTCGAAACCCAAAAGGAATGCTAACAATTATCAAAAGTTTGGTGGTGATTTTGCTTAGCACAGGAGAGTAGGTTTAGGTTTGGAGGTTGAAGAAGAAGAATCGAAGAAGAAACAGAAAGCAATGTTCCAAGAATACAAAGGTAAAAACATACAATTTGTGTACGGAATAAGCACGGTTCAAGAAGAAGGTATGATTGGTAAGAAATCAAATGATGAATTCAAGAAAGAGAAAGAACTTCAGGACAAGGCTAAGACTAAGTCCACAAGTGGAGTAAAACCCACTAGTGGAAATGTTTCTGATAATCGGACTTGCTTTAAATACAATACTGTTGGTCATATTGCTCGCAAGTGTCTGAATCTAAAGCCTGTATTTCCACGAAGAAAAACCGTGTCAAAAGATGAAAAGCAAAAACAACCAGAGATTGTAAAATCTATCACAGAATCAAATAGAAACTATGAATCTAAATGCAAAGTGAAACCTAAAACTGATTCAAAATTTGAAAACTCAATTTTTGAAAAAGGAGAAACTTTAAAGTTTAATGAAAACAAAGATTCTAGGTTCTACATCAAGAAAGCAAGAAGCAAGTTACAATCCTGGGTTGCTAAGAAAAGGCTTTCATCATCAGAAAAACCAAAGTCTGATGCTGACAAAATTGAAAATGTTAAATCAACTGAGTCAGTAATCAAACAGACAAAGAAAGAAAAAGGTCAAAACGTTTTTAGAATCAACATTGGACGAAATGTTTGATGATGATTTTGAATATGATAAAGAGTTAGAATATGGATATGATGCTTATCAGTACAAACCCAAAACCAAAAAGGTTTGGGTTTCATTTTTTCAAATAGTTGTTTCATGTGCAGGAGTCCCAATATCCACTCTATCAAAGTTGATACAGGATAGCGGAGCTCCATGAGTATTTAACTTATCTAGAAAGTCATATTCTTTGATGGTTTTTGAAATTACAAGTGGTTGAAAAAGAAAAATTGAAAAGAATGTTTAAAAATTTTGTGAAAATCCACACCGTTGAATATAACACTGATTGTTATATTGAAAAATCATTTAAAATTTGATTTTCTACAAGTGATTCTTAAAAGTGGTTTCTACAAGTTGATGTTATCAAAGATTAATGTTTTGTTCTGCTGACAGGTGATAATGCAGAAGATGAAAAAAGGATCGGACAACGAGTTCTCGGGATCCTCATTGGTTTGTTACATTTTTAGAAGAATTTCTTTAAATCTAAAATCCAAAAAATATGTTTTTGATTTTAGGGGGAGTAAGAATTTTTTTAGAAAAATAAAAAACATATGAAAAAGTTGAAAATTCAAAACATATGAAAAAGTTCAAAATTCAAAAACATTAAAAATTCAAAATGTACAAAAAAATTGAAAAAGACAAAAGGAATTTGGTTGTCAAAAAGGAAATTGTAGTACATCAGTGGACTATCACAGTATGCTAAAGAATTGTAAAGTTTAAAAGTGATAAACAAGTCTTACTGTGCATGTGTCGATAGGCTTTACACGATCAGTAGATTGTTTCCGGGATATAAACTAAATTTTACATCTGTTTAATCTTGTGGATTAACACATCTTGGATATATGGACTTAGTACTCCGAAATTTCGATTGAAGGGTTGCATGATTCTGAGATACGAGCTCTTTATAGATGGTTGATATCTAGGGTATTATACAAGTTCTTCTGATTTTGCGGAAGCAATAGCCTAGAACTTCTATAATGCTTTTGCTATAAACCCCTAAAAGCTGCATGCAAACTTGAAAAGTATCAAAAGATCTAATCATGTGTAGTGCTTAAAAGATTCCTTAAATGAAACACATCTTAAAGTCGAGCCTTCATCTCTTTGTCTGTACGATAGTACTAACCTGAGCTCTCAAGGCCTCGCATAACCCAGATACAGATATCAATTACGCTATACTCACCTGTAAGATGAAATCTAGGAATCTGGATTCGGGAGTATATTCAAGAGGTGGGAACCATAGATAAGTCAAGTTTCATAATTCATATCCCAAGATATCTTGGAAAATTGAGAAATGTGTTGAAGTTTAAGAGGACAAACATATCGACAATCTAGGTAAACGAGTTTAAAACTTAAAGTCATCAAAAAAGGTCAACGGTACTAGTGATATGTCTCAAACAACTGATATGATCCTTAGACACGAATTCACAAAAATATGTCTGTAAATATGTTTGTACATAGTTTACTTTACTTGTTAAAAATTCTGTAAATACTTTACTTGCTTTTCAAAGATAAAACCAAAAAGATTTCCAGTGTGTTTTAGCATAAAATTTCTAAAATACAAAAAGATTTTGTTTCTACATTAGTTTCAAACGAGCCAATGTTGGAGAACGGATCTTCGAAGTCTGGTAAGAAAATCTGATAAATGTTTAAAAGTTCATTAATTTGAAACTTTAAAATCAGATTGTTCATAACGGTTTTTCAAACAAAGGTCATTAATTTGGACTTGGTTGATATATTTGGTTAATCAAGGTCATTAACTTGGACTTGATCAACTAAGTAGATTTTTACGAATCAAATGATAAAAATGTGAAAGTTGAAGGATTTAAATGTAAAATGTATTCAAGGTCATTAAGTTGAACTTGAAACATTCAAAGTTTTGGAATAGATTGAAGTGAAGATTAAAGTTTGAAATGTTGATAGTACAAAATTTTAAAATAGTGAATATGAAATATTTATTTGAATGTCAGAATTTATTTAGACATGTAGTAAATTTTGAGGGGGAGTTGGATAAAACATTGTCAAAAGATTTCAGAAAGCTCAAGGCTAGGGGGAGTTTGAAGTCTAAAGATCAAAGCAAAGGGGAGTCTGAGACTAAAACTTAAAGCTAGGGGGAGCATGTTGATTAAAAATTTTATCAAGACAAAGCTCAAAGAAAGAGAAAGAGGATATAAAGATCAAGATGTTAAAGTTTATACAAGAACTAAAGATCGAAAGACTCAGAAGATTTTTAAAGTCAATAACTGCGGCAACATCCAAGGGGGAGTCTGTTGGTGCATATGTCTGTTGCCTACGTCATTATGTATCGAGTCTGAGTGAATAGGGCTTAATCTGTTAGAAACGAGGCGCATTTATGTAAGAAATGGGACAAGTTCGCTTGAGATAGGAATTGAGAAGTCAAGTTCGGTCGAACTTGAGTAGGTCAAGTTTGCCCGAATTTCACACATTCACCAGCGAACTTGGAAACCTATAAATATGTGCCTTGGGATTTCATTTGTAACTTCAGAGATTTTGGCACAGAGACGGCGAAGCTCTGTCGGATCCGGTTCTCGAATGTATTGAACTTTAGATAAGTGAAAACAACATTTAAATGAGTACTTCTTGTTATTTGGTTAACTTGTCATTAGTTTCCGCCTAATCGGACAATAGATAACAAATTTAGGTTCCCGTGCTAATCGTGGACGTTCCTACAATATATATATAAAGCATACACATGAAACAAATGTCAAAATATTAAAAATACATAAGGGTTCCAAATAAAAATGAATATAAATAAAATAACGTTCAAGATGAACAACGCGTACAAGGTCTAGAAAAGACCTAAGTGACTAATGGGTTAGAACACTTGTAGGTTGACTCACGCTTTTTGAACACCGTTGCTAGCACAATCTTTTGGACGCAAATCAGTGAGTTCATGTCCCCTTTTTCTCTTGAATGTTTTCGGTTTTATAACTCTCAGGGGGAAATACATGTTTCGATAGTATAGTTTAGCTATGGAATGAAATACCGGATCATGTGCGAATAGGGTCTCTCTTAAGCGTCATTAATCTTTATAAGACCACAGAACAAGAGTGATAGATCTATCGGGTGTGTCGAGCCCTCCTCATGGGTCCTTGTGTAGCCGCATGTAGTCTTTTGTTTCCCAGCCGAGTGGACCGGATTGAAATCGTATAGGGTTGAGTGCTTCCTATGTCGTCACACATATTAATGTCCTTGCAAAGCATTAATGATCATAAGTTCATTGACGCTTTATATACCACATGGTTATATACAAACTCTCAAATGTTTTTAAGATCATTTGTTATGAAATCAAAACGCATGAACTCGCCAACTTTTATTTAAGTTTTAAACTAACATGTATTTCAGGCAACTAAGTGGATCTTTACTCGGTTGATTACAAGAATTCAAGGTTATCAAGAATACGATGTCATCCTAGTTTGAAGGATTTGGTCCATATATTCTGTCTTCGAACGAGATATAGGATGCAAAGCTTTGGGTTAAAAAAAACTATATTTAGAACAAGTCTTTTGTAAAAATATTATAACTTGTGTTGTCTTTTGTGGTTAAATACTTATGACTTGTAACATTGAAATGATGGCAACGGATGAACAGCGTGCATGTTTATTTCATATAGTTGTTTACTTATATCGTATGCGATGAAAACTAATAAAGTTCACACTGCGCGATTCCGCCTATGAACGGGTGTGACAGAGAATTACAAAAAGAATTTTAGAAGAGTTCTTTGATATACTTGAAGGCCCATGTGTTGGGTACTTAGAGAGATAAGTTTTCTTTACTCGATTTCATCACCTTTGTATCCTTATTTTCCACAAGTACTAACATTATAATTTTATCTGGTGTGACCTCGGGCACGTGGCCATTTCCGGTAGTATAGACGGCTTTCGTTGTCCCTGGATTGTCTCAAGTGTTGTCTTTTTTGTAGGCGTAGAATCTGTTTTAAGGGAAGTGCGTTGAACATATGCCTCAGCCACAACCCTCAACACCCGTTTGTTCTTTCTGGCAGCAAAGGCGACTACACGAAGATCTTGTGAAAACTACGTGAAGGATCGTACAAGAAGATGTGATTCTTACTTTTGTTGAAGACTACTGTTTGAATCGATTTGTTTACATGTGTTGTATTATATATATTTCTTCGTTTAGATTTGTTCATGGTACGTGTACTATAATTTCTCAAGATGTATAGACTATTTTTAGTATTTTATTTTTTTATATAATTTTATTAATAGTGTGACCCAAGTCCTATACACAACATGTATATTATTTTGTTACCGGCAACCTTAACCCAAGCACTATCAAAATGGGTGATCCAAACACGATCCACTAACCCACTTAACTAAATGAGTCAAACTGGTTAACAGGCTGTAAACAGGTTGATGACTTGTTTAATTACGCTAAAATATGAACCCAAACATAACATTTTATTATACAATTCAAAATGACAAACCGTAACCTTTTACTGGTGTGGTCAGCTTTTAATATTCCAAAACATGCATTTGTGAGCTGGTTGATTTTCAAGAGGAAACTGTGGACTCAAGACCGTATTCTTCACTGGAATAGGAATGTCACAGGCTCAATGAATTTAATGTGTTGTTTACTTTGTTACTCAGGTATTGATTCGCATGACCACTTATTTTTTTAATGTAATTACTCAAAGACAATATGGCATTCAATCCGTAACAACGGATGTATGGATTCGGTTCAAGAGAAATAGGAAGATATTGTTCAGTGGTTGGTTCCTAGATCAACTTCTAGATCGATTGCTTCGGGCATAAGCATGCTTCTGGTTGCTGCCTCAACTTACTATATTTGGAGAGAGAGGAACGCAAGGTTTTTCAATAATCAATTGCGACCCCAGAACAAACTTCGGAGTTGATTGTATCCACAGTCCATGCGATATTATTGTCGTTCAAGTACAAGAGGAGTGCTATGGTCATTAAGTATTTGGAGGAATAGAAGCTAGATGGAGTGGAAAGCTTTGGAGAAGACTAGTCCATATTTGTTTTCTTTGTTTTACTTGTATGTTGGCAGTTTTTGGTTGTGATCTTGTTTACTTTTTAGTGGGATGCCATTAGAGAGAACTAGAGGGTGTTTTTACCTTTCTACTTGTATTAATTGTTGATATGATATAAAATCACCGGGGTAACCCTTTACCTAAAAAAACTGTAACCTTGCCTTTTTGTGTTATATACATCGCAACAAATAAACCCAATATAGATATAGATAAGAGATTATGTATGAGAACAAAATTTCGTGCGAAGTGTACGTGAAATTCATGGAGTGACAAGTGTCAATTCTAATTCAAGGTTGGAAGGGTATACTGGGTTTTTTTCTGAAGTGAACTACTCCCCCTTGGTTTTCAAGGCTGTAACCTTTTCATATGTTAATATTTTTTAAATATACACCGTATTAACGAGCATTTCATTCTCTTTTATTCGAGCAGACTATAGCTATAGTTTTCTTAATTTTTTACATGATACGTGATTACACCTTCAATGCAAATAATTATGTTATTACACATTCAACATAAATCATTACGTGATTACACATTCAATAATAAGAACTTAATTGTTTAAGCTTTTATTACGTGATTAAATCTCTAATATACGACATTATGTGGTTATTATAGATTGAGTTACTAATGTTTGTATTACATTTATATTTAATATGTGATTAGACATGAATATTAAGTATATTATGTATTACATTTTTTGTTTCTATTGGAGTTATGGTTAGTACGTAATCACGTAATGGTTATTCAAAAAGAACGTAGTCATGTAATAACCCATAGTCAACTGCTGTTAAGTATTCACTCAATAGGGTTTCACATAAAGTACTATCATGAAAACACATAACCACGTAATGGGTTGTAACGCCTCGCTTTTTCGCATCCTTATTTTAGAAAATAAATATTTGTATCATAATTCGGGGCGTTAAAACATAATAAAAATATATGTGTGTGTGTGTATATATATTATTAATTGTTATTCGTTATTCGTGTAACGCCTCGTATCTTCGTATTTCTATTCTAAAAATGTCCGTATCCGTATTCTAATTTTAGAAACCTTACATTCGTATTTTAATTTCAATCTCACAACTCGAGGCATTAATCATAATAAAATTCATATTTTATGCATATTTTTTATTCACACAACCGATCATTTAAATACGTATTTATACGCAAAGCGACACAATTATACGTATAAATACTTATACGCACATCCTCAATACTTGAATTATACTATTATACTTTTTATATACTCAATTAGATAATATATACTCAAGAAATACCAAGAATATACCAATCATCTTTTCCACCTCATCAATCCACTTCCACCTTCTTTAACCAATCATATTTTACCATTTTCCACATCCTTTCTCCACCAATCATCTTTCCACCTCATCAATTCTCTTCCACTTTTTTTAACCAATCATATTTCACCCTTTTTCACCTCCTTTCTCCACCAATCATCTTTTCAATCCTCTTCTACCTTTTTTAACCAATCATATTTCACTATTTTCCACTTTTCTACTTATAAATACCAACCTCCTTCTATCATTTTCTTCACACCATTTTCTCTCCATTTCTCTAATCTCTCAATCTCTCTAAATCAATAATTCTAAAAGGACACTAAGTGTTCCAACCATTATTCTCTCAACCTCTCTACTTCTCTCAAATCTTCCAAGCAAGGAAGAGAACTCTAAGAGTTCGAAAAGAAAACACTAAGTGTTTTAAAGGAAGCTTGAAGCTCCAACCTCCAACTCTTCACGGAATCACCAAAGGAAGCTTTGCAAAACTGTGAGCATACTCGACCCCCTTTTTACACTTTAATGCATTTTGGGGTGCAACATGTATAAATTACAAAATTTATTTTAAACAAAACTAAATGTGTTCACAATACCAAATGTGCCATCAGTTACGCTTATGTGAGTTATATGTGTTAGTTTAAACTCGTCTATACATGCTACTTGTTATGCTTGAGTTTGTTTATGCTTATTAGTTTTGACTTGTATTCCCATGATATCGTTATGCTTAGAATACTATGCATGCTAGTTAAGGAATTCGATTATATGCTATTGTTATGCGAAAGTGGTCTACATATTCGTGCGATTCGACTTGAATATATACTTGTCACAATCAAACCAACTTTTATACTTATAATTAATTTCAAACTTGTATGCTCGCCAATACTTTTGTATTGATCTATGCTTTTAATACATGTTGCAGGAATTTTGATGACACATGGAATCTAGTAGGATTGCCTAGAAACGCATTGAAACTTTAAATACTTATTGTATTGTATTTGTTTCAAACATGTATTTCGTTTCGACATCTTGTATTAAATCGTTAAATGAAATTATATTTGTTACGTGTCGGGATCTAAATTTTGTATTATTTGATTTAAACTATGTAAAAAGGTAATTATTAAACACTTGACACAATTAGCGTTATAAAGCCTCTTACAATCTAGTTTTCGTCTCATCCCGATGTTTCCGCCATCGGTTGGGGTGTGACAGATTGGTATCAGAGCCATAACTATAGGAATTAGGTAGAATTGTCATGTTCGACCTAGTCTATAGTTTAAGTACCATACCATTGACTATTTGTGATACTTGTCTAAAAAGTTATTCTTTCTATCATGCTTCTCCACAAATTGATCCTAAAACTTACAATATGTCTTTCCTAAGACATGAAACACAACACAAGCTTTTGAGTATATTCTTGTTCCACAATCGAAATAACTCATCAATAGAGGGGTGATTCCCGCCATTGGTGGCGAGTTTCAATCCGCTCTACATGTTATGTAGTGCGAAATTCACCATCAAGTCAGGAGTGATATCCATATCTTGATGGGAGTTTAATTTCATAATCTAGTGGATCCTTATTGACGATTCGAGATTATATCTTGATACGTTCATTAAGCCACAATTTGGGGACGAAATTGTCAAGCCAGGATTGACATCCACACCTTGATGACTGGTTCCGCTCCTCAATTTTCAATCTCACAAAAGTTCCGTATTTTTCGATCAAATTAGGGACATGTATTAACTGGAAGGGTAAAGTACCGTTAATCGCTTGGCGACGAGAGTATTATACCTATTAGGCCAAATCATGTCTCTCTAATTTGAAAGGACTTACGAGTCACTTTGGAATAGTCGAAGTTTCTAAAACCGAAACACTCCAACATTTTAACAAGCCTCTCCTTTATGCTATCTTACATTTTATGCTATATAATTCTTATTCCTTCATTTTTTTTAATGTCACACTATACTAAAATCAAATTTATGCACGACAAACTTCGCATTTATACTATATCTATTACGCAACGATTCTATAGGTGCATACTAAACATCATACTTGATTTGGGATTACCGGAACATTATATGTGATAAACTCGTTATAAAACCACACCTTAACATGTATAGCACTATGCATAGTGCTATAGGAGTAGTGCACCGCCCTTGAGACTTGGGGTCATGTTAAGTAAACTATTTCATACCGAGTAAACTATTTTACAGTATGATTCAACAATATTGACTAGTCAACATTGCGTACACGATGGTTTAACTTGTTTATTCACATGTTTATGTGGTAGACTTGTCATTAACTTTGATCAAGCCACACCTTAACATGTATAGCGCTTGTGTAGCGCTATAGGAGTGACGCCCGCCCGTATTCTTGAGGTCATGTTAAGTAAACTATTTTACACCCTCTTCGTTTTAACGATGATGGGTAGTCTACATTGCAGTACACGATGGTTTGACCTGTTTATTCACATGCCAGTAATCCGTTAATCTTGGTTAAACTAAAATATACCATCTGTATTGTACACGAATGTGCGAATACGCACACTTACACTTATACTCATGCTTATACAGTATACTCTCTCATACTTAAATGCAATTATACTTATATACTTGAGACTCTATATATGCTATCATTCTCACTTGTAATACGTTATTAAACCCTAATCGTGACATGGAACGTAACATGACATCGATTAGCGAAACAGAAGTAATATAGTATAAACATGGTGGATACGCCGCGGGTACTTCCTATATATAAGTGTTACTATCTATTCCACGATTATACCCATACATGCTTCAAAATGCCCTATTATTCTAAAGTCTCCCTCTTAAATAAATTTCAGGACGAAATTTCCTAAAGTAGGGGAGACTGTAACGCCTCGCTTTTTCGCATCCTTATTTTAGAAAATAAATATTTGTATCATAATTCGGGACGTTAAAACATAATAAAAATATATGTGTGTGTGTGTATATATTATTAATTGTTATTCGTTATTCGTGTAACGCCTCGTATCTTCGTATTTCTATTCTAAAAATGTCCGTATCCGTATTCTAATTTTAGAAACCTTACATTCGTATTTTAATTTCAATCTCACAACTCGAGGCATTAATCATAATAAAATTCATATTTTATGCATATTTTTTTATTCACACAACCGATCATTTAAATACGTATTTATACGCAAACCGACACAATTATACGTATAAATACTTATACGCACATCCTCAATACTTGAATTATACTATTATACTTTTTATATACTCAATTAGATAATATATACTCAAGAAATACCAAGAAATATACCAATCATCTTTTCCACCTCATCAATCCACTTCCACCTTCTTTAACCAATCATATTTTACCATTTTCCACATCCTTTCTCCACCAATCATCTTTCCACCTCATCAATTCTCTTCCACTTTTTTTAACCAATCATATTTCACCCTTTTTCACCTCCTTTCTCCACCAATCATCTTTTCAATCCT
Organism: Scalesia atractyloides; assembly: GCA_947069175.1. Taxonomy (NCBI): domain Eukaryota; kingdom Viridiplantae; phylum Streptophyta; class Magnoliopsida; order Asterales; family Asteraceae; genus Scalesia; species Scalesia atractyloides. The sequence continues at coordinate 65,316,007 of CAMTDV010000024.1, forward strand.
CTTCTACCTTTTTTAACCAATCATATTTCACTATTTTCCACCTTTTCTACTTATAAATACCAACCTCCTTCTATCATTTTCTTCACACCATTTTCTCTCCATTTCTCTAATTCTCTCAATCTCTCTAAATCAAGAATTCTAAAAGGACACTAAGTGTTCCAACCATTATTCTCTCAACCTATCTACTTCTCTCAAATCTTCCAAGCAAGGAAGAGAACTCTAAGAGTTCAAAAAGAAAACACTAAGTGTTTTAAAGGAAGCTTGAAGCTCCAAGCTCCAACCTCCAACTCTTCACGGAATCACCAAAGGAAGCTTTGCAAAACTGTGAGCATACTCGACCCCCTTTTTACACTTTAATGCATTTTGGGGTGCAACATGTATAAATTACAAAATTTATTTTAAACAAAAGTAAATGTGTTCACAATACCAAATGTGCCATCAGTTACGCTTATGTGAGTTATATGTGTTAGTTTAAACTCGTCTATACATGCTACTTGTTATGCTTAAATTTGTTTATGCTTATTAGTTTTGACTTCTATTCTCATGATATCGTTATGCTTAGAATACTATGCATGCTAGTTAAGGAATTCGATTATATGCTATTGTTATGCGAATGTGGTCTACATATTCGTGCGATTTGACTTGAATATATACTTGTCACAATCAAAACCAACTTTTATACTTATAATTAATTTCAAACTTGTACGCTCGCCAATACTTTTGTATTGATCTATGTTTTTAATACATGTTGCAGGAATTTTGATGACACGTGGAATCTAGTAGGATTGCCTAGAAACGCATTTAAACTTTAAATATTTATTGTATTGTATTTGTTTCAAACATGTATTTCGTTTCAACATCTTGTATTAAATCGTTATCAATGAAATGAAATTATATTTGTTACGTGTCGGGATCTAAATTTTGTATTATTTGATTTAAACTATGTAAAAAGGTAATTATTAAAAACTTGACACAATTAGCGTTATGAAGCCTCTTGCAATCTAGTTTTCGTCTCATCCCGATGTTTCCGCCATCGGTTGGGGTGTGACATGGGTATTCAAAATCATATAGGCATGTAATTTGTTACTGCTTTTCACATATGGTACGTGATTTAGGTATTCATTGATTATGTTCTAATACGTAATTATAACAAATCATCATTGATTATGTTCTAATACGTAATATAACAAATCATATTGAATGTGTAATCACTTTGTGATTTATGTTGAATGTGTAATCACGTAATGATTTATATTGAATGTGTAATCACGTATCCTGTAAAAAAATTAAGAAAACTATAGCAATAATATGCTTGAATTAAAGATAATGAAATGCTTGTTAACACAATGTAATTTTATTTAAAAAAAATATTACGTATGAAAAAGTTATAGTCATTTGAAAATAAGGGGGAATGAGTTCAAGAGAGAAAAGACCAGAATACTCTTTCTCTATTTGTTTATTCAATTGTTTGACCCTGATATATACCAAAATGCCACCGCTTGATTTTGAGATCTTGATCTCGGGAGATCAACGGCTCTCCTTATTGGACCTACAAAAGAACATATGATATTCAAAAGCCAAAACATGACCACTTTAATCAAGGAAAAAAAGTCATACTGAACCAAACACCTTCGAAAGATAGTGAATCTTGAACTCTAAGCAAAACATCTGTTCAAGCCCGGAAACCATTGTTGAAGAAGAAGCAAACACTGATCAAGACCAAAGTGCTGTTGAAGCAAAGATCTGTTCAAGAATATAAAACATATGTTCAAGCCAAACAGATGTTTGATATGAAGCAACAACGGTTTGAAGATCAGCAGTTTCATCTATGTAACAGTATTTTATTTGTATCAGAAGTTTAGTATCAGATGTTAGATTACCACAGGTGGAATCTTTTATGTTAGGAATTTTAAATGTCACTATCAGGGTGATGTCAGCCAATCACGAACATACCTTTTGTACTTAGTATAAATAGATCTCACATGTTAGAGATCTATTCATCACATTCCATTCTCTTTTGTACAAACAAATTTTGTATGTGATCAGGCTGAGAGGGAGTTTGTAAAGTCAATTGTACTGTAATCAAATCATTTGAATCTGATACAAAACAGTCGTTGATGATAATTCCTTGCTTGTGATGATTTTATCTTCTTTACAATACAAAATTCTCTCTTCTTATTTGTCTTAATCACAAGCCTTGTAAACTCAGATCCTAACAATCGGTATCAGAGCTTGGTCACATTAAACTGGATTTCATAACCAGTTTAATATTCAAAGATCAGCTCACAAAGATCCAATTTGTTCGTAGCTCAAAGTTGTATAGTGTTAAATTCAAAAGTATTTCACACATACTCTGTTTTTTTTCTTTCAAAAGAACAAAAGAGATGGCATAAAATGATCCCCATAACACCAGCTTCAGTAACAAGCCTTCCATGATAAGATAAAACTACTTTGGTAGAAATTTTGGCAGCATAACGCTTAGAATGATCATATGTAAAAGCTTCCATTCCATACCGAAATACCATACATCATTAACATGCTAGAGAGAGCATCACGCTATCTCTCTAGCTGAAATCCCTCTCAAATGGGAATCCAAACACTTAATGTGTGACATTTGTGACTTTCGATCATGTAACGATTTCCGAGCAACTTTGTAATCAGTAAATTATTGTGTTTTATTCCCGAGATTTGTTTAAATTCATAACATTTGTGTATTTTTAACCTTTGTTCAATTTCGATCTTTCGAACCTTTTCTGGAAGTGAAATCGCAAACCGTTACGCAAACATAATCAGTTTAACGCGACGTACACTCTGAAACAATGACATAAGCTAAATATACCCCAAATACCTTTACATAACTTAGAAATAAGTTTTGAGGGCTTCGGTATGGCAAAATCATGCTTATGCAACTCCAGGGACTATTTTGCAAATTCTGCAAAAGTACGACGATTCGCGTATTTCTTAATACGGAACACGTACGTACATCTAAAATTTTTTAATCATTAAAATCTTGTATATTATTGATTGGAAAGAAAAAATATCATTCGTTAAGCAATTGCAAACGTTTACTCGATAATTAAAGCGTTTTCCGTAATTAAGCGAAAAAGGCAACCGTACAACCGAACGAACCGACATCCGTGACATTTCCAGAAATATTTCAAGTCTCTTAAGCTTTATCATCCTTATAAAGCTTAAAAATCAGGTTAACAGGTGTTAGAAGTGCCAAAATGCGACGAAACGTGTGCAGGGGCCTGTTCTGCCAACTTTTGAAAGTTGCTGCCAGCTAGGGTCCTTACGGACCGCAAGGGCAACCCCATACGGTCCGTATGGGATCCTCAGCACAACAGAAACGTGGCAGACTCATGTTTAAACCGCTAATTCGAAACTATGAGCTTCCCTGCTGCTTGTAACACGTTAGGAGGCACTTGTAATGATCCTAAAACCTCCCTTAACACCTGGAATGATCATTTCCAAGCTCCACAAGTATAAATAGGTGTGGTATGCAACCACATTCTTTGCTCATTCCTTCTTTTTCTCTCTATAACTCTAAGTGGATACTACCACATTGTTGGAGGTCTCCCATCTGAGTTTTCTGGTCCTTCCTTCATCCTTGGATCACAAGTAAGTGTTCCATTCTAATCTTGTTTATTGTTTTTTTTGGCTATTTCAAGCTAAAAGTCAAACAATGTTTGACTTTCAGCTTTGACCATCAATTGGTCAAAACAAAGTTCAATTGAACTTTACAACGTGATCGTAATCACGATGATTATGATCCATAGCGATCATAGCTACTGATTACCACGTTTACTAGTCGAAGTGACGAGTCAAAGTTTCGGTCAAAATGCACATTTTGTGCATTTTATGACGGAACTATTTTCGAGTATCAAAACACTAAGTTTTGATACCAAATCAGTTTTATAACTTCATTAGACATGTTTTGACATGTCTAACTCGTCACTTTTAGTTTAGTGCTTTATTAGGGTCGTAAGTCGAGCGGTCTTGACCACCGCTTTGGCTTTCGAATCCGACCCGTTTGGTCAATCTTAGGATCCGACCAAACACATATTTGTGACCATAGTTGTATAGGGAATAACCCTCTGAGGTTATACCTTATGGTCACGTCGTTTGGTCGTTTGGTTAGTGTTATGTTAAGTCGCTAGTTATGCCCTTTATAATGACCAAAACGCCATTTTTGCGCATAAATCCGTTTTAAGCATATGTAATCCAACTTTTGACTTATACACTGATGTTATAACATTTTAACATATTTGGGCAATTAAGACTTATCATACATATATCTATCCATCCGATCACGCATTTACGCAAATGACCCGTTAACGTAGCGTAAACTACCTTAACGAGTCATTATGAGTCTCAACACTCATTCGGTTTATAAGGTTTCATTTTATCCGAATCTTCCGATTAAAGTCCCGTTATTAATATAGATATCTGATATTAGGACATACTTAAATCCTCGGATCTTTGAGCTTTTGTTTATCTTCTCGAACAAGGACATTCTTGCAATCCCAAGTGAGCACATAGTCCCCTCTTTTACGCTTTTCAAATGTTTTAGGGTGATTCATATGTGCCTATCATTACTTTCCCGATTTCATGACATTATATATGCTTTGAACACATAGTACATATAGTACATGATTTCCATTGAGTTTTGCTTCGTATGTTGACTTAGCATGCCCAGCACATTGATTTCCAAGACATTTTACTTCGTATGTTGACTTAGCATACCTAGTATACGATTTTAGAGAAATTTTCATGGTATATCGACTTAGTATACCTACGTAGGGTTTCAAAGACATTTTACTTCATATGTTGACTTAGCATACCTAGTGCACGGTTTCAAAGACATTTTTGCTTGGTATATTGACTTACTATGCCAAGTACATGGTTTCAAAACATTTCCACCAACCAATGTAGAAATTGCAAAAGAAATGTGAGGGCATGCACAAATGTATCTTCACCTTCAAAAGCAATCTGTAGAGACAACACAAACCATGCAAATGGAGCTGATGCGAAACATAGTGGATGATAGGTACAAAGATACTCAAGCAGAGCTTACGCCATTCAAGACCATATTCTCAAAACCACTGGTACAACTCCCATTTTCCCCAAATACATAGATGATGCCAAAAAAAGGGAGAGTGATAGCATGAGAAAGATCCTCCTATGGTAAAGAAAGCTCAAAATAGGCCAGATACTTCTGAAGCCAAAAAGGCTAAACAAGAAGCTATTGAAAAAGGAAAAGAGGAAAGACACAAGGGAAGCAAAAATGATGATGAAAGTGTAAGAGATTATTGAAAGAAAGAAAATTCAAGATAATCAAGGCTCCTCAACAGAGGTTTCTAAAAGCATTGCATCAACAAAACCACCACCAACTATCCAAACCACTGTTTCTACTGCCCAAACATCTGTTGGCACTACAAAAGTAACAACAATGTTACATCTACACTACCATCAACACAAAAGTTCCCTAAAGGGCTACTCATCAAAAGAAAACCATCCACACTACCTCCATCAAAAACACCCACACCTCAAACAAGATCCAGGAGGGCTAAATTCATTGTTCAAGATGATGATGAAGAAACTTTGATGCATCACCTATCAAAACCACCACCATCACATCTCAACTATCAACCACCACTTCCATAACCATCTATTCTCATCCATTAGAACTAGAAACTGTATCATCAGAATTACAGTCTTTCTATTCCCTAACTGACCCTAGCCAACTTTCCTTCCCATCTTTGCATGATCTACCAAATCCTTCAAATGTCAAAGAATATTTGGATTTAAAGCTTAAACAGGCGGATATGATTGCAATGTAAAGAAGCAAAGGGAATGGAGACAAAGAGGCACACCAAATCTTATCAGAAGAATTCACTAAAGTGAAAAGACTTGAAGATTATGCTAAGGATATCAGCAAAAAGGTTTCACAAGGCCCTGTAAGTGACCCTGCACTCAAAAGAGCATTAAGGGAAGCCTACATGGAGCACATAATGAAGAACAAGCCTTATATAGCAACATGAGCCTAATTCTCTAGATGGTCCATATAGGGCCTCCTGGAAGAAATTTTGAGGATTGAGAGAATGAAACTCAATATTAATATCCAACCCACTCCTCCTAATTGGAGAGCAGGTAAAAATCTTATTGACCAAAAGGATCTTGAACTTAAAAGAATGAAGGAGGAGATGGTAGCAGCCAAATTTGGCTCTATGTAGTCAATGGCCAGATGGGATGAGCCAACAATCAAAGAGAACTAAAAGAAACTTTAAGCTTTAAGAGCAAAAGATCCTTCAATCCCGTAAAGGCCAAACTATGAAAACTTGAACATACCCATCAGATCTCTGGTTGACCCTTCAGGGCTTCACACTGCAAAGAATGTTTCTTCAGCTATCAAAAGCTACCTCAAAAGGTAAAAAGAGATGTTTGTAGAAGATTTGAAAAAAATATGAAGATGAAATAAGAAAAGAAAGGGATCAAGATTGAATTAATGTATGGGCATCCAGATGCCAAACCAGAAGAACTGCTTGGGCAAGTCTTGGAAAAACAATTTCCCTTAACTCATCAAATAACTTCTTCCCTAAGGAATCCATCTAGCTTAAAAATTATAAAAATGGTCATCCAACAGGGTAAGCCATGATTTGACTATAGTCATAGCTAATGGAGAAGTGAAAAAGATTTTAATGAATAGTAACTTAGGACTAAAAATTGAATATTTTCAAGACTTACTAAGTCTTCCACTAGAAAGGGATCTAGATGGCTCTCTTTTTATAATATTTGAGAAGTAATTTAAAGCCCAAATCAGAGAGAAGTTGATGAGGAATAAAGGTTGATCCAATAAATATTTGTGTTGGCATCATTTGTTCTAGGGGAGATTGTTGGACCTACAACATATTGAACCAGACTCCTCCGAAAGATAGTGAATCTTGAACACTAATCAAAACATCTGTTGAAGACATGCTAACATTTGTTCAAGCCTTGGAAACCTCTACTGAAGAAGAACCAAGCACTGACCAAGACCAAAGTGTTGTTGAAGCAAAGATATGTTCAAGAGGACCAAACATCTGTTCATGCCAAACAGATGTTTATGAAGCAACAACGGTTTGAAAATCAACGGTTTTATCTATGTAACAACATTTTGTTTGTATCAGAGGTTTCGTATTAGATGTTAGATTCCCACAGATGTTTGCAAACATCCGTGGAATCTTTTCTGTTAGAAATGTTAGATGTCACTATCATCAGGGTGATGTCTACCAATCGCGAACAAACCTTTTGTACTTAGTATAAAAGATCTCACATGTTAGAGATTTATTCATCACAGTCCATTGTCTTTTGTACGAACAAATTTGAATATGATCAGGCTGAGTGGGAGTTTGTAAAGTCAATTGTACTATAATCAAATCATTTGAATCTGATATAAATCAGCCGTTGATGATAATTCCTTTCTTGTGATTATTTTATCCGCTTTGTAATACAAAATTGTTTGTTCGTATTTGTCTTAATCACAAGCCTTGTAAACTCAGATCCTAACACTCCTTCTCCCGTATACTTCGTACAAGTTTCCTCTCCTGTACGCTAACCAAGTCATAGTTTTGTCTAAAATTGTTGGAGTTTGTTGGAACACATACTTGTTAATGTTATTATTCTGGTCAATAACTTTTTACACCTAAATATCATGTGGGGCAAACACCATAAGCCTTTGGAAGGATTTGAACCACCATAACTTGGGGCAAACACTAGAACACTATACACTGGGTGAGGACTGGCTTGCTAATGCTTATTATAGAATCTTAACACCTATTCTCTAAGGTGTTACAACTTTAGATTGAGAAAATGTTGAGCTTAAGAAACTATGATTTGCGTGAATCTTTACGTTGATCATATTTACCTAAATCATCAACCTAACAGAGCAACTAATGAATTGGCAAAGTTGGATCTTAGTGCCACGTGTTAAATTTGAAAGAACTTCGAGATGATGGGAATACAACAATATAAGCTTATATTGTGGCGAAGTTATACAAGAGCACGACCAAAACTAAAAGAATTGCTACATATTGTGCAAGAAACATGCCATACATTATCGAAAGAGACCAGTACACACACCTTATAAAGTATTTACTTTAGTTCTCCTCGTTTTGAATTCTATTGTTTTTGGTATAACATGCAAGACATTAAATCTATATTACACTATCAAGTTCACATTACTTAGTCGAAATCGATTGCTAAGTTACTAAAGTGAGAACAAATGAAGAACATTCTCAATTTGGCTAGTGACAATGATCTTTGATAGTTAAGAACCAATTCGACATAACATGTTAATTCCGCCAAAAAGTTAATAGATAACATGAAGGTGTAACTACAACAAATGTAGCTTTTGGTAACCGAACCGAACCGCACACTTCGGTTATCAAAAAATCATAACCATTTGGTTCGGATAATGCGGTTTCGGTTAATCGGTTATTTGCGGTTAATGCGGTTTTGATTCGGTTATAGGTCGGTTATTTTATCGTTTCCAAAAATGTGTGGGTTATGCAAATATCATGCGCAAAAAATAAATATACACAGTTAAAGCATAATCAATTATATTTTACTTCCACGTGTTATGTGGAAGCATACATACGAACACAAAATGGCTAGAGTTTTAAATTCAATGAGGTTGGTCATGGTTAAAAGACTTAAACACTTCACCCAAAAAAAATGGATTGAGCCATGGTAAAACACTTAAACATTAACTTAAAAACCTATTGTCTTATGGATTCGGCCATGTTTAAACATTTGGTTCGGTTATTTGCGGTTATGAAATTAATAATAACCATAACCGAACCACAATATGCGCTTATCAAAAATATAAATAACCGACCCTTCGGTTATTTCGGTTTTCGGTTATTTCGGTTCGGTTTTTTTGTTGCGGTTCGGTTATTTCGATTTTATGCTCACCCCTAGCTTTTGGTGAAAAAATTTACAAAATAATTTAAATAATTGATTATAGAAATATTATCCACATTTAATTTCAAATGTTGTAATCAACCGTATATTTATTTAATAAGTACCACAATTCAAACAAACAATTCCATACAAAATGTTGGTTCGGGTGTTATGAGCACCATAAGGTAGTATCATAACCCTATCTAACTTTGTAGTGCCACACCTTAGAACCACCAAAACATTAGTAGCGCATACTAGGGATGAGATCGGTACCAACTGGTACCTAAAAAATGAGTAGCAGTACCGAAAATACCCGGTACAGTACGATTCGATGCCGTATCGCACTGGTACTGAATCGGTATCAAAATTCAAACTGATTTGAGAAATTCGGTATCGGTTCCGAACTGGTACCCTTTGCTCATCCCTAGCACATACCCACAAGTACCCTTGAACTTTTATGTTTTTAAATTTAAAATAAATTCAACAATTAAATATAATTAGAATTTAATTTTCATTAAAATTAAAAATGATACATAATTGAAAAACGGGAAAATAAAAAAATACAACAATTCAAACTAAAACTCTTAAATACGAAATTCAAACTAAAAAATACGTCAAAATTTTTATAGAAAAAACTAAATATCCTTTAAATGATCCTCCGACCAATTATATTTATATTTTTTTTCGCAAGTTGTTGATGTACGTAAAATACATCTTGTTTCCGTGTATAGTGTGCACAACTTTTGCATCGTTTTTGGTCGTTTTAGTTAGGATTTGGCATTGTACTTAGGTTTGTGATTTTTTGGGCTCCGAACGTGTCACGATTGAAGAAAACGGGCGAAAACGCATTAAACTAAAGAAAACTGAGCCTCCAGAGGTGTCACGATTATTCGGGAAATTAACGAACGAGAAAAGTATGCAAAAGACCTTCGCCACGTCGCCCGACAGGGTGGAGTCAAGATCCTCACGTGATGCGAGGGGTATAATTGTTCATTGAATATTTTGTCATTCTCGTTGTACGCTAGAGATGAAGTCCATTCCCATAGCGCGACGCGACGGGACTCCAGATTGTTGGAAGATGTTTAGGCCTACGAGTTAACCTAAGATAATCCTAATACGAATTCCAAAACACATTATCATCAAATTGGACGAATTTATAGCAAGCTAAGGGCGATTTTGGAGTCTCAAGGAGCGAAAGTTGAAGACTTGAATCCCCGGGATCGTGATTTCTCGAGTGTTCAATAATTGGTTCTTTGTTTCCTTGTTTCTTTTGTTCTTCATTATGAAAGTGAAAATGAATTTGATGTTTGCTTTTATATTAACAATGATTGTTGGCTAAACTTCTAGTTGCTACATAGGTTTATGATGATCACCATGTTTGACTAGTTTTTCTTTCGGTTTGGAACTTATGTTTGTGGATTACTGATGATTTAAGAGACTTGGTTTTTATGATCTAATGTATACTCGTATCTACATTTGTAATGTATGATTAAAACTCCACATGTTTCCTTGTTGAATGTCTTTCAGTTATAGGTTCATGTTAGATCCATTACTATGTGTTTTTTTATTGGATGGTTTGCTAAACGTAGAAACCCAAAGAAGTAATAATTATGAATTGAGCAGGTCTTGATGTTCAACCGATCTTAATAGCAGTGAGGTGAGATATTGTCGGTTTGTCTGGGTTGTTAGATTGCTAGAGTTAGAGCCTTTGTGAGAAGATCTCCCTAGTTTACCTGCCTTCCCTGCTTATCGAGTCTGATCAGATTACTATAGCTACCCGTTGACTTTTGCACTGTGAGGTAGATTGTCTATTAGGGTACATCATTAGTAGAGTTGGAAAGCCCGTGAGGGAAGCCACAAAATCGGTGTTTTCACAGCTTTTAGGTATCTTTTAGGTTACGTCTTGAGAAGGGTCGAGGGTCATTTAGATCACCTTTGAGTTAGTATTATAAGACTTTGGTTCCATAATAGTTCTATTATGGATAGAAAGCTTGTCATACATGTGCAGGATTCTGACCTAGGTATTACTTTTACCATCATTTGATTATACGTGCAGTAATAGTTCATTTCAGTGTTTGCGTTAGTTGATATTTTAATAAATTGCATTACATTATTAGAAAATGTAACATCCGTCGAAAAACGGGTTTCCAAAACCCGCTTCGTTTATTAATCGAATATTCAGTTATAATTTTCGTTGCGTATATATTGTTCATTTTAATTTTAAACAATACATAATTCATAAACAATTTAGAATTTAAAAACTATAATTAATAAATGATAAAAATAAGTGAATAAAAAAATAAAATGAGGCTGCCGGGTTTCGAACCCGGGTCGCCCATAAGCACAAACACACACTACACCACTCCGCCACACAATTCTTTTATGACAAATACAGAAACAAATAACATTTAAAGTAAACCCAAAAGTCAAACTGATGATCAGCGCGCCCAATCCGCAGTCGCCGAAAAAACCGACAATTTCGCAAATCACGACCGTTTTCTTTGACTGAAACGCGTGAACTAATGTCGACATCGGTTATAACCGATGTCTAACCCCCAATTCCAGTCGTAACCGCCGGAAAAGTTTTGACCGCGAATCAAGACCATAATTCGGACCCAATGCATCCTGTTCTTCCCTATAAATACCCACCCAAACCTCTGGTAACCTTTTCGCTCAAAATCGCACAATCTCTCGAAGCTTTAGCACGTCGCCGGAGAAATTCTGCATTCGCCGGACTTTCACCGGAAAACCGAGACTTACTTCAAATCGGTAAAATTCTCGACTCTTTTGTTTGCAATCCATTATTAGGCAAGTATTAACATAAATCGTTCAACCATAATCTGTCTCAGACAACGTTGCCGGGAATTCCTGCACTCGCCGGAAAATCACTGGAAATTCCGAAGTCTCACTGTCAATCGGTACAATCATCTAAACCCCCTGATATCCCTTGTTTAGTAACCTAATTGCACAACTCATTGATCAAAACTGTTAATTGATTCACTTAGACGGAAGTCACCAATCAGAGCCGACGACTCTTGCCGGAAATCTGAGAAAGACATTCTGTTCGGTACATTTTACTCCATAACCCTCTTTATCCATTTCATTCCAATCAATTATATGTTCGATGACCGATTTAAACAAGAACAGTCGGACATCACTGTTCTGTGTCTTTGTAAACGAAGAAGACGAAGTTGAATATGTGTATAAGTATAATTAAAAACGGATATTTGAACGGGTTAGACACACAGTCCAGCGGTGGACTGTGTGCACAAACAATGCACACGTCCCGGGTTCGAATCGCACACGTTACCGAATTTCAGAATTAAAACCAACATTTTTACAACTGAATCGGATCAGGGCACTGAATGTTAATAAGTATAATTTAATCCATAAATTAAACAGATATGACACACAGCCCAACTGGTTGGGCTGTGCGCACTCGAACCGAAGGACCCGAGTTCGACTCCGGGTCCCTGCAACCGGTTCGGCCATATAAATCGTTTTTAATAAAAACCCAAATAAATTAAAAGTTAAGTAGTGTATAAATATAATTAAAACAGAGAATATTTCGGGTTAGACACGTAGCTCAGTTGGTAGAGCTGCGTGCACGCAATCGAGAGGTCACGAGTTCGAACCTCACTCAGCGCATATAATTAACACAATCCGACCGGTCAACGGTCAACGGTCAACGGTCGGAGTCAAAAAGTCAACATTTTTTTATTTATTTATTTAATCAAAAAATTATTTTAAAAAATACTTAAAAATAATATTTTTAAAGTTAGAAAATGTCCTTAAACTCACAAAAATAAATCTAAAAATCCTATTAAGATTATGAATTAAAAGTATTAATCTCAAATAAAATCCATTTATTTACCGAACCATTTCGTTATTATTTTAGGTTAGTTTTCCTCGTCGATCAAATCCCAAAACTCGTGCGCATTCAACGTCATCAAAGAACGCACCCAATGTGAGTGAATCTCTACAAATTCCCCGTTTTAATCACATTTTGGGGTGTATCATGTGTCGTTTAATTCCTTATTATATTTAAACACTTGTGCATCCATCATATCCGTGATCAAATGTGTATCCAATATCTATCAATTGTTGTGTGAATTATGTTTAGATTGAAGTTATCATTTTCAGTGCATACATTTTATTAGGCCCATCAGCTCCCCGTGGGATACGGGTTGAGTATCAGGTGCCTCATTCGATCGGCTCCGTTTGATTGAGCCTTGATCTCACATACATCATCATTCATGTCACTCGATCGGCTCCGTTTGATTGAGCCTTGATCTCATATACATCATCATTCATATCATTTACTCATCCAATGTGGTTTGTGTTTATGTTATATATATATATATTATGTTTGCTCACATGTGATTATTGCACAAATTTTCAACATTAAATACAACAAGAAATTAATAACAATGTTTTCTCAATGTTCACTCGCCAACTTTTGTTGACCCAAAATATCCCCCGTTTTACACATGATACAGGTGATCCAGTTGAGGCAAGAAACACATAGGAAGGCCTAGAAGAATGAATCAGTTTAAGCTTGAGATTGCTTTACTTAGTTTCATTTCCTTGTAATTGTATGGATTTTATTTGAATATTTAAGTTGTAATTTGAATTTAATAAATATGAAACATTTTAGTAAACATCATGAGCTTTGGTGATAACCCAATTATGCCCCGACTCTTATTCCGCTACGGGTCGGGGTGTGACAGATTGGTATCAGAGCCATGACTATAGGGATATAGGATAGGTTATTAGACCCTTAGAGCCTATACTATAGTTGATTAAAATTTTAAATTGTTTATGCGTTACATACAAAATTCATGATGTTTATATGCTTTATGTTTACTGTTACATTCAATGTTATGCAAGCATGTTCATAAGTACATATTATTATACACTGCTCATCATGAATCATATCCTCATAACATGTCATATCCATGAGAGCACACACCTCACAATTCCCATGATTTTTGCAACGATTTTTGTATTTTTCAAATCACATCAAAGTAAGTTCTCATGACGGGCATGTAGTAACTGGAAGGGTACGAGTACCGTAGTCGGAACGTCCTGTCTAGGCTTGGCATTCGTATAAATCCAAAATAAAGGACCAGTTTGCCTACCTGGGGACTAACGATGAGAGTACGAAGGACCTATTAGGCCAAAGCATGCTATACCAAACGTCGTGTGAGCTAACCCCACTTTGAGTTGTCATTGTGTCTACACCTGGACACCCTCCTACCATACATCTCGCAAACATATTTCATGGTTTTCATTCGGGTGATGCGAGTGTTAAACCGCCAACACCAATGTGAATCCTACTAAGCCAATAGTTATGGGGGCCCACATGACTATACAGGCGATGGTATGGGGGACATTGGAGGCCCAAACATGAGCAAACCCAAGACATCCTATGGATGTAGTTGCATTATTCATAGTTATGTTATTTTTATTCTTTTTAACGACACATGACACCTAAAAACTTCTTAAACTCATAATCTTCGTATGTATGTTCCTGTAGATGTCGGCTAGGCAACTACGTGGAGGTAGAAAGTCAGGAAGATCCAATGAACGCTTGGCCACTCAAATTGCTAAACAAATGGCCGCGGTACTTCCTGATATTGTGATTCAAGTTCAACAAGCTCTCACCGCAAATCCTATCAACCCTCCCAATCAAGAAGACCAGAGCGTCGCCAACCCTCACTCCAAAAAGTGCTCCTACAAACACTTCAAATCTTGCTATCCCCCAAAGTAGGAAGGGACCGAAGGTGTTACTGCCCTCCTCCACTGGTTTGAAGAAATGGAGAACACCTTCCTCAATTGCGATTGTCCCGAGGATCGCAAGGTACTATGCATCAGGGAGACTGTTTGGAGTAGCCCTTACCTGGTGGAACACAGAAAAGGGTAAGCGAGGAGTCGAGGATGCCATGGCCTTATCATGGAAGAGTTAAGGGAACTCATGACAAGGTGCTTCTGTCCAAGAAGCGAAATCAAGAAGTTGGAAGATGAATTCCACTCATTGAGACAAAAGGAAGGAGGTCACACTTCCTACAACAAAAGATTTCTCGAATTGAACCAAATGATCCCTAATCTGTTCACCCACGTGTACCGCTTGGTTGAACACTACATCCGAGGCCTCCCATCGAAAATTCAAGACTCGGTTCTAAGCACTTCGCCTGCAACACTTGAAGCCGCAATGGAACTAGCTACCGAACTTACCGAGAATCGCATCCGAAACGGCAAATTCAAGGATGAGAAAAAGAAAGCCCCCATTGAGGCCCAAACTCCAAATCATTCCGTCTCCTCTTCAAAGTTTGCTGGTAAGAGGAAACGAAACAGCAGAAATTTTGCCGTCACACAAACAAACCCTCCTATCACTGCCGCACTAATTACCCAAATTGCTCCCCCAGCTGCACCATTTAAAAAGCCATACACCGGCCCCTACCCAAAATGCAACCGTTGTCAATACCATCACCTCCCCGAAACTCCTTGCCAACATTGCACCAGCTGTGGCTGTGCGGGTCACACTATTCAAACTTGTCGCACGCTTCAACGAATGAACCGCAATCAACCCTCAACCCAAACCCACCATGAGATAGTGGGTCAAGCCCAACAACCTTTACTTCTACCACCTGAACAACATATAGCCCAATCCTACTACCAACCCAACTACCCCATGATGCAACCCATGCGAGCATGTTATAACTGTGGAGACCCAAACCACTTCAGGAACACATGTCCACGCTTGGTGAACATCATCCATGCCCAAGCTCAAGCAAACCCGGTAAACCAAGCTAACCAAGCTCCTCCACCTGCTAGAGGAAGAGCTTTCAACATCAATGCCAACCAAGCTAGAGCTGACAACAACGTGGTTAACGCTACGTTTCTCATCAATGGTAGTTATGCATCCATGTTATTTGATACTGGCGCGGATAAGAGTTTTGTGTCTTTAGAATTTGAACCTATCCTCAACCAAACTCGTGATAACCTCATGGAATCTCTAACGGTGGAAGTTGCTGATGGAAAGCCTGTTTCATTAGATTCTATTATACGAAATTGTACCCATACTCTAAACGATCACGATTTTCCAGTTGACCTCATTCCTATAAAGTTGGGAAGTTTCGATATTATATCGGTATGGACTGGCTCAACCAGCATCACGCTGAAGTAGTATGCCGCGAAAAGTTCATTCGCATTCCTCTTGCAGACGGTCAGACCCTACGTATCTTTGGAGAAACCCCTTCGAAAGGACTCAAATTAATGTCCTGCCTTCAAGCCCGAAAATATCTCCGCAAGAACTATGTCGCATTCCTAACTCACGTCGTCAAAAAGGGAAACAAGGAGAAGAAACTCGAAGATATACCAGTGGTGAAGGAATTCCCACAAGTCTTTCCCGACGACATCTCAGGACTCCCTCCTATGAGAGAAGTCGAATTCCGCATCGATCTTGTACCTGGCGCTACACCAGTCGCAAAATTTCCTTATAGGTTAGCCCCATCCGAAATGCAAGAGCTGGCCAGTCAACTGCAAGAGTTGACTGACAAAGGATTCATACGTCCTAGCTCCTCGCCTTGGGGTGCACCTGTTCTTTTTGTGAAGAAGAAAGATGGAACGTTTTGCATGTGTATCGACTACAGAGAACTCAACAAATTAACGGTTAAGAATCGCTACCCACTACATCGCATCGATGACCTCCTAGACCAACTTCAAGGCGCCACCTGCTTTTCAAAAATCGACCTTCGTTTTGGTTATCATCAACTCAGAGTACATGAAGAAGATGTCCCAAAAACCGCCTTCCGGACTCGTTATGGTCATTACGAATTCATGGTCATGCCATTCGGTTTAACCAACGCCCCAGCGGTCTTCATGGATCTAATGAATAGAGTATGCAAACCCTACCTCGACCGCTTTGTCATAGTCTTCATCGACGACATCCTCATCTACTCCAAGTCTAAATCCGATCATGAACGACACCTTCGACTCATCCTTACACTCTTAAGGACTGAAAAGCTCTACACTAAGTTCTCAAAATGCGAATTTTGGTTAAGAGAAGTACAATTCCTTGGACATGTCATTAATGACAAGGGAATACATGTCGATCCTTCGAAAATCAAGGCAGTACAGGAATGGCAAGCGCCACGTACCCCTACTGAAGTAAGGTCATTTCTTGGTTTGGCTGGTTACTATCGTCGCTTCATTGCCAACTTTTCCCGTATTGCTGTACCACTCACGACCTTGACTCATAAAGGAAAACCCTTCATATGGGGACCTAAACAAGAAGAGGCCTTCCAAACTCTAAAGCAAAACTTTGTAACGCACCTATCCTCACACTTCCTGAAGGTTGCGATGACTTTGTAGTATATTGCGACGCATCAGGGCAAGGGCTAGGCTGTGTATTAATGCAAAGAGGAAAAGTGATAGCTATGCTTCTAGGCAACTCAAAGTTCATGAGAAGAATTACACCACCCACGACCTGGAACTTGGAGCCGTTGTGTTCGCTCTCAAGATATGGATACATTACCTCTACGGTACCAAGTGTGAAATATACACTGACCACAAAAGTCTTCAACATATCTTCAACCAAAAGGAGTTGAATATGTGGCAACGAAGATGGGTCGAACTTCTTAACGACTACGACTATGAAATTCGGTATCATCCTGGCAAGGCAAACGTAGTGGCTGATGCACTCAGTCGAAAAGGTTATGCGAACTCCATTCGTCTTCTATGTTCGCAAATCGTAACCGACATCAAAGATCGAATCCGAGCAGCTCAACACATTTCTGTAACCGAAAATGACGTACGCGATGAGCTGTCATGTGGAGTTGAACTCAAAATCGAAACCAAATCCGACGGTATTCTATACTATTTAAATCGCATATGGATTCCCGATCGCGATAACCTTCATGATTTCCTCATGAATGAGGCACACAAAACACGGTACTCTGTACACCCAGGAGCCGACAAGATGTATCAAGACCTACGATACACCTACTGGTGGCCGGGTATGAAAAAGGATATCGCTGTTTTTGTCTCCAAGTGCCTTACCTGTTCCAAAGTAAAAGCTGAACATCAAAGACCTTCAGGACTCCTAATCCAACCTGAAATACCTGTATGGAAGTGGGAAAACATAACCATGGACTTCATTACCGGGTTACCTCGCACCTCCAGTGGGTATGACACCATATGGGTAATCATTGATCGTCTTACAAAATCAGCTCACTTCATTCCATTCGCGAGGACTTCAAAAACGAAAAGTTAGCTCATATCTACATCAGCGAGATCGTAAGCCGTCATGATGTACCTTTAAGCATCATTTCAGACCGTGATGGTCGTTTCACTTCACGAACATGGCGAGCCGTACAAACCGCCTTGGGTAGACGATTAGACCTCAGTACCGCTTTTCATCCTCAAACTGATGGACAATCTGAATGCACCATCCAAACTCTTGAAGACATGCTTCGAGCATGTGTCATAGACTTCAAAGGGAATTGGGACGTTCATCTACCATTAGTTGAATTTTCGTACAACAATAGCTACCATTCAAGTATCGGCATGGCTCCTTTCGAAGCTTTATATGGTCGTAAGTGCCGATCTCTAGTATGTTGGCACGAAATTGGGGAATCACAAATCACCAGTCCAGAGTTAATTCAAGAAACAACCGACAAGGTCATTCAAATTCGAAACAATCTTCTAGCGGCTCAAAGTCGTCAAAAGAGTTATGCAGACAAACAACGAAAGCCCTTGGAGTTTGACATTGGGGATCAAGTACTTCTAAAAGTATCACCGTGGAAGGGAGTGGTTCGTTTTGGCCAGAAGGGCAAGCTAACACCACGCTACGTAGGACCTTTCAAGATACTCGAAAGAGTAGGTCCTGTAGCATACAAGCTTGACCTACCAGAAGAGCTCAACAGAATTCATCCCACATTCCACGTATTAAACTTGAAGAAGTGCCTCGCCGATGAAAACCTCCATATTCCGCTAGAAGACATTCAGATCGATGAATCTATGCACTTCATTGAAAGACCAGTAGAAATCATGGACTTCAAGAGAAGCGTTTAAGACGGAGTCGTATTCCAATTGTCAGGGTACGTTGGGAGTCAAAACGAGGACCTGAGTTTACTTGGGAACGTGAAGACTCAATGCGCGAGAAATACCCGCATCTTTTTCCTGTTACCACTACTACTTAATTTTCGGGACGAAATTTCTAAAAGTAGGGGATACTATAACATCCGTCGAAAAATGGGTTTCCAAAACCCGCTTCGTATATTAATCGAAAATTCAGTTATAATTTTCGTTGCGTATATATTGTTCATTTTAATTTTAAACAATACATAATTAATAAACAATTTAGAATTTAAAAACTATAATGAATAAATGATAAAAATAAGTGAATAAAAAAATAAAATGAGGCTGCCGGGTTTCGAACCCGGGTCGCCCATAAGCACAAACACACACTACACCACTCCGCCACACAATTCTTTTATGACAAATAAAGAAACAAATAACATTTAAAGTAAACCCAAAAGTCAAACTGATGATCAACGCGCCCAATCCGCAGTCGCCGAAAAAACCGACAATTTCGCAAATCACGACCGTTTTCTTTGACTGAAACGCGTGAACTAATGTCGACATCGGTTATAACCGATGTCTAACCCCCAATTCCAGTCGTAACCGCCGGAAAAGTTTTGACCGCGAATCAAGACCATAATTCGGATCCAATGCATCCTGTTCTTCCCTATAAATACCAAACCTCTGGTAACCTTTTCGCTCAAAATCGCACAATCTCTCGAAGCTTTAGCACGTCGCCGGAGATATTCTGCATTCGCCGGACTTTCACCGGAAAACCGAGACTTACTTCAAATCGGTAAAATTCTCGACTCTTTTGTTTGCAATCCATTATTAGGCAAGTATTAACATAAATCGTTCAACCATAATCTGTCTCAGACAACGTTGCCGGGAATTCCTGCACTCGCCGGAAAATCACTGGAAATTCCGAAGTCTCACTGTCAATCGGTACAATCATCTAAACCCCCTGATATCCCTTGTTTAGTAACCTAATTGCACAACTCATTGATCAAAACTGTTAATTGATTCACTTAGACGGAAGTCACCAATCAGAGCCGACGACTCTTGCCGGAAATCTGAGAAAGACATTCTGTTCGGTACATTTTACTCCATAACCCTCTTTATCCATTTCATTCCAATCAATTATATGTTCGATGACCGATTTAAACAAGAACAGTCGGACATCACTGTTCTGTGTCTTTGTAAACGAAGAAGACGAAGTTGAATATGTGTATAAGTATAATTAAAAACGGATATTTGAACGGGTTAGACACACAGTCCAGCGGTGGACTGTGTGCACAAACAAAGCACACGTCCCGGGTTCGAATCGCACACGTTACCGAATTTCAGAATTAAAACCAACATTTTTACAACTGAATCGGATCAGGTCACTGAATGTTAATAAGTATAATTTAATCCATAAATTAAACAGATATGACACATAGCCCAACTGGTTGGGCTGTGCGCACTCGAACCGAAGGACCCGAGTTCGACTCCGGGTCCCTGCAACCGGTTCGGCCATATAAATCGTTTTTAATAAAAACCCAAAAAATTAAAAGTTAAGTAGTGTATAAATATAATTAAAACAGAGAATATTTCGGGTTAGACACGTAGCTCAGTTGGTAGAGCTGCGTGCACGCAATCGAGAGGTCACGAGTTCGAACCTCACTCAGCGCATATAATTAACACAATCCAACCGGTCAACGGTCAACGGTCGGAGTCAAAAAGTCAACATTTATTTATTTATTTATTTAATCAAAAAATTATTTTAAAAAATACTTAAAAATAATATTTTTAAAGTTAGAAAATGTCCTTAAACTCACAAAAATAAATCTAAAAATCCTATTAAGATTATGAATTAAAAGTACTAATCTCAAATAAAATCCATTTATTTACCGAACCATTTCGTTATTATTTTAGGTTAGTTTTCCTCGTCGATCAAATCCCAAAACTCGTGCGCATTCAACGTCATCAAAGAACGCACCCAATGTGAGTGAATCTCTACAAATTCCCCGTTTTAATCACATTTTGGGGTGTATCATGTGTCGTTTAATTCCTTATTATATTTAAACACTTGTGCATCCATCATATCCGTGATCAAATGTGTATCAAATATGTATCAATTGTTGTGTGAATTATATTTAGATTGAAGTTATCATTTTCAGTGCATACATTTCATTAGGCCCATCAGCTCCCCGTGGGATACGGGTTGAGTATCAGGTGCCTCATTCGATCGGCTCTGTTTGATTGAGCCTTGATCTCACATACATCATCATTCATGTCACTCGATCGGCTCCGTTTGATTGAGCCTTGATCTCATATACATCATCATTCATATCATTTACTCATCCAATGTGGTTTGTGTTTATGTTATATATATATGTTTGCTCACATGTGATTATTGCACAAATTTTCAACATTAAATACAACAAGAAATTAATAACAATGTTTTCTCAAGATTCACTCGCCAACTTTTGTTGACCCAAAATATCCCCCGTTTTACACATGATACAGGTGATCCGAGGCAAGAAACACATAGGAAGGCCTAGAAGAATGAATCAGCTTAAGCTTGAGATTGCTTTACTTAGTTTCATTTCCTTGTAATTGTATGGATTTGATTTGAATATTTAAGTTGTAATTTGAATTTAATAAATATGAAACATTTTAGTAAACATCATGAGCTTTGGTGATAACCAATTATGCCCCGACTCTTATTCCGCTGCGGGTCGGGGTGTGACAGAAAACCCCATCAAAACATAAAACAATTAAAATTAGTAGTGTAGATAAGTCAATTGAGTCTATGTAACGTTTTCAATAGGAGTTTCATGGGTTTGATATCCGGACATACTTTAGCTTTACTAGAGTCGATAGGTTCACTTGTCTGTAAGTAGTTTATTTTTAGAAAGTGTAGAGTATAACTTAGTATCTAGTCTAGAGTTAATTTAGTTAGTATTAGTTAAACTACTCTGAGCACATTAGTTGTCCATAAAAATTTGGTGGTTATGTAAAATAATTTTGTTGCGATGGTTGTGGTTGTGTGGGTGGGTATGGTCTATAAACGTCACCACCAAAAATGCCCTCATGTGGGTTCAAACCATCCCCCATGTGTGTTTGAATCACCCCTGGTGTGTTTGAACCTCCACCTCGTTTGCTCGAACTGGCTTCTTGGGTTTTTTTGCTTGAACCACAAACCTAGACGTCACTGGCTATTGACAGCCCCACTTTTGAATATTCCCCATGCCAGTCCCACCTTTCACCTATTTTTCCTCCACCGGTCCTTAGTTAAAAAAACTTAACAGAGTTAAGTTTTTTTTCGAATTACAAACTGACGTATTAGGGCTTTTGATTAGAACGGGGATATGAGTCTATTGATGTAAAACTTACCTCGAAACGGTGCTCCAAACGACTTGATTTTTTTTAATTGGAAGTTTAAACACCCAAGTTGAAGCACCTTTTTCTTCGTTTGAAGCACAATTTCAAGGTAAGTTTTACATCATTCGACCCGTATCCTCGTCCTGACCAAAAGCCCTAAATGTCAGCTTGTAATTCACAAAAAAAACTTAAATCCGTTAAGTTTTTTTAACTGAGGACCAGTGGAGGAAAAATAAGTGAAATGTGGGACTGGCATGGGAATATACAAAGGTGGGACTAGCAACGGCCAATAACGTCTAGTTGGTACTATTACAGGTCAATTCCCCTATTTTTTTGTATATCCATGGCTATAACAAGTAAAATTTTTGATTTTATGAGAGTGAATTAGAGTGGAGGAGAAATGGTTTGAATTGGTTAATACATATAGATTCTAATTAAAAAAAGAACTTTTTTATTATTCTAAAGGGTATATGACCGTTCAACGGAAACATCCCAACCCAATGGGCATATTCTACAACGACAAGAAGTAGCCGTGGTCTTCAAGTCGCACGCCAACCCGTGAGGGTGACGCGGTGTTGCCTAGCAGCTTCGAACCCGAAAACCTCAAATCGTTAAGATTGATGTTTGTAAAAAGATTATAAAATCGTTTTAAATTGATTAGTCGTTCTTTTATATCTTTATTGGTTATGAAAATTTTATTAAAAAGTAGATTGAACAAAATATGTATCAAACCCTATCAAATATGAGCCACGTAGAATACATGTATTATAGAAACAAAAAAAGGTATAATACATGGGCAAAACTGATACGGAAAATAGATTCACGCATGACACGGAAAATGTAATTCATATAAGACACATACATCATTTTCTAGGATTAATATATGATACACAAGAAAAGTAGTTACGCACCAAAAAGCCTTTGGCCTAGCAGTGCGGCCGTGCTAATGTGTAAAATGGTGTTTATTTTCAAGAGGTGTAATTCATACATGACATGAAAAATGTAGTTCATATATACCCATGCATTTTTGGAAGTAATATATGATACGTGATGCGAGTTTGGAAACACGTTATTTATATGTATATTTTGTATAGGTCTTAGTTAGTTTTATTGTGTTTTTGTAAGTATTTAATTGGTACTTAATGTGAATGTGTTTTGTAGGTGTTTGTATGAAAAGAGGTTAAAAAGGAGCATAAATGGGAAACATTAATGAAGTGTCATTGAAATGCTAAGAAGATGGCATGATAGAGGATGTAATTAAGAAGACGTGGACGGAAATGACTAAGGAAACGGCGTTGAAACGAGAAAGTTATGACCGAAACAAGGAATCTGGAAAAGGGTTCCTTCTGCATGTCGCACGAGAGAGAAATGGATTCCCCGCGACACGCGGGGGATGGTAAATCGAGAACAATTAGGTTTAACCTAATTAAGCTTGGAGATCAAGGTTATTCGTAATTCTTCACCCCCATGCGACTTTGAGGCTTCCCATAGGCGATTTTTGGGTTCCAACATCAAGTTCTTTCGATTCCTTTATGCAAAATAATTCTAAACTGAAAATTGAAGATGTGATGACAACCATGAGCGACTAAACCTCTTGTGACTTTCCCCGGTTGAAAGATTGTTAGGTTTTGCATGTTAAACTTTAGTTGATTACGTTATAACTAGTATTTGAATCTGATAAAAATTTTCTTAAATCTAAATTACTTGTCTTTATCAAATGTATTTGCGATTTCTTGCATAGTTATCGGGTTGGTAACTGATATTTGTGAACAGACAATTAGATTGTACGGTTACTATAAAAGTTGTCTTTAATTGTTAATCTAATTTAATAATTCCAAGGTCATATCTATGTGGTGTTTAAGCAATTAAACTAAGTTTTGTGTGAAACCTATAATCTGAATCCTAGGAGGGAGTTTCTTCTCTTAATCCGATAATATTTTTCTCACATAGGTTTGATTGCTTTCTTATAAACCAACAATCAAACAAATAGATTTTGCTTCGGTGCTTAGTTAATTTAGTAGAAAACTTAAATAACCACCAATTCCCTGTGGAGACGAATCGACTTCCATATACTACAGTTTTACTTGTCTTTGTTTGTGCATGAACTTATTTTAGTGTCAACATCATCCGTGTAGTTCGGTTATGAGTTATCACAGTAACTCATTTCGATGCAGTTCTCGTAGGCTTATAAAAATATGTAAAATTGTAGTATATGAAGTCAAGTCGTCTCCATAGGGAATTTGTGGTCAATTAAGTTTTCTACCCATTAACTAACCACTGAAGCAACATCTGTTTGTTCGTTTTTTGGTTTAAAAGAAGGCAATTAAAATGATGTGAGAAAAAGATTATCAAATTAAGAGAAGCAACTCCCACCCAGGATTCAGATTATAGGTTTCATACAAAACTTAGTTTAATTACTTAAACACCACATAGACATGGCCACCAAATTATTGAATTAGAATCACAATTAAAGACGATTTTCAATAGTAACTGTACAATCTAATTGTCTATTCACAAATACCAACTACCCATCCAATTACAAACCCTCTAATGATGTAAGAAATCACACATACGTTTGATAAAAGACAAGCTGTTCAAATATAAGCAAATGTTTATCGAATTTAAATACGAGTAGTCAAGATATACAACCTATAACGTAATCAAACAAAGTCTAACGTGCAAACCTAACATTCTTTTACCCGGGGGAAGTGACAAGAGGTTTAGCCCTCACAAATTAAGAGAAGCAACTCCCACCCAGGATTCAGATTATAGGTTTCATACAAAACTTAGTTTAATTACTTAAACACCACATAGACATGGCCACCAAATTATTGAATTAGAATCACAATTAAAGACGATTTCAATAGTAACTGTACAATCTAATTGTCTATTCACAAATACCAACTACCCATCGAATTACAAACCCTCTAATGATGTAAGAAATTACACATACGTTTGATAAAAGACAAGCTGTTCAAATATAAGCAAATGTTTATCGAATTTAAACACGAGTAGTCAAGATATACAACCTATAACGTAATCAAACAAAGTCTAACGTGCAAACCTAACATTCTTTTACCCAGGGGAAGTGACAAGAGGTTTAGCCGCTCATGGTTGTCATCACAACTTCAATCTTCAATATACAATGATCTTGCATGAAGGTTTCGAAAGAACTTGATGTTGGAACCCGAAAATCACCTATGGGAAGCCTTAAAGTCGTCTGGGGCGAATAATTGCGAATAATCTTGATCCTCAAGCTTAATTAGGTTAAACACCTAACTTTTCTTGATTTAAAACTCCCCTGCTCTCGCGGGGGAACCTCTTCTCTCTCTCTCTCTCTCTCGCGCGTCATGCGGGAGAAACCCTTTTCCAGATTCCTTGTTTCGACCAATACACTAGAAAAGTAGATACGCACCAAAGGGCTTTTGTCCTCTCAGTTCCGTGTGTGTAAAATGGTGTTCATTTCCAAGAGGTTAAGGGTTGGAGTCCATTAGTAGACATTGATGTAGAATTATGAGAATATTAGCTAATTTTTTAAAAAAGTAGATGTCCAGCTAAGGGTTTGCTTATTAAGGTTCGAGTCCATTGGTGGACATTAATGTAAAATTAAGAGTTGAATTAGCTTATTGTTTAAAAGAGTAGATACACAACCAAGGGTTTGCGTATTAAGATATGACGAACGGACGTCTATGTATGCAACATGTTAAAACGAGTTGGACCAATATATATTGTTTCTTAAGTGAATCTAAGTGGGTCGGGTTAAGTTGGGTCATTAGATTTGGCACATCATTTTTAATGATTTAAATGGCCTAAGAGAAAACGAGCATGAAGAAGTTGTTTCATTAGTTTTTATAAATGTTATTATAACACTTGGAAGTATTTAAAATACATAACATTAAAATAAATCATATTAGTTAATTAACTAATTACTTAAAGTTTTTGGAATTAAATTTATTACTAGTTTAAAGGCAAAACTCAACTTCAAATAATATACTTATATATTACTTTTAGAAAAAATATTTAATTATTTTAACCGGTTTTTGTGTAATTTTATCACTTTAGTTTATCATAACACCTATACGCTGTGTATATGCGTTACCATTAATGGATCGGTTTAAAAATCAACTTAAAACATATCATTTTATCACTTTAGTTTATCATAACACCTATGTTGTGTATATGCGTTACCATTAACGGATCGGTTTAAAAATCGACTTAAAACATATCATTTTTGAAAGAGATCAAATACTTATGAATCAACGTTACCTTTTTTCCACAGGTTATTTATCAAATCAGGTTAAATAGGCTAGGGGCAAGAGTGAGTGAGTGGGTGAGTTCAATCTAGGTAGGGCAAAAATACTCTACTTAAAACCTGAAGCATTTGAAACGGAACCTGATACCCGACAAGTATTGAGTCGGGTATGGATATGAAAAAAAATATTTCACGGGTATGGGATTAGATGATAACCGATCCGATTACTCGAAACTATATACCCATTTAACCGAAATATATATCTGATTCATATTTGTTAGTAATGTTTCATTCTTCTAGCTTTACTATTTGACAGATAAACTTTTGTTTGAAATATATAGAGTTAAATGTCATTTTAGTCCCTGTGGTTTGGGGCTTTTTGGCAGTTTAGTCCAGAGGTTTCATTTTTCGTATGTGGGTCTAAAAAGGTTTCACCATTGCCATTTCAGTCCACTGGGTTAACTTAATCAATTTTTTCTGTTTACGAGAAGGGCAATTCGATCATTTTAAATGTATTATGTTAACTAGAAGGGTAATGCGGACTTATAAAATGACTGAATTGCCCTTCTCGATAACAAAAAATGGATGAAGTTAACCTAGTGGACTGAAATGGCAATAGTGAAACCTTTTTGGACCCACAGACGAAAAATGAAACCTTTGGACTAAACTGCCAAAATGGGCCAAACCACAGGGACTAAAATGACATTAAACTCAAATATATATTTTGATGACATTATTCATATTCATATGCTATGAAATGTAAAATTTTGAGATTAATAGTATAATATATATACATTTTAAATATATCAGATATTATTATTGTCACACCCTGATTTCAACGTGTATCCGTGGCCCGGTGGGGAGTATCGTGATGTAATATTGATATCATCATAACCAAACAACACATAGCAACACAACGGAAGTCTTGGAGTTAAAATAAACTATTTCAAACCATAAGTGTCCAAAGTTCAACACAAATTACATATAAGGCTTGTAATAAGATCCACAGGCGGATCAGAAAATGTACAAACTGATAACAGACTCTAAGGGCACAACTTAAAGGGTCGCAAGTCCTCAGTATCAATGCCACGCAGCTTCCGGCCTATTTCGTGCTGTACCTGTAACTTAATCTTTAGAAAATACGTCAGTTTTCACTGGTAAATACAATCAACCGACTCATTTTGAAAATCTTTTCGAAAATGATTTTGGTGCAATAGGCACATTTTCATAAATAACTTGAGACAGTACAAGTGACCTTGTATACAGATTTATAAGAATGTCAATACATATGGGGCCAGTATGAAAACCGAGACATGATCGACTAACACACCACTTCTGAACTTTCACACAGAAGGCAGATAATAATAATAGTAATGCAATTGACCGGTGTATGCCTACACCCCATGCTATAAGTCGTGGCCACCAGCACTTTTGTGAGCCAAGGATATTCCAAACACGGTCAAGCCCACCCCCAATGTTTAAGTTATCAGGCAAAACAGATTAAAAACGGGACAAAACGTGATCCCATACCCGACCAAGCGGTAATAATTTACCGTATCCCAAGCCCGTATAGGGAAATAGGTTAAGAGTATTCACCTGAGCTAAATCTTCGAGAAAATCACAACTTAGCCGTAGATAAATAGGTAAGTACAGGCATAATCTACCGGAAGGCGTCTTGTTTGTAATGATGGAATTATTAACCCATTAGAATGCTAACGGGTCCTTAGTTAAGTCTTAGATTTGAACCGGTTAGTCTTACGTTAAACAAGTACGGTACAAAACGCTAGATTAAGCGGTGACCGGAATAGAATGTAATTTGGGACCCAACAAGTATCTAGACTTGTATAATATGGGCATACCCATGACATTCTAGATTTTGATAAGGAAACGACAGAGTTAAACCCGTTTCGGTTAGATTACGTAAACTAGTCATGTATGCTTAACAATAATCGTATAAGCGAAACCGGGTAACCGAAGGAGTGATAAACAAGTTCCATATGCTATTATATTCAAAATGTTTTATGATATCAGTAAGATATCAATTTGTTTGCCCGTTTAGATTTTAAAATCGAATTACGCCTCATAAGGGAAATTTGGTCATTTTATGACTTATAAAAGAGATTTAAACATAACTGATGTCAAGGTCATAACTATTCAGTAAAAACATGTATTTTATGATTTTATATCAGTAGGATATCAAACCTATGTGTTTTTTGATAGTTTTAAATTAAACTATGTCCCGTAGGGCGTTTTGGTAATTTCACACATAGCTTTGAAGTCATAATTGGGATTCTGAGTTCGGGACTTGTACTTACTTGTAAAAATATTGAAAATAAGTTTACAAATCAGTGGGTATCAAGTCTTGGCTCATAGTTATGGTTTTAAACCATACTATGCGTCGAAAAGGCGATAAAGTTGATAAATGTCGATTAATTCGATGTCTAAGGTAAACTGAAGTCGTGACCATTTTTATAATACCAAAACAAGTTATTTATCATGTTATAACAGTAGGTAAAAGATTTGGTCTTGAAAAGTTTAGTTAAAACCATTTTAATGCGAAAAGGTTAATTTGGTCCTTTATCGACATTTTACGGATCTTAGGCCTCAACTCATTTTACATACTGTTTTAATATCCCTACATGTCTTTCATATGATATTACATCAGTAAGTATGAAGTTTGAGTGAAGAAATTATGTTAAAGCCATTAAAAGTGCCGAAAAGGGCAATTTGGTCATTCAGAAGCATAACTTATGTTATTTCCTCAAAAATTAGTTCATGACCAGATTCTTGACATCAATTTAAGTTAATCTAGTTACCATATCAGTAGATTACTCATTTGTATGGGTATACATGTTTAAAATCTTGGTTTATATGAAAAGAGCATTTTTGTGAAAGTTAAAACATAATAACAGAACTTGCATAAAAACTCAGATTATTAACGAACCATGTAGTATAACTTTAGAAGGTTATACTATACTATAACATGGTCTTAATATGACTTAAAGTCAGTAGCCTAAGTTGCTAAAGCAGGTCAGAACTGAAAGTCAAAGCAAAAGTCAAACTTCGCGACTTTCGATTGCGAACCGACTCTAGACCGAGACTTAATGGGCCGAACATGTTTATACATGTTCTAACTGTTATTAATAAGTTATAAGAATGTTAAAACATATTTTATAACATCTACATTACTAGATATAAATTTATTTCAAAACTGACCCGTTTGACTTTTTATGAATAAAACTTTGACTCGTCAGTTGGTCAAGAAAACGTGGTAATCAGGAGGTGCCTTTTTTAGGGATTAACACCTACCTAATTGCGATCACGTAGCCATGTTCGTACAGAACAATGGCTGGACCGTAATGGTCTTAGCCTAAGGTCAAAGGTTTTTACGTAAACGCTTTGACTTTGGCTTAAAAGCCTAATAGAACTGAAAAGGAAGGTTAATGACACTTACACAAGGTCCTAGCACGAAAATAGAACTGATTTTGAAGCTCCCTTCAGTTGGGAATCTCCAGAGAGGATAAGAGATGAGTTTGAAGAAATGAGCAAGGAGTTATGGCAACCAAAGTGCCTATTTATACATGAGCGAGGCTCATGAGGTCATGCTAGGTGTTGGAGGGTCTCCTTGGACGAGCACAAGTGTCCCAAGTCATGGCAAGACCAGCCAAAGGGTGGCAATGGCGACAAAGGTGGTAGCACATGAGGCTGCCACATTTTTGGTCGCTGGCAGGTCCTTGCGGACCGTATGGGTTTAGCCATGTGGTCCGTAAGGACCTTCAGGTGCCCGCAGTTTTCAAATGGTTGCGAACCATGGCCTGAGCCTTGCGGTCCGGAACCTACTTCCATAGATAAAAATTTTGGCATTTAAATGGCTTTGGTCCCTTTCGTTTAAGCATACGACATATGAGGATTCGTCGGACACGTGTCGGAATTTTATTTGACGAAAAAACACGTCGTGTTACATCCTCACCCCCTTAAAATAAATCTCGACCTCGATATTTTTAATCAAACAAATGGGGATATTTATATCGAACAATGGACTCGACTTCCCATGTGTATTCAGGACCTCGACGAGCATCCCATTTAACCTTCACAATCGACACATGCTTTTTACGAAGCTTCTTAACCTACCGATCTTCAATCGCTACGGGTTTCTCAACGAAACGCAGGTTCTCATCAATTTGCATGTCTTCGTGTGGCATAGCCAGTGACTCATCCGCCAAGTTAGAGATGTGGAACAAATCATGGATTCCATTGAACTTTTCAGGTAATTTAAGCTTATAAGCTACGGATCCGACTCATTCGATAATCTCGAACGGTCCAATGTATCTTGGGCTCAATTTACCCTTTTTGCCGAATCTCATAACGCCTTTCCAAGGCGACACTTTTAATAATACTTTGTGCCCGGTGGGGAGTATCGTGACGTAAGATTGATATCATCATAACCAAACAACACAGAGTAACACAGCGGAAGTCTTGGAGTTAAAATAAACTATTACAAACCATAAGTTTCCAAAGTTCAACACAAATTTACATATAAGGCTTGAAATAAGATCCACAGGCGGATCGGAAAATGTACAAAATGATAACAGACTCTAAGGGCACAACTTAAAGGGTCGCAAATCCTCAGTATCAATGCCACGTAGCTTCCGGCCTATTTCGTGCTGTACTTGTAACTTAATCTTTTGAAAATACACATGGGGCCCAGTATGAAAACTGAGACATGATCGACTAACACACCACTTCTGAACTTTCACACAGAAAGCAAATAATAATAATAATAATGCAATTGACCAGTGTATGCCTACACCCCATGCTATAAGTCGTGGCCACTAGCACTTTAGTGAGCCAAGGATATCCCAGAGGTCAAGCCCACCCCCAATGTTTAAGTTATCAGGCAAAACAAATTAAAACGGGTTATGTGATTTAGTTAAATATCACAACTGGACAAAACGTGATCCCATACCCGACCAAGCGGTAATAATTTACCGTATCCCAAGCCCGTATATGGAAATAGGTTAAGAGTATTTACTTGAGCTAAATCTTCGAGAAAATCACAACTCAGCCATAGATCAAGAGGTAAGTACAGGCACAATCTACCGGAAGGTGTCTAGTCTGGAATGATGGTATTATTAACCAATACGAATGCTAACGAGTCCTTAGTTAAGTCTTAGATTTGAACCGGTTACTTTTACGTTAAACAAGTACGCTACAAAACGCTAGATTAAGTGGTGACCGAAATAGAATGTAAAGTGGGAGCCAACAAGTATCCAGACTTGTATAATATGGCATACCCATGACATTCTGGATTTCGATAAGGAAACAACTGAGTTAAATCCGTTTCGGTTAGATTACGTAAACTAGTCATGTATGCTTAACCGTAAGCGTATAAGCGAAACCGGGTAACCGAAGGAGTGATACACAAGTTCCATATGCTATTATATTGAATATGTGTTATGATATCAGTAAGATATCAATTTTTTTGCCCGTTTAGATTTTAAAATCGAATTACGCCTCATAAGGGTAATTTGGTCATTTTATGACTTATAAAAGAGATTTAAACATAACTGATGTCAAGGTCATAATTATTCATAAAACATGTATTTTATGATGTTATATCAGTAGGATATCAAACCTATATGTTTTGCTAGTTTTAAATTAAACTATGTCCCGTAGGGGCATTTTGGTAATTTCACACATAGCTTTGAAGTCATAATTGGGATTCTGAGTTCGGGACTTGTACTTACTTGTAAAAATATTGAAAATAAGTTTACAAATCAGTGGGTAACAAGTCTTGGCTCATAGTTATAGTTTTAAACCATACTATGCGCCGAAAAGGCGATAAAGTCGATAAATGTCGATTAATTCGATGTCTAAGGTAAACTGAAGTCGTGACCATTTTTATAATACTAAAATAAGTTATTTATCATGTTATAACAGTAGGTAAAAGATTTGGTCTTGAAAATTTTAGTTAACACCATTTTAATGCGAAAAGGGTAATTTAGTCCTTTAACGACATTTTACGGATCTTAGGCCTCAACTCAGTTTACATACTGTTTTAATATCCCAATATGTCCTTCATATGATATTACATCAGTAAGTATGAAGTTTGAGTGAAGAAATTATGTTAAAGCCATTAAAAGTGCCGAAAAGGGCAATTTGGTCATTTAGAAGCATAACTTATGTTATTTCCTCGAAATTTAGTTCATGACCAGATTCTTGATATCAATTTGGGTTAATCTAGTTACCATATCAGTAGATAACTCATTTTATGGGTATCCATGTTTAAAATCTTGGTTTATATGAAAAGGGCATTTTTGTAAAAGTTAAAACATAATAGCGGAACTTGCATTAAAACTCAGATTATAACGAACCATGTAGTATAACTTTAGAAGGTTATACTATACTATAACAGGTCCTGAAATGACTTAAAGTCAGTAGCCTAAGTTGCTAAATTGGGTCAGAACTGAAAGTCAAAGCAGAAGTCAAACTTCGCGATTTTCGGTTGCATCCGATCTAGACCGAGACTTGACGGCCAAACATGTTTATACATGTTCTAACTGTTATTACTAAGTTATTAAAGTGTTAAAACGTATTTTATAACATCTACATTACTAGATATGAATTTATTTCAAAACTGACCCGTTTGACTTTTTATGAATAAAACTTTGACCCGTCAATTGGTCAAGCAAACGTGGTAATCAGGAGGTGCCCTTTTTAGGGATTAACACCTACCTAATTACGATCACGTAGCCATGTTCGTATTGAACAATGGCTGGACCGTAATGGTCTTAGCCTAAGCTCAAAGCGTTTTTACGTAATCGCTTTGACTTTGGCTTAAAAGCCTAATAAAACTGAAAAGGAAGGTTAAGGACACTTACACAAAGTCCTAGCATGAAAATGGAGCTGATTTAGAAGCTCCCTTCAGTTGGGAATCTCTAGAGAGGATAAGAGATGAGTTTGAAGAAATGAGCAAGGAGTTATGGCAACCAAAGTGCCTATTTATACATGAGGGAGGCTCATGAGGTCATGCCAGGTGTTGGAGGGTCTCCTTGGACGAGCACAAGTGTCCCAAGTCTGGCAAGACCAGCGAAAGGGTGGAAATGGCGACAAAGGTGGCAGCACATGAGGCTGCCACATTTTTGGTCGTTGACAGGTCCTTGCGGTCTGTATGGGTTTAGCCATGCGGTCCGTAAGGACCTTCAGGCGCCCGCAGTTTTCAAATGGTTGCGGACCGTATGGCCTAAGCCTTGCGGTCCGCAACCGCCTTCCAGAGATGAAAAATTTGGCAATTTTCCATACTAGTCCCTCAACTTTAATCACTTAGAATTATAGTGATTATAATTCCGCGTTTAATGGCTTTGGTCCCTTTCGTTTAAACATACGACATATGAGGATTCGCGGGTAGGTGTCGGAATTTTATTGGACGTAAAAACACGTAGTGTTACAATTATAGTGATGATGATATATATGTTATTTATCAAAATGTAATATATTATATATAGATTTTTAAAACATATATATATAAAGGAAAGTGAAAAATATATACACATGAAAATCTTAACGGGCATACCTGATACTCGCGGATATGCCTGATATCCGACGGGTAAATATCCTGTAAATACCTGACAGGCAAGAGGTCGGGTATGGGATAAAATTTTACAACCAACTATGGGTATGAGATTAACCATACCGGACCTATACCCGACCATTGCCATCCCTAGATTAATTTGTCCCTTTTATTGTCTTTTAAAATTGAAAAAAATGAACGGTAGAAATATTCACTTTAAGGCTACACGTTGACCTCAACATCAGATACCAAAGGGCGTTACACTAAAAAATCGTTAATACCTCAGGGGTGTGGGCTTGGGTTGGGGGTGTGGCTAGCCAAGCAAGCCGCTTTAGCCATACCGAGCCAGCGTGGGTAGTGGCGTTGCCCGCTGGCGTGGGGCGGGTTGGGCAGACGACATGGCTGGTTGGTATTGGCTCGCTGAATAGGACCGTTAGGGCTAGTCGTTTGGGTAGCCGTTGTGGATGGCGGTTTTCCACTAACCAAATCAAAATATCAAAATTTTTTTACTATTTTTTACCTATAAATATCCACCCCAAACATCAATATTTTCACATCTACTTTATTCAAACACAAATTCACATCCAAAACCAACCAAAAAAAAACGAAAATGGTTACTTGGACCGAATATGAGGAGATAGCGCTAGTGACGTCAATCGTTGACGCACAACGTGCGCTAAGTCGTGGTCAAACCGCGTACTAGACACAAGCGTTTCGTCAATATCAACAACATGTTGGAAACTCTCGTCACAACTTGAACGCGTGTCAACATAAGTGGCGTGAGCTAAAACCGAAGTTGGATCGGTTTAAAACATGCTTCAACCGTGTCCCTGCAGGCGACCTTAGCTACAACGATCGAGTGGAGATCGCCAAAATCGAGTATAGGCACGATGGGAACCCGAAATTCGTTGGGTTCCCACCTTTAATATTTATCGAACTTTGTAATTTATAATTTTTTTAGGATTTATTGAGTTGTTTTCTTTTAATTTTTTTAGGATTTATTAAGTTGTGTTTTAAGTTTTTTAGGATTTATTAAGTTGTTTTTTTAATTTATTTGGATTTTATGTAACTTTTTTTAATAATATAGTGATGTGGTTTTATTTTATAAAGTAAAAAAAAAACATATATCCACATGGTCACCCATGCCGGCTGGCCACGCCGCTCCCACACCCCCCTTTTTTGGGTAGCCTGGTGGAGCCTTAATGATGAATATTAGTTAAACCACAATGTGTTGTTAAATGATGAATTAGTCAAGGTCCGCTACTTACGTGCAATGATGTGATGCCTTAATGCCTCTATCTTAAATCCAAAACCTAGCTTAATTATTCTAAAATTTCATAGAATTTGACTATTTAATTAGCTAATGAACGTTAGTTTATTTGGAATAACCCAAGTTTTATAATCGTATGTAACTCGATTCATTGAAGATCTTCAGTTCTTATTCAAAATTTAAACCGTTCGACATGTGTAGTAGAAAGGTGAAGTGTGCGTGAAATTACCCCAAAATGCCCCGTACACCGCCCTCAGGGCACGGATCTTTAATCTTTTGTCTAAGGCGTGTTTTAAAAAACACCCTATCACAATTGAATGAACCAATAGATTTTTTTTTGCTTTTACAGTGTGTTTTATTTTTCTAAAAAATAATAATAATTGGATAATCATTGTAGGGCATTATGAGAAATTATACCATTACACCTCTTTTTAACTGCACATTTCATAATGCCTCCATATACCACGTGTTGCTTTAATGCTCAAGAAAGAAGAATTATGATTATGTCCCACTACATATGTCTTAATCATAAAAATAAGGGTATCAATAAAATTTAAACTGTTATTAAAAGAATTTCAATTGAATTGCATATTATACTTTTTTTATCAATATGTATTACATTGCATAAATGTAATTTTATTAATAAATAATTAAAAAAAATATATTTTTGAAAAAACTCGTATATTACACGTGTTGAATAAAATATAATGTCATATGTTAACACAACACTCGTCAAGATTTATCTTTTATGCACCTTCATGCTTATTTGTTTATTTCATTCACAAAATACTCGTCTTAAATTTGCATTTAAGAGAGTTTACGGTATAAAAAGGTGGAGATCGATCCCCACGTTCTTATATGTTTTATCATTTTTATGAATTATACCGTAAAATCGAGAATTAAGTTCTCTTGAATGGAATTTGAATTGTTATATTTAAAAATGGTGTTCTTTCTACACGTGGATGCAATGTGCGATAAAAGATGGGTTTAAACCAGTTATAACAGTACGCCTAATATTACAAAGGTGAAACTAAGTTATCTAGATTTGAAATTTGAAAGAATTGTATGATTATATGGTGAGTCCAAACCATTATAGTGAGGTGTGTAAACACTACCAGTTTGATAGAAACATATGCCCGGCCGTCAATAATTATTTAATTCTACTGAAAAAACAATAATACAATTATTAAGTATGTATCAGACGGAAACCTTTAATTCCTAATTTACCATAATTAGAAAAAAAAATACTTATTCTTATCTAATGTTTTGTTTAAAATTATTATTATTATTATATTATTATAAAAACAAACGTTTATCCTTATCTAAATTTTGTTTATAATTATTTATAAAAACACAACTATTAATTTTATCTAATATTTTGTTTAAAATTATTATTATAATTATTTAATACGAGAGATAAATAGGAAAATAAGGTAGAAACCACCAAAAAGTGACATGTGTCTAACTTTTTTTTTTCATTTACTAGTATACTAGTTTAAGATCCTGTGTGTTACACGGGAGGTATAAAGATAATACTTTTTATAAATATATTAATTTAATAAATTACACATAGATATAGATTCTACTATACTCACAACTTGGTTCCCTGTGTTATGACTATTAACATATATTAATACCCCCACCCTTTAACACAAGTGGCTTCTCATTAACAAATAAATACAACAAAAAAAAATCACAGATCGTTTTATATAATATTTTACTTTATTTAATATATAGTATAATTCATTTTATCATAATACGAAATGATGCATTAAATATGGAAAATGTTAAATTACAATATACAATTTTTTTGTTCTTTATTTCTGTTGTATATGAGATTTGAATTTTTGAACCTAATACCTTCAAATCTAAGTATACCTAAATGATTTTACCTTTGCCATTAATCAACCAACGTCATTGGTAATTACAATATATAAGTAATAAACATATAAGCAATTTATAAATCTCTAAATATTTCTTTGTACCTCACATTTGTCGTCTTATTTATAAGATTTTTCATCTTTGTATAATATTAGTAACTAAACTTTCTATCTTGTTTTTATTCTTTATAGTGTCACTGCTCATGAGAAAAAAAATGATTCTTTTAAGTACAAACCAACCTTTAATAGTGATTATGTTTGACTTTTATTAACAATCATGACTAAACATCAAGCTATTGTTTATTTATAAGTTATGCAAAAATTTTAAATAGAAATGATTTGCAGTTAAGATTTCATTAATAATAATAATAATAATACACAAAAGGTAATATTTATTATATTAATTTATTTAAACAAAAAAAAGGCAATTTAAACTATTATCATTTTTGACATAATTAAAAACTTTAATTATTTTATAACTTGAATGCGTTAAATATATATTATAATATTTAAAAGTTAGTTATAATTTCAGTTACAATTACAATTATTTTTTAAAAGGTTATTGTATTTTATTGAGTGTTTTAAGAATGACGACTTTAAAAAGGAAAAACATATGACAGTTATAACGAAATTGCATTTACAATTTAGTTACAGAACGAACTTTATATAAAGGAGAACACAATATCGAAACTAAAATAAAAAATCTATAAACATAAAAAATGATCTGATTAATCTTAAAAATGAATGTAACTAAAATTTCAATAATACATCAAAATAATCAAAAACATTTTTAATTAATTAATATAAAAAATACGTATGCAATCGTTAATTGATTAAGATTTATTATAGAAAGTTTGATAAAAAATAAATATATATTATCTTGAATAAACTATTGACAAATATATATTAACTGTAAAGAATATTATTATATGTCAATAAATCAAATGATACAACTAAACCTTTAAATAGCATCGAAGTTTTCATTGGAAATGTTAAAGTAATTAAATATTGAAAAATTTAACGGATCAACAAATACCTAGTTAAAAATCGGTGTAAAATAACTAATTATATGCAGTATTCTACAAATAATTTTTTATGAAGAAAATACTATTATATTATAAAGGATAAAAAAGGAAAGTGGATATACTTTAAAAAGAGGATAAATCTATAATATTTTTTGCAAATGATTTCTTTAAATGGAAATAGTCTGCACAAAAAGTAAAGTCTGATTTCTTTAAAATTTGTGAAAAATAAATAAACAATAGCCTTATATTTTCCCTCCTAAACAAAATAATAATGATTATGATAAATTCACGTGACAATTAATAATTTAAGTGATTGACATATGACCTAAAATGGTTTTAATTTTTTATACTTTATAGATAGATTATAGATAGAAAGATTTGAAATGTTATTAAAAGAATATCAATTGAATTGTATATTATACTTTTTTATGACAAGGCTATGTATGCGCATATACACATGTTATTAGAATTTTAAATTGCCAAGAGTATAAACTATTTAATTATCGGGTCACACATTGTGATCTATAAGAATCCCAAGGCTTCTCAAGCCCTAGACCATAAATCAAGCCTCCATTCGTACCAATTTTTTTTTTATGTTCGACTTACGCATACTGGCCATTTGCTCATGGGTCCTATTCGAAAACCAACTCAACTCTAAATATATCATATTGGAGTAAGGATCAAAACCCTTTAGTTGTTTTGATTTTGATCATATCAATCATTTTCAGTATAAAGTGTTCACAATTTTACCTTTGGCTATTTGAACCATTTTACCTTTGGCTATTTGAACTAGTGTTTTACTTTTAACTACGAAACTTTTTTGTTCCCTAAACTTCTAGCTTTCTATTTTATTTATCCTCAACTTAATCAACGAGTCCCATATTTCATTTTCGGGATTTTAACAAAGGAAAACTTTCTAGAATTTCTTGAGCCAAATATCGCTCATACACTTTTTGGCAGCTTTTGAACCATGGTTACGATATACATTAAAAAACAATTTTCATGAGTATGTGCTCTAAGTGACCCTCCACATGAAGTTTATCTATTTTGACGGTTGTTTGGCAACTTCTGAATGTGTAAGTGCTGAATCGGTAAGAGGTCTGAGTCGTTAAGAGCTGCTATATTGTTTAACCATTTAGAGGCCAGTGTTTGACCAATTCAGATAAGAGGTCTTAACCATTCAGACTCAGCATAATGCTTAACCATTCAAAGACAAATGTTTGAATCATTCAGACATCTGCTTGCGAAACAAACAGTCTGAACCATTTAGTGTTGAACTAGTAAGAAGTCTGAACAATTAAAAGCTAAACAAACAGCCCCTGAGATAATCCATGATTACATTAAGTTTTACAACATAATTTTGCTACAATACTATCAACCCGACGAGGATAAATACAATACATTAGATAAATACAAAGATAAATGCTCATATGCTTACTAGTCATCATCTGCTCTATGTCACAACTCACAAGCATCTAATGTATATCACAAGCATCAAATGAAAGTCATCGCAAGATGAACATGTTATCAGTTCTGTTTAAAAATAATGGAAAACATAAAGAAATACCTGTAACAGCAGACAAGCCAACAGAGAATCCAGTCAGAGACGCAGCCATGGAGTTCGACATAGTTGTCAGATTGATCTAGTTCCTCCGTAGGGTGTAAAGTTATGATTGTGATAACCGAATTCAGGGTGGAATTCGGATGTGGAGAGAGAGGGACGAATTATGATGTTTTGATTAATTAGGTTGTTTAACTTTTTACCCAGAAGGAAACCTAATTATTTCCTTATATATACACTCAGAAGGAAACCTAATTAGTTGATAAGGGTAATATGGTCCATCAACAATTACCAACTAATATATAATAGGTTTAATATATTTTGATCTTTATATTATATAGATGATTATATGGCTACTAGATTAAATATTAAACAATTAATATATTTAATCTTACACTCTCCCACTTAGCCGAGTAATCATTTATCATGAATGTTAGATAAGTCTGATAAGGAGTTAACACTCATTTAGCTTTAAACCAAGAACAGTAGCAGAGAAATACAACCGTTGAATTATTATTCTACTCAGGACCCCCATTAGTCATACTAAAGCCTCAATTTAAAACCTAACGGTTATGATCAAAATACGCAAATAAGCCCTTTAGCGTTTGATTTATATTTATATTTTTCTATATGTCATTATACCGGCAAAACATATATTAGAGACATACAAAATCAAACTGAAGAAATTTCATTAATTAAAAACATAAGTAAGTACAATATGCTATTAAATAAGTTCTTTAGTAAATCCCATATTCGAAACATGTTCTTCGAAAACTTTAGGTGGGAGACCTTTAGTCATCGGATCCGCAAGCATATTATTAGTACTTATATACTCAATACAAAGATTATTTTCCTCAACTCGTTCACGTACAAACAGATACTTTGTATTGAGATATAAACCAGCTCCAGTCAAACTGTTACTGTTCGAGAAGCTAACGGCAGCTGAGTTATCACAGTAAAGCTTCAATGGTTTAGAAATGGAATTAACGATTCAAGTGATCGGATTCCTAAGTAACTTTCCATGACAGGTTGCATTATAAACAGCAATGTATTCTGCCATCATTGTGGAAGTTGTGGTTAACTGTTGTTTATGACTCTTCCATGAGATATGTCCGCCTGCTAACATAAAGATATAGCCCGAAGTAGATTTCTTGTCGTCTTTGCACTTGGCAAAGTCAGAATCAGAGTAGCCTACCACTTCTAAATGATCACTTCTTCTATAAGTCACTTTATAGTCTTTCGTCCCTTGCAGATATCGAAGTACTTTCTTAGCTGCTTTCTAGTGATCTAGGCCAGGATTAGTCCGATAATGGCCTAGCATTCCAGCAATATAAGCGATATCTAGGCGAGTACGGACTTGAGCATACACCAGGCTCCCGACTACTGACGCGTAAGGTATCTGGCTCATTTGCTCATTTTCAACCTCTGTTTTCAGACATTGGAACGAACCAAAAACATCTTCCTTAACTACTGGAGTGACTGGGGGTTTGCACTATTGCATGTTGTAACGCGTAAGGACACGATCTATGTAGGACTTTTGGGACAATCCTAAGATCCCTTTGTATCTATCTCGGTGAATTTCAATGCCAATGACGTAAGAAGCATCTCCGAGATCCTTCATGTCGAAGTTATACGAGAGCAACTGCTTTGACTCATGCAACATGTCTAAACTATTACTTGCCAATAGAATATCATCTACGTAAAGGACAAGTATAGTAAAGTTGCTCCCACTCATCCTAAGGTAGGTGTATTGATCCACTTGATTCTTTGCAAAACCTTGTTTCTTCATGCCTTCATCAAACTTGAGATACCATTGACGTGATGCTTGTTTTAACCCGTAAATGGATTTCTTCAACTTACAGACTAGATGTTCTTGACCTTTAGGTTTAAAGCTTGCAGTTGTTTCATGTAAACATCTTCGTCTAAGTCTCTGTTAAGGAAAGCGATTTTAACATCCATCTGATGCAGCTCTAAATCAAAATGAGCTACTAGGGCCATAACGATCCTTAGTGAATCTTTACGAGAGACAACTGAAAATGTCTCTTGATAATCAATCCCCTCTTTCTGAGTGTAGCCCTTTGTAACCAATCTCGCTTTGTAGCGTTCAACGTTCCCATTCGATCCATTTTTGTTTTGAATACCCATTTACATCCTACGGGTTTGACACCGTTTGGTAATTCTACCAATCCCAAACGTCATTTTTCTTCATGGATTCAAGCTCATCAATCATTACTTTATTCCATTCAGAAGACTGATCACTATTAATGGCTTCATTATAAGAGATATGATCACTGAGCTTTCCGTCATCCATTTCAGTCAGATAGGTAACATAATCATCCCAATTAGTAGGCCTTCATTACCTAGATGACCTCCTGAGTTGATTATCGGGTTTAGCATTGTCTTGGTTTTGAGCGTTTGATGTGCCTTGTTATGAGGTATAGTGGGTTCTGATTGTGGAGGTGAATTTGGAGTTGGTGCAAGAAATTCAGGTGCAGTTGCTGCATTGGGTACAAGAGGAGTAAACGTAGTTATGGTAAGTGACGAGTCCCCCCCCCCCGGCGCGTCTTGTACTTCTTGATTTCTTCATCAGGTTGGTACTTCTCCAACTGACCTTGAAATCCTCCAGGAACGCGACATGCTTGGTTTCAACAATACGGGTGACATGGGAAGGACAGTAGAAACGATAACCCTTTGAGTGATCAGGATACCCGATAAAGAAACAAGTAACTGTTTTAGGGTCAAGTTTCCTTAGGAAAGGATTGTAAAGTTTTGCTTCAACAATGCAGCCCCATACTTCATATATTTAAGACTCTGGTTTCCTTCCTGTCCAAAGTTCATAAGGAGTTCCAGGGACAGACTTAGAAGGAACTCTATTGAGTATATAAACAACTGCTTTTAACGCTTCAGTCCAGAGTAATAATGGTAAATTAGTGTTGGCTAACATACCTTGCACCATGTTCATAAGGGTACAGTTTCTTCATTCAGCAACACCATTCTGCTGAGGTGTACCAGGCATGGTGTATTGGTTCACAATCTCCTGGCCTTTGCAAAACTCATAAAATGGAACAGAAGCTTCACCCACATCAGTATGTCTAGTCTACCATAATATTCACCGCCTCTATCTGATCTTACAACTTTAATTTGACAATCTAGTTGTTTTTCAACTTCAGCTTTATAATCTTTAAAAGTTGTTAGAGATTTAGATTTTTCCTTAATGAGATACAGGTACATATAACGAGAATACTCATCAATGAAAGTGATAAATGAAGTATGTCCAGTGAAGTCAGCGATTTGGTAAGGACCACAGTATGAATGAGTT
The DNA here is from genome assembly GCA_947069175.1 of Scalesia atractyloides. Classification (NCBI taxonomy): domain Eukaryota; kingdom Viridiplantae; phylum Streptophyta; class Magnoliopsida; order Asterales; family Asteraceae; genus Scalesia; species Scalesia atractyloides. The sequence continues at coordinate 65,359,282 of CAMTDV010000024.1, forward strand.
CTAATAAATTAGAGCTCCTAGAGGAACCTTTCTTATTAGCTAATGTCATTTTACTTTTAAGACATCTGACACATGTTCCAAAATCAGTGAAATCGAGAGGAGGTAAGACTTCATCCTTTACGAGTCGATTTAGTCGTTCTCTTGAGATGTGGCCTAAATGTTGATGCCACAACATGGATGAAGTCTCTAAGTCCGATTATGTCTCATCTTTGTGGGTGATTCATTTATATTATATGACAACAAAGATTTGGAAAATCATCATCCTAGTTCTAATCTATAGATACCACCATCCAGAATGCCAGTACCACGAACAACCGAATCATAGAGAATAGAAAGTTTGCGATGACCATGGGAAACAACAAAACCGTCTATTTCTAACTTTGGTCCTGATATAAGGTTCCGAGTTACCTCAGGAACATATAAGGTATCATAAAGTTTAATGCATAAACCAGTTTTCATAAATAATTGTAATGTTCCTATGGCTTTCACTTCTAATTCTCGATCATCCCTAACTTAAGTGTTCTTTGGTTTCTTTCCAGCCTCCGGATTGAAAGGAATCCCTGAGTAGAATTTGTTACATGAACCATAGAACCAGAATCAAACCACCAAGAATTATTAGGAACATTTAAATTATAGGACTCAAGTATCATGAAAAATCGTTACCTTTCTTAGCCAGCCACTCTCTAAAGTCGGGGCATCCATTCTGCTTATGTCCTGTCTTTTTTCAGAACTTGCAGTAGGGTTTGCCTAAGGAGTTCTTAGAGCTGGAAGGTGAACTTGTATTATGTTTTTTAGAAACATCTTTTCTTGGATAATTTTCTTCCTCTTCTTAGAACTAGAGGTAGTGAAGTTTGCAACATCAGTAGTATGATCTATCTTCATACGCTCCTCCTCCTGCACGCACATGGCGATCAGCTCACTCATCGTCCATTTGTCCTTCTGAGTGTTGTAATTGATCTTGAATGCTTCATAGGACGAAGGAAGCGAAGTTATAATGAAGTGTGCGAGAAAAACATCACTAATCGCCATGTCTAATCCCTTCATCTTATGGTCCATGTCGTTCATCATCATGATGTGTTCATGGATGCCGCTCCTCCCATCATACTTAGTAGTCACCAGCTTGAGGATTAAAGTACTAGCGTATGGTTTAGATGTTCCTATGAATTGCTCCTCCACGGTAGCCAGGTAGGTTTTAGCATCATCAGAATCAGGAATGCTCCTCGAATTGCGTTGCTTATGGATTGCTTCATGAACATCAGAGACATGCGATTGCACCTAGTCCACTTCTCCATTGTCATTTGCTGAGCAGTGGTACTAATAGCAGTAAGTTCAGCAGGCTTATCCTCTCTTAAAGCGTAGTCAAAATCCAACAACGCAAGAGTAAGCATGGGAGAGTTTTTCCATGCAGCAAAGTTATCACCGGTCAATGGTGGAATCCCACAATTGGGTGCTGAGAGTGAAAACAATATGAGCGAATTATAATACTAAGAAAGAAGTCTTAATGTGATCCAGGGCAAGTTGCACTAACGCAGGCATACGTAATGACCAGTTTAATTATGAAGCTGTGATATTGTCTATTACTAACATCAAAATAATAGACTTAGTTAAAATTCTACTTAAATGAAGACAAATCACCTTTGGGAAGAAGTGAAATCATCTAAGCATATGTGCAAAGTAACTTTGACAAATCAGCTTTGGCCTGAAATGAGACAATCATCTAAGTTATGCACTTGTTAAGTATGCTAGACATGAACAAATTAGATCAACTTTGGCCAGAAATAAAACATTCATGTTTGTAATGCGTAATTAACATAACTTTTGTAATACTTGAACAATAAATAGAATTAAATCACCTTTGGGCAAAAGTGATACATAAGAAGCTCATTCAAGTTAAGCTATTTTGGTTTTGTGAAAAGTTATCTGATTCAGATTAATTAAGTGTTTACAAAACCATTTATTTAATAGCAAACCCCCTGTTATTAAATAACAAGTTAATGTAGTAATGAGTTTTCGGATAAAACCTTGACATTTCAAGAACTTTTGTTATTTCGAATAAGTTAGATTTCAGATTCATCCGATGATGATTTCGAATAAGTTTTGGATCTATCCGAAATGAGTTATTTCGAATGAGTTTCGTATTAGTCCGAAATGGTGATTTCAAATGGATTTCGGATAAGATCTCATATTAGTCCAAAATGATGATTTCGCATGGATTTCGGATAAGATCTCATACTAGTCCGAAAAAATGATTTCAGATGAGTTTCAGATTTATCCGAAATGAGTGATTTTGAATAGTATTTGGGATCTGTCCAAAACTTGTTCTCCAAGACTCGAATTCTCTTAATTACGGCAGTTAATTGTGATAAGTTTGAAAATCCAAAAATTAAGGGATCATGGGATCGAGTTTCCTGTTTTAATGCTAATTAGGTTTATAAAATTATTTCGAAAATAATATCTATTTATAATAATAACAGATTTCGGAAATTTTAATTAATAATAGATCAAAACTTGGAAAACACCCAATGATCCGAAATTCATTCCAAATTATAGGAATTTTTTCGAATTTTCTTATAAACATATGATGAACCCTAAAACCAATAAAGCAAGTTCTAGAATCTAAAATCTGCAATTTTTTATTCTATAAATATAGATTTCAGAACAGTGACAATTTCGGAACAGTGGTTTACCATATTAAAATTCGGAACAGTGATTAACTTATTTCACATAAGATCTGAATTTTTATTAGGTTTTTGTAAATTATGTTTCCAGATTCTTATTCCAGATTCATGGATTCAAAACAGAAATGACTTATCAACATATGCTCTGATACCACATGTTGATCAGTTATGTTTAAACATAATGGAAAACATAAAGCAATACCTATAACAGCAGACATGCCAGCAGAGAATCCAGTCAGAGACGCAGCCATGGAGTTCAACATAGTTGTCAGATTGTTCTGGTTCCTCCTTAGGGTATAAAGTTATGATGGTGATAACCGAATTCAGGGTGGAATTTGGATGTGAGAGAGAGGGACGAATTATGATGTTATGATTAATTAGGTTGTGTAACTTTTTACCTCTCTAGTTATCTCCTTATATATACACCCTAAAGGAAACCTAATTAGTTAATAAGGATAATATGGTTCATCAACAATTACCAACTAATATATAATAGGTTTAATATATTTTGATCTTTATATTATATAAATGATTATATGGCTACTAGATTAAATATTAAACAATTAATATATTTAATCTTACAGAGAACAAATATACAAGCTGAAAGCTTATGATCGTAGATGTCACAGAATGATCGCACATAATCCATGTATCAGAACAGGTTGTCAGGTTGAAGAAAAACAAATTGTAACTGGAAAGTACCATTGCTTTATGATCACCACCTAACATTTATCACTGACACCACCATAGCCACCACGGCCATCATCGTTACATCGACTGCTACCACTTACCCGTTGTTAGAACTGCCTAGCGCTCTCCGTTGTTGCGCCACTACCTGCGAGTCTTCACCCGAGCCACCACTGACGACGCTCTATGTCATAAAAGCAAATATAGTTGTTAAACCTGCTATGACCCGACTAAATTATAAACATGTTTTAAAGGTTAATGTTGACGCTAACTTGTTATACAAACGACCTGACCACCTGTTATTGTGACTTATGTATCACAAAATAAATTATTCTCTCTTAAATTTAATTATGAAAAGTGGTATAAGTTTATATAAATGACCAAAGCGTTTATAAAAGAGGTTCAATTCTGTTAATAATGAGTTTAAAGAAAAAAAAATCAAAGGAAGTTTCCTTAAGAATAAAATTTACAAATTTGGAACCCTTGTCAATGTTTAATCAAAATGGGTAGTGGTAAAACGTTTTGGAAAAATGAATTTTCTTTATTATACGAATTACCTTCCTACACTTTTCTCTACAGAATTTTATCTACAATTTTCTAACTTAAAAAAATTAGGGAGATTTTTAGTTAGACAAATTTACATAAAACAACCTTTATGATTCACCTAAATTGCAGACTATAACTTTCATTTTGAAATCAGCCAAAACCAACATTTATGTTCATATTTTGATAAATGGGTCGACCTTTATGTTCATTTTGAAACCCTATATCGAAATATGAACATAACGGTTGACCTTTGTATCAAAATATAAATATAAAGATTGGTTCCAGTCGATTTCATAGTGAAACGTATTTGTTTTACGCACGTTTTTTTGGTTATGACAAAGTGTCGTCGATGCAAGGTGGGGCCGTGGCATCAACCATCCAGCCATATGGGTGAGCATAAAACCGAAATAACCGAACCCAACCGAAATAATCGAAAAAAAACGAACCGAAATAACCAAAGGGTTGGTTATTTTTATTTTTGATAACCGCATGTTGCGGTTCGGTTATGGTTATTATTAGTTTCATAACCGTAAATAACCGAACCGAACCAAATGTTTTAAACATGGTCAAATCCATAAGACCATAGTTTTTAAGTTAGTGTTTAAGTGTTTAACCATGGCTCAATCCATATATTTTTTTGGTGAAGTGTTTAAGTCTTTTAACCATGACACAACCTCATTGAATTTAAAACTCTATCCACTTTGTGTTCGTATGTATGCTTCCAACACGTGGAAGTAAAAAATATAATTGATAATTCTATAAGCTTTAACTGTGTATATTTTTTATTTTTCGCACATGATATTTGCATAACCCACACATTTAAAGCCTAACTTTAGTAACGGTAAAATAACCGACCTAACCGAACCCAAACCGCATTAACCGCAAATAACCGATTAACTGAAACCGCATTAACCGAACCAAATGGTTGTGATTTTTTGATAAACGAAGTGTGCGGTTATGGTTTCGATTGTAGGCAATTACCGAACCGAACCGTACCATGCTCACCCCTACCGGCCACTGATAAACATTTGTAATTATCTCTCACACACATCAAGCGAAGATAACTTCTTCAACATTTCACAAAATGCAAAAGATATTTCCTAAGTGCGTAATTCTTTTGTACTTGAACAATATATTTTTAAAAACACAAAGATCAAGTGATAGCAAAAGTTTCATATCATATATCCTCTTGATGGTCATTATATGAAAACTGACCATTAAAGCTTGTATTGTGTTTCTCTTGGTTGTAGATTACCATAATTGCTCACAACCAATATGTTTTATGATATTTCTGTTGAAATTTTATCAAGTTTCTTAAATTATTAGTTGATTTCTTTGATCGTCTACCATGCATGATGGAGTAGTGGAAAAGTTTTAGTCCCCCACCCTCTTGGTTCCATCTACTTCCACCAATTTAGTGACCAAAATGCTCATTTTGAAAAATATAATATACATCGTGTACCTTATTTTGATCAAGTCTTGTTTAGCTTGTCTAATCTTGACTTCTCTTCCTCTTTGAAACTATATAAAACACACAATTATTTATATACACTTGTCAATATTAATAACATTTTTTGTAAAATAATAAAAAGTTGGTTTGAGTTAACTTTAGGAATATTCCACTATCATTTTTGTGACTTGACACATAATTACATAAATCCAATTGAGGGCTACACTTTATTTTTCCATCTTTTGCTTCTCATATAGATCTTTGGAATCATCAAGTTGGAAATGAAAAACCGGAATGTTAGTTATTGCAGTTTGGGAATGACAAGCCTCTGTGTAAAACTAGGGGCAGCAAATGAACCAAACAAACACGAACAAGATCTTACAAACACGAACAAGACCTTGTTGGTGTTTGTTTGTTAAGAAATATATATGTTCGCGAACTGTTCACGAACATTTATCGAACGAGATTTTATGTTCGTGTTCGTTTGTTAAGGAATGAACTTGTTTGTGTTCGTTTGTGTTTTTTTTTAATATTAAACAACGGATAAAAACGAATGTTGACGAACACAAATGAGTACAAACTAATGTTCATGAACACAAATGGAAACAAACGAACACGAACAATCATTCATGAACAGAATACATAATACACTAACACTTATTAGATATTTAAGTTGTCAGAATTTTGAAGTATTTAAATAAATATAAAAACTAAAACACTAATGAACTATCGAACACAAACGAGCACGCTACCTAACATTCACGAACATAAACAAATGAACACGACCTTTGTTCATGTTTATTCATTTAGCATAACGAACGAAATTTCTTGTTCGTGTTTGTTTAATAAATGAACGAACACAAACAAACTTCCTGCCAGACGGTTCACAAACTGTTCACTGAACGTTTGGTTCGTTTGCAGCCCAATGTAAAACTAATCATTCGAATTTATGTGTCAAGTACACCTTAGATCTCACTAGCTATCACAATATTTTGGATTTTATTAATCATCTAAGAGCTGTTTGGCAACTTCTGAATGGGTAAATGCTGAACGGTAAGGGGTCTGAAGCATTAAGTGTTGAACCAATAAGAGGTCTGAACTATTAAGAGCCAGTTTAATGTTAACCGTTCAAAGGCAAATGTCTGACCAATTCAGATAAGAGGTCTTAACTATTCAGACTCAGTATGCTTAACCATTCAGAGGCAAATGTCTGAATCATTCAGACATATGCTTGCGAAACAAACAGTCTAAACCAGTAAGTGTTGAACCAATAAAATGTCTAAACTATTAAGAGCCTTATTAAGAGCTAAACAAACAGCCCATAAGACTTTTTGTGTGACACCCCATGGATGCATAGAATGTTTCCTTGCATTGACAAACATTGGAACTTCTTACGAGCAAGTCATAATAAGGTGTATCTCACCTAAAGAAAAGAACATAAATCTTATTAGGGTTCTCCAAAAGGATCCTGACTTCCAAACTTATCTGAATTTTCTGATTCGGATAATAATGTTAAAAACATTTGGATATCCTAAATATTCGAATATCCAAATTTTTAATTAATGGATCAACACATTCATGTACAATGATTTCGGGTGTTTGTAAAGGATATGAACCTTTCAAATAATATGTTGAGTTCTAAGAGGCTAAGAGATCAAAACTTACATAGATCTTGGCCTGAATTACAAAAATGAGATTTGTTGATCTCAACATAATGAGTCAAATTTCAAATCATTATACATGATACCCGTGGTCTCAATCACATTCAACTATTCCATTCTAGTGGTGTTTAATGTTTAACAATTAGTCAATTTCACATATTAACTTTAGCAAGACTCGTTGGCTTAATGAGCTTTCATATTCTTTTAAACTTGGTGATCTTCATTAATAAAGATAAGGCTTTATCTGTTAGATTAAATATATTAATTATATTTTATCATATGACCATCATCAATCACTTATATCATTATAGATTAAAATATTAAATTATACCTTATTAGATATTAGTCGGTAATATTGTTTATGGACCGAATTATTTGTATTAACTAAACATATCATTAACATAAATCCTCCACGGGAACTCGACTAATCTAACAAGGATGTCTTCTACCAAAATATCCGTTGTAGTTACTGGACTTTCTGCTGTAACAGGTACACAGTTTTATCCTGTTTTCCATTCTATACATACAAAACTGATCAACATGTGGTATCAGAGCAGATGTTGCTCAATCAGTTCTATTTGTTTTCTTTAAATCTGGAATTAAAACTGGAAAACAAAATTGTATTAAATTAAAATTCTGTTGAAAAACAATTCACAATGTTCACTTTTCTATGTTCAAAATCTGGAAATAATAATGGTTTTATGTTAATAAAAAAATTGATATAATGATCTCATGACAGCCGAGTTCTTCAAATTATTGAAATTTGTTTATATTTTAGGGTCAGGATATACTAGAAAGTTTCTATGTGTAGGAAGGATATGAAGTAATCTTGACCATCTATCTACTAATCAAGGGCTAAGATTAAATGGGTGAAACTGAAGGAAGAAAAGGAAGCGCGTGAGTTTGTTGAGGGACATTGTAGTCAATCCAAGGTAATAGGATCTCTCTTCTCAAATTCCCCTCATTTTTTAAACGTTAATAACTCATTCATACTACATTATTTTTTTATAAAAATTGCACCATAAAAACGAGCGTTTTTTCTATCTTTAAAACGAACACACTATTGCTATACTTTTGAAAAAAAGTTTTCGATAACCCAGATGCGTAAAACGCAATGAAATTTTTTTTTTCATTTTTATAAAACACAGTGGACTAAAAAAACACAAAATAAAGTGTTTTTTCTAAAAGACAATGGACAAAAAACACAAAAGAAAATGTTTTTTTATCTAAAAAGCAATGAATTAAAACACAAAACAAATTTTATTTCTAAAACGCAATTGACTAAAAATATAAAAGAAAGTGTACTTTCTAAAACGCAATGGACTAAAATCACAAAGAAAGTGTCTTTTGTAAACGCAATGGACAAAAAACTGTGTTTTTTTCATTATTTTGTAAAACGCAATAGACAAAAAACACACAAAAAATGTGTTTTTTCATTCTTTTGTAAAACGCAATGGATAAAAAACAGTGATTTTTCATTTTATTTGTAAAACGCAATTGACAAAAAACACCTAAAAAGTGTGTTTTTTCATTCTTTTGTAAAACGCAATGGATAAAAAACTGTGTTTTTTCATTATTTTGTAGAACGAAATAGACCAAAAAACAACCAAAAAGTGTGTTTTTTCAATCTTTTGTAAAACGCAATGGACAAAAAGCTGTGTTTTTTCATTATTTTGTAAAACGCAATGGAAAAAAACACACAAGAAGTGTGTTTTTTTATTATTTTGTAAAACGCAATGGATAAAAAACACCAAAAAATGTGTTTTTCATTCTTTTGTGAAACGCAATGGATAAAAAACAGTGTTTTTTTATTATTTTGTAAAACGCAATGGGCAAAAAACACCAAAAAAGGTGTGTTTTTTTATTTTTTTGTAAAACACAATTTTAAATGAAAGTTTAAACTGAAAGGTGTTTTGTAATTTTTCTTTGAGAAATTTTGTCAAACACCTGGTGTGCAACTTTTTATTAATGATTTCTCAATGAAATTGAAACTAATGATGTTGCCCAAACGCATGAATACATCAAGAGAAAGAGTAGAATCAGAGATATCTTCACTTTGAATACAAAATGTTTGAGAAATTTGAGAAAAGGGGTACCTTTTTTTAATAGAAATCTCATGTTCCATCGCATCATGTCAATTTGATAGAGTGGTGAGGTTGGGAGACGATTCTGGTGGTGGTGGGCGATGGAGTGACGACGGTGGTGGTGGTGGTGGGGTGAGATGTATCGTGAAAGAAAATGACATACTGGGTTTCTGTTATAGAACTGAGTTTTTTTTATTTTATGGTTATTTGACTAAAATGCCCTCCCAATGTTTTTTTGTCTTTGACACGTGTCACTCTATCATTGCTTCCTATCCTTCCTAGCTAAAACAAACTTGCGATTTAATCTTTACCCTATATTTAAGTTTAACAATTTGTATTCTAGATTTATCTGTGTTATTTAATATTATTTTAGAAGATGTTCATCATAAAAATCTTGATGTTTATTAAATATGTTTGAAAAATTATAACATATTTTGGTTCAAAATCAAGATTGAAATCTGTTTTAGAATATTTAGAGATATAATATTCAAAATCTTGGATAAACCAAAAGACTTAGGTATATCTCTAAAATATTTTTGAATGTTTTAAATTACAAAACAGATTTCAATATTAATCCCTAAAGATTTGAACCAAATCTTATTACTATCTTTTAATTTTCTAGATATGTAACGGATTTATATTAAATAATTTTCATATTTTAAAAGAGTTTATGAATTATATTAGTTTTCGTTTTTTAGTTCATGAGTTCTACATGAGCTTTCGGATTATAATGGGTTCATGGGTTAACATGAGTTTTCGGATTATAATGAGTTTATGGGTTTTTCTAACAGGTTTTTGGATCATGTAATGTTTCAAGAAGATTTTCTCGGAAACTATAATAAGACCCGAAAACATAACTATTCCCAAAAGTACCCTCATCCTGAAAAGTGAAAATCCATATTACCAAAAACATCATCTAATAGAAAAAAACGAAAACACTAAACATAAAAACCCACCCTCTTGAGAATTCTGATTATCCAAACACATAGGGGTTGTTTAGTTCATAGAATGTTTACGCAGGAATTAAAATATTTTAAAGGAATTGGAATTCGAGGGAATTGGAATTACTTCCAATAAAAGAGTGTGTTGTGTTTGGTTTGTAAAGTCATGAATGAAATTGGATTGTAGAAAAAATAATTTGACAACATTACTCTTTAACAAAGATAATCAAAAATATTCCTCCACCCCTACCCATTCTTTCACATTGACACCCAACCATAATTTGGTTGATCGAATTTATTCATTTCTATCACCATTTCAATTCATTTGATAGTTAAACCGTATGTTAAATCAAGTCAAAGTTATATATCATCACCACTAATCCATTATTTCACTTATCTTTTATTGGTTCAATTTTTTTTCTAGTATTAAGGAAGAATAATTTGAATCTATCCGAATTTATTGATTTCGGTTTTTCATGGCTGTTGTTTTCTATGCACAAATTGTTGTTTATATGTTCATCTCAATCATCGACAAAGTTGTTTTATGTGGATATCCTAAGACCGTTTGTTACTATTTCTATGACCCCAAAGAAAACAGGGTTTTCACAAAACATAGAGGTGATTTCTTGGAAGAAGAACTTGTAACAACTCAGATTTTCGTTGTTATCTTTCTTTTATTATCGACTGTATCTATCCTTTTTAGATCTCGAGATTCGTTATAAGAAAAGTTTATGTTAAGTAACTACAATTATGTATGTTATATCGCATCTAATCGCTTATTAAATCGCATCGCTAATCTCATCGCATCGCAAATCGCAGTTAATTATACGGTATTATGTTACTTATGTGTTATGTGTGTTATGTTTATGATTACGCTCGCTATCGCATCGCTCTCGCACAACTCAAATCGCTAAATCGCACTATTATATCGCCTATAACGCTTAATATAACTATTTAATACGAATCGAATCGCCAAACGAACACTTAACGCGAAATCAGCAAACGGAACTTGGTCACCATGTCAAGTTCGGCCGAACTTGACTACCACAAGTTCGCCCGAACTTGCCTGAGACACAAGAACCTCTTGCTTTCCACAAGTTCCCTCGAACTTGTACAAACATGTACAAGTTCGGCCAAACTTAGCTAATTCCTTTTGAAAACCTAGCAAGTTCGCCCGAACTTGCATGTATTTCATGCAAGTTCGACCGAACTTGACCCATCAGCTCTCCATTTTTGCCTTCATCTATAAATACTCAGCTCCATTCTCTCATTTGAACTTGCTGTAAGTTCGCCTGTGCTCCCGAAACCTGAAACTCTCTGTTTTCTAAGTAAGAATCAACCCGATTTCAACTACAATGATGTTTAACAACGTTTTACAACGATTTTGCACAAGGCATTGCCTTCGTTTTTATCAAACCTCTTCTGTTTACGAAAATCTTCATCTTTTTCCATCAAAACTTATGTTTTCACTCAGATCTATACTAGATCTGAGCAAAACCTTTTAAAACCTTGATTTTTACACCATTTTCGGACTAATGACGTATGTTTCGTTCACTTTTGAGTTGAACGAGGCGTTGTCAAAGCTAGATCTCAGATCCGGAAGCACAAGGACGAAATCGTCACTTTACACAAGCTGGAGTAACCCGTACGAACCTTCAAGTTCGCCCGGATTAGCCCGAGTTTCTGTAAATGGCTAAGTTCGCTCCAAAAGACCTCTCAGGCCTAAGCTTTACTCAGTGGCTTAAGGTTGGAGGGATGGGCACTCGATTTCCTCAGCAAACGACGCGAAAACGCAAGATTTTGGACCCGGAAACATCAAGTTCGCTCGAGATTGCACTGATTTGTACAGCTTGCTAGTCAAGTTCGCTCGAACTTGCCCTCTAAGGGTCAAGTTCGGCCGAACTTGAGTACTGATTACCAACTTTCCAACAGAAAACCCCCAAGTTCGCTCGAACTTGCAAAGTTTCCAAGGAAACTTCACAAGTTCGGCCGAACTTGTCTCTCCTCTTACCAAGCCCTCACAAGTTCGACCGAACTTGTCAAGTTTCCTTGAGAAACTTACAAGTTCGCCCGAACTTGACTCTAACATCAGCAATACTATATAAGTTCGCTCGAACTTGTATGTTTACATACAAGCGGCTGAACTTTCCTACTGTTCAATCCAAACTTAACCGTTTCAGCTTTTCGGAGACTGATGTACTTCCGTTCGCGTATGCAGGCTGATCCGGCGCTCTTCACAACTTTCTCAGATCTCTAATCTACCTAAAACGCACCCAAGTGAGTATACTTGACCAATTTTTTACTTTAATGCACATTTTGGGTGTTACATACGTTCCTATATCAAAATCACATCACAAATCAAACTGTTTATCACACGCGAATAATCTGATTATATATGCTTAATACGTGATACTAGAAACATGTGACTAGAACTTATTTTCGTTAACTTGCCTCCTTAGCTAGTATGGTACTATAGTGTGGCTAACACCCGATGGGGTCTAGTTAGGATGGACGCGCAAGCCTTTTACGTTAGTTAGCATGAGAAATAAGCCTATGTTGATCTGTGTGATGTGTTTTGGTGTATCACGATATGTAATTAGACTATTTCGCGAACGCTTTCTCTATTATGCTAGTATTACTAAAACTGTATGCTCACACTTTACTTAATTGTATTGACTTGTATTTTAACGTATGTAACGGTTGAGGATTTTAGCTTGGATGCTTTGGATGTAGCGTGCTTAGTTAGTTTGCTTTTGTTTAGTTTCCAAATGTAATAAATCTAGGGAAAATCGAACCTTATTGTTTTATGGGAAAAATCATGTATTTCGTGACATTGTTGATGACGTATTGTTTAATAGTATGGGATATTAGACGTTAAAATATTGTTGATTGAATAGTGTTATCAAAAATTTCTCGTGAGACAATCTGGTCGCCTAGTGCCACTACCCCGATGTTTCCACCATCGGTTGGGGTGTGACAGAAATCATGGCACAAGAGATTGGAGAATATGTTGTGGATTTAGTGAAATATACACGTCACAAGTAACCGAAACATAAACTGAAACAACCGAACAACAAATAGTTGTTGAATCTGAACGGATATAAATGACGGCAGAAACATCGAGTGTTCGTAGAAGTATTAGGGATTGGCATGGACCTGATAGATATACCGGTTTCCACAACATCTTGATAGTTAATCAAATGGGCCTAAAACTTACCAAGATACAATTAAATATTTAGAATCTGAAAAGTGGCTTGAAGTTATTAATGCTGAGATGCAATCCTACGACAACCAAGTTTGGGACTTAGTTGAATTTTCCTCCTGAATGTCAAAAAATAGGAAACAAATGGGGTTTTAAGAAGAAAACATACATGGATGGGAAGGTGCAAAATTTTAAAGCAAGGCTCGTGGTGTAGGGATTTACTCAAACCCAAGGAATTGATTATGAGGAAACCTCTCGCATATTGCCATGCTTAAGTCTATTAGGATCTTACTTGCCACTGTTGCATATTATGACTATGAAATATGGCAAATGGATGTCAAAAAATGCAATCAAAAAGAACTAAACATGTGACAACGTCGATGGGTTGAACTTCTCAACGATTACGATTGCGAGATACGTCACCATCCCGGCAAAGCAAACGTCGTCGCCGATGCTCTATGTCGACGAAGCTATGTGTATGGTATTCGTGACTCTCAAGCTTTGAATGATCTTCGAAATTAGGTTTGCTCCGCTCAATTCGCCTGCTTTAATGAGAATACTTTGGAAGATGAAATGAAATGTGGTGCCGAAACCCAGCTCGTAGCTAAGCCCAATGGTATTTATTACTACCTCAATCGCATTTGGATTCCAGTCATGATAATATTCGAAAGTTGCTAATGACCGAAGCTCATAAATCTCGATATTCATTCACCCCGTGCCGACAAGATGTACCAAGACCTTCGTCCTAAGTATTGGTTGCCGGGCATGAAAAAGGATATCGCCTTGTACGTCTCAAAGTGCTTAACCTGCTCGAAGGTTAAAGCCGAGCATCAAAGGCCCTCTGGTTTACTCGAACAACCCGAAATCCCGATGTGGAAGTGGGAGAGTATAGCCATGGACTTAGTACCAAACTCCGCGTACTTCTTCAGGTCACGATAGCATTTGGGTTATCGTTGATCGTCTTACTAAATCCGCGTACTTTATTGCTATACGAGAAGACTTTAAGATAGAACGGTTAGCCCGAATCTATACGGCGAAGTTATATGTCGACACGGGACGCCTCGTGACATCATCTCTGATCGAGAGGGTCGTTTTACCTCTCGTCTCTGGGAAACTTTTCAATCCGCTCTCGGTACTACTCTCAATCTCAGTACCACTTTTCATCCTCAAACCGACGGTCAGACTGAGCACATGATCCGCACCCTCGAAGACATGCTTCATGCGTGTATCATAGATTTTGGTGGTAACTGGGATACGCATTTACATTTAATCGAATTCTCGTCCAATAATAGTTATCATAGCAGCATTCAAATGGCTCCTTTTGAGGCACTGTACGGAAGAAAATGTCGATCGCCTATTGCATGGCACGAGGTCGGAGAAGCACAAATCACCGGTCCCGAGCTAATTCAAGAAACGACTGACAAGATCCTCCAGATCAGGGACAATCTCTTGAAAGCTCAGAGTCGCCAAAAGAGTTACGCCGATAAACGCCGCAAGCCCCTACAGTTCGAAGTGGGAGATCACGTTCTCCTAAAGGTTGCACATTGGAAGTGAGTGGTCTGCTTCGGGAAGAAGGGAAAGCTAGCGCCTCGATACGTTGGTCCCTTTAAGATTCTAGAAAGAATTGGGAAAGTGGCTTACCGACTCGAATTACCAGAACTCAACAACGTACATCCGACTTTCCATGTGTCTAACCTCAAGAAATGCCTAGCCGAAGAAAATCTTCATGTACCTCTTAAAGATCTGCAAATCAACGAGACTCTCCATTTTGTGGAAAAGCCTGTGGAGATCATGGACCGAGAAACCAAGAAACTACGGCGCTCTCGCATCCCTATCGTGAAGGTCCGATGGGAAGGCAAACGCAGCACAGAATTCACTTGGGAATTGGAAAGTGACATGAAGGCTAAGTACCCGCACCTCTTTATTACGGCAACTACTTAAATTTCGGGACGAAATTTCCTAAAGTAGGGGAGACTGTAACAACTCAAATTTTCGTTGTTATCTTTCTTTTATTATCGAGTGTATCTATCCTTTGTAAATCTCGAGATTCGTTTATAAGAAAAGTTTATGTTAATTAATTACAATTATGTATGTTATATCGCATCTAATCGCTTATTAAATCACATCGCTAATCTCATCGCATCGCAAATCGCAGTTAATTATACGGTATTATGTTACTTATGTGTTATGTGTGTTATGTTCATGATTACGCTCGCTATCGCATCGCTCTCACACAACTCAAATCGCTAAATCGCACTATTATATCGCCTATAACGCTTAATATAACTATTTAATCGAATCGAATCGCCAAGCGAACACTTAACGCGAAATTAGCAAACGGAACTTGGTCACCAGTCCAAGTTCGGCCGAACTTGACTACCACAAGTTCGCCCGAACTTTCTTGAGACACAAGAACCTCTTGCTTTCCACAAGTTCGCTCAAACTTGTACACACATATACAAGTTCGGCCGAACTTAGCTATCCTTTTGAAAACCTAGCAAGTTCGCCCGAACTTGCATGAATTTCATGCAAGTTCGACCGAACTTGACCCACCAACTCTCCATTTTTGCCTTCACCTATAAATACTCAGCTCCATTATCTTATTTGAACTTGCTGTAAGTTCGCCCTGAGCTCCCAAAACCCGAAACTCTCTGTTTTCTAAGAAAGAATCAACCTGATTTCAACTACAATGATGTTCAACAACGTTTACAACGATTTTGCACAAGGCATTGCCTTTGTTTTCATCAAACCTCTTCTGTTTAAGAAAATCTTCATCTTTTTCTATCAAAACTTCTGTTTTCACTCAGATCTATACTGGATCTGAGCAAAACCTTTTAAAACCCTGATTTTTACACCATTTTCGGACCAATGACGTATGTTTCGTTCACTTTTGAGTGGACGAAATCGTCACTTTACACAAGCTGGACTAACCCGTACGAACCTTCAAGTTCGCCCGGATTAGCCCAAGTTTCTATAAAACGGCTAAGTTCGCTCCAAAAGACCTCTCCGGCCTAAGCTTTACTCAGTGGCTTAAGGTTGGAGGGATGGGCACTCGATTTCCTCAGCAAACGACGCGAAAACGCAAGATTTTGGACCCGGAAACATCAAGTTCGCTCGAGATTGCACTGATTTTGTATAGCTTGCTAGTCAAGTTCGCTCGAACTTGCCCTCTAAGGGTCAAGTTCGGCCGAACTTGAGTACTAATGACCAACTTTCCAACAGAAAACCCCCAAGTTCGCTCGAACTTGCAAAGTTTGGAAGGAAACTTCCCAAGTTCGGCCGAACTTGTCTCTCCTCTTACCAAGCCCTCACAAATTCGACCGAACTTGTCAAGTTTCCTTGAGAAACTTACAAGTTTGCCCGAACTTGACTCTAACCTCAGCAATACTATACAACTTCGCTCGAACTTGTATGTTTACATACAAGTTCGGCCGAACTTGCCTACTGTTCAATCCAAACTTAACCGTTTCAGCTTTTTGGAGACTGATGCACTTCCGTTCGCGTATGCAGGCTGATCCGACGCTCTTCACAACTCTTCTCAGATTTCTAATCCTACCTAAAACGCACCCACAATGAGTATACTTGACCGTTTTTTGCTTTAATGCACATTTCGGGTGTTACATACGTTCCTATATCAAATCACATCACAAATCAAACTGTTTATCACACGCGAATAATCTGATTATATATGCTCAATACGTGATACTAGAAACATGTGACTAGGACTTATTTTCGTTAACTTGCCTCCTTAGCTTGTATGGTACTATAGTGTGGCTAACACCCGACAGGGTCTAGTTAGGATGGACGCGCAAGCCTTCTCACGGTAGTTAGCATGAGAAATAAGCCTGTTGATCTGTGTGATGTGTTTTGGTGTATCAGGATATGTAATTAGGACTATTTCGCCAATGCTTACTCTATTATGCTAGTATTACTAAAACTGTATGCTCACCTTTACTTAATTGTATTGACTTGTATTTTAACGTATGTAACAGGTTGAGGATTTTAGCTTGGATGCTTTGGATGTAGCGTGCTTAGTTTAGTTTGCTTTTGTTTAGTTTCCAAATGTAATAAATCTAGGAAAATCGAGCCTTCTGTTTTATGGGAAAAATCATGTATTTCATGACATTGTTGATGACGTATTGTTTAATAGTATGGGATATTAGACATTAAAATATTGTTGATTGAATAGTGTTATGGAAAATTTCTCGTGAGACAATCTGGTCGCCTAGTGCCACTACCCCGATGTGTTCGCCATCGGTTGGGGTGTGACAGATTGGTATCAGAGCAGCCCATAACCTTAGGATAATAGGTAGAATTGCCATGATTCGACCTAGAAGCATGTTTAAGTACCCGATTGACCGATGTTTGACTTAATATTAAACTACTTGCCATAAAAGCTTAAATGTGCCTTTTCTAAGGCTAATACAATATACACGCTTGGAAACACTCGCATCACACAAACGAGTGATCAAGTCGAGAATAGGTGTGAAAACCAAGAACTCTTGATAAGATCATTCACTCCGCGCAATCTCCATCGCACGAGATACCTTCGTTGAGTTAGGAGTGATATCCAAACCTCGACGAAAATCTCCATTTCTATCTAGTGGAACGCCCGATTTGATCGTTACGCGTAGCCACAACTAGGAACGACGTTACTAAGTTAGGGGTGAAACCCGCATCTTAGTAACAAATTCCGCCTTTCGATTTTCAATCTCACCAAAGTCTCGATTATTCCGATGGTTTGGAAAACGTGGGTCCAAGTTCAAAGGGTAGTCGAACCACTATGGGTAGTCAACGTCTCAAAACCCCGGACACTCCCAATTGATTTAAGCCTATATCGTCGATTTACGCATCATCGAGTTTATTATTATTTATGTGTTTTAAATTTTGAGAATTTTTGCTTTATTCGATTTCTCGCTTTAATTATTTCTCGCATTATCGATTTCTCGCTTTATCGCTTTACGCTCCATAAACGCATGCACTACTCGCACAACTCTCGTAATCTAAAACGCTAATTAATACACCAACCAAACTAAATCGCCTACCTCTCTTATCTCACTTACCTCGCTTATGTATATCGCTCATATCTCGCTTATATCTCGCATCTCATATCGCGCTACGCATGATGGTTAATTAGAAGTGAATACGTGCAAAATATGTGCTTACGTGCCTACGTGATTATGTGCTTACGTGCCTATGTGCTTACGTGTTAATGTGCATACGTGTTTTATGTGCCTACGTGTTTATGTGATTTTGTGCTTTGTATGAATAATAGTAATAATAAATATTTAAACATAACTCTATTATAATCGAATCTCATCTAATCTAAATCCTTCGTGTAGATGTCTTCAATGGGATCTCACACCCGAAGGAATCTCCAGCGCGGAACGCCGACAAGCGTATCGCTACAATGGTAGCCAAGCAAATGGCTAAAGTCATCCCGCAAATCGTCTCGGAAATTCATGCTGTGAGTAGTAACTCCTCGGTCGACTCGAAAACCGAGAACCTCAAGTCATGGTTCAATTTCAAAAATTTCATGGCTTGTGCACCTCTCGCCTTCACGGGTAACGATGGACCGACTTCTATGTTCCATTGGTTTGACGCCATTGAGGTCACCTTTAGGCAAAGTGGATGCCCCGATGACCTTCGCACAGTGAACTCTACAGGAGTCTTCCAGTTCCGTGCTCTCGACTGGTGGACCGCCGAAAGAAATAGGCGCAGTAATGATGAAGCCTATAATCTGTCTTGGGAGGAACTCAAGGAAGTGATGATGAAGGAGTTCTGTCCTCCGCATGAGATGCAAAAGCTCGAGAACGAGTTTTGGGGTATAAAGCAAGATGGTCCCGACAATGCTGGATTCACCGCTCGATTCAAGATTTTGAGCGTCATCTGTCCCAGCCAAGTTGATACTACTGAGAAAGCTATCAACAAGTATATCGAGGTCTACTCGAATGTGTCGCGAATTTTGTGAAAGTTGCTCGTACTATAACCATCGAGGAAACCTACATGCTCGCCGCTAAGATCAATGATCAGCGAGTTCAAGATGGTTATTTCAAGAACCATGCGAAAGTTAGCAATCAAGCTATCACCGAACCAACTGCTGCTATCGAACCATCCAGTGATCTGAAGGGAAAGCGTCAGGGACGCAAAAGAGGAAACCCTAGCAAGAACTACGCCGCAGCTACACCGCTCAACTCTCAGCCTTATCAGGCTCATGCGGACGCACCCCCAGCTAAACGTGCGTACAACGGTACTCACCAACTGTGCCCTAAGTGCACATACCATCACGTGGTGGGTGGAAACTGCCTTTTTTGCGACTGCAATGTCTACGGTCACTTTACTGTTAGTTGCCGTACGGCCCTCGCCAAGCAGCTCCTCAAGCTCCAACACTGCCAGCTCCTCAGCGTACTCCCCAGAACAACCAGCAACAACAGCAGCTCCAAAAGCACGCGTGTGCTACGTGTGTGGTGATCCGAACCACTGTGCGAATGCCTACCCAAACCGTACCGTGAAACAAGAACCGCAGCAACAGCAGCCCCAGCAGCAGCCACCACTGCAGCCTCAGCAGCAGCAACAAGCTGCGCGTGGAAGGGCTTTCAACCTAAATCACCGGCAGGCCCAGAATGACAACAATGTTGTCAATGGTACGTTACTTGTCAATGGTATTTATGCTTCATGTTTATTTGATACTGGTGCCGATAACTGTTTTGTATCGTTAGAATTCAAAAAGGTTTTATAATGTAAGCGCGCTAAACTCCCAAAGACTTTCGATGTGTCGCCACCGGAAAATCCGTCACCGTCACCTCCGTCCTACGTGGTTGTTCTCTCGATCTCAACAACCATGTCTTCTCGATCAATCTCATACCTATGCAGTTAGGTAGCTTCGATATCATAGTAGGTATGGACTTTCTTCTTGAAAACCATGCTAAAGTTGTTTGTTTCGATAAAATGATTTGCTTTCCTCTTCTAAACGTTGATCAACTTCATGTTTATGGTGAAACTCCCTTAAAGAAGTTGATGCTTTTGTCATGTACTCGAGCACACAAATGTTTGTGAAAGCAATGTGTTGCTTTTTTAGCCCATATCGTGAACCCGGAGAAAGAAAATAATACTTTTAAAGATGTTCCTGTTGTTTGTGAATTTCCTAAGGTCTTTCCCGACGATTTACCCGGTTTACCCCCTACTCGCGATGTTGAATTCCGTATCGATTTAGTTCCCGGTGCTACTCCTGTTGCTAAAGCTCCTTATCGCCTCGCACCATCGGAAATGCGCGAGCTATCAAGCCAACTTCAAGAGCTTCTTGATAAAGGTTTCATACGCCCGAGCACTTCGCCTTGGGGCGCACCCGTTCTTTTTGTGAAAAAGAAAGATGGGACGTTCCGAATGTACATCGATTATCGTGAACTTAACAAACTCATGATAAAGAACCGCTATCCTCTTCCTCGTATCGACGACTTATTTGATCAGCTTCAAGGTGCTACTTGTTTTTCCAAGGTCGATCTTCGTTCCAGCTATCATCAGTTACGCGTGTTGGGAGAAGTCATTCCGAAAACCGCCTTTCGTACTCGCTATGGCCATTTCGAATTCGTGGTCATGCCTTTCGGTCTTACAAATGCACCCGTGGTCTTCATGGATTTGATGAACCGTGTGTGTAAAGCTTTCTTAGATCGTTTCATCATTGTTTTCATCGATGATATCCTT
The DNA here is from genome assembly GCA_947069175.1 of Scalesia atractyloides. Lineage (NCBI taxonomy): Eukaryota > Viridiplantae > Streptophyta > Magnoliopsida > Asterales > Asteraceae > Scalesia > Scalesia atractyloides. The sequence goes on from CAMTDV010000024.1 coordinate 65,380,232, forward strand.
ATCTATTCGAAATCGAAAGACGAATACGTGCGCCATCTCCGTTTAGTCCTCAAACTTCTTCAAGGAAATCGCCTTTACGCTAAGTTCTCCAAATGTGAATTCTGGCTTGAAGAAGTCTAATTTCTCGGCCACATCGTTAATAGTCAATGAATTCACGTCGACCCTGGAAAGATCGAAGCCGTCAAGAGTTGGATTACGCCAAATAATGCTTCCAAAATCCGTTCATTTCTTGGATTGGCGTGTTACTATCGTCGATTCATCGCCGACTTCTCGAAAATCGCCGTTCCGCTTACCGCATTAACTCATAAAGACAAACCTTTTGTTTGGGATTCCAAGCAAGAGGAAGCTTTTCAAACACTCAAGCGTATGCTATGCAACGCTCCCGTACTCGCTCTACCCGACGGAAATGACGATTTCGTTGTTTATTGTGATGCCTCTAATCTTGGTCTTGGTTGTGTTCTCATGCAACGAGACAAGGTTATCACGTACGCTTCTCGACAACTCAAGATCCATGAGAAAAACTACACAACTCACGATCCTGAAGTCGGTGCAGTTGTCTTTGCATTGAAGATATGGTGACACTACCTTTCGGTACAAAGTGTACGGTCTTCACCGACCATAAGAGCTTACAACATATCTTTAATAAAAAAGAACTAAACATGTGACAACGTCGATGGGTTGAACTTCTCAACGATTACGATTGCGAGATACGCCACCATCCCGGCAAAGCAAATATCATCGCCGATGCTCTATGTCGACGAAGCTATGTGTATGGTATTCGTGACTCTCAAGCTTTGAATGATCTCGAAATTATGATTTGCACCGCTCAATTCGCCTGCTTTAATGAGAATACTTTGGAAGATGAAAATAAATGTGGTGCCGAAACCCAGCTCGTAGCTAAGCCCAATGGTATTTATTACTACCTCAATTGCATTTGGATTCCAGTCATGATAATATTCGAAAGTTGCTAATGACCGAAGCTCATAAATCTCGATATTTCATTCACCCTGGTGCCGACAAGATGTACCAGGACCTTCGTCCTAAGTATTGGTGGCCGGGCATGAAAAAGGATATCGCCTTGTACGTCTCAAAGTGCTTAACCTGTTCGAAGGTTAAAGCCGAGCATCAAAGGCCCTCTGGTTTACTCGAACAACCCGAAATCCCGATGTGGAAGTGGGAGAGTATAGCCATGGACTTCGTACCAAACTCCCGCGTACTTCTTCAGGTCACAATAGCATTTGGGTTATCGTTGATCGTCTTACTAAATCCGCGCACTTTATTGCTATACGAGAAGACTTTAAGATAGAACGGTTAGCCCGAATCTATACCGACGAAGTTATATGTCGACACGGGACGCCTCGTGACATCATCTCTGACCGAGAGGGTCGCTTTACCTCTCGTCTCTGGGAAACTTTTCAATCCGCTCTCGGTACTACTCTCAATCCCAGTACCACTTTTCACCCTCAAACCGACGGTCAGATTGAGCGCATGATACGCACCCTCGAAGACATGCTTCATGCGTGTATCATAGATTTTGGTGGTAACTGGGATACGCATTTACCTTTAATCGAATTCTCGTCCAATAATAGTTATCATAGCAGCATTCAAATGGCTCCTTTTGAGGCACTGTACGGAAGAAAATGTCGATCGCCTATTGCATGGTACGAGGTCGGAGAAGCACAAATCACCGGTCCCGAGCTAATTCAAGAAACGACGGACAAGATCCTCCAGATCAGGGACAATCTCTTGAAAGCTCGGAGTCGCCAAAAGAGTTACGCCGATAAACGCCGCAAGCCCCTACAGTTCGAAGTGGGAGATCACGTTCTCCTAAAGGTTGCACCTTGGAAGGGAGTGGTCTGCTTCGGGAAGAAGGGAAAGCTAGCGCCTCGATACGTTGGTCCCTTTAAGATTCTAGAAAGAATTGGGAAAGTGGCTTACCGACTCGAATTACCAGAGGAACTCAACAACGTACATCCGACTTTCCATGTGTCTAACCTCAAGAAATGCCTAGCCGAAGAAAATCTTCATGTACCTCTTAAAGCTCTGCAAATCAACGAGACTCTCCATTTTGTGGAAAAGCCTGTGGAGATCATGGACCGAGAAACCAAGAAACTACGGCGCTCTCGCATCCCTATCGTGAAGGTCCGATGGGAAGGCAAATGCAGCGCAGAATTCACTTGGGAATTGGAAAGTGACATGAAGGCTAAGTACCCGCACCTCTTTATTACGGCAACTACTTAAATTTCGGGACGAAATTTCCTAAAGTAGGGGAGACTGTAACAACTCAAATTTTCGTTGTTATCTTTCTTTTATTATCGAGTGTATCTATCCTTTGTAAATCTCGAGATTCGTTTATAAGAAAAGTTTATGTTAATTAATTACAATTATGTATGTTATATCGCATCTAATCACTTATTAAATCGCATCGCTAATCTCATCGCAAATCGCAGTTAATTATACGGTATTATGTTACTTATGTGTTATGTGTGTTATGTTTATGATTACGCTCGCGATCGCATCGCTCTCACACAACTCAAATCGCTAAATCGCACTATTATATCGCCTATAACGCTTAATATAACTATTTAATCGAATCGAATCGCCAAGCGAACACTTAACGCGAAATTAGCAAACGGAACTTGGTCACCAGTCCAAGTTCGGCCGAACTTGACTACCACAAGTTCGCCCGAACTTTCTTGAGACACAAGAACCTCTTGCTTTCCACAAGTTTGTTCGAACTTGTACACACATGTACAGGTTCGGCCGAACTTAGCTATCCTTTTGAAAACCTAGCAAGTTCGCCCGAACTTGCATGAATTTCATGCAAGTTCGACCGGACTTGACCCACCAACTCTCCATTTTTGCCTTCACCTATAAATACTCAGCTCCATTCTCTCATTTGAACTTGCTGTAAGTTCGCCCTGAGCTATCAAAACCCGAAACTCTCTGTTTTCTAAGAAAGAATCAACCCGATTTCAACTACAATGATGTTCAACAACGTTTTACAACGATTTTGCACAAGGCATTGCCTTCGTTTTCATCAAACCTCTTCTGTTTAAGAAAATCTTCATCTTTTTCCATCAAAACTTCTGTTTTCACTCAGATCTATACTAGATCTGAGCAAAACCTTTTAAAACCCTGATTTTTACACCATTTTCGGACCAATGACGTATGTTTCGTTCACTTTTGAGTGGACCAAATCGTCACTTTACACAAGCTGGACTAACCCGTACGAACCTTCAAGTTCGCCCGGATTAGCCCAAGTTTCTGTAAAACGGCTAAGTTCGCTCCGAAAGACCTCTCCGGCCTAAGCTTTACTAAGTGGCTTAAGGTTGGAGGGATGGGCACTCGATTTCCTCAGCAAACGACGCGAAAACGCAAGATTTTGGACTCGGAAACATCAAGTTCGCTCGAGATTGCACTGATTTTGTATAGCTTGCTAGTCAAGTTCGCTCGAACTTGCCCTCTAAGGGTCAAGTTCGGCCGAACTTGAGTACTAATGACCAACTTTCCAACAGAAAACCCCCAAGTTCGCTCGAACTTGCAAAGTTTGCAAGGAAACTTCCCAAGTTCGGCCGAACTTGTCTCTCCTCTTACCAAGCCCTCACAAATTCGACCGAACTTGTCAAGTTTCCTTGAGAAACTTACAAGTTTGCCCGAACTTGACTCTAACCTCAGCAATACTATACAACTTCGCTCGAACTTGTATGTTTACATACAAGTTCGGCCGAACTTGCCTACTGTTCAATCCAAACTTAACCGTTTCAGCTTTTTGGAGACTGATGCACTTCCGTTCGCGTATGCAGGCTGATCCGACGCTCTTCACAACTCTTCTCAGATCTCTAATGCTACCTAAAACGCACCCACAATGAGTATACTTGACCCGTTTTTCGCTTTAATGCACATTTCGGGTGTTACATACTTTCCTATATCAAAATCACATCACAAATCAAACTGTTTATCACACGCGAATAATCTGATTATATATGCTCAATACGTGATACTAGAAACATGTGACTAGGACTTATTTTCGTTAACTTGCCTCCTTAGCTTGTATGGTACTATAGTGTGGCTAACTCCCGACGGGGTCTAGTTAGGATGGACGTGCAAGCCTTCTCACGGTAGTTAGCATGAGAAATAAGCCTGTTGATCTGTGTGATGTGTTTTGGTGTATCACGATATGTAATAAGACTATTTCGCGAACGCTTACTCTATTATGCTAGTATTACTAAAACTGTATGCTCACCTTTACTTAATTGTATTGACTTGTATTTTAACGTATGTAACAGGTTGAGGATTTTAGCTTGGATGCTTTGGATGTAGCGTGCTTAGTTTAGTTTGCTTTTGTTTAGTTTCCAAATGTAATAAATCTAGGGAAAATCGAACCTTATTGTTTTATGGGAAAAATCATGTATTTCGTGACATTGTTGATGACGTATTGTTTAATAGTATGGGATATTAGACGTTAAAATATTGTTGATTGAATAGTGTTATGGAAAATTTCTCGTGAGACAATCTGGTCGCCTAGTGCCACTACCCCGATGTTTCCACCATCGGTTGGGGTGTGACAGAAATCATGGCACAAGAGATTGGAGAATATGTTGTGGATTTAGTGAAATATACACGTCATAAGTAACCGAAACATAAACTGAAACAACAGAACAACAAATAGTTGTTGAATCTGAACGGATATAAATGACGGCAGAAACATCGAGTGTTCGTAGAAGTATTAGGGATTGGCGTGGACCTGATAGATATACCGGTTTCCACAACATCTTGATAGTTAATCAAACTGGGCCTAAAACTTACCAAGATACAATTAAATATTTAGAATCTGAAAAGTGGCTTGAAGTTATTAATGCTGAGATGCAATCCTACGACAACCAAGTTTGGGACTTAGTTGATTTTCCTCCTGAATGTCAAAAAATAGGAAACAAATGGGGTTTTAAGAAGAAAACATACATGGATGGGAAGGTGCAAACTTTTAAAGCAAGGCTCGTTGTGTAGGGATTTACTCAAACCCGAGGAATTGATTATGAGGAAACCTCTCGCATATTGCCATGCTTAAGTCTATTAGGATCTTACTTGCCACTGTTGCATATTATGACTATGAAATATGGCAAATGGATGTCAAAAATGCAATCTTATATAGAAATTTTATTGAAGATATTTATATGGTGTAACCAGAGGGTTTTGAGGATCCAAAGAATCCTGATAAAGTTTGCAAGCTAAATAATTTCATTAGATTAAAGTAAGCATCTAGAAGCTAGAATTTTCATTTTGATCAGAACATCAAAGATTTTGGTTTTTTCAAGAACGAAAGTGAGTTGTGTGTTTACATGAAGGTAAGTGGGAACTTTGTAACATTCTTAATTGTGTCTGTAGATGACAAACTAATCACTGGAAACAATATTCCTATGCTGAAAGACGTAAAGGCTTGGCTTGGAAAATGTTTCACAATGAAGGATCTTTTGAAACCGCTTATATTCTAAAAATAAAGATCTATAGAGATATATCAAAGTGACTCATTGGTTTAAGTCAAAGTACGCACATTGACAAAGTTTCTTCAACGTTTCTCAATGGTTGGCTCTAAGAAAGGATCTGTACCAATGGTCCATGGAATAATACTGAATAAAACACAATGCCCTGAATCAAATGAGGAACCGGAAAGTTCCATATGCTTGGTTCCATCATGTATGCAATGTTGTGTACTAGACTTAATGTGTCATATGCATTGAGCATGACTAGTAGGTATCAATAGAACCTGGGAAAGAGTCATTGGACTGTTGTGAAAAACATTCTCAAGTATCTGAGAAGGACCAAAGACATGTTCTTGGTGTATGGAGGAGTGGAAGAAGAGTTATCAGTAAGATGTTATACTAATGCTAGCTTCCAATCAAACTGAGATGATTCTCTGTCTCAAATGGGATATATGTTTATTCAATGGGTGGAGCAATAACATAGAAGAGTATTAAACAAAGTGTAGTTGCCCGTCCACAACAGAATCATAGTACATATTGTAAAGGAAGATGCTTAGATGAAAAAGTTCATTGTTGATCTCAATGTGAAACGAGAAGACATCGTGATAAATAAAATTCACACTAATCTGAATCTAACAAACCCATTCACTAAGCCTATGCATGTGGCTAAACATGAAGGGCATGGAGAGAAAATAGGGTTAAGATAAGATAGGGAATGGATTTAATATCATGTATTTGGTGCTTCGAACATTTAAATAGCTACATTTCTTTATTTTGATTTAACGGTTAAACATATAATAAATATGTTGATTTTTGTACATTTAAGTATCCTTGAATAAAATATTCTAAATGTCCATAGTCATTTGGATTCATGGGAATTAATCCAAGGTAAGACTATTATGAAGGATTGGTTATTCATGAGATGAAGGCTCAAGGTGTTGACAACCAATATTCATGAATATGCATTGGAGAATGATATTGAACGTAACTCAATTCAAAACGATCTTCATGGATCATAGTCATAAGATGTTTTGAAATTGGTATGATCTAAATGTCCTTAGACCTAAGAGACATATTGGAACCAACATTTGGTTAAAGTTTGTTCTTTGATCTTACCTAAGGTTTTATCGTTAAAGGAGTGTAATAAGGGTATTTGGTTGGAACATATATGAGATTAAGTGAAAGTTGTATGTTGTCATAGGAATTTTGTTCTCTTTACAGAAAGTAGTTATGCATTCGGATACCCTCATTGATTCAAACTGGAATCAACGTGTGGCCCCGCGCAAATTTGGTGTGATGTTTGTTAGAACATTTTGATTCAGAGAATGAGAAAGAATAGTTAAACAAGTGGCGAGAATGAAATGTGATCCATGTATCATGTTCAATGAATGCCTATACAAAATGTAACTTAGATAAGGTGACCAAGGCTATTGCGTTTGGTCTAGTAAGATGTTACTTGAATACAGAGAATAGTTGATGAAAATAAATCATCATGCTTGAAAGGGGCAACATGATTTAGCTAGACGCCCACTGGTGTCTACGTTAAAGGGCAATTAACCGAGAATCGTCCAAGTGGGAGACTGTTGGAATTGATATGTCCAATACTCAACTATCAAAAAAATTCTATCATAGTACGATCTAAAGAGTTACACATTCCATCGATTCCCCTCTTTGTCGAAGACATTGAAAGTCTTCTTAAATTCTATCCACGGTGGATTTCAGGCAATGGTACTTCAAGAAGGGCTCCTTAAATTCTTGCCATGTTAACGTTTGAAGCTTATCTTCTCCAAACTCTTCGCAATGGGCATCCCACCAATCCTTAGCTTGGAGTTGGACTTGGCTCATTGCAAACATCGCTTGATCCTTTTTCTCACATCGACTTCTTACAAAAACTGCCTCCATATTCGAGATCCATATTTGGCAAACTATCGGATCGATCTCCCAATTATATGATGTGGGGTTACATGACATGAAGTCTTTATACGTGCCTCTACGCGCCCCCTTCTTGCTTTGCGACTCACCGATTAGCTCCATTAATTCTTCCATTTTACTTACGATCATAGCCTCGACCGCTTCTAAGACACGGCTCTCTACTTCTTGGGCTAGTTGAGGGAGATTAGCTTGAATAGCTCTTCATACTTCTTCCTCAATTCTCTCATTCACTTCATCGTGTCTTTCCAAATCGTTGTCATTTATTTCCTTTCATCCGCCATCTACACGATTACGTTTTTCTTTTATTAGCAATTTATATTCTTTATTTTATCATATTTATTCTAACACTCATTTTCATACTTCATAGTTATTCATTCGTATCATTGTAGGTCCCGAACAGGTCACGAAGCACATATGTGCCATCATAAGGTCGAAGGATCTATTATCCTCTACATTCAAACTTTCAATTTAAAAAACTTGTTTCCGGGACATCGTAGAGTATCACAGTTTGATATACATGTTTTCTTATCAGTTTATGTTACTTTGTATGGGTCTATCAGGCTCATGGAATAGGTTTTAGGAGATTCGAGGCTCGTGGCATGAAAAAGAAACAAAAACAGTGTTCTGAGTTTGCAGGCGGCGTCGGCGACGGCCAGAAGCCGCGTCAGCGATGCAACCTACATAACCTTCGTATCTGGGGTCTTGCGTCAGCAGTAGCTTCGCGCGTCGGCCACTAGATGACGTCAACAACGGCATAAAGCCCCGTCTGGCACTACGGCGTTGTTTTTCTTATTTCAGCCTATTCGACCCATTTCCAAGCCCCGTTTCGACCCAACCTGCCCGAAACATCCATAAACATTCCCATTCTTATTTTTCTATTGTTAAGCTTCTACAACCTTTCCTGTAACATTACCCCGTTAAAAGGTAACTATGAAAACCTTCAAATACTTACCTCCTTTGCGTCTTGGAGTGAGCACACACATTGCGCGAGCTTTCGATTTGAGTCTAAGCACTCCGACTTGTAGTTGAATCCCTCATACATGGGCTTTGATACCAACTTGAAACACCCAAAATTACATGATCGAAGCTCATACTTGAAACAACAAAATTGTACAACCGATTTAAAACTTTTGTACATTACTTAAAATTTATCGGTACATAACAAGGTTGACAATTCAAAACTAGATAAATAACCAAATACCATTTCTAAAACTTATGAAACACACATCTAAAAGTATTTTACCAAAACCAAACTTTAACTACATGTACAACCAAAATGTTTTGACCCATTTGCATAAGTTAGTCTGGAAGCACGTTGAGGGCGAAAAGGAGTGTGTGTTCGTTCCAAGCTCGCGAGTCCTCTCAATAGCGGATTTACCTACAACATAAAAAAGGTTTATTTATTAAGTGAACAAAGAGTAAGTTCCTAACTTCCATCAACATGACATTTAACTAATTCCTTTATTCCCGTACTAAATCCTTTCAATATTCTTTCAAAACATTAATTTAATTGATCCGTTTACCATGGTTCAACTTTTTAATTATTCGTATCAAAATCAACTTTTATTCGTTTGACCTGTTCGTAACGGTCAATTACATGACCATTCTTTAAAATAACATTCTAACCCGTTTGACTCGTTCGCATCGGATTAATTACATGACCGTTCTCTTTCGTAACATTCTAGTTCGTTTGACCTGTTCGCAACGGCTCAATCACTTGGCCATTCTTTTCAAAACATTCTAGTTCGTTTGACCCGTTCGCAACAGATCAATTACATGACCATTCTCTTTCAAAACATTCTTTTCATTTGACCCATTCGCAATTACATGACCATTCTTTATCATAACATTCTAGTTCGTTTGACCCGTTCACAATGGATCAATTACATAAAACAAGCTACTACACGCATTACGAACACAAGTTATAAAAATAAACATTACTACAAATAAAACTTTAATCGTAATAAGTAACGTACCTCAGTCTTGTGGCCTTGGGACTTTTTGCTACTCGGACCTTCTTCATTCACACCTACCCATAACACATTCGTTCTTAGTTTTTGTGCACTCGTTTCATCAAATACAACAATTTCTTACATTCAAAGCACAACCATAGTTAACAAGTACCACAATTTCTCCAATTTAACATTTAGTGCATTTCATCGAGCACTTCGTGTACGACTTTTATTGATGCCTACAAGTACCATTGTTCTATGTTGTTAATCACCATTTTTCATGTCCACGAACTCCCAATTCCCAAATTATCACATTAGTTCCTTAAGAACAAGCATTCATTCAATATATTGTTGATAAGTCAATATCCTAACTTTAACAAAAACTCAATTTCTAAAATCATAATTCAAACCCACTTCATAATTCTTGAAGGTTTTCTATTATAACACATAAACATATCAATCTCACAAAAATATACATCCATAAACGTTTCCTAACCATGCTTCTATAATGATTTGTATCATTCTACTTTAACACCAAAGATTAGTCAATTTTTCGTTCATCCCCATAACATTAAAACCCACCAAAATTAGAATTTTGACTTACCTCTTGTTGGAAAAGTTTAGTTGATCAACAATTAGAGTTCATGCATAAGATCTAACATCAAATCCCATTTCAATTTGCTGAATTTGTGTGAGTCTAGGTTCTTGATGTTTTCTTCTCTTCTCTCTCTCTCTCTCTGTCTAAACACGCACACACATACTTCCAATTTTTGTATTTTATTTTCTTTTTAAGTTTCAAACTTTCCTACATGTCACCTTTAGCCCCCATGTTTAGTTCATGTTTTATTTCATTCATACTATTGCTTTACTCTATGTTAAAGGTTAACAAATCATACTAGGTTAAATTCTTCTTAGACATCATACTTTATACTAAAATACTATAACAAAATAAAAATAACTTGGTCACATAAACGCATTTTTGGGTGTTACACTGACTTGAAGGCAGCATGGTCGTGTATCTGTACATTCACGAGCGTGCATGAGGTAAACTTGCAATTTTCTTTCGTTTGCATCGATTTTAGCTTCTTTTCATTTACGGAGCCTTAGATCACGTGAAAATAAAAGAATGAACGATTTTTGTAGTGTTTCCTCATAATAATGCCTCAAAAGCATATAAAATGGGGGTAATTATGCATATAAATGATGGCACATCGGGGATATATATTTGAGTTCTTGCACAAAATTTTTATTTAATCAATTTAAACAAATGTAAACCCCCTTTACCCCTGTTACAAAATAAAACTGATGTAAACCCAAGATATTTATAATCAGGAGTGGAACCACAGGAGCGTCCATTAACCCCTAGCCGGCCAAAGCTTAAGTTACTCGAGGTGTCTCTTGGGAATGCTTTTTAATAATTGGACCCTCACAAGTGTCTTACATAGTAGCTTATTAGTTTAATAAGTGAATATATATTATATATATATATATATATAGGGGACGGGTAAAATGAGAATCACATTGAGATGTGAGAACCGTCGAACCAATATTAGTCATTGATCAAATTGGTTTTGATGGATGAGATTAAAAGACAATAAAGCAACGTAATGATTGTGTTTTTATTAATGACATTTTGTTATTTAGTGACAAATGGCATATTAATCTTTTTATTATAACTTTAATAATTGATATGATTACTGATTTTGTTTTAATTAATTAAATTGTTTTTTTTAATATTTAAACATGCATTAGTAATTTTATTTTAATTCTCATATAATTTTTTATTTTAATTCTTAGTTAATTTTTTTAAACATGAATTATTAATTTTGTTTTAAACATGAGTTTAATTCTCAGTAAAACTTTTACGCCGGTTTTTAGCTTTTTTTACGCGCGGTTTTTAATTTTTTCGCGCCTCTTTTTAAACTTTTTTACGCACTAGTTTTAAACTTTTTTAACGTGCATGTTTAAAAACTTTTTTGCGTGCGGGTTTTAAGCTTTTTGCGCGTGGTTTAAAACTTTTTTACGCGCTGTTTAGAACTTTTTTTACGCGCGCCGGTTTATAACTTTTTTTACGCACCGGTATAAAACATTTTTTACGGGCGGTTTTAAACTTTTTTACACTCCGGTGTAAATTTTTTTTACGTGTGGTTTTAAACTTTTTTACGCACGGTTTTAAACTTTTAATACGCACCGGTTTTAAACTTTTTTACGCCCCTGTTTTAAACTCTTTTTGCGCCCCGGTTTTAAACTTTTTTTACGCGCCGGCTTAAAACTTTTTTTACGCGCTCGTTTAAAACTTTTCTACGCGCGGGTTTAAACTTTTTTTACCACCCGGTTTTAAAACATTTTTTACGCCAAATTGTTTTACAGTTTTAAACTTTTTTACAAAAAACTAGTGGGATTACCCGCGCTCCGTGGCGGGAATTCGATTCAGTTCGTCACGGTATCGGCCCGACTCTCGTATGTTTACAATACCGAAAAATTAAGAAAACTACGTATTTGTTTTTTTAAGAAAGTTAACCAACATATTAAAAAAACCAAATTAGTAAAATCATTAAAACTTGTATCACATATATAGTATGGGGTATAAAAATGAAAAGTAAAAGAAAAAAATTATTTATTTATTTTTATTCGCACCAAAACAAACCATGTCAAACTAACCTACATTTTTTTCTGCACATTACACAATAGTGACTAATTAAAAGTTGCAACTTAACAAAATTTTACTCTGGAAAAAGAAAGTCAAATTGACCAATCAGAAAGAACACCGAAATAGCATATTAATATTATGTATACTAGATTTTTTATCAAAAAATAATTTTTTATATATGTTAAGAGAGAGAGAGAGAGAGAGTAGATATGACATTTTAATGGATGGAAAGTCTGATAAGACTCTAAAGAGAGAGAGAGAGAGAGAAGACATGACATTTTGAGTAAATTACCAAAATAACCTTTAAGATTTAAAATAATAGTGTATAGGTGGCATGTGTTGGGTTTTTGGCATGTTTATCAAAGCCATTTTATCCATATAAAATGAAAAACGCAGCGGAATTATTATTTAAAACATGTTACTTATGAGATATAAAACCCATTTTATGTGTAAAACCAAAACCCGTATCCACATATAAATATGCATGTTATCAAAAACACAACCCTAGGGTGTTATAAGAATACTACCTTCCAAGTAGCAAGAGATATGAAGAAGATGATGTTCTTGAATGGAAATCTTCAAAGGAGAAGACCTCAAGCTTGTATACCCCAAGCTTCCAACAAACACCTTATGTTGCTAGGATTTTGCACTTGTGAACACCTCTTGATCAACCAACCTTCGCCGAAATTCTAGAGAGAATTTTTGGTGTTCTTGCACTTGATTTTAATGATAGAAAGTGTGTGTGTGTGTGTAAGAGTCTCTAACTCTCACCAAATCATCCATATATATAATCTCTTGTAAGATCTTTTCTCGGATTGTGTGAGATCTTGTAAGATTTGCAAGATATCCATATATCTTACATAATCTAATCTTGGATTGTGTGAGATCTTGTAAGATTTGCAAGATATCCATATATCTTACATAATCTTTTATAATGTTACTTAACCCATTAAATAACAAAATAAAATATACTCTCAAATAAATTATCCATCTTATTTATTAGTTTCTCAAGTGCAATTATTTAGAAATCCAATTTCTAAATATTCGAAGTGTGAATATTTATTTGTTTGATCATATCATAAATAAATATTACAAGTGTTTGTCTAGCTTGTTATTGGGTATGACCCGACTTGGATGATAACGTACTAGCCACATCAATTTAATATGTGTCTTGGGCATACCGATTCCAATAATCTCCCACTTGCACAAGATACATAGAAGATTGATGCAAGTAGTATGCCACCTAACAATGGTTTACTACGCCTAGTACGTATGATGAAGTGCCATTCAATAACATCATCCCCTTCAAGTCCCTTACTTGAACATGATTTAGGTGAATAAATCATTTATCCTTTCATTACAGATGTCATGTCAAATCCAGAAACATAGAGTGATCATTCTCTGTTATTTAACTTTAGCTGGCCTTAGACATCTTACTCTCAACGAATAAGAGGAACAAATCCCATCTTGACTACATACGTCTCTCACAATCACCTTGTACCACACCTGAGCTTAGCCTTATGTGCTGCCATGTTTCAGAACAGCGAAGAACTAAGTCAAAGTATAATATTTGGTGAATATCAAGATCCAATATGTATCTCAGGTCAGAGGATACAATGATATTCGCCTTTACTCAAAATTACTTATGATCAATCACAAAGATTCCATGTAGTAATATTTGAGAGCGGGTCAGTCCAATATTTGTATCCCACAAATATCTATGAACTTTGGCAGCAACACTTTGCTCTATATTCATACCCAATGAATATCCACCAATCCGAGTTCATAATAGTCTTACCTTCATATTTGTTCCCACAAATATGATCGACTACGGACATTTAGAATAATTAACTTATTCATGGATTTAAACATGCTAAAATGGAACATAGCTCAAAATGCCATAATCATTAAATGAGTCATAATAACAATTATTCGATATCCAAATACTAAATAGATCAAATCCAATCAATAGAATATCGAAGTCCTAAGGCACAAGTATGACCCTCATGCTTTGCCCGTTAAGGAGCTTCGTGAGAGGATCCACAATGTTTTGATCGGTGTGAACTTTGCGAATACATATCTTTCCCTTTTCAACTTCATCCCTTATGTAGTTGAAGTTGCGCTCAATGTGCCTAGTCTTTTGATGTGCACGAGGTTCCTTAATTTGTGCAATCGCACCCTCGTTATCACAAAAGATTTCTAGGGGATCCTGAATGGTAGGACTACCCGTAGGTCGGTAATGAATTTCTTCAACCATGCAGCTTCTTGTGCTGCCAATGAAGCGACGATGTATTCTGATTCTGTAGTGGACAATGCTACCACATCTTGCTTTGAGCTCTTCCAAGAGACTGCAGCTCCATTCAAAATAAAGACATACCCAGATTGTGATAGAGAACCATCTCGGTCAGTTTGGAAACTCGCATCCGTGTAACCCTTTACAACGAGTTCCTCTTCACTAGATCCATATATTAGAAACATATCCTTAGTCCTTCTAAGGATTTCAATATGCTTTTAACAGCCATCCAATGACTGTTACTTGGATTTAGCTGGTATCTACTGTCATGCTTAAGGCGCATGACACGTCCGGTCCAGTGCATATCATTGCATACATGATGGATCCTATAACAGACGCATATGGGACTCCTTTCATTCTTTCTTGCTCATCCTTTGAGCTTGGACATTGAGACGCATTCAATATCGTTCCCTTTTGAATAGGTACCAAACCTTTCTTAGAGTTCTCCATCTTGAACCTTTTCAAGATTTTGTCAATGTATGCACTTTGGTTCAAACCTATCAAGCGCCTTGATCTATCCCTATAGATCTTTATTCCCAAAATACATGCAGCTTCACCAAGATCCTTAATGGAAAAACAACTTCCAATCCAGGTTTTAACACCTTCCATGGTTGGAATATCATTTCCAAATAGTAGAATGTCATCGACACACAATACTAGGAAAGTGATGATGCTCCCACTAGCCTTCTTATACACACAAGCTTCATCGGCGTTCTTGATGAATCCAAAATTCCTAGTTCTTCATCAAAACGACGATTCCAACTTCTAGATGCTTGTTTCAATCCATAGATTGATTTCTTTAACTTGCATACTTTGTTAGGATGTTTTGGATCGACAAAACTTTCAAGCTGAACCATATAGACATCTTCATTAAGATATCCATTGAGGAAAGCCGTTTTGACATCCATTTGCCAAATCTCATAATCGTAATATGCAGTTATGGCAAATAATATCCTAATTGACTTTAACATCGCCACGGGCGAGAAGGTCTCATCATAATCAACCCCTTGAGTTTGAGTGAAACCTTTTGCTACAAGTCTCGCTTTATAAGTATCCAAGTTACCATGCATATCGGTTTTCTTCTTGAAAACCCACTTACTTCCAACTACTTTGGAGTTAAGAGGTGGCACAACCAAATCCTATACTTGGTTGTCTTACATGGATTGCATCTCTATGTTCATGGCTTCAAGCCATTTGTCACAATCGGATTCTGACATTTCATTATAGTATGTGGTTGGTTCATCGGAATCTGCCACGTAGCATCCATCCATGAAAAATCCATATCTTTCGGGTGGATTACTAATTCTACCAAATCTACGAACGTTTTGTGTCTATTGATCAACCACTTGATCTTCTTCAACAACCTCTTGTTGAGTGCTAGTATCAACCAAACATGTATCAGCTTGTGGTTCTTGATCCTCATCAAGTTCCACTGTTCTACTACTAGTTCCTTTCATAAGGAACTTAGCTTCCAAGAACTTACCATTTCGAGCAACAAATACCTTTTGCTCTGTTGGATCGTAAAAGTAATATCCTATATCATCTTTAGGATATCCTACAAAGATACACTTAGTGGATCGTACTTGCAATTTGTTTGGGGTGTATTGCTTCACATAAGCTTCACAACCCCATACCTTCAAATATGATAATGATGGAGCCTTTCCATGCCATATTTCAAAAGGTGTCTTATCCACTTTCTTGGTTAGGGCCGTATTCAATATACAGGCCACCGAGAGCAGAGCGTAACCCCAAAATGATAAAGGTAATGTGCTTCTAGCCATCATAGATCGAACCATATCCAATAGAGTTCGATTCCTCCTTTCAGACACACCATTATGTTGTGGTGTTCCAGGTGGAGTAAGTTGTGAGATGATCCCACAACTCCTAAGATGATCTTGAAAAGCATCAATAAGGTATTCACATCCTCTATCGGTGCAAAGGATTTTGATTGTTTTCTTGAGTTGATTTTCTACTTCACTTTTGAAGTCTTTTGAACATTTCAAATGCTTCATCCTTGTGTCTTAGTAAATACACATAACCATAAGGGACTATAGTCGTCGGTAAAAGTAACGAAGTATCTTTCACCATTCCTAGATATTGGCTTAAAAGGACTACATACATCCGAATGTATGATACCTAATAAATCCTTTGCCCTTTCAAAGGTGCCACTAAAGGGTGCCTTAGTCATTTTGCCTTGTAAACAAGATTCACATACATCAAATGAATCATCTTCATTTGTTTCCAAAAGACCATTCTTTCAAAGTGTCTGCATGCAATTTTTGTTTATATGTCCAAGGCGACAATGCCAAAGATAGGAATCACTCAAATCCATTTTGAGTTTCTTGGTGGTTACTTGATACATTGAGCTATCATATGATGTGTAATCATGAACTAATTCATAAACACCATTTAAAGGCATAACTTTAAAGTAAAACACATCATGCATTGAAACATAAATGTCATGGTTAACAAATTCAAAATTAAAACCACAATGTCTCAAAGGGAAACTGAAATAATGTTCCTAGTCAAACTAGGAGCATACAAAACATTTTTCAAAATCACTTCCAAACCACTTGGAAGCTTCAACACATAGTCTCATTGGGCTTCGACTTCAACTTTTGCTCCGATGCCCATGAAGAGACTAACATCTCCCTTTTTATAATGTTTATTTCTTCTGAACCCTGCAAAATTGCAAATATGAGTTCCACATCCGGTATCTAGTACCCATGTGTCAGAAGAAATAACATTAAGCTCAACATGTATCATGAAGATTGTACCTGAGGTCTGCCCTGCATCCCTCTTGTTTTTCAACTCCTGAGATAGGTTGGACAATTCCTTTTCCAATGTCCTATCTCTCCACACTCAAAGCATGGGTCGTTAGTAGCAACCTTTTGCTTCTTTTCCTTCGGTTTGTTGGTTCCGTTTTAACCTTTCCTTTCCCTTTCCCTTTGACGTGGCCCTTCCTTTTGGCAAAACTTGCCTTGGAGTCGGGTGGGGCCTCTTCTTGTTGCCACCCTCATTGATCTTAGAACGGGTAAAGCCTTTTTACCCATGCCTGCCTTGGCAGTTTTGAGCATTGCATGAAGTTCACCAATGCTTTTGTCCCATCGTTCATGTTATAGTACATAACAAAAGATTCAAACTTCTTTGTTAAAGAGTTGAGGATCAAATCCGTAGCTAGCTCTTTAGAGACGGGACAATTGAGCCTTTCGAGGCGATCAATGTGGCTTTTCATCTTGAGGACATAAGATGAGACCGATTGGGTTTCCTCCATTTGACATGGGCGAGTTTCGAAGCGTTCTACCCAAGCTTGTTGATGGAACATTTCTTTCAATTGGGTAATCATGTCGTACGCCCCGTGATGTTCAAAATCCTTTTGAATCTCGGGAATCATAGTTCCCAACATGAGGCAAGAGGCTTGCATGGAGTCCTCGGTATACTTAACCCAATCGTTATAGGCCTCCACATCTTCCATGTTAGGTTCATCGGGAATAGGATCGTCCAACACATAGGATATCTTCTCTTGCTTGAGAACGATTCTCAAGTTTCGATACCAATCATGAAGTTGTTATAGTTGAGACGATCCTTTTCAAGAATTGTTCTTAATGATATGTTACAGACGGTTTGGGTAATTGTGTTTGCATTGTTAGCGGCTATCTATAAAATTTTAACAAAGTTCAATTTTAATATTTTCGATATTATTAATTTTTAATCATTAATACTCTTTTATGTCTCATAGACAATTAATAATTAAAATCTAGAATCCAATGTCACATTTAAATATTGGTTAGATGACCTTTATCCCATTATTTTTATTAACAAGGTAGTCAATGTTTGACAATTGCAACCCTTTGCAATTTCTAGCCATATGGGATCAGTAAAACATCCTTATGTTTAGTTGGCATGTTTAATCCCATCAACACCTTTGTATGCCATGCTTCGGTGACCCTAATCACATGGTTTCAAAATCAACTCGTCCTACTTACACACACATGTAGGTTCACACATACAAGTGTTGGTACCTTTATCCCACAAATATGGTAAGCCTACCTCAAACACACAAGTTCTTTAAAATGTGGTTAGGTGACCTTTATCCCACAAAGAATTCCCAAGTGATTCGAGTGTTGTGTAAAAGGATGGTTCTGACTTGTTTTATACAAGGGATTTTAGTTTTCAAAAAATTATAGTTTTAGAAAACTTTATGCCATACATTTGCATGCATTCAAATTCATGGTACCTTAGTGAAAACCAATTTTCAAGGTTCTTTTAATAAAACTCATTTTATTATAAAATCATTAACCTTTAATAAAACCTTTTATTAATTACTTTAATGATTTCTAAAGAACCATTTTCAAGCTTGTTGTTGTTTGTTAGTTTGTTAATCATCCATATCCACATATCATCCAAACAACATAATAAAACAATCATACAAGCATAACACACAAACCAATAGGTGCATAACCATAGCCAACTATTTTTGACAACACTTGTTAGCCGAAACAAGTGTGCCAAAAGGTCCTTCCTAAAGAGTGAATATTGACACAAGACATGTGTCGTTGAACTCCCACTTGAAACTGCATTCAAATGCTTCAAGTTTTCCTTTTGTGTTGTGATTTCTTCACTTTCTTTGTGCTTCCAAATGATCTTTAAATTCAGCTCCAACTCCTTTGGGCTTCAAAAATGTGTTTTTGGTTATTGGGCTAAAATCCCGTTAAGAACTATGAAGTCCTTTAGGCCCAAAATTGGCCAAAACCAAAAAACGCATTTTGTGTGCATCTTCTTTTACAATAAAGTATCCTAATACATTTTTTCTAGTAAAAGAAATGCAACTAATCTATTTACTTACATACCAAATGAAAATAAATAAATTACATATTTTTCAAATGGAAGAACAAAGATATTAATTATTACAACCCATTGAAATAATTAAATATAATTCACAAACACAATCATTCAACATATTCAAACACAAGGTCATGGCTAGGTTATGAACACCAAAATATGTATATTATTCAAGAGCAAAAATGGTTCCCTTTTATAACCCATATTTTCGGCGAAGAATGAAAAACCGAAAAGTGTGGGTTTTTGTCTAAACAAACAAATCATCCGTATGATATAATTTTTCAAGATTCCTTTATGCATGTAAGAAAATAATCTTGAAAAACAAAGGGAAAACCATGTTAAAATTTCGGCCATAGGGTTTCTCCAAACCCAAAACCCAAAATTTTTAAATCCTTTGAAGCATGCATTCATATAAGCGGCTCTGATACCATTGTTGGGTTTTTGACATGTTTATCAAAGCCATTTTATCCATATAAAATGAAAAACGCAGCGGAATTATAATTTAAAACATGTTACTTATGAGATATAAAACCCATATTATGTGTAAAACCAAAACCCGAATCCATATATGAATATGCATGCTATCAAAAACACAACCATAGGTGTTATAAGAATACTCACCTTCCAAGTAGCAAGAGATATGAAGAAGATGATGTTCTTAAACGGAAATCTTCAAAGTAGAAGACCTCAAGCTTGTATACCCCAAGCTTCCAACAAACACCTTATGTTGCTAGGATTTTTCACTTGTGAACACCTCTTGATCAACCAACCTTAGGCCGAAAATTCTAGAGAGAATTTTTGGTGTTCTTGCACGTGATTAATGATAGAAAGAGTGTGTGTGTGTAAGAATCTCTAATTCACGCCAAATCATCCATATATATAATCTCTTGTAAGATCTTTTCTTGGATTGTGTGAGATCTTGTAATATTTGCAAGATATCCATATATCTTATATGATCTAATCTTGGATTGTGTGAGATCTTGTAAGATTTGCAAGATATCCATACGTCTTACATAATCTAATCTTGGATTATGTGAGATCTTGTAAGATTTGCAAGATATCCATATATCTTACATAATCTTTTATAATGTTATTTAACCCATTAAATATTAAATAACAAAATAAAATATACTCTCAAATAAATTATCCATCTTATTTTTTTAGTTTCTCAAGTGCAGTTATTTAGAAAACCAATTTCTAAATATTCGAAGTGTTAAATATTTATTTGTTTGATCATATCATAAATAAATATTACAAGTGTTTGTCTAGCTTGTTTATTGGGTATGACCCGACTTGGATCATAACGTACTAGCCACATCAATTTAATATGTGTCTTGGGCATACTGATTCCAACAGCATGATCTGATTGGTGGAGAGTGGTTCTCGCGGTTCTCGCAACTGGGATGGTTTTCATTTGAACCGATCCTTTATATTATATATTATTTTATATATATAAAGAATAAGTAGAGGGCCATTGATGTTTTCCCGACAGCTCCGATAGATGAACTCAAAGAGAAAATTAAGGTCTGCTAGAAGAGAGAAGAAGAAGAAGAAATATGACATGAGTTTAAAATATTAAAATATAATATTTTATAATAAATTGTTACTTGTGGTGGTCATTTTTCCTATCTGACACAACCTAATGACAATTTGACTTTACTTCATTTATAGAATTATTGTTTATTTTTCAATTACGTTAAAAGATTTTATTTTAGAGTATAGTCCAATTTGATTCCCTAAGGTTTACATTCAATCACATGTTTAGTCCTCATTTGATAAGAACGAACACTCTGGTCCCTGTGGTTGTCGATTGCTTCAATAAAGTCCCCCTACTAATGATTGTTTGTAATTCAGTAAAAAGACTAAAATACCCCTATAAGTTTACTTACAATTTCATCCCTGCTCGAATATTTCATAATTTTCCTTCATATTCAAAAGTCTTTCCAAATCTAGTAATAAAATATCAAGGTTGTAACACAACAACAACAACAAGAGATCAACATGTAACCAGAATTGGAACATTTTAAAACTTGAACTAGTTTTGACTTTTTGGAGTTGGGCTGGTTTGACTTTTTTTCCTTCAACCTGTTTGACCTTTACAAGTTTAAATTGTTAACAACAACAATAAGAAATCAACACATGTAACCAGAATTGGAATGTAGTTTATAATTTGAACAAGATTTAACTATTTGGAGTTGGGTTGGGTTTGACTTTTTCCCTTAAACATATTTGACCTTTAGCAATTTAATTTGAGTTTTAGAACTTGAACTGGGTTTCAACTTCATAACAAAAGTAACCAGATTTGAAACATGTATGACTTTTGAACTTCACATGAGTTTTACTTATTGAACTTCAAATGGGATTGACTTCTAGAACACCAGAGTTGTTTTGACATTTGTTTACTCAACATACTTAACACGGTTTTGACTCTGTTTGACCTATGTTTGACTTTTGTTTTGTTGCCTCAGGTTTGAACATCAAAAGGCCTTTGTTTAGTCAAACATGTTTCAACGTCAAACGCAACAGGTATTGAAAGTTCCGGATCGGGCGGGTTTGGACGGGATAGAGCTAATTTGGTAGAATATTCTTAAGAATGAGGTAGAAGCAGAATGATTCCATTCATACCAAAAGAGCATACATCGTTTACAAGCTGTTTCTCCAGCATTTCCCATCTGGGATCCCCAAGATTATCAACTAACTAACACACGACACTATATATATATGTATATACACACACACGAGGTTGGGACGGACGAGCATTTTTTCCATGCGGATGAGCTTGTCTGTGCAGATGAGTTACATCCGCACGAATGTGTTACATTTGTACGAATTTACATCCGTACGAAATTAAATCCGTACAAACCTCTCTCATCCTATCCAAAGTCATGTGTTCGTATCTCAACTATACTATTCAATACACGTTCTATCTAGTCTATTCGCACAGTGGAGGACATACATAATATGCGCTAACAAATTCCCTCTTGGTTGTCACCGTCGAATCTTGATCTTCAAATCTGAAAGCCGTGTTTGAATATTCTGCAACTTCAATCAATTGTTTGATATCTTCAGATAATTCCCCCTTTGTGGATGATTCGGGTTTGCATTATCTTCATTATAAACAAATTCCTCCTGAAATGAATCTTTAGGTCTTTATTTGCATGGTCCCCGACCTCCTCTGATTTGCTTAACTGTAATCTTCACGAATAAATCACCAACTTGAAACTAAACAATGCAGTTTCTAAGTTTCGACTTTAATCACATCCGCGCTCGATTTTTGATTTAACACTTTAGCTGAATCTCTTAATCTTCAAAAACCCAACCGGCAATTGATAGAGACCTCGAATCACCACACCCGAAACTTCAAGTTTGTGAATACCCACGAAAATCTAAAATCCTGTTTTCCGTAATCTCTTTTAAGCACACTCCGAATGATTGATCAGTGTAAACGGAAATTTCCACAATTAGCAAATCTTAATCAGATAACAAATCATCTGGTAACACATTCTGATCCGAGAAACATTCTTCCATGACCAGAATCACATCTTCCTCTTCAGTCACGATAACATATATATAGTGTTCTCCGTTAGACTTGGCAACAACTTAATAAACTAACATCATCATTCCCTGGCGATTAGTCCGAAAAACAATTCCTCTGCTCGAATATTAACCATTCTAACACTTTAGACTATTACTGAATTATCAGTTCCGAGATATCTTTTAAGTATTGAAAATACTTATGCATCTCCTGACGCTAATCCTGCTATCCGGCTTAACGAAAACTCAGGACTCAAACCATAAGACATCAATCTGGCCAACATTTGAAGATTCTGAACTTCCTATGACCACAAACTAACGACTCCAGATCTTTTGCATTACCGGACAATCTGAAGTCGGAACCACCTGAATACTGTTGCACATCTGAATTTCAAAAATGCCGGAATTTCAATATGTTCTAGGAAATTTTATTCCCCCCATTTTGCAAATTCTGACCTCTCTAAAACGTATCACCGAATTTCCCCCTCAAACTTGGCAGATTCAGTTCTCTCTGTTCACAGAAAAACTCAACTATGTGGAAAATATGTCATTTTGGTCAACAAAAGTTCATGTTGGCCCATTACTAGTCACTATACCAAAAAGATAAACATTCTGCATAGGTATCAATGACTACCTCGCTATATTCCGAAAAACAATTCCTCTGCTCGAATATTAACCATTCTAACACTTTAGACTATTACTGAATTATCAGTTCCGAGATATCTTTTAAGTATTGAAAATACTTATGCATCTCCTGACGCTAATCATGCTATCCGGCTTAACGAAGACTCAGGACTCAAACCATAAGACATCAATCTGGCCAACATTTGAAGATTCTGAACTTCCTATGACCACAAACTAACGACTCCAGATCTTTTGCATTACCGGACAATCTGAAGTCGGAACCACCCGAATACTGTTGCACATCTGAATTTCAAAAATGTCGGAATTTCAATATTTTCTAAGAAATTTTATTCCCCATCATTTTTGCAAATTCTGACCTCTCTAAAACGTATCACCGAATTTCCCCCTCAAACTTGGCAGATTCAGTTCTCTCTGTTCACAGAAAAACTCAACTATGTGGAAAATATGTCATTTTGGTCAACAAAAGTTCATGTTGGCCCATTACTAGTCACTATACCAAAAAGATAAACATTCTGCATAGGTATCAATGACTACCTTGCTATATTATGAAAAACAATTCCTTTGCTCGAATATTAATTATTCTAACACTTTAGACTATCACTGAATTATCAGTTTCGAGATATCTTTTAAGTATTGAAAATACTTATGCATCTCCTGACGCTAATCATGCTATCCGGCTTAACGTAGACTCAGGACTTAAACCCTAAGACATCAATCTGGCCAAGATTTGAAGAATCTGAACTTCCTATGATCACGAACTAACGAATCTAGATCTTATGCATTACCGGACAATCTGAAGTCGGAACCACCCGAATACTGTTGCACATATGAATTTCAAAAATGTCGGAATTTCAATATTTTCTAAGAAATTTTATTCCCCATCATTTTTGCAAATTCTGACCTCTCTAAAACGTATCACCGAATTTCCCCCTCAAACTTGGCAGATTCAGTTCTCTCTGTTCACAGAAAAACTCAACTATGTGGAAAATATGTCATTTTGGTCAACAAAAGTTCATGTTGGCCCATTACTAGTCACTATACCAAAAAGATAAACATTCTGCATAGGTATCAATGACTACCTCGCTATATTCAAAACTGTGTGATCTCGTTCAGGTTCTCAGCATTCATCTCCTTTGACACATCTATGATCTCTTCTACAGGTTGTTTCTTCTCTTCTTCACAGTGTAAGTTATGATATCCTTCATTGCTAAAGAAACCTGCAAAAGAATTAAACGCATCAGGTGGCATAATGGATTTAAATGCATTACAAATAACCTCTTCAGAATCATCTGAATTTTCTAGAGTTTCATCGAATGTAATTTCAGCACAAGCTTCAACAATAGCTTCTTCAACTATCACTTCCTCCACAAACTATTCTGGTTCTTCAATAATCTCAGCCAAAAGAGCAAGGTTTTCGGTCTTGGGAATATAGTTATTCCAATTGACCATTCATCTTCCTGGGTTATGACCAACGCCTTATCCTTCGACTTCGATGAACCATTTTTAATCGGAATTGGTCTTGACATGCTCGGAGGATTTTGAGAAGTCTTGTGATATATCGCCCTTTTATAGTAATCTTCACCAAAAGGGTTATTACCGTTATTGACCTCTCTCTTCGTGCATTCTCTCTTTAAATGAGCCTTTTCGTCACACTTGAAACAAGTCACTTTAGAAATGTCGAATCCCAATTTCGAATATGGACTCCCAATCCCATTCCTCCCCGTGATTTCCTTGAACCGTTGCTCTTCGGACACTCGCCATACACCACCTTATATCTATCAATTCCATTTCTTTAGGGTCTATTTGATAGTAATCCTCTTTTTTCATGTTTGGATTACCGATCTTCCCTGCTACCACGCTTTCATAAAATTCTAGAATCAATGCCAAAAAAACCATGTGTTGTTTGGCAGTGTCTTCACTAATTTTTTTGCATTTTGCTGGTTAACTGCGATATTGCATTGAAGCACATGTGGTTTTGAATTTTCTTAGCTCGAGTAGTTGTTTAAGCTCTGAGATGACTGAGGGCTTGGTGTTGGAGTGTTTGGTTCAAAAGATAAGATGAGAAACCTCCACTATTTGTGTTTGTTGAATATCCGGATGAAGTATATGTGCTAAAAGTTGTTTGGATCTTCGGGCTTTGGATATATGCTGAGCCCTTGAAATAAAGATCAACATCTTGCTGGACATTTGAACTTTTCATTTTGGCCATTTTGCGGAGTTCAAGCTCATATCCCTCAAGTTTTTCAACAAATTTTCCCAAAGTCAAATCATTATACTCTTTGGAATTATTCTTTAGGATCATCAAATATGTTGACCAATCACCTTGGGGTGAAGCGTCAGCTAGCTTATCCACCCATTCTTCATCCTCCTTTTCAATCTTCAATTTTTTCATTTCCACTATGAGATGACAGTATCTCTCAACAAGTTGTTTTAAAGATTCTCCTTCCAAGGCTGTGAATATGTCAAACTCTTTCTTACGCAAGCCTTTTTGCTTTTCTGCATGGACATACTACCTTGATATTTCACTTTCAACGCCATCCAGATGGATTATGCATTACCCCGATGTTGAAGTAGCGTGAATATATCTTCTTTTATAGCTTGTTGAAGAAGATTCAACATCTTTTTCTCTCTTATGAACTTTTAGGGGCACAAATTGCAATGATACTTTAACTTTCCGGAAAATGCCTAAACTATCAGATTGTCCGATTCGCACTATAATATAACAATTATACTTGTCCGTGACATAAAAACTCAACATTTTCAATGCCCATAAGGCTTGTAAATAATGATAGTCGTCCTAAACAAACATGAGGATATCAATGGAATATCCAAGACATCGTTCACGGTATTATAAAGCATCTTTCACATATTGTCCGGTAATGACCCGGCAACTAAACTAGTGGCGTCCTTACCATCTTAATACCTAATACACTAGTTAGAAATTTTTTAACACCCTAAACATAATCAAGCCACTAATTATGCAAGAACTTGAAGAAGTACCTAAATGTCTAAGCATAACCTTTCAACACATGTCTATTTGATTAGTAAATTGAAACATCATGCCTTACCCCCCCCCCTCTCAAAACTCGGTTAGGAAGGGGCCCACAAGCCCCATCCCTCGTTGTTAGATGCATGATGGAAGTATGGGACTAGAAGATATGATGGACTTGAAAGATTGCAATTTGTTTAAACACCTAACATCACCAAAGTTTCTTATCATTTTCCATGTCCCAAACTCACACAACACTTCCTCTTGCTCTCTCTCTCTAACCCAAGGCTCCCAAGCACCCCCCATAACCCACCATTTTCAACTCTTAAACACCTAAATTCCAGCATCATAAGTTCATTACAAGATGATTTAAGGAGGTTACAAGCTATGGATGCACACGAGGAGTCTTGCTTTTGCATTTGGAGCTTTCACATCCTCACATCATCTTCATCACCTTCATCTAAGAGCTTACCTAGCCTTGTGCTAGTTGTAAGACCACTTTTCATTATTTTTATGCT
This sequence comes from Scalesia atractyloides, assembly GCA_947069175.1. NCBI lineage: Eukaryota > Viridiplantae > Streptophyta > Magnoliopsida > Asterales > Asteraceae > Scalesia > Scalesia atractyloides. Next base: position 65,407,067 of record CAMTDV010000024.1, read on the forward strand.
TGTTATGTTATGTAGTTTAATAAAGTACAACTTGTCATCCTGAACACCATGAAGAACAAAGCTTAAAAACCCTAAACCTAACTTGTAAGGTCTACAAAATGAAGTGTTTATATGTTGATTATGATGATTAGTGTAAACTAGTTTGTATGAACTTGGTGGTTGTGGTATGTAGTTTAATAAAGTACAACTTGTCATCCTGAACACCATGAAGAACAAAGCTTAAAAACCTAAACTAACTTGTAAGGTCTACAAAATGAAGTGTTTATATGTTGATTATGATGATTAGTGTAAACTAGTTTGTATGAACTTGGTGGTTGTGGTAAAGTAGGTTGTTTAAATGTTATGATCTTGTTAGAACATGCATAAAAATGATGATCTAAACATCAAGATGTTTAGATCTAACAAGATCATCACCTTCATGATCTATGAACTTAAACACTAAACTTGAAAGTGATTTTTAACTATTGTAACTTTTACGAGAAGATAAAATCATGATTTAGGATAAAAGGGTCTTAAAGAATGGCTTAAACAAGTTTATGTTACAAGGATTAACTAGATAATGGATATAAAAAAGTGTGGTTATTTTTATAGGTTTTTGCTAAATATATACGTATAAATATAGTTCATGGAAAATTAAGGTGTTTATGTGTAAAATATACAAGCAAAGTTGATTATGGAACTTGTTTTGAGATTGATGATGATTTTGGGATTTAAACATGGTTTTAAACTCCTAAGTAAGTTTCTTAAACACTTATGTTGATGGAAAAGTTTAGTAACCTTAATCATGATTAGGCAAATCTTGATGGAAAAGTTTAAGTCTTAAACTCCTAAGTAAGTTTCTTAAAAACTTATTTATATTTTCATAAGTAAAAATGAATATATATATATATATATATATATATATATAGGATGAAAAATATATAAACTTAGAAAATCGATCATATGTGTATATGTATAAATGTTTTTATGTGTATGTATTAGAAGTTAGGAAATTCTAACTAAATGCAAATACACAACATATTGAAAACCTCCTAAATACTTGAAAGTATAAACATGGATATGAACATTATACATACATACACTTATCCTCCAAAGACTCGATACTTAGAAAGTTGGAAAACATGAAGATATATATATATAAGAAAACTTATGTTATATCCCTACACGCGGACAACGGATACACGGACATCGGACAAACCGTTACATAAATATATATATATATATATATATAGACGAAATAATATATATCCGAAACCGGCACAAAATATAATATAATATAAGTTTGATAATAAATTATATACATCGTCACCGACAACCATCGCCATACCATCACGACGATGAACGTGTACACCTTACCGACGGCACTTGGGCACTCTCGATACGAAAATATATATTAATGACTCCGACGACGAACTCTAAAAGTAATATATTTTTAGACCTTTGATAATATATATTTTAATACTCCTAAATTCCGGAGAGTATAAAATAAATAATCACTAAATGTAAATACAAAGTACACAAGTATACTAATATGTATAAAATACGTACACTAATACACTTGGTGAAATTGCAATAATACAAGAATGTACATGTACACAAATACGTATAAATACCGATAATAAAATATACAAGTAAAGTATATACATGGTATACGTAAACATATAAATACGCAAGTACATAGTAATGTACACAAATACACTTGTTAAAGTGTACACATACAAAGGACATTATACATGTACATCAATTGTAATACGATGTTAAAAATAAATATTTTTAACTATTATATCTAGAAAAGATATATATATATGATATATATATATATATATATATTTGTGAAACAAATATATACAATCGAACTGAACATATTTATACTTATGAATGAGGTTCACTATACTTCAAATATATTTGAAAAAATATATATAACTCGTAATGAACCCACGCCAGTGCGCAGCAGGAAGACGCTTATGGGCTAGGCCCACTTACACCATGTGGAATACGGAGACTCAAATGGGCTAGGCCCATTCTCACTTGTGCGAGGCACAAAGACTCTCGTGGGATAGATCCACTTACGCTCGTGCTAGGCACGAAGACTCGTGAAGGACGAGGCCCTTTCATACACATCATGAATGCAAAATATAAATATAAGAAGTATATATGTATTAAGAACAAACGCACGAAACAAATGCCAACATATTAAAATACACAAGGGTTCCAAATAAAAAAAAATACAAACTTAAAAACATTCAAGATGAGCAACGCGTACACGGTCTAGTAGAGACCTAAGTGTCTAATGAGTTAGAACACTTGAGGTTGTCACACGCATTGGATACCTCGCTTTGCTAGCCCTCACTTTCTACGGACGCAATACTGTGATTTCATGTCCTCCTTTTCTTTTAAATGTTTTCGGTTTTACAACTCTCGAAGAGAAATACATGTCATGATGGTATGGTTAAACCAAGGAATGAAACAACTAGATCATGAGCGAATAGGGTGGAACTTAAGCGCCATTAACCTTTCATAGACTAAGGAACAAGAACGGTAGATCTATCGGGTACTGGCGAGCCCCACTCATGGGTCCGTGTGGCCGCATGTAGTGCTTTTGTGTCCCAGCCAAAGTGAATCGGTGCTAAATCGTCAAGGGTTGAGTGCTTCCTATGTCATCACGCATATTAATGTCCTTGAAAAAAATTAATGATCAACAATTTCATAGACGCTTTACATACCACACTTTTACATAACGAATTTTCAAATGTTTTTAAGATTCATTTGATACGAACTCAAAACACATGAATCACCAACTTTTGTGGAGGTTTTTAAACTTACATGTATTTCAGGAAATTAAGTGGATCTTGGCGCAATTGGTTATCACAAAGATTTTGGTTATCAAGTTGGCGATGTCATTCGTTTTGAAGGGTTTGATCCATATATCTCATCTTCAAGTTAGATATAGGATGCAAAGCCTTTGTGTTTAAAACTTTATTTTAAATCAAGTCACTTTTGTAAAACATTATAACTTAAGTTGTCTTTTATTTACAAACAACTCATGACTTGTATCTTTTAATTATGGTTGAATGGATGAACATGGTACTTTTATCCATATAGCTTGTTTACTTACATCGTATGCAATGAAAACCGATCAAGTTCACACCGTGCGCTTCCACCTATGAGCGGGTGTGACAAGTCCATGCTTGGCTAAACTCTTACATGACTTGGTGAAGACAAATCTTTTGTGTATTACTTTTGATTTCCAAGCTTTGGCTAACTTTTTATTTGGGTATGTATTAATGACTTTAATAACTAGTTTTGTATATTGAAAGTGAAATTTATTCTATTATCTCTTCATGTTTTATTTATTCACTCATTCGTGTCTTTACGGTCTATATAAAACACGTTAACTGCCTGGAAGGGTTTAGAATGGTGGTTAGGATAAAGTTCTTGCCTCATTCAGTGTATAAATCCTGTGAGGACTTGATTCAAGCTTATTAGGACTTCTTTTGAGGCAGATAACATCAAATCAAGGGAAGTAAGAACCGCTTAAATCTCTTATAAATAACTACTATTAAAACTTTAAACTGGCCTTGCAGGACTGTATCACTGCTGACTCAGACCAATATGGTCAAGGGTATGTTGCCTCCAAAAGAGGGACATGCCGCATGTTGCATTAATTACCTACTTAATCATCTTCCAATATTCCTGCCTTGCGAGATTGTATCCCTGCTAACTTAGACCAATATGGCCGAGGGTAGTGTTGCCTCCAAAAGAGGGACATGCAACATGTTGCATAATAACTTACTTAATCATCTTCCAATATTCCGGCCTTGCGGGACTGTATCCCTGCTAACTCAGACCAATATGGCCGAGGGTAGCGTTGCCCGCAAAAGAGGGACATGCCACTATAATATAAGATAATCTCTTAAAAATCCCAGAGTACAGAAATCGTCAAAGGATACGTAAAAGAAGAGCCGGGATCAAGTGATTCTATCTTGTTTACTGATTCTTTTAATATTTTTATTTCTCCTTAAAAATTTATTTACTAAGCATATTTTCTTAGAATTTTTGTTAGATTAGACGTTGACAATATTCCGGTATTGAAAGCTCTTGTGTTCTTGGATGACCTTGGTATCTTACCATCACTATACTACGCCAACGATTGGTGCACTTGCCCTAACGTGTTCTCGAGAGTGATTGTGTTATATTGTGTTTTATAAATTTTAAATCCTGTTAAACGAGTAAAAGCGTTAAAAATATATCAATAATTATACTCACGCTCCACCACGTCAAGTTTTTGGCGCCGTTGCCGGGGACACAGGATTTTAATAAAGTTTAAAATCAGCGGCCTAATCATCTTTTTCTTCTTTCCCTCCAAAATCTTCTTCTTTTTCTTAAAGTTCTTAGTTACCGAGGACTCAGACGTGGTCGTGCCTTACTTGACACGGGGCCGTGCCTGGCTCTTAGTATCTGAGAATCAACAAAATTTTCAACACAGAAAGTTCACACGGGGCCGTGCCTAGTTAGACACGAGGTCGTGTTAAAAGCGCACAGTACCAGAAAAGTCACAGACCGAGACACAGGGTCGTGCCTAATCTACACGGGGCCGTGCTTACCTTCTGTTTTCAGGAAAAAAAATTCGAGAGCCGTAATCTTCTGGGTATTATCCAAACAATGGATTACTACTTGGGAGATTATGACTTCTACTATTATGATGATTATGAGGAACCATATTGTACCGCATGCGGTGAATCCCATTCGGTACAAAATTGTTACCTCTTTCAACCATCAACCTCATACACAACATACGAGGAACCAAGATCTTGAGCTCCCAAAATCGAGCTTTGATTGGGACACTCCACCGTTTGAAACGTACGAGACACCACCTACAATCATCCCCGAAGCCGAATGCTTATACAAAGTCTCAAGAACTTAGAACTTTTAATCAAGAAATCTTGTGCAAGAGAAGAGACTATTGCACCAAGGAGGTAATCATAGAAGATGTAAAGCCTCAAAAGCTGAAGAAAGAGGAATACTCAAAGAAAACCTAACACATGAAGATGAAAAAACTGAGCCAAGCCATAAGGAAGGTAAGTCTACAAAGGTAAATTTCAAAGAGGAACAAGAAGACCTCCAAGAAATACATATTCTACAACCTTCTTTTGAAAATCATTGTTTGGTTCCATCTCATGCTAAGTTTTTAAAAGAGTTAAACACTAATCCTAAAATAGCAGAAATGGCAAGTATTAATTTAAGTAAAGATCAAACTTCACTAATACAAGATGCAGAAATTGAATTAAACATAAAACCGATAACATATTTTGTTCAAAACATCTATATTAGTAACATTTCAATAGATAAAGATCTTTGTGTTAATATAATGCTAGATATGTATTTGAAATATTGGGTATTGGTGATTTCCTTCCACCGAAATTCCTATCCTCTTGGCTAATCGAAAAACTAAACACGCTACGAGACTGGTTGAGGACGTTCTCATTCACGTACCAAACGGTTGTACCAACCGTCTTCATCATCCTAAATGATGCTACACTCGTGTTGGGACAACCATTCATAAAAACCCATCAAGCTTTGCTCAAACAAAAACACAATAATCTTCCCACTTAACTAGGGGCCGACAAACGAAACTTTAATAAAAATAAATTAATGAAATACCCAATAGGCAAGGATGACCCCTTGTTGGAAGATAAGGTAGAACCGCCCGATATGGAGGAACAAAGTGACCCAATTATCGAAGAAGAAAACGCCACCGAACAAACCTTTTCGACCATCAACCGTGACGACGAACTAAAAACCAAGCCATCTATTGAAGACCCGCCTTCTCTTGAACTCAAAGAACTCCCTGAAGGTTTGGAGTGCACATTCCTATACAATAAAGGTCAGCTTCCCGTTATCATCTCCTCGTATCTCACTCCTCTTGAAAAAGAAAAATTGCTCAATCTACTCAAAAGACATAAATGGCAATCCATGGAAACTAATGGACATCAAAGGCATTAGTCACGACATGATAGAGAAGACCATGGAAGTTTTCATGGAAGACTTCTCTATCTTTGGTTATTCATTCGACCAATGCCTCGATAATCTCGAACGAATCCTATCTAGATGTGAGAAGACTGACCTCACCCTTAATTGGGAGAAGTGCCATTTCATGGTCACAGAGGGAATAGTGCTCGGTCACAAAATTTCTAGAGCATGCATGGAAGTTGATCGCGCAAAAATCGATACTATTTCCCGACTACCTCCTCCGTCATCAGTCTGAGCCATACGAATCTTCCTAGGACGTGTCAGATTCTACAGGCGGTTTATCAAAGACTTTTCCAAAATCTCTCGACCTCTAACCAGCTACTTGAAAAGTATGCCCCATTCATCTTTGACAAGTATTGCACACAACATTTCTTGCCTTAAAAGAAATGTTAGTCAAGTCACCAATCATGATAGCACCCGATTGGAAACTACATTTTGAAATCATCTGTGATGCCAGCGATTTTGCAATTAGAGCGGTCCTGGGACAAAGAAAGGAAAAAAATCATCATACTACGCTAGCAGACTCTTAATGACTCTCAAGTAATTTACACAACTACCGAAAAAGAGTTGCTAGCTGTAGTATTCGCATTTGATAAACTTTGTTCCTATCTTAGTGCTTTCCAAAACAATTGCTTACGAAGACCATGTTGCCATTGGTACCTCTTCAAAAAACAGATGCTAAACCACGTCTCATCAGGTGGATTCTTCTCCTCCAAGAATTCGACATTGAATAAAAGACAAAAGAGGAGCTGGAAACACTGTTGCTGATCACTTATCTCGTCTCAAAGACCCTGCTCTGGATAAGACTCGGGAAAAACTCATCAATGAAAATTCCCCATGCAATCCTTAGAAATGGTAGAATACAGAGAAGAACTTTCGTACGCAAATTATGCCAACTACTTATCTAGTGGCACTCTTGTCAAAGGATGGTCATACCATCAACGAAAAACGTTCTTCGTTGATGTAACACACTATATTGAGGAAGACCCATATCTTTTTAAAATATGAGCGAACCGAACTCATTAGACGATGCATCCATGGTCGTGAAGCAAGACAAATTCTCCGCCGTTGTCACGAAGGACCATAGGCATACATTTGATGCATTTGTTTGTCGCCTACGTCATCGAATAACATCGAGTCTGTAATAGAATAATAACTTTAAGGTTTCATAGTTTGAAAGTTTACTTCGTACAAAGTGAAGGTCATTCCATACAAAGAGAACAAGTCACTTCATACAAAGTGAACTCTAGCCTCGTGCGATCTGAATTTTCTATAAATAGGTTAGAGGTTAAATTTCGCCAGCGTTTCCCCTCTTGGACCTCCAAAACTTACAAAACTATGAACACACAACGTTATTTATAGACTCGACTCCCCTCGTGCGAAGTGAGCATATTTAACTTCATACGAAGTGACACATATGCACCTCTCTCTTTTGCACTTGAGTCGTGTGTTCGTATCTAATCTATACAATTTTCCACACACGCTCTATCTAGCCTATTCGCATCAGTGACGTACATAATATGCACCAACAACCCGAGGAGTACTCAGTCCTCCTCGGCGTACTATATGGCCTACCATATCTTCCTTGAGACTCGGCGTGACTTCCCCTCGAAAACCTTCCAGTTTGATTTTTGATCTTACCCCCACAGTGATCCGTTTCATCAGATCCCCTGTACGACTCTTTTTTCTTGTTTGTCGCATGTGCTATGATTGACTTTTCCTGGCATACATATACTTGGGCAATCTTCATGATTTCTTCTATGGTATCTGGAACCCATTCCTATCATGCAACTTCCTGAGGAGTTCGTCATCATTCACGCCTTATAAGAAAGCACCACATGCCAAATCTTGGGTCAGACCAGGTATGGCTATACTTTCTTTATTGAATCTTGTTAGGAAATTCTATAGTGTTTCGTTTTCTCATCTGCATATATGCAATACCTCATTCCTATCCTTGGTATGCCTTCGCTGCTACTGAACTGTTGTGAAAACTTCGTTACCAGTTCGTCTAAGCTATCGATCCCTCCAATAAGAAGATTGTCCCACTAGACACGAGCCGCCCCTACCAGGGTTTGAACAAACATTTTACACCACAGTGGCATTGGCCACAAAGCTACTTCCCCTGCACTCCGAAAAAGATTACTATAACAACCCACTTTTCCGGTTGTTCTGTTATTACCATTTATTCTATTATAACCGCTTGTAATCCGAGATTCGATATAAAAAGTGGTTTACATTATACCAAACACATTTTCATCACACAGCATCACTACTGCACACTTAAAACGCTTAATACTCGCAACGCTAACACAACACGAATCGCAGTTAATTATGTTACTTTATGTGTCGAGTGTGTTTGTTTGTTCGGTACCCGCTCTCGCTTATGCACTAAATCGCAAACGCAGTTATTTATGTTGGTTATGTTATGTTGTGTGTTATGTATGTTTACATTTTATATGCTTTATACTCGCTGTCACTCTCACTCGCTCGCTCACGCACCTCGCTTTATCGCCCTATTACGTAACGCAACGCTTAACGCCTCACTAAAACGCTTATTGAAACAAAACTAACTAATACAAACGAAATCACCAAACGTAAAAGCCAATGCACGAACTCAGCTCGCTCGTACGAGCCACCACTCGTTCGAGTGAAGCCTGGCTCGCACGAGGCAAGTTTGGATCGCACCAGAGAACCTCGGTCGCACGAAGACTCGCTTGTACGAGGAGTCATTCGTACGAGCCACCTCTATGCTCTCCTCTGTTCTCTTATAAATACCACACTTAACACACACACTCTTACTTGATGCCACTCACACGAAACCTACTTACACACTTTTCTCTACTTCTAAGTAAGAAGATTATGATCTCCACGCGAAACACAACAATTTCTACAATGATTTTGCATGAGATTATCTCCGATTTCATCTAAACTTCTCTATTTACGAAAATCGTCATCTTCTTCATAAAACCTTCTGTTTTTATCAAGGATTTACACTTGAACGAGTATGTTTGAGCAAGCGTTGGCTTCTCAAGTTAGAAAACGTAATGTTTCCAACTCACCGAGTGTTAGATCCTAACAAAACTGTTTTATACTCGCTCTAAAGACTTCACCAGCTTTTGGTTTGCTCAGTAGCTTAAGGTTGGAAGGATGGGCACACAATTTCCCGAAAAAACGACGCGAAAACACTCGATTTTGGACTAAAAACAGATCAACCGCACGAGCAGTTGCTCGTACGGATGATGATTCGCACAAGGGTGATGCCTCGTGTGAAATTTGGTGCTTCGTACAACCCACTTTTTTCTGACCCGACGCTCTTTCCCACACCATCTCGTTCACGGTTACTATTATGCACTCACTGTGAGTATACTTGACCCATTTTCGCTTAACGCACATTTGGGTGTTACGTTCTCTATCAAATCACTACACACAACGCTAAAACGCTTTAAGAGCAAACCACTCTCGCATGACTATACGTGAAACGCTGAACAGCTATGTGTTAATTGTATGCCTTGAGATTGCTGACCACCCTTAACATGATAGCTGCTATAGGTTGACCCGCCACTCGTTAGTTCGAGGGTTGTTAAGGCTCATTCTCGCTTTACTTTACTTGTCTCACCGGTTGTGTTGGTTAGTCTATTTCGGTATAGTTAACATATATGTTCACATGACTACGTTAGCGCATGCTGGTTTTGTTAAATGCTTTAATACTATTATTATGATAAACCTGTGTACTCACCTTTACATTATTGTATTGACCTTTATTTTAACGTATGTGACATGTTGATGGTTTTATGCTGCAAATGGATAGGATCTCTAGAAACTCATTAAAAATCTGGGTTGTCGGATTTTGTATTGTTTAAGAAACTTGTAACTATTTTGACTATTGTTGAATATTTGTTTGATTGTATGGGAAATTGAACCTTATAAATATTGTCATTGTAATAGTCGTTATAGATTTGTTGGGGTTTTGACATATTTATCAAAGTTATTTTATCCGTATAAAATAAAAAACGCAGCGGAAATATTTATTTAAAACATGTTACTTACAAGATATAAAACCCATTTTATATGTAAAACCAAAACCCGGATCCATATATGAACATGCATGCTATCAAAAACACAACCATAGGGTGTTATAAGAATACTACCTTCCAAGTAGCAAGAGATATGTAGAAGATGATGTTCTTGAATGGAAATCTTCAAAGGAAAAGACCTCAAGCTTGTATACCCCAAGCCTTCCAACAAACACTATGATTATGCTAGGATTTCTACACTTATGAACTCACTTGAAACACCCTCTTGATCAACCACCTATGGCCGAAAATATGAGAGCATAAAAGGGTGTTCTTTTACTTGAAAATGTGTATTAAAAATATATAAGAGAATTCACCAAATCTTGTAGGATCTTGTGTTGGATTATGTGATTGTTGCATGAAGTTTCATTGGTAGAAAATCCACCTTGGGAAGCCCAAAGTAGACGGCCACAAAGGCCTTTTTCCAACCAAGATTTTTCAATTTCATTTTTTAAAATAAGTCTTACATTTATTTTATAACCTTTTATAAAATTATAACATCACATGTTATAAGACTTATGCAACATATCACAATTATTTATAATGTTACTTAACCCATTAAATAACAATATAAAATATTCTCTTAAAATAAATTATCCATATAATTTATTAGTTTCTCAAGTGCAATTATTTAGAAAACCAATTTCTAAATATTCTAAGTGTTAATATTTATTTGTTTGATCACATCATAAACAAATATTATGTGTGTTTGTCTAGCTTGTTATTGGGTATGACCCGACTTGGATCATAACGTATTAGCCACATCAATTTAATATGTGTCTTGGGCATACTGATTCCAACAAGATTCTCTTGAACAATCTGATTCGCCTAGTGACACATCCTGATTTTTCCACCATCGGTTGGGGTGTGACAATTAATGTGGTCGCACGGGTCACTAGTCCCATCATACTTGCCCACAGTAGGTGGCATCTTTGGTTTGTCTTTTATGGGAGCTTCCGCTATCTGCCTAGAGGACTTTGATATGAAAGTCACTTTAGCCTGTTTATATGGCCTGGTCAACTCATCCTCTTCAGGATCTACTGGTATCACAACAGGCGAACCCTACGTAGTTGGAGGGGTTGTCGTCTGTGTCACAACCCCTGATCCCACCCTGAGCGGGAGCCGTGAGCAACTACAGTGGTATCGGTGTTTATTTTAAATTCTGCAGCGGAATGTACGTCGGGACCGGGTGTAAGGAAAAGTATCAGAGTTTTATAAAACACCGCAATTTCATTTCATAAAAAGTGGGATGAAACCTATATTTACATAACGAATTTTCTTTAGAGATCAACCCCTAATTACAAAACATGTGTTATTCAGGATTTCACATAGCCACTTATTTAAGCTTGAGTGCTCCCTAGCACTTCTCCTTTACTTCACAGTAAATCACCTGAAACGTATTTTAAAAACATTTGGTCAGTGGAAAATACTGGTAAGTTCATTCAATTTATGAAAAACACAGTATTGTAATTACAACATTAAGAGTTTTTACATTTATTTAGATCTTTCAATTACTTAATCAGTATTTGTCACTCGGTGGCAGTTCTTGTGACTATGGTTATATCACTCATTGGCTAACTCGTTGTCCAATAGTGAAGATTATCAAGTAGATGATACAAAACCCCACTTACCGGCAGTAATTTCAGGATACAAAAACTTAATCACTGTAATACAACACTGAAAACATTTAGGGTTTTGAAAAAGCATTTGAGAAAAAAAGAATGACTTACAATGTTGATTTAGTTTACTAACACTAGCCTCCTAGTTTAATATCTTGGGTTCCTAAATAATTTAGCAAATAATGCACATGTATTAGTGTATTAACCCAATTCAACTTTAACGATAATCACAAGATCAAAACCAACAACGAGATGACAAAGTATAGCCTTAATCAGGCAGTACTTAAACATCCGTCGACTAGGTTTATCTATCAATCGAAAGGATATCGTACCAGAAACTTGGGTTATTACACCGATTACTAGGTAGAGTTTAGGGGTTTTAGGGGTTCCGGGCTTTGAACAGAGATTAGAGAGCGAAAGAAAGTCGATTCTGAAATCGACTTGGTGCACTGAGCTTCGTCCCACGGCTGCCTTTAAATAGCCAATCTGGGTTTCTCCCTCGCGTGTGTCGATAGAGCCTAGCTAGGGCTAGGTCAGCATTGTCACCAGCATAGGCTTGCCACTTGTTGCGTTCTGGTGCCACGTGTCCTGGACCTCTCCCGCGTGTCGCGGGAGTGAAAGGGTTTCTGGCGCCGGTGGCGCCTGGGAGGTCCAATTTTTTTTAGGTATTGTTACATCCTCCCCACCTTGTTTAAAATCTCGTCCTCGAGATTCACTGAAACAAGTATGGATATTTTCGTTTCATTTCTGCTTCTAATTCCCATGTGTATTCGGTTCCTCTTTTTGAATCCCATTTTACCTTGACCAGAATCAATCTTTTATGTTTAAGATTCTTAACCTTTCTATCTTCAATTTGGAGAGGTTTCTCAACAAATTTTAGTTTTTCCTTAGATTACATACATGGAATGCATCATGTATACCAGCCATTTCCTCATATAACTGTAGTTGATAAGCTACTAGACCAATTCGCTTAATATCCTTGAATGGTCCAATGGACCTTAGGCTTATCTTTCCTTTCTCACCAAATCGAACCACTCCTTTCCAAGGAGAAACCTTTAACAGTACTTTGTCTCCAACTTGAAATTCTAACGACTTACGTCTATTATCTGCATAGCTCTTTTGATGATCTCAAGCCGTTTTTAGTCTTTCTTTGACTTGAATTATCTTATCTGTTGTTTCTTGTACAATCTCGAGACCTGTAATTCCTTTTCTCCTATTTCTACCCAACATACTGGATTTCGGCACTTTCGCCCATAAGGTGCTTCAAATGGGGCATCATTAATACTAGTGTGATAACTATTGTTACAGGAGAATTCCATTAATGGCAAATGATCGTCCTAACTACCTCCAAAATCTATTACACATGCCCTCAGCATGTCCTCCAATGTTTGAATTGTCCTCTCACTTTGTCCATCAATTTGAGGATGATAGGTTCGGCTTGAATTTAGTCGTGTTCCCATAGCTTTTTGGAAACTTGTCCAAAAATGAGAAGTAAAACGACTATCTCTATCAGACACAATAGATAATGGGACTCCATGTAATGACACTACCTCATCCACATATAATTTAGCTAATCTTTCCATGCTAAATGTTTCCTTCATTGGTAGGAAATGAGCGGATTTGGTTAATCGATCCACAATCACCCAGATTGTCATTGCCTTTTCTTATTTTGGGTAATTTAGTAACAAAATCCATTGTTATCAATTCCCATTTTCATACCAGCATTTCTAACAGTTGAAGTAAACCTGAAGGTTTTTGATGTTTAGCTTTAACTTGTGAACAAGTTAAACACTTAGAAATATAACTAGCTATGTCCTTTTTCATTCCTATCCACCAAAAATTCTTCCTCAAATCTTGATACATGTTGTCGCTACCAGAATGCACCGTATACTTGGATTTATGAGCTTCCTCTAAAATTCTATGTCTTAAGCTCCCTTGGATAGGTACCTGTAAGACCCGTCTTAATTTAACGCAATTATAATCCTTAAAATATGCATTTTATACAAAAATGCGACTTTACAAAAATGTTTTCAGTTTAACATTCACACATATTTAAAGTATTCAAAATATAGTGTTAAGCGTTTACATAGTTTACTTAAAACAAACAAAGTAAGATCAACGCGGAAGCTTCATTATACATGTGTTCGGTTTACGTTCATTGCTTGATCTTCATCCGGATGCTTGCTACTATAACCTAAAATCGAAACAGCATAAAAGTTTTATTAGTTTAGTTAATAAATTATAACAAATTCTCCAAACTAAACAAAACAAGAAAATAATTCGCCAGTTTCAGAGTCTCTCGCGGGCCGCGAGAGACTGAGCCAATTTTTGTCGCGGGCCGCGACCGGACTATTTCGACATAAAGCTTGGCTTTTGGTACTGCATTTGCCCAGCTACAATTTTCAACTAAAATTCTAATTTCAACTCCTCATAACTTTTTATCTACTTATCTGTTTTGCGTGATTCTTTTTCCTATGCGTCCGTAATTAAATTACAGATCCGTTTATCATTCTTACTCGTATTGAAATCCGATTTATAAGCTACTGGCTTATAAATCCCTTATTGCAATTATTCGACCCGTTTTAGGTTTTAAGTCACTTACTTGTTTGCTATCCCAATTGTTTCCACATGTCTTTACCCAATCCCGGGCTTATCAAGCATTAGCGTTCGCTCCCATCTATTGTTTACGTGCATATTAGCTCCGTGCTTGTTGTCAACTTTTCAAGCATGCGCATTTAAGCAAATTCTACAAAGTCATTGATTTTTTTAAACTTTTGACCCATATCCAAGGGCTCATTTAAACCAAATTTAGCGTGTCCGTTTCTCGGCTTATGCATTCATAATACCTATTCATTGTGTGACATTCAAGTCACTTCAAATACTAACGATTTAAAACATTGTTTTGACCTATTTGGTTGTTGAGTGTAATTCACCACTTCAAGGACATACCAAACTTATTCTAACCATTATTTTGACCCATTTGGTTGTCGAGTGAACTTCGTCACTTTAATAACATATCAAACTCCTATATTGCACAACGACACCATTAACATAACTACAATATACATTTATGCATAATGTGACGAAACCATAAGTTACGTACCTTTAGAGTTTTTCCTTCAAGCGCGTGTCCGCTCCGGCTTGTCCGCTTGAAGATTCAACCCCTTTGCCTAAAGAGTTCAACCAACTATATGTTTAGAACTCTTATCACATAATATTTCACATAATTCGCCATATCATTCAAAATATGCGTTTTACTCGAATTTCAACATTTTAGCTCTCATTTAGGCGTTTTAACAAACACCTTATGGGCATAATTTTATAAAATCAACAATCAAGTTTCACAACTAGTTATTTGCCCATATTAAACATCATTTTCAAGTCCATATGTCTAGCATGTATAATAACACCTAGATTTATTTCATGGAACTCAAATAACACCAAATTAATGATCATAATTAAGTGTTCTTCATCATACTACAAAACCCATTTAACACCTTAGTGGGTGATTATAAATCTCTTAATTGTCATGACTAATTCATCAAACTATTGACTAGGGTTTGTTCCTAGACACGGATTCATCCTAATTTCACCCAAAACATCAATCATTCAAGCTCAATTTTCGATTTCAAGGTTTCATCAAGAATTCAAGATGTAACCAAAAGATGAAATTCGATATACCTTGTGATACCTTCACTTGGGTGATCACTATATCGAGCTTGGTTTTCGATTTGGGTTTCATTTGCCCTTTCGATTTGGTTGATTTGCATAAGTTAGGGTTCAACTTGAGAGCCTTTTTTTTGCTCTGTGGAAAATCACGACCCGAACACACACTAAAGTGTGTGTTTTGATGTTTTTATTTAGTTAAATTAAATCCACTTTCCTTTTTGTCAACATTAGCCTCTTTACTTATTTAAGTTTTATAAAGGGTCTTTCTTAACTAAATTTCTTATAAATTCCAATGACTCATCACTAAGTAGGTTAATTATCCTAGTTATTTTATTTTGGCTTTTATCGACTTTAGTTCATAATATAAAGAGTAAACTTCCATTTTGCTCCCTAGAGTTTGGTCGTTTTAATGGTTTTGCCCCAATCCTTTAAAAACAGCCATTTTTACTCCAATAGTATGCTATGTTTTCTTCATTTTGCTCCATGGCTTTAACTTCATCCAAAATGCTTGTTAACTAGAATGGCATTTTGGTAATTTAAAAAAAATAATGGTATTTTGGTAATTCAGTTATAAAGATATTTATATGTTATATAAATATTATCTTCTCTCTTATATTTATTTTCTTTCTCTGCACACTCTCATGTCTCTTTTCTCTCCAGATTCATCTTCTTCATTATCCATCACAACCACCACCCACCACCTCACAACCACCGGTATCACCCCACCAGAACCGTCATCGAAGTTGCATATCAGTCGCCGCCACCATAATCCGCCGACACCACCACCATCTGCCGCCGTAACCACCACCTGCTGCCACCGCAACTTTCTCTCTCTCGTTCTTAACGTCTCTCTCTCTCTACATCTGGCACTACCACTATCTCTCTCTCTCTCTCTCACCGTCTTTCTCTCTCTACATCTAGGTTTTCTCTAATCTGATGAAGGGGCTAGGGTTTGTTCAGATCTGATGAAGACAACTAGGGTTTCATATGATGACGATGGTGTTGATATTGTTGGACGGATGGGTGGTCGTAGGAGGTGGATGTGATGGTGGTCGTAGGAGGTGGCAATGATGGCAATTGTAGGAGGTGGGTTCCGATGAGGTGGCTGTGATGGCGGTTTTAGGAGGTGGCAGTGATAGTGATTGTAGGAGGTGGGTTCCGTTGAGGTGGCTGTGATGGCGGTTGTAGGAGGTGGCAGTGATGGCGATTATAGTAGGTGGGTTACAGTGAGGTGGTTGTGATGGCGGGTGTAGGAGGTGGGTTGGTGGTGGTTACTAATATAGATTAGTGTGTGTGTAAGAGAGAGAGAGAGTAGTTGTGGTGGTGGCGGTGGATTATGGTGGCGTAATGGAGGTGCTAATGGTGGTGATGCTGAGGTTTGAGGGTGAGAGCTGATTGATAAAGTAATGTTTGATATAATGTGTCTGTATACATAGATGAATAGATAGTCATGTTTCATTTTTTATTTTTATTATCTGGAAGTTTAATTTTTAGGAATTAGTAATTAGTAGCAAGTAATTAAATACTCATATAGAAAATTACCAAAATACCTCTGCTTTCAACTGAATGTTTTAACTGAGTTAGAGCCTTGGAGCAAACTGGAGACAAAATCAAAACATCAGGGAGGAAAATGGTTATTTTTAAATGATTGGGGCAAAACCGTTAAAACGAGCAAACCACAGGGAGCAAAACGGAAGTTTACTCTAATATAAATTCTATATTTTTGGGGCGTTACAAGTCCACCCCCCTTAAAAGGTTTCGTCCCCGAAACTAGTATACGTACCAAATAACATAGGGTAGAGGCGTTTCATTTCTTCTTCGGACTCCCACGTAGTGTCCGATCCCTTACGGTGTTCCCATTTAACCTTCACTTGGCCCAATTTCTTTATTCCGTAAGCTTTTGATCTTGCGGTCAAGAATTGCAATGGGTTTCACAACGTAATTTAGTTTATCATCCACTTCAATATCATCATAGCGGATGTAAGCCGTTTCATCGGCTAAACACTTTCGGAGGTGCGAAACGTGAAAAGTACTATGTATTCCGCTCAACTCTTCCAGTAGTTCCAGTCGGTAGGCTCCTTTACCCACCCGTTCCATGATTTTAAATGGCCCAATAAACCTTGGGCTTAACTTTCCCCTTTTTTGAACCGGATAATCCCCTTCCGCGGAGATACTTTAAGCATAACCTTCTCACCAACCTGAAACTCGATCGGTCTTCTTCTTTTATCTGCATACGACTTTTGTCGATCCTGAGCCACTTTCAAATGAGCTCGAACCATATCTATTTTCTCATTAGTGATTTGGACTATATCCTTGTGGGCAAGTTCACGAGGACCCACTTCACCCCAACACACCAGGGTTCGACATTTTCTGCAATAAAGCATCTCGTATGGAGCCATTCCAATGCTTGAATAGTAAGTGTTATTATACGAGAATTCCACTAGCAGTAGATAGACATCCCAGCTTCCGCCAAAATCAATGATACATGCGCGAAGCATATCCTCTACCGTTTGAATCGTTCTTTCGCTTTGTCCATCTATTTGTGGATGGTATGCGATACTAATAAACAACTTGGGTACCCATTCATTCTTGAAATTCGCGCCAAAAGTTCGAAGTAAACCACGTATCTCTATCAGACACGATGGATATCGGCACTCCGTGGCGTGCCACAATTTCATTCTATAAACTTCCGACATCTTCTCAGATGTATACATCTCATGAATCAGAATAAAGTGAGCATTTTTCGTCAGTCGATCTACAACTACCCAAATGACATCAAATCCGCGGTTCGTCCTCGATAGTTTGGTTAGTAGATCCTTTGTAATATGTTCCCACTAGCGTAAGGCTTCTGGTGCTCTGCCTTGACTTGCAAACATATCAAGTATTTCTCCACATATTTGGTAACATCTCTTTTCATTCCGGGCCACCAATAATTTTGTTTCAAATCATTGTACATCTTGGTTGCCCCCGGATGAATAGAATAACGGGATTTGTGAGCTTCGTCAAGTAGAATCCTTTTTACCCTGCACGTATTAGGAACCCACGTCCTTCCAAAATGGGTTTTCAACTCGTTGTTACTATCTACCAAATCCTTCAATTGGCCGACTATCCGTTCTTTCTTCTAGTTCTTTTCTTTCATGGCTTCTATTTGTGCTTCTCGGATTCATTCAAGTAAACCCGATGTCACAATAAGCTGCATCGAACGCACCCGTATGGGAAAATAATCCGCCTTTGCGCTCAACGCGTCAGCCACTACATTGGCTTTCCAGGGATGGTAATGTATTTCACAGTCATAATCTTTCACTGTTTCCAACCATTGCCTCTGTCTCATATTTAATTCCTTCTGATCGAGGAAGTATTTCAGACTCTTGTGGTCGGTAAATATAGTGCACTTCACCCCATACAAATAGTGCCTCCAGATTTTTAAAGCAAATACCACTGCCGCCAATTCAAGATCGTGCGTAGGGTATTTCTTTTCGTGAATCTGTAGTTGTCTCGAGGCATAGGCTATAACCTTGCCTCGTTGCATTAAAACACACCTGAGCCCCGAATGTGACGCATCCGAGTAGACCACCATATCATCGACTCCGTCCGGCAAAGTTAATACCGGAGCGTGGGTTAACTTTTCTTTGAACGTTTGGAATGCCCTTTCTTATTCAACGCCCCATATAAACCTTTCCTCCTTGCGAGTTAACTTGGTTAACGGCGAAGCAATCTTGGAGAAATCTTGTATGAATCTCCTATAATATTCCGCAAGCCCTAAGAAGCTTCTGATTTCAGAAGGATTCCTTGGAGGATTCCATTTTGACACGGTTTCTATTTTCGACGGATCCACTAGTACCCCGTCAACATTAATGACATGCCCGAGAAATTGCACTTCTTGTAAACAGAAGGCGCATTTCGAGAACATCGCGTAAAGCTTTTCTCGTCTAAGTGTTTCTAGCACCTCACAAGTGATGCGCATGATCCACCTCGCTCTTTGAATATACTAGAATGTCATCGATGAATACTATTACCGACTTATCCAACTTTGGTTTGCAAACCCGGTTCATGAGGTCCATGAAAGCCGCGGGTGCATTTGTCAACCCAAAGGACATCACGAGGAACTCGTAATGCCCGTACCGTGTACGAAAAGCCGTCTTCGGTACATCTTCTTCCTTGACCTTTAACTGATGATATCCCGATCTAAGGTCAATTTTGGAAAATCAACTCGCGCCTTGTAGTTGGTCAAATAAATCGTCAATTCTCGGGAGCGGGTATCGATTCTTCACTGTGAGTTTGTTTAACTCCCGGTAATCGATGCACATTCGCATGCTCCCGTCTTTCTTCTTTACGAACAATACCGGTGCGCCACATGGAGACACGCTCGGCCTTATGAACCCCTTGTCGATGAACCCCTTGTCGAGCAAGTCTTGTATCTGTGACATCAACTCTTGTAGCTCCAATGGCGCGAGACGATACGGCACCTTAGCTACGGTTTTGCACCCAGAACCAATTCGATTCCGAACTCCACATCCGGTTTCGGCGGTATTCCCAGTAAGTCTTCCAGAAACACATCTTCATAATCATGTACCACTGGTACGTCTCTAATCTTCGGCGACTCTTACTCTGGTTCGCATGCATACATCATGAACGCTTTACACCAACGTCGTATGAGCTTATGAGCTTCCAATATCGAACATACCACAGGATTACCCCCTTTTCTCCGTAAATGGTAACATTGTGAGTCGGATAACATCCATCCCGACAACCACTTGAAATTCTCCCATCGCCATCGGGATCAAGTCTATTGAGTATTCTTCATTATCGATACTCAACTTGCAGTTTTGGCATACGTTACGCATGATAAAGCTCTTATTACCACCTATCTCTACTTCTAAAGGCATAGGTAACTTTGTTAATAAGAATGAAGGATGCCGAATAAATCCATGTGAAACAAAGGATTTATTCGCACCCGTATCAAACAATACACGTGCGGGAATAGAGTTTACAGCAAATATACCTGAGACCACGTCGGCTTCTATCTTTGCTTCTGTCGTAGTCAGGTGAAAGGATCTGGCTCTTGATTTCTGAGCCTCTGTCTGCGTATCCTTTGCATCTTTCTTTCCTACCAACTCCGGGCATTCGAATTTCTTGTGGCCCGATTGATATCATTTGTAGCAGACTGAGACTTTTCCCGAGCATAAGGAAGCCGTATGCCCTGTCTTCCCGCATATAGGACATGGTTTATCCTTAAAGCGACACTCACCCTTGTGGCCCTTCCCGTAAATTTTACAACTTGGCGACCCGCCTTTCACATCCAATTTCTTAGTCGATTTTGCCGTTCACGCTTTCTTGGTAGGGCTTGGATTTACATCCTGTGCCCTTCTTTCACCCCGCTCAACCTGCTTTTTCAGCTCAATCTCTCGTTCCCGAGCAGTGTTCATAATCTCGGTGAGAGTCTCGTACTTTGAGGGAGTCATAAACTCCCAATATTCAGCACTTAGCATGTTGTAATAGTAATATATCTTTTGCTCTTCATTCGTCACTAGCTCATCAGAGAACCTTAATTTATCAAGGGAAATACCCGTGATATTGTCTATTAATTCACCCTTTTGCCTCATTTGGATGAACTCTTCCTTGATTCTATTGATAACCGCTTTGGGACTGTGATGTTTAAGAAATGGTGCCTTAAACTCATCCCAAGTCATGTTTCTCACCGCTTCAACTCCAAGCTCCTTTTTCATATTCTCCCACCAATCTTTAGCTTGACCCCTCAGCTGACCCGTTCCGTAAGCTACAAAGTCACTTACGTCACAGTGAGTCCTTTCAAACACTTTCAATGTCACTCAACCATCGTTGACATATTATCGGATTGACCTCCCCATTATAGATGGAGGTTTACAAGCCATGAATTTATTATACGGGCAAGCCTTTCGCTCCACCGGCTTGTCTTTCAATTGGTTGGAATTTTCCTCCAACCTTTTGATCTGCTCTTCCACCATCGTGAGTGCCGTGTTTTGGATCTGCTCTATAAACCGGATAGACTATTCTCTATTTCCTTTCCAACCTCTTCGGCAATTACTTCTCTCGTCTGTTCGGTGACTATCGGCACCGTATCATCATTACCTTCATCAGCCATCTTGAATCTGAAATGTTTATATTAATTGTTAAACATTTCATTTTATATCGTTTATATCCTTTGCTTTGGTTTAGCCAAGTTCACAACTTGCTTAAACCATTCATGTTTGATGCACTTTCCTGGTTTGAATGTATTAACACACTCTTCCCATGCATAACGAGTCATATTCCCTTCCTAGTGTTTTATTAAAACCACTAAAATAATTAATTCTTACCGGATGTTTGATCAAGCTTCGAACCGAACACACTTTGTCAACAACCTTAAACTCTGATTACCAACTAGTAAGACCCGTCTTAATTTAACGCAATTATAATCCTTAAAATACGCATTTTATACAAAAATCCGACTTTAAAAAACTTTTTCAGTTTAACATTCACACATATTTAAAGTATTCAAAATATAGTGTTAAGCGTTTACATAGTTTACTTAAAAAAAACAATGTAAGATCAACGCGGAAGCTTCATTATACATGTGTTCGGTTCACGTCCATTGCTTGATCTTCATCCGGATGCTTGCTACTATAACCTAAAATCGAAACCAACATAAAAGTTAGTTTTATTAGTTTAGTTAATAAGTTATAACAAATTCTCCAAACTAAACAAAACAAGAAAAAAATTCGCCAGCTTCAGAGTCTCTCGCGGGCCGTAAGAGACTGGGCCAATTTTTATCGCGGGCTGAGACCGGACTATTTCGACAGAAAGCTTGGCTTTTGTTACCACATTTGCCCAGCTACAATTTTCAACCAAAATTCTCACTTCAACTCCTTATAACATTTTATCTACTTATCTGTTTTGCGTGATTCTTTTTCCTATGCGTCCGTAATTAAATTACGGATCTGTTTATCATTCTTACTCATATTGAAATCCAATTTGTAAGTTATTGGCTTATAAATCCCTTATTGCAATTATTCGACCCATTTTAGTTTTTAAGTCACTTATTTGTTTGCTATCACAATTGTTTCCAAACGTCTTTACCCAATTCCCGGACTTATCAAGCATTAGCATTCTCTCCCATCACATGGTTTGCACCCGCATTAGCGCCGTGCTTGTTGTCAAGTTTTCAAGCATCGCATTTAAGCAGATTCTACAAAGTCATTGATTTTTTTTTAAACTTTTGACCCATATCCAAGGGCTCATTTAAACCAAATTTAGTGTGTCCGTTTCTCGGCTTACGCATTCATAATACCCATTCATTGTGTGACATTCAAATCACTTCAAACACTAACAATTTAAAACATTGTTTTGACCCGTTTGGTTGTCGAGGGTAACTCACCACTTCAAAGACATACCAAACTTATTCTAACCATTATTTTGACCCATTTGGTTGTCGAGTGAACTTCGTCACTTTAATGACATACCAAACTCCTATATTGCACAATGACACCATTAATATAACTACAATATACATTTATGCATAATGTAACGAAACCATAAGTTACGTACCTTTAGAGTTTTTCTTTCAAGCGCGTGTCCGCTTGAAGATTCAATCCTTTTGCCTAAAGAGTTCAACCAACTATATGTTTAGAACTCTTATCACATAATATTTCACATAATTTGCCATATCATTCAAAATATGCGTTTTACTCGAATTTCAACATTTTAGCTCTCATTTAGGCGTTTTAACAAACACCTTATGGGCATAATTGTAAGCCCACCTACGGATCTCGAACAACCGAAAACACCAAGTCACGCGGTGTGCGGAATCCACCACGTGACGCTAACCGTTGCGAGGACGTGACATAGAAGGAGTAGAGAACGATAGATGATGAACGACAATATGTGAATCCACTTAGTCTTCACATATTAATCCACACACACAGTGAAACACACAGTAGAATAGGGTTTGCAAAACAAAGAAAGTTAATTCTCCAAAAAGTTCTATGTATCATTTCATTCACCTAGAATATATACACAAATAAGTTAGGACACATAAGTCCTTACAATAAGTTCAACCAACCAAAAACAAGAATAAGTTCAACCAATCAAAAACAAGAATAAGTTCACTAACAAATTCACTGACAAATTCGGACAAGGTAACCAAAGCATATCCGAATTTAACTAGACATAACTTATTCTTGATGGACTTTACACGTTAGACCCTGAAGAACTTCAAGTAGCAGAAACCAGCATTTATCATCCAAAAGTGCACTTACAGACTCCCCTTGATACATGCAGGAGCTGCAAGCCTTGAGAAGATCTTCGTCAAACCTTTGAAAAGTCACTTCTAGCTCCAACCTTGTTCTTCACACAGAACTGAACAACGCGGATGAACGGAAGTGCGAGCTCCCAGACTTCTTTCAAGTAGAGAAGAGACTTACGTCTCAGTTTCTTCAAATCAGACAGTTTGAAGTTCACTAACCACATAGGATCTAAAACTTTGACAATCACTTCAGTCAGTTTCTCCTTTGTGATTACAGCTTCTCCTGTTTTGCCATCAATGTACCAAGAACCGATTCCTTTCATTTTGTCAAGATCAAACTGCCTCAAAGGAATAGTTCTCAAACATAAAGCAGGTCGGTACACAACTTTGTACTCAGTTTTTCCAATGAACTTATTCAATGATTTGACTCGACGACCAGCAGCTGGTTTGAAACGGTTCCATTGGCTAAAACTGCTTTCTTCTTCTAAGGCCTTCTGCAATGCTCCAATAAGACCATTAGAAGTTGGAGTGTTTAAGTCGATCTGAGCAATATGGTGAAGATCATGTGCCGGAAGAGAGCTAAGAGTATGGAAACGAGGCCTAAAGTATTGAACACCATCTGTTCGCTTAATCAATACTAAGTTGTTTTTGCCCATCGAAATCCCAGCTTCTAATTTGGCACGAGTATTCTCCACTAATGCGTCCAAAACGCTTTTTCTGAGTCAGATCTGGTGGAGGTGCTCTTAGCCATAAGGCCCTTCAAACTTCTTCATTAATCGGCTCATGGTCGGGATTTGGCTCTACAGGTGTTTCATTATATGCAATACCCAACAATGCTTCAAAATCCACTTTCGCTCGTTCAGAATGAGGCACATTCATCGTGTATGACACATTTGCTCCTTTTCTCATTTCCACTCGATCAACGTTTTCATCTGGTCTAAGTAATTCAACAGTTCCAACGACTTCATCATCTTTCTCTAGGTCGTCGTTAGAAGCGAGATGCTCTTCAATTAACTCTCCTTCATCTGAAACATCATACAAAACAGCAAGTTCATCATCGACTGGACCTTTATTGCTACTACCTCTTGCACCCAAATCGACTCCCCCTCAACTGTAGCATCGTTGCAGCTTCCATAGCTTGTGAGCTACTTGGCTGCTCCCTCTGCGAAGCGTTTTTGGGATCCTTGTCTTTATCCAAATCATCACGAATCTTTTTAAGTTCATCCTTCTTGCCTTGTACTTGCAGCACAGAACTCTCCCTCTAAGCAGTAAGTAGCTCTACAAGATCTGTGACGATTCGACTAGTCTGATCGGTAGCTTTAACCAGTCCCTCGTGTCTGACAGTCAAAGAAGCATCTCTTTTAATTAGATCCCCTAATTGAATCCCTTGACGCTTTTGACTGACGAAACAAATGAGTCATCTGCTTTTCCCTCCGTGCATCAACCTTTTTCCAATACGCGAGCTCTCTCCTTTGGTGTTGAATTTGTGCGTCATGATCTTCCAATACCATTCCAACAACTTGAAACTTAGAGCGAACAAACTCGGGAAAATTTTTGCGTTGCACTACTACTTGATTCAACCCGAGGTTGTGAAGCTGTAGATGGAACATAAGGCCTTGAAGGAACAGGACGAGGAGGTCTAGGACCAAAACCAACTTTCGGATGAGTCCATGTAGATGCAGGAGCAGATGGTTTCTTCATTCAAGGACTTGCATGGCGAAACCCACTGGGACGAACCGGAGGCACTGATGAAGAACTGACTCCCACTGACGAAGTAAACGGGTTACTTGAACCCGAGAGAGATGAAAATTGTGGAGCTGTAGATACGCCAGATGTGAATACCGGAAAACTAGAACTAGAAGACTGCCCATGAGAAGAGATACTAGCAACAGATACAACAACTGTTGGAATTGGAGCAGATAATGCAACTGATACTGATGGCACCGAAACAGGAATATCCAAAGCAGCTGATACACCAAAAACTGAAGAAATTGCAACAATTGGAACTGCAACTGCAACTGAAGAAACTGCCTCTACACCTGAGGACCTAGGAGCTGCACTCAAACGTACTCCTAATCTTCTTCTTTTATACATAACGACTGGGCGAGAAACAGAAACCGAAACAGCACTCGGTCGACTATCTGGATCATCACCATTGTCGCTGTCAAAAGGAATCATCTGGAAGATTATCCAAGTCTGAAGTCTTTTCATTCCAAAGAGACAAACGGAGGCCCACTCGAAAGAGGGATCAAGTGATTCGACCTTTTCATGAAAAGCTTGAAGCTTTTGTTGTCCTTTTGGTGTTAGTATTCCCCGAAATCTTTGTGAACCAAAGCCAAATACTTTCTTTCTATCAACATCTTAACATTATCTTCGTTTCAACTAGAATACCTTTTCCTTTAGATGCACTAAACGATGGTGCATCGGACGCTATAGAACGATCAATTGCAACAATCACTCTGTTGAAAAGAAGATCTTCTTCATTCGGAACCGGTTGGACGAAAGAAGTATGTTGGAAGACATCTTCCATCACTACATCATGTACAGGTTCATTAACAGCCTCATTTTCCGGTTCACCAATCGGTTCAACAACCTGCACGACAACTGCTGGTTCAACCACATCGGGCTCATGAATAACACGTTCTTCAATAACCACTGGCGGTTGTTGAAGATCAACTGAGGTTGAACAACTACCGGCTGTTGAAGAATAACAGAATTGTACCATCTTCATCTTCACCCGCGCCAAATAATTGATTAACACCCTCAGAAATGTTTCTCCAGGTAGTATCATTTTCTGAGATATAATTTTCATCGAGAATAGCACCGAGCAAAGGATGAAGTACTGGTATGCGAGTAGATCGAACGGATGGATTAGCTTGACGGCAATCGCTGAAAAATCCCACTTACCCAACTTATTAAGGGTAGATGCACGGTACCCCTGACCGCGGAAGGGATCCCCTTTCCCAATATAGCGACCTGGCAACGCTGCCTGGCGGTTAAACCCTGCCAGCCCGAGGGGCTGGAACATGTTTCAAACCCGCGACCTCGAGTGTCCTCGGGCCGGTTTAGAACGGGGGTCGGTGGCCACTGAGCTAAGCCCAATGGTTACTTACCCATCTTATTAAGAACATGCAAAACCAAACCATTATGAATAGGAAGATCCGGGATAAGATAACGAAAGATAATCATAAGAAATCATGGATAAAGCATCAATAAACGGAAATCATTTGCAGCACATCTGATATGAGACTGAAGTGCTCAAAAAATCATGCGAGCAAAGTTGTACGGCTGATTAAACGTGAGACGAATCATCGCCGGCAAAATATTATATCCCATTCCATCTAACCCTGCCTTTCTCGGAGCAAAACATTGCATCAAAACATGGAGGAAGAAACGCCATTGACAAAGAAGCATTCCTTTGTTTACTTGACGGGTTGGCAAATCTCTGGCATATCGAAAACTAATAAGTGCTCTATCACGAATCTGAGCCTTATCGCACAAATCTCTGTAATCTAATGCTCCTAACTGCAATGCATTTCGAATAACATCCTCCGTAATGACCAATGAATGACCATTAATCGCTGCTTCAATCGTATTATCTAGCACACGAGCGGAAGACCAGAAATCTCGCATATAAGAGGCAACAATGTGAATCTCGGAAGAGATTGCATATAAAATTCGAGATCTCCTTAGAAACCGAATAATTTGAACGTAATCTCCAATGCCACTCAGACTTTCATTCAATAGCACCACTTGATTGTGTTTTGGAATAAAAATACAAACAGGAGCTTGCGGTTGGTTTTAAGGCAGTTGGTTTTGCTGGTCTGCCATTACTATTTGAAGATTAAGACTAAATCAAAGAAAGACTTTAAGATGCAGACAAGTTACTTGAACCAGGGGTTTGGGAGAGAGAAGTCGTGAGAACAAAGATGGAAAAGACCTAAATTCGAAACCTTTATGTACGATTATCTTTATGTGCCGACAGCTTATATCCTAAATAAACTCTAACTCAACATAAAACCCAAATCCAAACAACCCCACCACTTTTTAATTCGGACACATTGGACTCTCCAAACAATCCAAATATAAACACGGACCTACCCTCAATTAAACTTGAATATTTGAGATGATGAATTTGTGAATAAACGAACTCGGACCATGAGATCTGATAAAGGATTCCCAAATCCGGATTCCTTTATACTCAGACACCCCTAAGTTTTAAACTCGGACCAACAACAAAACATCCTAAACCCCCAAACTCAGATGCCCCAAAACTAACTTATTATGTTCTGAACCCCCTATAAACAAAACCGAATAAGATTATATCCAGACATTTCACTCGTCAGACTTTATTGACCAATAAGTTCGGACAAACATAACACTGATACTAGACTCCTTATCAACCAAAATCGGACTCAATGGGTACATAGCAAAAACGGACCCTATACAAATTTGTATACCCGGATAGCTTAGATCAAGAGAAGCCCAAATACTAATGCTGAAGCCCTAACCATTTAACTCTAAAACAACTTTTAGAAAGCCTAACACTAACCTTTGGATTAAAAAAAATTAATTAAACCAAAACCAGTGAGATTTAATGAAATATTCTTAGTAACTCATACGTTGAATATATCACAAAGCTTGGACGAACAAAACACGTTCCCACACGAAAACTCACACTTGACACACTCAGCGAGACCGATTTTTTTATTGAAAGACTTATTTTGAATGACCTCAACGGATTAATTTTAACCCAATTTCAAAATCGTAAAACCCCAATTCGAGTATCTTTAAAAATATAAGGCCCCACACATGGAAACGAGAAATAAAATCTTTTTGAATTTTTTTTTCAAAATTTATATTAAAACACGCCAAAAATATTTTGTATTTTTCAAAATAAGAAAAGGAGCGAATACTTACAGAATTGTGAAAGTAAATATTTACAAGCCTACATCTTTTGTGAAAAACGCGGACAAGAAGATCATATCGGCTTATCTGTCATAATCGATCACAGTTAGTATACATTTAACGTTTAAGCACTTAGAATGATAATGACAGTTCAAGATGTTTAACGATATACTTGTCCACTTAGGCTTTAGCACGTGTTCGAACACTGTTTTTGAGATATGCATTTAGGTGTATTAATAACTGATGTAACTATGTTCCCCACCTCAGAATATACTCCTGTATCAAGACTACCAAAAATTACATCTTACAGGTGAGTATATCCAACTATTATCTGTATTCGGCTAAAATTGCGAAACCTTGAGAACTCAGGTTAGTGCCACCGCACAGACAAAGAGATGAAGGCTCGACTTTAAGGTGGTGTACCAACATTTGGTATCTTTTTCTGAATTTTTGCGTATTTTTTATATTATGTACCCGGTGGTAACATATATATTCAATTGTTCACCCGGTGGTGACAAGCTGGAGGGTTTTGCGCACAAACGAAGCGCTAAGCAAAGTATTATACGAGGTCTAGGCCATTGCCGACGCAAAATCAGAAGACCAAGCATAATACCCCAGATAATAGCCAAACATAAAGACCTTGTATCTCAGAATTTTGGTAATCTCTCAAACGAAATTACGGTACCAAGACCATATATCCGAGAGATGTTACACACAAGTTACGCAGTTCATTATCTTTATATACCAAAACCATGTTCTTATTTATGCTTAAAACCTATCGTTACAACGTATAATGAAGCTGCCAAGCAGTTTAGGTTTTAATTTTGTAAGATACCCTGTAAATAATTCGACTGCCGATGTACTATCATTTCCTCTTACAATCAACGCGCTTTCAATTTTATATTTTCTGCTGTTTTTTTATTTTTTATAAAATATCCTACAACTAAGTAAAATCTTTTTTGGATTTTGAGTTTAACGGAAAGCAGTGTACTGTACAAAAGAAAAGTAAACAAAGTTTCCATGAGGGCCTTTTAAAACCATCCTACTCGGGGTTTATCATGCCGATCATTCGGACTAGATCCTCAAATCTTGTCCGATCGAATGTCTTAGTGAAAAGTGTCACACCCCGACCCGCAGCGGAAAAGGTGATCGGGGCATGATTGGGTTATCATCAAAGCTCATAACATTTATTAAGCGTTTCATATTCATTAATACAAATTAAATGGAATTTTACAATACATGTTACAACATGATCTAACTAACAATCTAAACTTCTTTGTTCTCTTCTAAGGCATATCCTATGTTTTCCTTGCTTCAACCTGTTCACCTGTATCATGTGTAAAAAGGTTTTTGGATCAACATAATGTTGGCGAGTGAATCCTATGGAAAACATTTTAACAAATTTATTTAAATTGATTATGAAATATGTGCACAACCAAACATGAGTAAAAATAGATGTAACTTAATCAACAATCATAAGATGTTAAATGAAACACACATGAACAATAGTGGAACAATTAGAGGCACGCGATGCTCAACTCGTCTCTCACGAGGAACTGAGGGGCCTGATGAATGATTTGCATAACATGATAATATGAATGACACAACTACAAACAATATAAACTCAATGATACACACATGAACAATAATGAATTTGATTTGAAGCACGCGTTGTTCAACTCGTCTCCCACGAGGAACTGATGGGCTTAATGTATGAGTTTCTTATAACTGGACAAAAAGGCAATAAGTAAATCACAACAATAAAAACAATCTAAGTTTAGGTCATGATGTGGTATGGAACAAGTTTAAATAAATAAATTAATTATTTTCATAACACATGACACACCCCAAAACGTGTAATTTAAAAGGGGGAGTTGTAAGATTCACTCACAGTGGGTGCGTTCGGTTGATGATGTTGAATGCACGCGAAGTGGTTTTAACCACGAGTGAGTTTAACCTAGAATAATCGCATTATGGTTCGGTAAGTAAACGGATTTTATTAATCTATTTTAGTAGGATTGTTGGGTGTATTTTTGTGAGTTTGAGGCTATTTTCTAACCTTAAAAATGTTATTTTTAAGTATTTTTAATTGATTTTTAATTAAAATAATTAAATAAAAATAATAAAAAAATTGATTTTTTTCTGACCGTTGACCAGCCCGTTGACGGTTCGAATGCGGAACACAAGTGCGCTGAGTGAGGCTCGAACCCGAGACCTCCCGTACGCGTGCACGCAGCTCTACCAACTGAGCTACGTGTCTAACCCGTTATAAATCTGATTTTAATTATATATATATATTAATTAGTTTAAACCGAAAATCATTTTATTTTAAAAACAGTTTTAAGCGAATCGGACATACACTCCACAGGTCTCGAACCCGGGACCTGTGGTTTAATCTAACACACGGTCCACCGCTGGACTGTGTGTTCAACATGTTATATAATTCGATTTTTATTATACTTAAATACTAATTAGTTATTTCCTTTTCTGCCTTGTTTAAAAAGAAGAGATAATTGTCCGAGTCGGTGCAGAAGACCGGACTCGAACTCGTGACCAGTGATATAAACAAACACACAGTCCACCGCTGGACTGTGTGTCTAACTTGGTTATTATTCCGGTTATCAATATACTTAACATATACCAGTATCGACTCCGGTTCAGTTAAACAAAAATTTGATTTTTATTTAGGCAGCGTGTATGAAACCGGATTCGAACTCGTGACCTTTGCGTTATATGTGCACACAGTCCACCGCTGGACTGTGTGTCTAACCCGATTAATATCCTGATTTTAATTATACTTATAAGATACGGAAATACATCGTCTTCTTCATCAAGATAGAACCAGAGTTCGGAAATCGACTGGTTCCAAGTTTTTATCGGTTTATTAGTGTTTTTCAGTTCATTACGGTGAGATAAATGTGAAAAGGAAAAGAAATTGGGCGGAGAAGTATACCGACTGGACCCTCTGTTTTCCGGCAGAACTCCGGCGACAGTAATAAGCTCCGGCGTCAGGTGTCTTGCAGCAGCGAGTCCCCAGAAGGTTTGAAGAAGGTATGGGTGACTCCGGTATAAGTTTAAAAGATTTAGTGAGGTTCAGAAATAAGGAAATCGGTTTTCCGGCGACGAACAGAAAAGTTCCGGCGAGGGAGTTTTCGCCGAGAAAGAGTGTGGTTTTGAACGAAAAGGTTTTCAATGGGTTGAGGGTGAATTTATAGGGGAAAATCGAGATGTATTTGGTCTGATTTCCGACTGGGTTCATTGATTTAAATTTTCCGGCGGTTATGGTTTGGTCGCGGACTTCAAACATCGGTTATAACCGATGTCTTGTTAATGGTTTACGTTATAACTGAAAATGGTGTTAAAAACTCGCGAGGTTTCCGGGATTCCGACGACTGAACTGATGGGCGCCGATTTTGAATTCGTAACGTCACTTTATCAATTAAATGATTTCAATATTTACCAAACAGAACAAGTGGCGCAGTGGTTTGTGTGTGTGAGATAAGTCGCTGAGTGACTCGGCGAGTGACCCGGGTTCGAAACCGGGCTGGATCATTTCATTTTTATCTTGCGATTTTCAACAGTTTTTCAAAAACTAAATATATAGTCCCGTATAATAATTGATTACGTATCGTTTAAAAATATTTTGGGCATTTAATTCGCAACGAAATTTTTGACTGACTGTTCGGTTGATAAACGGAGCGGGTTTGGTAAATCCGTTTTTTGACGGATGTTACAAAAAGGTTCGCAAAGTTGTCTAAAGTGTCGACTCGAACTACATCTATCAGACCTTTTTCAGCACAGTCACGAATGAAATGATGCCTAACATCTATATGCTTTGTGCCTGAGTGATGTACTGGGTTATTTGTAATCGATATAGCTGAGTTATTGTCTACCATGATGGGAGTTTGTGTATAATTCAAATCGTAATCCCGCAATTGTTTTGTATCCACAAGACTTGAGCACAGCAGCTCGAAGCGGAGATGTATTCTGCTTCGGAAGTGGACAGTGACACAGCAATCTGTTTCTTGCATTGCCAGGATATTAGACGGCTTCCAAGAAGTTGAGCACCACCAGAGGTTGATTTCCTGTTGATTGGGCACCCGCCAAAATCCGCATCCGCATACGCTATCAGGTCTAGGCCTCCTTCGACTGGATAACACAATCCAAGCCTTGGTTTGCCTTTTAAATAATAGAAAATCCGCTTAACAGCTTTCAAATGTGATTCTTTCGGATTAGCTTGGTACCTTGCACATAAACAGACAGAAAACATTATATCGGGACGAGATGCAGTAAGATACATTAGCGAACCAATCATTGCACGATAAGCCGACGGATTCACTTCAGGATCTTTCTCCTTATCCTCTGAAAGATTTTGATTGGTAGGCAATGGAGTCTCGTAAGGTAGACTGTCTTCCATATTGAATCGCTTCAGGATCTCCTGGATGTACTTCGTCTGATGAATATACGTGCCGTTCTTTTCTTGATCCACTTGCAACCCGAGGAAAAACTTAAGCTCACCCATTGCGCCCATCTCGAACTTTGATTTCATAACTTTTCCGAATTCCCGACACAGCTCTTCATTTGAAGAACCAAAAATAATGTCATCGACATATATCTTCACGATCAGGAAATCTCCCCCTTTCTTCAAGATGAATAGAGTGGAATCAATTGCACCACGAGTGAAGCTGTGTGACAACAAATGCTTTGAAAGCGTCTCGTACCAGGCACGTGGAGCCTGATGGAGACCATATAAATCTTTGTTCAGCAAGAAAACTTTGTTCGACGATTCTGGAGCTTCAAAACCCGGCGGCTGGAATACATACACAGTTTCTTTCAACTTTCCATAAAGGAACACACTTTTGACGTCTAACTGATAGACTTTGATGTGCATATGAGCTGCAAAAGCTAGAAACAGACGAATTGCTTCCACCCGAGCTACAGGAGAATAAACTTCCGTGTAATCTATCCCTTCTTCCTAATCAAACCCTTACACCACCAAACGAGAGAAGGGTACCTTCTGAGAGAAGGGTACGTGCAGCCTCGATAAGGGTCCTATTCTTCCTTTCAGCAACTCCGTTCTGTTGAAGAACGTAAGGAGCGCTAAACTGATGAATAATACCCATATCACGACATAACTCATCCATAAGTTGATTTTTAAATTCAGTTCCATTATCACTGCGAATTCGTTTGATTGGAAGTGAGTAATTTTTCTCTAATTGTTTGAATAAATCTTTCAAAGTGCCGAAAGTTTGATCTTTAGATTTTAAGAAAAACACCCACGTATATCGTGAAAAATCGCAGTGACAACTAAACAGTAAGACATGCCACCAA
The DNA here is from genome assembly GCA_947069175.1 of Scalesia atractyloides. NCBI lineage: Eukaryota > Viridiplantae > Streptophyta > Magnoliopsida > Asterales > Asteraceae > Scalesia > Scalesia atractyloides. The sequence goes on from CAMTDV010000024.1 coordinate 65,440,957, forward strand.
TGCTAGTTACATGGATCAGACCAAACAAATCCATATGGAGCAGCTCTAGTGGTTGTTGGATTGAGTTTATGTGTTTTGGCTTATGAGGTTTTCGTTTAATTTTCCCTTTTCTCACAAAATTCACATTTGATGTGCATATTGAAACTACGTAAAGGAACACCCAACACCAAGTTGTTCTTTATCAAGTGATTTATTTTGCGTAGATGCACGTGGCCCATTCTTCGATGCCAAAGGAAAGATTGATCTTCTGTTGCCCTGGAAAGCAGACACGTCTTTGTTCCTGAAGAATTTACAACTGGACGCATATCCATTACATAAGTGTTGTTCACTGTCGGTGCCCTCATCACGATCCAATCTTCTGGAACTACAAACCCCGGCTTAAGAACGAAGCAAGCCTTATCCGTGAAATGCATTGTATACTTGTTATCACAGATCTGAGAAACCGACAGCAAGTTGTGCTTCAGTTCTTCAACATAGTTCACCTTGTACAAAGTGATCTTACCGTTTGTCACAGAACCTTCACCCGTGATTTAACCATCCTTTTTGTCACACCCCGACCCGCAACGGAATAAAAGTCGGGGCATAATTGGGTTATCACCAAAGATCATGATGTTTACTAAGATGTTTCATATTTATTAAATTCAAATTACAAACTTAAATATCCAAAACAAATTCATACAATTACAAGAAAATGAAACTACATAATTATTCCAAAACATAAACTTGTTTATTCTTCTAGGCCTTCCTAAGTGTTTCCTATCTCAGCTGAATCACCTGTATCATGTGTAAAACGGGGGAGATTTTGGGTCAACAAAAGTTGGCGAGTGAACCTTGATAAAACATTTTTACTAATTTATTGTTTTATTTAATAAAGAAAATTCGTGCAATAATCTCATGTGAGCAAACATATATAGATAAACAATCACAAACCACTTTGGATGAGTATATGACATGAATGATGATGTATGTGAGATCAAGGCTCAATCAAATGGAGCCGATCTAATGAGGCTCCCGATGCTCAACTCATATCCCACGGGGAACTGATGGGCCTAATGAAATGCGTGCACTGAAAATGATAAATCCAATCTACATATAATTCACAAAACAATTGATACACATTTGGTCACGGATATGATGTATGCACAAGTGTTTAAATAAAATAAAAGAATTGTACGACACATGATACACCCCAAAACATGATTAAAACGGGAATTGGTAGAGATTCACTCACCGTGGGAGCGTTCTTTGATGACGATGAATGCGCACGAGTTTATGATTCAACCACGAGGGAAAAACTAACCTAAATAATAACGAAATGATTTGGTTAAATAAATAAATTTTATTTGAGATTATTATTTTCATTAGTGCTCTTTAATGAGATTTTTAGGTTTAATTTTATGAGTTTAATGCAAATTTCTAACTTTAAAAACCCTATTTTTAAGTATTTTTAATTAATTTTTCAATTAAATAAATAAATAAAAAGAAAAAGAAAAATAAAAATTTGGGTTGACCTGTCAGGGTTGACCGGGTCTGACCGGTCAGACTGTGTTTATTCTATGCGACTAGTGAGGTTCGAACTCGGGACCTCTTGTATACGTGCACGCAGCTCTACCAACTGAGCTATGTGTCTAACCTGAAATATTCTTGGTTTTAATTTATTTATATACTAACTGACTCTAACCATATTTAGTCTTTATTAAAATGTTATAATCTGGCCGAACCAGTTGCAGAGATCCGGAGTCGAACTCGGGACCTTCGTTCGAGAGCGCACAGCCCAACCAGTTGGGCTGTGTGTCTAATCTGTTTAACTAATGGATTATATTCCTCTTATGTATATACTGTGACTTGATCTGATTAGGTTTTAAAAATGTTGGTTTTATTTCTGAAAGTCGGTAACATGTGCGATTCGAACCCGGGACGTGCGTTTTATGTTTGCACACAGTCCACCGCTGGACTGTGTGTCGTAACCCGGTTAAATACACGATTTTAATTACATTAATATATAACTTAACTTCGTCTTCTTCATTAAGAAGGACTCAGAACAGTGAAAACGACAGTTTTGCTTAATCGATCAACAACTTATACTCGATTGAAATGGAATAGGAAAATAAAGATTAAGGAATATGATATACCAAGACGGAGAGTTTTCTTCAGATTTCCGGCAAGTGTTCGTCGGCTCTGATTTGCGATTTCCGGCTGAATGAACTGTTTTAACAGTTTCGATTATTGTGTTGAGCAATTAGATTATTAATCAAGAGATAGCAAGAAAGTTTAGACAATTATACCGTCTGAAGAACGAATGCGGTTTTCTGATCAGTGATTCCGGTAATATTCCGGCGAAAATGAAAATCTCCGGCGACGAGCTTTGGAAGGAATAAAGCTTCGAAAGAGAGTGCGGTTCTGAGCGAAAGGTTTACTGGAAGTTTGAGTGGGTATTTATAAGGAAGAAAGGCTGAATTGGGTTTGAATTTGAGTCATGATTCGCGGTCAAAGGTCTCCGACGGTTATGACTGAAACTGATGGTTAGGCATCGGTTATAACTGATGTCGAAATCAGTTAACGGGTTTCAGTCAAAGGGAAATAGCCAAAATTGCGGAAATCTCGGTTTTTCCGGCGATTGCGAGTTCTGGGCGCGCTGATTTCCGGTTTTGATTTTCGGGTTTTACTTTAAGTTTTATTTGATTCAGTGTTTATCACAAGTGAAGTGTGTGGCGGAGTGGTGTGGTGTGTGTTTGTGTTTGTGGGCGACCCGGGTTCGAGACCCGGCGGCTCCATTTTATTTTTATTCACTTATTATTATTATTTATTAATTATGGTTTTTAAATTCTAAAATGTTTATTAATTATGTATTATTTAAAATAATCTGAACAATAAATACGCAACGAAATCTTATAACTGAATATTTGATTATTAAACGAAGCGGGTTTAGAAACCCGTTTTTCGACGAATGTCACAGTATCCCCTACTTTTAGGAATTTCGTCCCGAAATTTAAGTAGTAGTGGTAACTGGAAAAAGATGCGGGTATTTTTCGCGCATTGAGTCTTCACGTTCCCAAGTAAACTCGGGTCCTCGTTTCGACTCCCAACGTACCCTGACAATTGGAATACGACTTCGCCTTAAACGCTTCTCTCCGAAGTCCATGATTTCTACCGGTCTTTCAACGAAGTGCATCGATTCATCGACTTGAATGTCTTCTTGGGGAATATGGAGATTTTCATTGGCAAGGCACTTTTTCAAGTTTAATACGTGAAATGTGGATGTTTAAGTTCTTTTGGTAGGTCAAGCTTGTATGCTACAGGACCTACTCTTTCAAGTATCTTGAAAGGTCCTACATAGCGTGGTGCTAGCTTGCCCTTCTGGCCAAAACGAACCACTCCCTTCCACGGTGATACTTTTAAAAGTACTTGATCACCAATGTCAAACTCCAAGGGCTTTCGTCGTTTGTCTGCATAACTCTTTTAACGACTTTGAGCCGCTAGAAGATTGTTTCGAATTTGGAGGATCTTGTCGGTTGTTTCTTGAATTAATTCTGGACCGGTGATTTGCGCTTCCCCAATTTCGTGCCAACATACTGGAGATCGGCACTTACGACCATATCAAGCTTAGAAAGGAGCCATGCCGATACTTGAATGATAGCTATTGTTGTACGAAAATTCCACTAATGGTAGGTGAGCGTCCCAGTTCCCTTTGAAGTCTATGACACATGCTCGCAGCATGTCTTCAAGGGTTTGGATGGTGCGTTCAGATTGACCATCAGTTTGAGGATGAAAAGCGGTACTGAGGTCTAATCGTGTACCCAAGGCGGTTTGTACGGCTCGCCATGTTCGTGAAGTGAAACGACCATCACGGTCTGAAATGATGCTTAATGGTACACCATGACGGCTTACGATCTCGCTGACGTAGATACGAGCTAACTTCTCGTTCTTGAAGTCCTCGCGAATCGGGATGAAGTGAGATGACTTTGTAAGATGATCGATTATTACCCATATGCTGTCATACCCACTGGAGGTGCGAGGTAACCCGGTAATGAAATCCATGGTTATGTTTTCCCACTTCCATACAGGTATTTCGGGTTGGACTAGAAGTCTTGATGGTCTTTGATGTTCAGCGTTTACTTTGGAACAGGTAAGGCACTTGGAAACAAAAACAGCGATATCCTTTTTCATGCCAGGCCACCAGTAGGTGTATCGTAGATCTTGATACATCTTGTCGGCTCCTGGGTGTACAGAGTATCGTGTTTTGTGCGCCTCATTCATGAGGAAATCACGAAGGTTATCGCGATCAGGAATCCATATGCGATTTAAATAGTATAGAATACCGTCGGATTTGGTTTCGATTTTGAGTTCAGCTCCACATGACAGCTCATCGCGTACATCATTTTCTGTTACAGAAACATGTTGAGCTGCTCGGATTCGATCTTTGATGTCGGTTATGATTTGCGAACAGAGAAGACGAATGGAGTTCGCATAACCTTTTCGACTGAGCGCATCGGCCACTACGTTTGCCTTGCCAGGATGATACCGAATTTCACAGTCGTAGTCGTTGAGAAGTTCGACCCATCTTCGTTGCCTCATATTCAACTCCTTCTGGTTGAAGATATGTTGGAGACTTTTGTGGTCAGTGTATATTTCACACTTGGTACCGTGAGGTAATGTCTCCATATCTTGAGAGCGAACACAACGGCTCCAAGTTCCAGGTCGTGGGTGGTGTAATTCTTCTCATGATCTTTGAGTTGCCTAGAGGCATAGGCTATCACTTTTCCTCTTTGCATCAATACACAGCCTAGCCCTTGCCCTGATGCGTCGCAATAAACCACGAAGTCATCGCAACCCTCAGGGAGTGTGAGGATAGATGCGTCACAAAGTTTTTGCTTTAGAGTTTGGAAGGCCTCCTCTTGCTTAGGTCCCCATATAAAGGGTTTTCCTTTATGAGTTAAGGCCGTGAGTGGTACAGCAATACGGGAAAAATTGGCAATGAAGCGTCGATAGTAACCAGCCAAACCAAGAAATGACCTAACTTCGGTAGGGGTACGTGGCGCTTGCCATTCCTACAATGCCTTGATTTTTGAAGGATCAACATGAATTCCCTTGTCGTTGACGACATGTCCAAGGAATTGTACTTCTCCTAACCAGAATTCACATTTTGAGAACTTAGCGTAGAGCTTTTCAGTCCTTAAGAATGTAAGGATGAGTCGAAGGTGTCGCTCATGATCGGATTTAGACTTGGAGTAGATAAGAATATCGTCGATGAATACTATGACGAAACGGTCGAGGTAGGGTTTGCATACCCTATTCATTAGATCCATGAAGACAGCGGGGGCGTTGGTTAACCCGAATGGCATGACCATGAATTCGTAATGACCATAACGAGTCCGGAAGGCGGTCTTTGGGATATCTTCTTCATGCATCTGAGCTGATGATAACCAGAACGAAGGTCATTTTTGAAAAGCAGGTGGCGCCTTGAAGTTGGTCTAGGAGGTCATCAATGCGAGGTAGTGGATAGCGATTCTTAACCGTTAACTTGTTGAGTTCTCTATAATCGATGCACATGCGAAACGTTCCATCTTTCTTCTTCACAAAAAGAACAGGTGCACCCCAAGGCGATGAGCTAGGACGTATGAATCCTTTGTCAGTCAGCTCTTGCAGTTGACTGGCCAGCTCTTGCATTTCGGATGGGGCTAACCTATAAGGAGATTTTGCGACTGGTGTAGTGCCAGGTACAAGATCGATGCGGAATTCGACTTCCCTCACAGGAGGAAGTCCTGAAATGTCGTCAGGAAAGACTTGTGGGAATTCTTTCACAACTGGGATGTCTTCGAGTTTCCTCTCCTTGGTTCCCTTTTTGACGACGTGAGTTAGGATGCAACATAGTTCTTGCAGAGATATCTTCGGGCTTGAAGGCAGGACATTAATTTGAGTCCTTTCGAAGGGGTTTCCCCAAAAATACGTAGGGTCTGATCGTCTGCGAGAGGAATGCGAATGAACTTTTCGTGGCACACCACTTCAGCGTGATGCTGGCTTAGCCAGTCCATACCGATTATAACATCGAAACTTCCCAACTTCATAGGAATAAGGTCAATTGGAAAATCGTGATCGTTTAGAGTGAGGGTACAATTGCGTATAATAGAATTTAATGAAACGGGTTTTCCGTCAGCAACTTCCACCGTTAGAGATTCCATGAGATTAACACGAGTTTGGTTGAGGATAGGTTCGAATTCTAAGGACACAAAGCTCTTATCCGTGCCAGTATCGAATAGTATGGATGCATAACTACCATTGATGAGAAACGTACCGTTGACGATGTTGTTGTTAGCCCTGGCTTGGTTGGCACTGATATTGAAAGCTCTCCCTCTGGCAGGTGGGGGAGCTTGATTAGCTTGGTTCACCGGGTTTGCGTGAGCTTGGGCATGGATGATGTTCGCTAGGCGTGGGCATGTGTTCCTGAAATGGTTTGGGTCCCCACAGTTGAAACAAGCTCGCATGGGTTGCATCATGGGGTAGTTGGGTTGATAGTAAGATTGGGCTGCGTGTTGTGCAGGTGGTAGAAGTAAGGGTTGTTGGGTTTAACCCACTATCTGATTTTGAGTTTGGGTTTGAGGTTGATTGCGGTTCATTCGTTGAAGAGTACGACAGGTTTGTATGGTGTGACCCGCACGGCCACAGCTTATGCAATGTTGGCAGGGGCTTTTAGGAGGGTGATGGTATTGACAACGGTTGCATTTTGGGTGTGGACCGGTGTATGGCTTTTTGAATGGTGCAGCTGAAGGACCAATTTGGGTGATTGGTGCAGCAGTGATAGGAGGGTTGGTTTGAGTGACAGCAAAATTCTTGCTGTTTTGTTTCCTCTTACCAGCAAACTTCGAGGAGGAGACGGGGTGGTTTGGAGTTGGGGCCTCAATGGGTGCTTTCTTCTTCTCATCTTTGAATTTGCCGTTTCGGATGCGATTCTCAGTGAGTTCTGTAGCTAATTCCATTGCGGCTTCAAGTGTTGCAGGCGAAGTGCTTAAAACCGAATCTTGGATTTTCGAGGGGAGGCCTCGAATGTAGTGTTCGACTAAGCGGTACAAGGGGGTGAACAAGTTGGGGATCATCTGGTTCAGCTCGAGAAATCTCTTGTTATAGGAAGTGTGATCTCCTTCCTTTTGTTTCAGTGTGTGGAATTCGTCTTCCAGCTTTTTGATTTCGCTTCTTGGACAGAAGCGTCTTGTCATGAGTTCCCTTAACTCTTCCCATGTTAAGGCCATGGCATCTTCAACTCCTCGCTTACCCTTTTCCGTGTTCCACCAGGTAAGGGCTACCCCAAACAGTCTTCCAGTTGCATAACGTACCTTGCGATCCTCGGGACAATCACAATTGAGGAAAGTGTTTTCCATTTCTTCAAACCAGTGAAGGAGGGCGGTAACACCTTCGGTCCCTTCATATTTTGGGGGATCGCAAGATTTGAAGTGTTTGTAGGAGCACTTTTTGGAAGGAGGGTTGGCGACGCTCTGGTCTTCTTGATTGGGAGGGTTGATGGGATTTGCGGTGAGAGCTTGTTGAACTTGAATCAGATGTCAGGAAGCACTGCGGCCATTTGTTTAGCAATTTGTGTGGCCAAGCGTTCATTTGATCTTCCTGACTTTCTACTTCCACGTAGTTGCCTAGCCGACATCTAGAGGAACATACATAGGAAGATTGTGAGTTTAAGAATTTTCCAGGTGTCATGTGTCGTAAAAAGAATGAAAAACAACATAATTGGCAATAATTTAACTACATCCATAGGATGTCTTAGGTTTGCTCATGTTTGGGCCTCCAATGTCCCCCATACCATTGCCTTGTAGTCATGTGGGCCCCGATGACTATTGGGCTTGGTAGGATTCACATTGGTACGGCGGATTAACACTCGCACCACCCGAATGAAAATCTAAAACATGATTGCGAGATGTATGGTAGGAGGGTGTCCCGGTGTAGACACAAGACAACTCATAGTGGGGTTAGTTCACGGACGTTTGGTATAGCATGCTTTGGCCTAATAGGTCCTTCGTACTCTCATCGTTAGTCCCCAGGTAGGCAAACTGGTCCTTTATTTTGGATTTATACGAATGCCAAGCCTAGACAGGACGTTCCGACTACCGGTACTCGTACCCTTCCAGTTACTACATGCCCATCATGAGAACTCACTTTGATGTGATTTGAAAAATACAAAAATCATTGCAAAAATCATGGGAATCGTGAGGTGTGTGTTATCATGGATATGATATGTTATGAGGATATGATTCATGATGAGCATTGCGTAATAACATGTATTTGTGAGCGTGCTTCATAACATTGAGTGTGAAAATAAACATAAAACATATAAACATCATGAATTTTGTATGTAATGCATAAACAATTTAAAATTTAAATCAACTATAGTATAGGCTCTAAGGTCTAATAACCTATCCTATATCTCTATAGTCACAAGCTCGATATCCAATCTGTCACACCCGACCCGCAGCGGAATAAAAGTCGGGGCATAATTGGGTTATCACCAAAGCTCATGATGTTTACTAAGATGTTTCATATTTATTAAATTCAAATTACAAACTTAAATATCCAAAACAAATTCATACAATTACAAGAAAATGAAACTACATAATTATTCCAAAGCATAAACTTGTTTATTCTTCTAGGCCTTCCTAAGTGTTTTCTTGTTCTCAGTTGGATCACATGTATCATGTGTAAAACGGGGGAGATTTTGGGTCAACAAAAGTTGGCGAGTGAACCTTGATAAAACATTTTTACTAATTTCTTGTTTTATTTAATAAAGAAAATTCGTGCAATAATCACATGTGAGCAAACATATATAGATAAACAATCACAAACCACTTTGGATGAGTATATGACATGAATGATGATGTATGTGAGATCAAGGCTCAATCAAATGGAGCCATCTAATGAGGCTCCTGATGCTCAACTCGTATCCCACGGGGAACTGATGGACTAATGAAATGCGTTCACTGAAAATGATAAATCCCAAACTACATATAATTCACACAACAATTGATACACATTTGATCACGGATATGATGTATGCACAAGTGTTTAAATAAAATAAAAGAATTGTACGACACATGATACACCCCAAAACATGATTAAAAGGGGAATTGGTAGAGATTCACTCACCGTGGGAGCGTTCTTTGATGACGATGAATGCGCACGAGTTTATGATTCAACCGACGAGGGAAAAACTAACCTAAATAATAACGAAATGATTTGGTTAAATAAATAAATTTTATTTGAGATTATTATTTTCATTAGTGCTCTTTAATGAGATTTTTTGGTTTAATTTTATGAGTTTAATGCAAATTTCTAACTTTAAAAACCCTATTTTTAAGTATTTTTAATTAATTTTTCAATTAAATAAATAAATAAAAAGAAAACAGAAAAAAAAAATAAAATTTGGGTTGACTTGTCAGGGTTGACCGGTCTGACCGGTCAGACTGTGTTTATTCTATGCGGCTAGTGAGGTTCGAACTCGGGACCTCTCGTATACGTGCACGCAGCTCTACCAACTGAGCTACGTGTCTAACCTGAAATATTCTTGGTTTTAATTATATTTATATACTAACTGACTCTAACCATATTTAGTCTTTATTAAAAATGTTATAATCTGGCCGAACCAGTTGCAAAGATCCGGAGTCGAACTCGGGACCTTCGGTTCGAGTGCGCACAGCCCAACCAGTTGGGCTGTGTGTCTAATCTGTTAAACTAATGGATTATATTCCTCTTATGTATATACTGTGACTTGATCTGATTAGGTTTTTAAAATGTTGGTTTTATTTCTGAAAGTCGGTAACATGTGCGATTCGAACCCGGGACGTGCGTTTTATGTTTGCACACAGTCCACCGCTGGACTGTGTGTCTAACCGGTTAAATACACGATTTTAATTACATTAATATACAACTTAACTTCGTCTTCTTCATTAAGAAGGACTCAGAACAGTGAAAACGACAGTTTTGCTTAATCGATCAACAACTTATACTCGATTGAAATGGAATAGGAAAATAAAGATTAAGGAATATGATATACCAAGACGGAGAGTTTTCTTCAGATTTCCGGCAAGTGTTCGTCGGCTATGATTTGCGATTTCTGGCTGAATGAACAGTTTTAACAGTTTCGATTATTGTGTTGAGCAATTAGATTATTAATCAAGAGATAGCAAGAAAGTTTAGACAATTATACCGTCTGAAGAACGAATGCGGTTTTCTGATCAGTGATTCCGGTAATATTCCGACGAAAATGAAAATCTCCGGCGACGAGCTTTGGAAGGAATAAAGCTTCGAAAGAGAGTGCGGTTCTGAGCGAAAGGTTTACTGGAAGTTTGAGTGGGTATTTATAAGGAAGAACAGGCTGAATTGGTTCGAATTTGAGTCATGATTCGCGGTCAAAGGTCTCCGACGGTTATGACTGAAACTGATGGTTAGGCATCGGTTATAACTGATGTCGAAATCAGTTAACGGGTTTCAGTCAAAGGGAAATAGCCAAAATTGCGGAAATCTCGGTTTTTTCGGCGATTTCGAGTTCTGGGCGCGCTGATTTCCGGTTTTGATTTTCGGGTTTTACTTTAAGTGTTATTTGATTCAGTGTTTATCACAAGTGAAGTGTGTGGCGGAGTGGTGTGGTGTGTGTTTGTGTTTGTGGCGACCGGGTTCGAGACCCGGTGGCTCCATTTTATTTTTATTCACTTATTATTATTATTTATTAATTATGGTTTTTAAATTCTAAAATGTTTATTAATTATGTATTATATAAAATAATCTGAACAATAAATACGCAACGAAATCTTATAACTGATATTTGATTATTAAACGAAGCGGGTTTGGAAACCCGTTTTTCGACGAATGTCACACTTTTCACCCGCGAAATTCACGTAACCACCTCGAATAGCTTTTACATGTGTCAACAATTCCTTATTTCCCGTCATATGACTAGAACAACCACTATCAATATACCAAATATAGATAGCCCTCTTTAGCTGTTCCTGCATTGCCAAAAGGAAATTAGTTAGAGTGGGGGACCCAAGTCGTGATGGTCTTGGGTCGTCCAGATTCATCAACAAATGAAAATTCTTGAAATAACCATTTCCATTGTTGGTGTTTCTAACATTTTCAGCTCGGAAATTGTTAGAATGCATATCCAAAAATCGAGGATTATATGGAGTTTGAGAACGGTTATTATATCCGGAATTTCCACCAAACCGATTACCAGGGTTTTGATATCCAAAGTTCTGACTGTTTTGTGGTCTAAAACTTCTATCAAACCTTGGTTGTTCGTTATTATGAATGTTAGTACATAATGTCTATGTCTTAGTCTTGGATCGAGTCTGTTTAGTTTGGGCTAGATTAGGCTAGAAATGTCGTATTTATGTAAGTAGTATGATCAAGTTCGCCCGGAAACAACATGTGAGAACAAGTTCGGCCGAACTTGTTCTATACAAGTTCGCCCGAACTTGTGTGATACCCAGCGAACTTGTCACACTATAAATAGGTGACTTGTGATTTTCATTTGTAACTTCTGTAACTTTGTCACTTGGACGGCGAAGCTCTGCCCGATCTGGATTTGACATGTAAATGAACTTTATGATAAATAAACAACAATTAAACAGTAAATCATTGCATATTCGATTAACACGTCATATAGTTTTTCGCCTATACGAATGTTAGATACCAATTTAGGTTCCTATGCTAAACATTGAGCGATCAAACAAGTGGTATTAGAGCCTGGATACCTGAATTGGTGAAATCATTGCAAGATCTACTCTCATTCTACTCCTTTCTACAATTTTTCTTCATTTTTTCAAAAAAAACAATGAATTCATAGATAAAAGTTGCAATTTTTTGAATATGTCATGTAAAATACTCTTGTGGTAAACCCCTGAAAGTTTGAACATCAAATTCAAACGAATTGATATCAAAAAGTTCAAAAAACCATGTTTCAAAAACTTGATTTGGTCGAACTTAACATCAAGTTCGCCCGGACTTGTTTAAAATTCATTGATTTTAATTAAGTTGGCCCGAACTTGACTGATATTTCAAGGTTTTTTTATACAAGTCCGCTCGAACTTACCTAATTTTCTTTCAATTTTTATCAAGTTCGCCCGAACTAGATTAAATCTTGTTGAAAGTCTAGCATAAGTTCGCCCGAACTTGAGATTTCGCTTGAAAATCTACATAAGTTCGCCCGAACTTCATCAGGGTGAAATTTTCAAAATTGTCAACACAAGTTCGCCCGAACTTGTGTAAAACAAAACCTGATTTTTCTCAAACTGCAAGTTCGCCCGAACTTGTCAGTGTACTGATTATTTTTCGAAGTTTTGTGAACGGTATTTTCAGTAAAATTCGTCAGTTTTTTAAGATGGAAGATCTTCACAGTGCATTCATGACTGCTACAGCATCAAATGCTCAAATGGTGAATCAAGTGAACATTGATAACAAAATGGGCACATCTGTGAAACCGCCAAAACTCATGTGTATGGATGAGTACGAGGGTTGGAAAAAGAAGTTTTCTAGCTGGGTGCAAGCTACGTATTTCCACAGTTGGGTTGCAGTACAGACTGGTTACACATGGCCTCGGGATGAAAGTGAGAACGAGATCGATATAAGCAAGTTTTCAACCATACAAAGGATGCATACATCGCCGAGAAGAAAATGATAAGTTTGATCCAATAGTCGGTGAAAGAAGATTATTGGTGCTGCTACCGGAATATAAGACTGCACAGGAATTATGGACATTCTTGAATAACAAATATCAGGGAAGTGTAAAAATGGTCAAAAGCAAGAAAGCGCTGATCATGAAGGAATTCGATATATTCACGATGATTAAAGGATTAAACGATGAAACAGATGATCGAAAGATTTTGTCATCTAAAGTGATAATGAGAAGACACGGGCTTGAGAAAAAGGAAGAAGAATACATAGATAAACTGGCTGACGCATTGCCTGAAGGAGATTGGATGACATATCTCATGGTTCTTAAAGAAAGTCCGAGCTGGCAGTTCTTTAAACTATCCACATTCATTGATAAACTACAGGGGTCATGAGATGGAGTTGTTAAAGAGAGCCAAATCAAAGAATGCAAATGTGACTCAAGATGTAGGGTTGTACTACAAGTCAGGAGCTCAAGATAATATCACTAGCCCGAAGATCCAAACCGGTTTTAGCGCGAATCTGAATTCTTTGAATCATTCGCCAAAGAGTTAAACACAATCATATCCAAAATATGATCAGAGTCTGCAGAATTTTTCATATTCAAGCACATGTTCAATTCAGAATAGTCAAACAAATTCTGATCCAAATGTGTACAAATGCAACATTGCTGTTAATCTAAAACAATGTCGTTTCTGAACAATTTGCCAAACAACACATGGTACTTCTTGCCACAGTGTTGGAATCGTATGAAAGTTTGGTGGCTAGAAGATCGGTAATCCGGAGATGACCACCGAAGACTATGATCAAGTAGATGAAGAAGAGCTTGAGCTGATGACATCAAGTGGTCATTAGCTTCGATCATTCGGAGGGTTACTAACTTTGTTGCTCTTACCAGCAGAGACATCGGGAATTCAAGCAACAAATTGGGGTTCGACAAAACAAAGGTTACTTGCTCCAGATGCCGACAGAAAGGCACTTCAAAAGAGAATGCAAGAATCCAGAGGCAACTGGTAACCAAAGTCCATTTGGAGGTGGCAGTGAATACTACAAAAAGTCACTACAATACAAGCCTTACCCAAAGAAGACTCAAATCGAAATCCAAGAGAAATCTTCCAACAACAACACTGAAAAGGCAATGGTTGCTTCGAACGAAGATGATGGTTTTGACTGGAAATCTTATATTGCCAAAAAGACCGGAGTTGCTCTTATGTCTGAGATTATAGAAGACACATCTGCTCAAGATGCAGCTTTGGAAAGTGCAATGCTAGAAAAATATTTGCAACAAGCTGAAGAGGAGGAAATCTATCATCACACAAAGGTGCAGGGTATCCTTTCTCCTAACATGACTACTAGTTTTGCAGGTTGTTTTGGTGATACAACATCTGTTGCTGAGGAGAAATCTGTGGTTGAAGAAATCATTAACGTGACCAAAGAAATGAATGAAGAAAACCTCACAAAGATCGCCAACAAAGCTATGATGACAAATCTGACGAATGTAGGTCCAGAGGTAAAGGTCGTAGAAAAGCAGGTGGTTAAAGTACAAGTCACTGAGGTTGTAAAACCATGTACGAAATGTGCTGAACCGTGTGTTCAATGTGTTGAAAAGTCTCAGATAATAAGTGAACTCAATGTGCATAATAACAATTTCAAATATGATTATTGCACAATGAAAGAGGCTTATGACAAAATGAAAGATGATTACACGAGGCTTGATAATAATAACATCGAACAACACGACACTGTCAGAATGTTAAAAGCTACTTTAATGGAAAAACAAAAAGCTATTAACGTTTACATAAACAACATTGCTGAAGTAAAACAAGAGCTTCAAGACATGAAAATCGAAACCAAAAGGGTTCGACAACTTCTAAATAGTTATACCACAAATGCCTACCTCATTGATCACATTCTTCCAACGATTCAGTTGGAAGAAAATGTTCAAAAAGCCAAAGGTAAGAAACGTGGAGACTATAGCAATGTTCTACCACCCTTGTGCGAAAAGTATTGTCGCAAGAAGGCCGAGGGGATGGAAAAGGCGCTCAACATTGAACTTTTAACTGAAAAGAAAAATGAGTTGCCTGAGAACATTAATATAACCTACACTAGTGATGATGGCGAAGCAATGGTTAAGAATGTTGTTGAAAATGTTTTGAATGATTCTGATGATGATAGCTTTGAAAGCGCCAACTCGAGTTCGAACAATTCTGATTCACAATCTGAAGATGACGACACATCATCGGAAGATTGCCTAAGTGATGATCCTAACGTTGTCATGTACAAAGTTAAGGATTATGATAACTATACTTCGACGATAGCTTTCCGATTCGGAATGTGAAGGAAGATCAGCTTGATAAATTTTTCAAACTCGTTGAAGTTACATCAGAAGATTTGGAAATTAATGAAAAGAAGTTTTACTCTAAACCTAAAAGAAACAACTACCGAAGGAATAGTGGTGATTTTCCGGAACATAGGAGAGCGGGTTTGGGTTTGGATGTAGAAGAAGAACCGGATAAGAAAAAGTCATCATTTAGCGAATATAAAGATAAAAACATGAAATTTGTGTATGGGACGAGCACGGTTCAAGAAGAGAGTTTGGTTGGGGAAGCAATCAAATGATGAATTTAAGAAAGAAAAGAACTTCGAGATAAGGCCAAAGCCACAAGTGGTGTGAAACCCACTAGTGGACATTCTCATGAAGATCGGACTTGCTTCAAGTGTAATGAAGTTGGTCACATTGCACACAAGTGTCCGAAATCTAAGCCGGTCTATCTTCATAGAAAGATAAGTTCAGATGTTGAAAAGCCTAAGCAACCAGAGTTTGTAAAACATGTTACAATTCTGAAAAGAAATGAATCTAAACTTGAAGTTAAACCTAAAACTCAACTTTCGAGAAAGGTGAAACTTCCAAGACAAATGAATCAAGGTTTTACATAAAAAGGAAAACGTAAAATCACAATCCTGGATTGCTAAAAATAAATCCTCAACATCTGAAGTTATCAAGTCTGAGCTAGTTAAGACTGGTAACAACAAAGAGTCTATATCAGAGATTAAAAATAAAATTGTCAAATCTTCAAAAGATAAAAGGAAAGTTCAGTTTGAAAATGTTAATGACAGTGAAGTTTCAGATGGTGATTTTGAGGATGATTATGAAGCTTACTATCCCAAACCCAAATCCAAGAAGGCTTGGGTCGCACTTTTTAACTGAATTATTAATGTGTGCAGGGGCTCCAGAGATCCATTTTATCAAAGTGGATTCTGGATAGTGGAGCGTCGAGGCACATGACAGGGATGAAATCTCTTCTCTTCGACATCAAAGCAATTAATGGAGGTTATGTTGGCTTCACTGGAAACCAAGGAGGCCGGATTGTAGCTGAAGGAAAACTCTCAAATGGAGTAGTATCGGTTGATCTTGTGAATTACATTGCTGAGCTAGAGAACAATCTTCTAAGCATCTCGCAGATTTGTGATAAACAGTTCATAGTTCACTTCAATGATAAAGAGTGCATGATACTAAAGCCGGGTTTCAAAATTCCGGATGATTGGATTCTCATGCGTGCTCCACGCGAAAACGATCTCTGCATGTTAGATATGGGTATTGCAACAACGTCATCGAAATCGGCTCAATGTTTTGTCACAAAAGCCAGGGAGAAAGATTATATTCTATAGCATAGAAAAATGGGGCACATTCATCTAAGAAAAATGAATTTTCTGGTTCATAACGATTTAGTCGAGGGGGTGAATCTTCGAAGCTTTCACATGAGGATCACTGTCTTGAATGTAAGAAAGGGAAGCAGAAGAAAAAATCACATCCTAAGAAGATTCTGAATTCTATAAAGTTGTCGCTTGAACGTCTACATATGGATCTTTTCGGTCCAATGAATGTTCGAAGTATATCCGGAGATCTATATTGTTTGGTTGTCATTGTTGATTATTCTCGATATTCATGGATTTTCTTTTAAGAGTCTAAAGATGAAATGTTCGATAATCCAGTGATTCTCTTCAGGAAGCTCGAAAATCTATATCATCTCCCTGTCAGAGTATTCACAGTGACAACGGCACGGAGTTCAAGAACAACAAGATGAAAGAGTTTTGCAACGCCAAAGGAATTATGCACGAATTCAGTGCACCTTATACTCCACAACAAAATGGCGTAGCTAAGAGGAAGAATAGAACCTTGATCAAACAGCAAGAACAATGCTTGCAGACTCGAAACTTCTGTTAGCTTCTGGAATGAGGCGGTTGCAGCGGCATGTTACACATTAAATAGGGTCTTAACTGTCAAACTGTCTAAAAAGACATGTTTTGAAATGATCAACCGAAGGAAACAAATTTGAAATATCTAGAACTGTTTGGTGCACCGTGTACAGTGATTGATCAAGATGGAAAGTTTGGTGCTAAAACGCTTAAAGGTTTCTTCATTGGTTACGCTAGTCCGCTAAGGAGAGTTTATGTTCCTGCTTTGAGAAGGGTGATCGAAGCACAACACGTTGATTGCTTTCGGTACACAACTCATATTCAAAGAAAAGGCGACGCGTGGTTGTTCAATTACCAAGATTTGTGGAAGTCATTCAACTTGCCAGAAGAACCGTCTGATGAAGAAGTAGCAGCTCTTTATTACTTACAACAGTCAGCAAACCAAGAACAAATTATAAGGCCAATTGTGGTTAATCAACCCACTGTTGGTACTTCGTCTTCTGGTGCAGGTCCTAATAGTGGTGTTCCGATTGAACAAGTTTCTGAAGCAGAACCTACTACAACTCCAGCAAATGTTTCCACTGAACCAGGAAATACAACCTCAGAGCCCAATATTTCTCAGATTCAGAATTCCGACTCTGATGAAGCTCCGACTTTCGATGATGATGGAGAATCCTCTTCCGATGAAGAATCCGAGCAAAAACAAGCATGTTGAATCAATCTGCTGGCCCGAGCAATCAAAATGAAGCTACATCTAGTGCTCCTAATGTTGATTTGATCGTTGATCTGAATATCACAAATCAGAAAAGTACGGTTGATGTTCCTAGAGAGGAGATGCCACGATCTTATTCTTAGCATCCTTCAATAAACATTATTGGAGAGTTACAAACTGGTGTGCGAACAAGAAGTCAAATCAACAAAGCAATAAGTTGTTTCTATACTCGAGTGGCTCCGATTCAAGACTATTGTTATTACTCATGTTTCATATCTCAAATAGAGCCGAAAACTGTGAATGAAGCTCTGAGTGATGAGAACTGGGTGATAGCGATGCAAGAGGAATTGTTACAGTTTGAGAAACTGGGAGTCTGGAGGCTTGTAGAGTTACCACCAAAGCAGAAAGCAATAGACACGAAGTGGATCTCAAGTGTAAAAGGATGATCGAGGTGTGATCGTTAGAAACAAAGCTCGGTTGGTTGTCAAAGGTTTCCACCAGCAAGAAGGAATTGACTATACGGAAGTCTATGCACCGGTTGCACGTTTAGAGTCAATCCGCATTTTCCTTGCATTCGTAGCTTGGAAAGGTTTTAAGGTGTACCAGTTAGATGTGAAATCCGCATTTCTCTATGGTAAGCTTCGCGAACAAGTGTACGTCGGCCAACCACCAGGGTTCGTCGATCCGCTTAACAAGAACAAAGCTTATCTCCTAGAAAAAGCCTTATACGAATTACACCAAGCCCCAAGAGCTTGGTACGAGACGTTATCTCAACATCTCGTTGGAAACAGCTTTACTAGAGGCACAGTGGACAATACATTGTTTGCCAAAGAAGTCGGAAATCATCTAATCATTGTACAAATCTATGTGGACGATATCATCTTTGGTTCAACGGATGATAGTCTTTGCAAAGAATTTGAAAAGGTCATGAGATGTCTTCTATGGGCGAAATGAAATTCTTTCTCGGATTACAAGTTGATCAGTTACCAGACAGCATATTCATTCATCAAACCAAATATGTTCACGATATTCTGAAGAAGTTTCAAATGGATAGCTCGAAGCCGCTTTCGACTCCTCTGGCACTGAATCCGGATTTGCATTGATGAAACAGGAACCAAAGTGGAGGGTACGCTCTATCGGTCGATGATAGGATCTCTCATGTATCTCACGGCATCTCGCCCAGATATCATGTCTCCTACCTGCCTTTGCGTGAGATATCAGTCCAGTCTCCGAGTGTCTCACATGCAGATAGTAAAAAGAATATTCCGTTACTTGAAGGGATGTCCAAGCACCGGCTTGTGGTATCCAAAGAATGATAATTTTGATCTGAATGGATACGCTAATTCTGACTTCGGGGTGGACAAGCTGAATTCTAAGTCTACGACGGCTGGTTGCCAGTTCTTCGGAACTAGATTAGTAACGTGGCAATGCAAGAAACAAACCACGGTCTCTCTTTCTACCTGTGAGGCAGAATACATTTTTGCTTCCAGCTATTGTTCACAAATCCTATGGATTCAACAACAGATGAGGGACTTTGGATTGCAATTTCTTGATACGCCTTTATATGTAGATAATAAGGCAGCAATCGACATCACTAAAAATCTTGTTCATCACTCTCGAACTAAACACATAGAAATTTGTTATCACTTCATTCGTGACTGCTACGAAAAGAAATTGGTGCGAATAGAAAAAATCCACACGATGAACAAAAAGCTGATTTTTATACCAAAGCTTTTCCTTTAACGAGATTTAAATATCTAATGAGGCTTAACGGTATTAAAAATTTGTTGATAGGTGCGAAGGCAGAGGTTGAATACGGATCGGACGACGAGTTCACGTGATCCACATTGGTTTGTATATCTTTTAGATTAGTATTTCTTAAAAACTAAAATACAAAAATATGTTTTTGATTTTAGGGGAAGAAATATTTGAGAAAATACAAAAACATATGAAAAATTTCAAAAAAAAAAGTACAAAAACATTGAAAAAAGACAAAAGGAATTTGTTGTCACAAAGAAAATGATAGTACATCAGTGGACTATCAGAGTATGCTAAAGAATTGTAAAGTTTTAAAAGTGATAAACAAGTCTTACTGTGGATGTGTCGATAGACTTTACATGTTCAGTAAATTGTTTCTGAGATATAAACTACATTTTACAACTGCTTAATCTTGTGGATTAACATCTCTCGGATATATGGACTTGTACTCCGAAATTTCGTTTGAAAAATTGCCTGATTCTGAGATACGAGGTCTTTATAGATAGTTGATATCTGGGGTATTATACAAGTTCTTCTAATTTTGAGGAAGCAATAGCCTAGAACTTCTATAATGCTTTTGCGGAACTTCAACTGAGTGGATTGATAAAACTGGTAAAATTTGAAAAGTTCAGGGTCTAAATTGTAAAATTTGAAAAATTTTGTTTTGAAATTGATCAAGTTCGCCCGGACTTGTAATCAAGCTTGACTGAACTTATATATGCTTGAAAACTGTTATCAGTTGATAAGTTCTCCCGGACTTGTTGCTTAATTGATTAAGTGATGCAAGTTCGCCCAGACTTATTAAGGTATATTTAGATCATAAGTTCGCCTGAACTTCATTACTTGTCATCAGACTCAGAACGAACGTAAAGGCAGTTTTTGAAATTGACACTTTTAAGTCGAATTGCTGCCCAAATCTTTGATGAATCTTAGTGATTGGCACACTAAGAGTCATGGCTATGGTGAGTGATTTGAATTTGGACCATGGATTGAATGATTTTGAGAGTATTAGATCTGAAATGAACATTTGGATATGATTCAGACCATTAAAGGACAAATTGAGACTTAAAACTTGTTAAATAAACATAAACGATCATAAACAAGTCATCAATTTAATCGGAATGTCATGCATATGTAATTGCAGGTTTTGATGAAGATGATGACGAGTTCGCCCGAACAAGTCTATTGGTTCTTTGAACCAAGTTCGGCCGAACTTGTCCTCATGTGATAAAATGATATAATTTTCACAAGTTCGCCCGGACTTGTTTTAAACTTGTTTCAAATGTGAATCTTTACAAGTTCGCTCGAACTTGTCTGAAAATGATCAAAATTTGTTTAGGCAAGTTCCCCGGACTTGATGTTTGTAATGATTAAATGGTTTAACAAGTCCGCCCGAACTTTATGGAAATGTTATGTTTATACATCAAACAAGTTCGCCCGAACTTGATGTTAGTTTTTGTGAAAAATTGTCAAACATTACTAATTTTGTCTCGATTTACGTGTTTGCAGAATATTCAGCTATCGTTCAACAAGTTCCACAACACGTGCATTACGCTAGACAAGGCTGTATGTCCATCACTCGAAGCATTTGATAGTATTCTCGCATTTATTGAAAGGATTCAATTTACAAGGGATTACAGAGAAAACGGTGGTTTATAGATCGCATGTTTTTAGATTTTGGAGTTCTGCAGCAATGAATGATGATGATACGGCGATTACATCAGTGGTTCGTATTGGCGAAGAGGATAAGGAGATTACTGTAACTGAAGCTGACATCCGAAAGTTCTGAATTTCAACGATGATAAAGATATCCGATGATGCTCGATGAGAGAATGGTTAGAGGGTGTTTTTGCAGAATGGGATATAAGGGGCATGTTAATGAATCTACTTTGAAGAAAGGATCAGTTCCTAACCCCTACAAGTTCCTGATGCACGCAATTATATACGCCTTCATTCACCGAAAGGCTGGATTGGATGATGTGCAAGATTACATGGCATGCATGGCTACAACGCTTTTCTAAACATGAGATTCAACTATTCGAAGCTTGTGTTTACACACATGAAGAACAACATGGGATCGAACAGGCTGGTGATGTACCCCGAGATTTGTACAGATGTTAATAGATGATAAATTCATGAAGATAGCGAAAGATCCTAATGACATCTTGTATCTTAGTCACTTGGATGATACTAATGTCAAGAAACTTATCACATTCCAGAAACAGTCCTCAGCACCAATTGCAAAGCCTTTATTCGGTGCTATAGATTCTGAGAATTACGTCGCGCCACCAGAGTATAAATGGCGTAAAGATGATAGCGGTGATGAAAATGAAAGGAACGCTGAGATAGAATGGCTGTCGACCTTCAAAGAGAAAAGAAGCGACTGGTTTCTAAAGAAAGTTGTTGTTCAAGAGAAGAAAAACGTCACGAAATCCAAAGAAAGTCGAAACGATGTTAATTGATGAAGAGGAGCCTGTTATTGTACAACCTGAAGCTGGTTCTAGTGCTGCAACGGTTGTTGAAAGTCAAGAAAAGTCTACGCATGGAGATGATGTTATATCTGCGACATCTGACAAAGACAAGACAGTGATGATTCGTTAGAAAAGGCTATAAAGAAATCAATTGCCAAAACAGCAGCAGAGAAAATCAAAGAAACAGATGCTGATTATGAACCAGAAATAGAGAAGGGTTCTGACGAGGAGAGACCGAAAAAGAAAGCTAAAAAAGTTATGTCTTCTGTTAAAGCAACATCAACGAAGACTACAAGGTCTCCAAGCACTAAAGGAAAATTAAAGCCGAAAAGACGCCGATATGTTGGTCAAAAGAAAAAAGGCACAGAAGTTACACAAGAACTTTCTGCTATGAAAGATACAAGAGTTACACAAGAACCTCCTACGGCTGAAAATATTCAAACATCTGCTGATCAAGAGATATTAGTACAGATAGGAGTCACACAAGAACCTCCTGAGTCTGAATTACTCGAAATTCCTATCATTCAATCGCAAGATCTTCCGACACTGCTCAACCTGAAAGCTCAACTCCTAAAGCATCTACACCAAAGGGTACTCCAAAGTCTACACCGAAGACTACTCTGAAGTCAAAGTTGTTTGGAAATATTCTGAATGAGCTTGTTGATATTCAAGACTTGAACGATTTCTTTCCAGATACAGACATTGATGATCTAGAAAAGCGTGTTAAAGCTCTGGAAGATAAAGTTGCAAAGAACGAAGTCGAGAAAGCTGCATTAGAAAGTTTGGTGAAACAGAGCGAGGTGGAGAAAGAAATTCTAAACGACAAGGTCAAATTTCTTGAAGGAGATCGTGGGTATTTAAAGGCGTTGATTGAAAGTCTGCAGGACGCGAACGAACGTTTACTCAAAGAGATAGCAGAACTACGATCTAAACATGATATGAATAATCGAAGGTTTAACAGGTTGCAAAAAGTTCTGACGTACAGTCTGGTTATTGATTTTGCGGCAGAATATGCTCGTATGGATCTGCAAGAAGCTAAGGAAAAAGAAGAGAAAGAGATGGCTGAACAAGGTAAAGGAAAGAATGTGATCAAAAGTATGCCCGAGATTACCGAGCCTATAGTTGAGTCTGCAAAAGCTTCATAGTGTAGTGTTATTCCTGAAACAGAAACCGAACAAAAAGACGATGAAGAAGCTGAAGATAAAGATGATGATGAACCTGCAGATGATACGAAAGACGACTCCGACAATGATGATGGTGATAATGATGATCAAGGAGGAGTTGGTCTGAAAGTAATTGATGCCAAAGTGACTGATAAATTCGATTTCTCTTCATTGTTAAATGATGATGTGAACAGAATGGATGATCAAAGCCAGGGGGAGCAGACAGGGGAAATAAGGCAAAAAGATGATCTTGATATGACAGATGCTATTACTACTGCTATACTTGTTGCTGCTATTCTTACGAAGCCTATGATTCTTATGTTGGAACACAATGTTGAGGAAGGCGAGTATATTCACAACTATTCGAAAGAAGATTTGGCAAAGCTACTTGATGTTGATGCTGAAACGTTCGATTTTGATTTTGAAGAGCAAGTGATGAATGTTAATACGTTTGAGCCGAACGAATATTGTTACAAATGTAGATATGAAGCTGATGATTACAACAAAGTGATCATTGAAGATTGGTCGTCAGGCGATGAGAAAGACGAAGCAGAAAAGTATGTTGGTGCAACTTTCAAAGAGATGTATGAACAATTGAATGAAGATCTGCTGAAAGATAAGATTGCAGAGTTTTTATGTGAAGGTTGTAACATCTGTCGAAAAACGGGTTTTCAAAACCCGCTTCGTTTATTAACCGAATAATCAGTTTCAAATTTTTGTTGCTCATTTAATGCTTATTTTAAATTTAGACAATACATAACTAATAAACATTTTAGAATATGGAAATTAAAATTGTTAGAAAATAAAAATAAAGCAATTAAAAATAAAAAGGGGCTGCCGGGTTTCGAACCCGGGTCAGCCGGATGACTTAATCACCAAACAATTAACCACTCCGCCACTTGATGTCTTTGTGTAATCTAGGAAACAAATAAAACATAAGTTCATCTGTGAAATCATCTGTTTTGCGCCAAACTGAAACCGTTCATCGGCTTTCAACATTCCAGACGACTGAGTGATCGTTATTACTGATAATAACCGATGAAAACATTACGACGCACGATCTCAATCAATTCAGCCTTTATTGAACTTGAATTCATATGATTTTCGGGTTTAATAACCGAAATCATTTACTTCCTGATTTACACCGGCAATATCATCATCTCGCGTCTCAAAAACACTCACAGAACCTCCAATTTCACTTTCGCCCTATTTTCTGTTCGTCGGAAATGCTTTCTGAACTCGCCGGACTTTCGCCGGAAAACCGTGTCTTTCATCAAAATGGTAAATTTCTCAATTCTTTCATCTTCTATCTGTTGTTAGACTTTTACTAACGCAAACCCTTCAACCAGAATCAGTCCCAGGCGACGATATCGGATAATCAGCACTCGCCGGAAGATTTCTGAAAAATTCCTAAATCGCGCTGTGAATCGGTATAATCATCTAAACTCTCTGATAACTCTTGTTTAGTCATTCAATTTCACAATTTGTTAATCAAAACTGTTAATTGGTCCGCTCAGACGGAGTTCATAAAACAGAGCCGACGACTTTGCCGGAGTTCTGAGAAAAGTCATCATTCCGGTACGTTCATTCCCAAAACCTTCCCTGTCCATTTCATTTTAATCAACTATATGTCCGTCAATAGAATTAAACAAGAACAGTAGAATAAATCGTTTGTCTGTGTTGTTAACGAAGAAGATGAAGTTTAGACTGTGTATATACTTAATATAAATCGGGTTATATCTCGGGTTAGACACACAGTCCAGCGGTGGACTGTGTGCATTTGAATCATAGAGTCCCGGGTTCGAGTCTGTCCTTGTTCCGATTCGTCACAATATTCAGACTTTTTATAAAACCCAAATATGGAAACTTCCAGTTAGTATATAAGTGAAATAAAAACAAGTATTTTACCAGGTTCGACACACAGTCCAGCGGTGGACTGTGTGCAACGTTAAACAACAGGTCCCGGGTTCGAGACCTGTTATGCGTACCGGTTCGATAGAATTAAAATCCTTTTTAAAATAATTGAATTTTGAATAAATTAAATAGTATATAAATATAATTAAAAACAGAAATATTTCGGGTTAGACACGTAGCTCAGTTGGTAGAGCTGTGTGCACGCGTACGAGAGGTCACAAGTTCGAACCTCACTCAGCGCAAACAAACACACGACCGAACCGGTCAACAGTCAACAGTCAACAGTCATGGTCAATGGTCAACGGTCAACCCAAAAAGTCAACTTTTTTTTATATTTTTATTTATTTATTTAATTTAAAAATCAATTAAAAATACTTAAAAATAATGTTTTTAAAGTTAGAAAATAACCTTAAACTCACAAAAATATATCCAAAAATCCTATTAAAATTATTAATAAAATCCACTTATTTACCGTACCTTTTCGTTATTATTTAGGTTAGTTAATCCTCGTCGATCAACCCTCTAAACTCGTGCGCATTCAGCATCGTCAAACGAACGAACCCAATGTGAGTGAATCTCTACAAATTCCCCGTTTTAATCACATTTTTGGGGTGTATCATGTGTCATATTATTTGTTCATTTAAACACTTGTGCATCCATCATATCAATGATCAAATGTGTATTCATTAGGTATCAACTGTTTGCGTGGTTAATGTTTAGATTAAATTTATCATTTTCAGTACATACATTATCATAGGCCGCCGCTCCCCATTACCTATGAGCGTGAGCCATTCCCCATTACCTATGAGCGTGAACGAGGCGTTGCCAACATACGATCGGCTCCGTTTGATTGAGCCTTGATCGCACATACATCATCATAGGCCGTCCGTTCCCCATTACCTATGAGCGTGAATGTGACGTTGCCAACATATACGGTATCATTCATGTCATATATTCCTGCAAGGTGGATTGTTATTGTTATTGTTACTGTTATTGTTGTTGTTATTGTTATTGTATGTTTATTTACGTTTGCTCACATATGATTATTGCACAATTTTTCCATATTAAATATAACAAGAAATCAATAATAAATGTTTTCTAACAAGGTTCACTCGCCAACTTTTATTAACCCAAAAACCCCCATTTTTACACATGATACAGGTGATCCAGTTGCAGCAAGAAACATATAGGATGGCTTAGAAGAATAAATCGGTTTAGACTTTGGATTGGTTATGTAGTCACTTTTCTTTGTAATTGTACGAACTTGTTTGGAATATTGAGGATGTAATTTTGAATTTAATAAATATGAAACATATTAGTAAACATCATGAGCTTTGGTGATAACCCAATTATGCCCCGACTCTTATTCCGCTACGGGTCGGGGTGTGACAGATTGGTATCAGAGCCATGACTATAGGGATATATGATAGGTTATTAGACCCTTAGAGCCTATACTATAGTTGATTAGAATTTTTAAATTGTTTGTGTGTTACATGTAAAATTCATGATGTTTATATGCTTTATGTTTATTGTTACATTCAATGTTATGCAAGCATGTTCATAAGTACATATTATTATATAATGCCTATCATGAATCATATTCTCATAATATATCATATCCATGAGAGCACACACCACACAATTTCCATGATTTTTGCAACAATTTTTGTATTTTCAAATCACATCAAAGTGAGTTCTCATGACGGGCATGTAGTAACTGGAAGGGTACAAGTACCGGTAGTCGGAACGTCCTGTCTAGGCTTGGCATTCGTATAAATCCAAAAATAAAGGACCAGTTTGCCTACCTGGGGACTAACGATGAGAGTACGAAGGACCTATTAGGCCAAAGCATGCTATACCAAACGTCGTGTGAGCTAACCCCACTTTGAGTTGTCATTGTGTCTACACCTGGACACCCTCCGACCATACATCCCGACATATTTCATGGTTTTCATTCGGGTGATGCGAGTGTTAAACCGCCAATACCAATGTGAATCCTACTAAGCCAATAGTCATGGGGGCCCACATGACTATACAGGCGATGGTATGGGGGACATTGGAGGCCCAAACATGAGCAAACCTAAGACATCCTATGGATGTAGTTGCATTATTGATGTTTATGTGATTTTTTTTTTTTAGACACATGACACCTAAAAAGACTCCTTAAACTCACAATCTTCTTATGTATGTTCCTGTAGATGTCGGCTAAGCAGCAACGTGGGGGTAGAAGGTCAGGAAGGTCAAACGAACGCTTGGCCACCCAAATCGCAAAACAAATGGCCGCGGTGCTTCCTGACATCGTAGTTCAAGTCCAACAAGCTCTCGCCGCAAATCCCATCAATCCTCCCCAGCAAGAAGACCAGAACGTCGACAACCCTCCCTCCAAAAAGTGCTCATACAAACACTTCAAGTCTTGCGATCCCCCGAAATTTGAAGGGACCGAAGGTGTCACGCTCTCCTCCACTGGTTTGAGGAAATGGAAAACACCTTCCTCAATTGCGATTGTCCCGAGGATCGCAAGGTACGTTACGCAACCGGGAGACTATTTGGAGTAGCTCTTACCTGGTGGAATACTGAAAAGGGTAAGAGAGGAATCGAAGATGCAATGGCCTTAACGTGGGAGGAGTTAAGAGAAATCATGACGAGACGCTTCTGTCCAAGAAGCAAGATCAAAAATTTAGAGGATGAATTTCATTCGTTGAAGCAAAAGGAGGGAGATCATACTTCCTACAACAAACGGTTTTTGGAATTGAACCAAATGGTCCCTAACTTGTTCACCCCAGTTTACCGCTTAGTCGAACACTATATTCGAGGCCTCCCCCGAAAATTCAAGACTCAGTTCTAAGCACTTCGCCTGCAACACTTGAAGCTGCTATGGAACTATCTACCGAGCTTACCGAGAATCGTATTCGTAACGGCAAATTTAAGGACGATAAAAAGAAAGCCCCCGTTGAGGGCCAAACTTCAAACCATTCCACCTCCTCCTCAAAGTTTGCTAATAAGAGGAAATGAAACACCAGAAACTTTGTTGTCACACAAACAAATTTCCCTATCCCTGCTGCACCCATCACTCAAGTTACCCCCTCACCTGCACCATATAAAAGGCCATACTCCGGCCCATACCCAAAATGCAACCGTTGCCAATACCATCATTTTCCTGATCATTCCTGCCAACATTGCACCGGCTGTGGCCGCACAGGTCACACCATTCATGTCGCGTACTTCAGCGAATGAACCGCCATCAGCCCTCAACCCAAACCCACCATCAGATAGTGGGTCAAGCCCAACAACCTTTACTCCTACCACCTACCCAACATGTAGCCCAATCCTACTACCAACCCAACTATCCCATGGTGCAACCTATGTGGGCTTGTTACAACTGTGGAGACCCGAACCATTTCAGGAACACCTGTCCACGTCTGGTGAATATCATCCATGCCCAAGCTCAAGCTAATCCAGTAAACCAGGCTAACCAAGCTCCTCCACCTGCAAGAGGAAGAGCTTTCAACATCAACGCCAATCAAGCTAGGGCTGACAACAATGTGGTTAACGGTACGTTTCTCATAAATGGTAGTTATGCATCCATGTTATTTGATACTGGCGCGGATAAGAGTTTTGTGTCCTTAGAATTTGAACCCATCCTCAACCAAACTCGTGATAAACTCATGGAATCCATAACGGTAGAAGTTGTTGACGGAAAACCGGTCTCATTAAACTCTATTATACGCAATTGTACTCTCACTCTAAACGATCACGATTTTTCAGTTGACCTCATTCCTATGAAGTTGGGAAGTTTCGACATTATAATTGGTATGGACTGGCTCAGCCAACATCATACTGAAGTTGTATGCCGCGAAAAGTTCATTCGCATTCCTCTTGCAAACGGTCAGACTCTATGAATCTTTGGAGAAACCCCTTCGAAAGGACTCAAATTAATGTCCTGTCCTCAAGCCCGAAAATATCTCCGCAAGAATTATGTCGCATTTCTAACTCATGTCGTCAAAAAGGGAACCAAGGAGAAGAAACTTGAAGACATCCCAGTAGTAAAAGATTTTCCGCAAGTTTTTCCTGACGACATTTCAGGACTTCCTCCCGTGAGAGAAGTCGAATTCCGCATTGACCTTATACCTGGAGCTACACCAGTTGCAAAATCTCCTTATAGGTTAGCCCCATCCGAAATGCAAGAGTTAGCCAGTCAACTACAAGAGCTGACTGACAAAGGATTCATACATCCTAGCTCATCGCCTTGGGGTGCACCTGTCCTTTTTGTGAAGAAGAAAGATGGAACTTTTCACATGTGTATCGACTACAGAGAGCTCAACAAGTTAACGGTCAAGAACCGCTACCCATTACCTCGCATCGATGATCTTCTTGACCAACTTCAAGGCGCCAGCTGTTTTTCAAATTCGACCTTCGTTCTGGTTATCATCAACTCAGAGTACATGAAGAAGACGTCCCAAAGACCGCCTTCCGAACTCGTTATGGTCATTATGAATTCATGGTCATGCCATTTGGTCTAACCAACGCTCCAGCTGTCTTCATAGAACTAATGAACAGAGTCTGCAAACCCTATCTCGATCGCTTTGTTATAGTCTTCATCGACGACATCCTCATTTACTCAAAATCTAAGACTGATCATGAACGACACCTTCGACTCATCCTTACACTCTTAGGGAATGAAAAGCTCTATGCCAAATTCTCCAAATGCGAATTCTGGTTAAAAGAGGTACAATTCCTTGGACATGTCGTCCAATGACAAGGGAATACATCTCGACCCCTCAAAGATCAAAGCAATACAAGAATGGCAAGCGCCACGTACACCAACCGAAGTAAGATCATTCCTTGGTTTGGCTGGTTATTATCGCCGTTCATTGCAAATTTCTCCCGCATCGCTGTACCACTCACGGCTTTAACACATAAAGGAAAACCCTTCATATGGGGACCCAAACAAGAAGAAGCCTTCCAAACCCTTAAACAAAAACTCTGTGACGCACCTATTCTCACTCTTCCTGAAGGTTGTGATGACTTCGTGGTTTATTGCGACGCGTCAGGGCAAGGACTAGGTTGTGTTCTAATGCAAAGAGGAAAGGTGATAGCTTATGCTTCTAGACAACTCAAAACCATGAGAAGAACTACACCACCCACGACCTAGAACTTGGAGCCGTTGTGTTCACTCTTAAGATATGGAGACATTACCTCTACGGTACCAAGTGTGAAATATACACTGGTCACAAGAGCCTCCAACATATCTTCAACCAAAAGGAGTTAAACATGAGGCAACGAGATGGGTCGAACTTCTTAATGACTACGACTGTGAAATTCGGTATCATCCTGGCAAGGCAAACGTGGTGGCGATGCACTCAGTCGAAAGGGTTATGTGAACTCCATTCGTCTTCTATATTCGCAAATCATAACCGACATCAAAGATCAAATTCGAGAAGCCCAACATGTTTCAGTAACGGAAAACGACGTACAAAAGGAGCTGTCTTGTGGAGCTGAACTTAAAATTGAAACTAAATCTAACGGTATTCTGTACTATCTAGATCGCATATGGATTCCCGATCACAATAACCTTCGTGATTTCCTTATGAATGAGGCGCACAAAACACGATACTCTATACACCCAGGAGCCGACAAGATGTATCAAGACCTTCGATGCACCTACTGGTGGCCTGGAATGAAAAAGGATATTGTTGTTTTCGTTTCCAAGTGCTTTACATGTTCCAAAGTAAAAGCTGAACATCAAAGACCCTCAGGACTTCTGGTCCAACCTGAAATACCTGTATGGAAGTGGGAAAACATAACCATGGACTTCATTACCGGGTTACCTCGCACCTCCGGTGGGTATGACACTATATGGGTAATCATTGATCGTCTTACAAAATCAGCTCACTTCATTCCGATTCGTGAGGACTTCAAGAATGAGAAGTTAGCTCGTATCTACATCAGCGAAATCGTAAGCCGTCATGGTGTACCGTTAAGCATTATTTCCGATCGTGATGGTCGTTTCACTTCACGAACATGGAAAACCGTACAAGCCGCTTTGGGTACACGATTAGACCTCAGTACCGCTTATCATCCTCAAACTGATGGACAATCTGAACGCACCATCCAAACTCTTGAAGATATGCTTCGAGCATGTGTCATAGACTTCAAGGGAAATTGGGATGCTCACCTACCATTAGTTGAATTTTCGTACAACAACAGCTATCATTCAAGTATCGGCATGGCACCTTTCGAAATTGGGAGAAGCTCAAAATCACCGGTCCAGAACTAATTCAAGAAACAACAGACAAGATCCATCAAATTCGAAACAATCTTCTAGCGGCACAAAGTCGTCAAAAGAGTTATGCAGACAAACGACGAAAGCCTTTGGAGTTTAACATTGGTGATCATGTACTTTTAAAAGTATCACCGTGGAAGGGAGTAGTTCATTTTGGCCAGAAGGGCAAGCTAGCACCACGCTACGTAGGACCTTTCAAGATACTCGAAAGAGTAGGACCTGTAGCATACAAGCTTGACCTACCAGAAGAACTCAACAGAATTCACCCTACGTTCCACGTATCAAATTTAAAGAAGTGCCTCGCCGATGAAAACCTCCATATTCCTCTAGAAGATATTCAGACGATGAATCTATGCACTTCATTGAAAGACCAATTGAGATCATGGACTTCGGAGAAAAACATTTAAGATGGAGTCGAATTCCAATTGTTAGGGTACGCTGGGAGTCGAAACGAGGACCTGAGTTTACTTGGGAACGTGAAGACTCAATGCGCGAAAAATACCCGCATCTTTTTCCTTTTACCACTACTACTTAAATTTCGGGACGAAATTTCTAAAAGTAGGGGATACTGTAACATCTGTCGAAAAACGGGTTTTCATAACCCGCTTCGTTTATTAACCGAATAATCAGTTTCAAATTTTTGTTGCTCATTTAATGCTTATTTTAATTTTAAACAATACATAACTAATAAACATTTTAGAATATGGAAATTAAAATTGTTAGAAAATAAAAATAAAGCAATTAAAAAAAAAAGGGGTTGCCGGGTTTCGAACCCGGGTCAGCCGGATAACTTAATCACCAAACAATTAACCACTCCGCCACTTGATGTCTTTGTGTAATCTAGGAAACAAATAAAACATAAGTTCATCTGTGAAATCATCTGTTTTGCGCCAAACTGAAACCGTTCATCGGCTTTCAACATTCCAGACGACTGAGTGATCGTTATTACTGATAATAACCGATGAAAACATTACGACGCACGATCTCAATCAATTCAGCCTTTATTGAACTTGAATTCATATGATTTTCGGGTTTAATAACCGAAATCATTTACATCCTGATTTACACCGGCAATATCATCATCTCGCGTCTCAAAAACACTCACGGAACCTCCAATTTCACTTTCGCCCTATTTTCTGTTCGTCGGAAACGCTTTCTGAACTCGCCGGACTTTCGCCGGAAAACCGTGTCTTTCATCAAAACGGTAAATTTCTCAATTCTTTCATCTTCTATCTGTTGTTAGACTTTTACTAACTCAAACCCTTCAACCAGAATCAGTCCCAGGCGACGATATCGGATAATCAGCACTCGCCGGAAGATTTCTGAAAAATTCCTAAATCGTGCTGTGAATCGGTATAATCATCTAAACTCTCTGATAACTCTTGTTTAGTCATTCAATTTCACAATTTGTTAATCAAAACTGTTAATTGGTCCGCTCAGACGGAGTTCATAAAACAGAGCCGACGACTTTGCCGCTTAGACTGTGTATATACTTAATATAAATCGGGTTATATCTCGGGTTAGACACACAGTCCAGCGGTGGACTGTGTGCATTTGAATCATAGAGTCCCGGGTTCGAGTCTGTCCTTGTTCCGATTCGTCACAATATTCAGACTTTTTATAAAACCCAAATATGGAAACTTCCAGTTAGTATATAAGTGAAATAAAAACAAGTATTTTACCAGGTTCGACACACAGTCCAGCGGTGGACTGTGTGCAACGTTAAACAACAGGTCCCGGGTTCGAGACCTGTTATGCGCACCGGTTCGATAGAATTAAAATCCTTTTTAAAATAATTGAATTTTGAATAAATTAAATAGTATATAAATATAATTAAAAACAGAAATATTTCGGGTTAGACACGTAGCTCAGTTGGTAGAGCTGCGTGCACGCGTACGGGAGGTCACAAGTTCGAACCTCACTCAGCGCAAACAAACACACGACCGAACCGGTCAACAGTCAACAGTCATGGTCAATGGTCAACCCAAAGTCAACTTTTTTTATATTTTTATTTATTTATTTAATTTAAAAATCAATTAAAAATACTTAAAAATAATGTTTTTAAAGTTAGAAAATAACCTTAAACTCACAAAAATATATCCAAAAATCCTATTAAAATTATTAATCAAATCCACTTATTTACTGTACCTTTTCGTTATTATTTAGGTTAGTTAATCCTCGTCGATCAACCCTCTAAACTCGTGCGCATTCAGCATCGTCAAACGAACGAACCCAATGTGAGTGAATCTCTACAAATTCCCCGTTTTAATCACATTTTTGGGGTGTATCATGTGTCATATTATTTATTCATTTAAACACTTGTGCATCCATCATATCAATGATCAAATGTGTATTCATTATGTATCAACTGTTTGCGTGGTTAATGTTTAGATTAAATTTATCATTTTCAGTACATACATTATCATAGGCCGCCGCTCCCCATTACCTATGAGCGTGAGCCGTTCCCCATTACCTATGAGCGTGAACGAGGCGTTGCCAACATACGATCGGCTCCGTTTGATTGAGCCTTGATCGCACATACATCATCATAGGCCGTCCGTTCCCCATTACCTATGAGCGTGAATGTGACGTTGCCAACATATACGGTATCATTCATGTCATATATTCATGCAAGGTGGATTGTTATTGTTATTGTTACTGTTATTGTTATTGTTGTTGTTATTGTTATTGTATGTTTATTTACGTTTGCTCACATATGATTATTGCACAATTTTTCCATATTAAATATAACAAGAAATCAATAATAAATGTTTTCTAACAAGGTTCACTCGCCAACTTTTGTTGACCCAAAAACCCCCATTTTTACACATGATACAGGTGATCCAGTTGCAGCAAAAAACATATAGGATGGCTTAGAAAGGATAAATCGGTTTAGACTTTGGATTGGTTATGTAGTCACTTTTCTTTGTAATTGTATGAACTTGTTTGGAATATTGAGGATGTAATTTTGAATTTAATAAATATGATGATAACCCAATTATGCCCGACTCTTATTCTGCTGCGGGTCGGGGTGTGACAAAGGTAAAATTCCTAAACCAATGGCGAAGGAATAAATTGCACAAGCTAAGAAATCCTTGTTTAAAGAAATGCCAAGAAAAAGAAAATTTAGACGTCCATTATCATTCTTTACCAGAGATAAAGATGTTTCCTTGGGGGATATATTGAGCTGGGGATGGTTTATTGAACGTTTATGCCATTTAACGTGAATTTGGAGTTCAATACTTCAAATACTTGGCAGATTTCAAGACACTTCTGTATTGGGATGTAGAGGAGTTGGTGCAGACAAAAACGTTACATATCATATGAAGTTTATTGATCAGTTGCTATGGAAGATGATTAAATTTGAAGCGACGCAGGGTTTTAGGTACTGGAAGCCATTCATTCCTAAACGCCAAATCAAAACAGATAACAAGACTGGTGTAAAGGATATAATGTTGATTATGATGCGTCCGATAGCTATGAGAAATATGCCCCTAATGCCGATTGAACAGAATTTCTGTCCATTGTTTAAGTGGTGGCAGGTTGATCCTACGACTTGTGAAGCTGTAATAGTGCTAAGATTTGAAGATCATCTGGATATCACGAAAGAAAGGGTTGAAATGTTTCATATAGAAGGTTTAAGGGGGTTGTGGATAACGATTCGAATACTAGACCCGATGTGGCTAGTGAACTGCTCAAAGGAGGATATCAAATGTTTATTCTTTAGCAAGATTTGTTATGAAGAACGTGAGAAGAACGAGCGATGCAATATCAGAGGGTTGTGAATGTCTGTTATGCACATGAAGTTAATTCTGGAAGAATGTGGAAATCGAGTTGGAGAGAGATAGAACGAGAAGAGTTTCTGAAAGAAAAAAGGCGTCAGGAACAATTTCTAGAAAGAACAAAGGAGGCAAGACTAAGACGTTTTCAGTTCATGACCAAGTGCCACCTACAGATCAAACGCCGGTTCCATCGCAAGAACGAAGAAAGAAGCCGATCAAGAACTTCTTTGGACGTGTCAGACAGAGATAGAATTTTGAAGACTGATCAAGACGAAGACAATATCCAAGGGGGAGTCTGATAGTACATAATGTCTATGTCTTAGTCTTGGATCGAGTCTGTTTAGTTTGGGCTAGATTAGGCTAGAAATGTCGTATTTATGTAAGTAGTATGATCAAGTTCGCCCGGAAACAACATGTGAGAACAAGTTCAGCCGAACTTGTTTTATGCAAGTTCGCCCGAACTTGTGTGTTACCCAGCGAACTTGTCAAACTATAAATAGGTGACTTGTGATTTTCATTGTAACTTCTGCAACTTTGTCACTTGGACCGCGAAGCTCTGCCGATCTGGATTTGACATGTAAATGAACTTTATGATCAATAAACAACAGTTAAACAGTAAATCTTTGCATATTCGATTAACACATCATATAGTTTCCGCCTATACGAACGTTAGATACACATTTAGGTTCCTATGCTAAACATGGAGCGATCGAACAATGAAAAACATTTCGTTGTTGGAATCCCGAATGTTGTCTTTGACCATGGAATCTGTTTGGTGACACATTTCGGTTTTCAACATAACGGTTTTAAGCATGAGGTCGAACATAGTGATTGTAAGAACCTCCCGTTTGATTATCTTGCTCTTGTGTTCGGAAAGTAACTTGAGTCGGTCGTCGAGCAGGAGTTTTCGTACGACCCTCACGTTTTGCGGAAGAACTTTCTGAACCACGATCTGTACCACGATCACTGCAATTGTCCGAACGGTCGTTTTCCTGATCCTTTGTTTGTTGGTTTTTAACCTTTGGTTTAACAACTGGTTTACTTTCTTGTTTTTGAACCTTAGGTTTTTCTACCTTTTGAGTATTACCACTTTTCTTTTCATTCTTTTTAGTTCTGTTTGAATTTGTTGATCAGGATCGACACGTCCCTTTTTTCCTTTGTTGTCACTTCAGACAATCTGCAGCTAAATGTCCTTTCAATCGACATTTATCGCATCGATGCGTATCGGCTTTCTCAAGCTTTTCTTGTTGCTCATGTTGACTGTTAGAGGACGAGGATGCTTCACTTGAGCCTTTTAAGCTTTTTTTATAAACTCAAAATTTGAACACTTTTCGATCTTTTCAAGTTCATTGTTAAAGGACTCACCTTTTACAAAATTCGGTTTCTTGATGTTTTTAGTATTCTTTTTACCCTTTTTGTTGGGTTTTGAATTTTTTTGAACATTTTGAACTTGATTTAGAGCTTCTAAAATTTTTGAGTTAATTAAATCTTCAAGATTGTTCAGATTAACTTCATTAGCTCTAGCATCACACGACCTCGTTTGTTCTGAATCCGATTTAGTTTCAGATTCAGACTCTTCCTCACTGATAGGATCTACAGTCAAAGGTGCAACTGGAACAAAGTTTGCAATTTCGGGATCGATTGATGGTGTTGTGGTATAGTTTTTGTTAAAAGGTGGTGGAACTTGTCATACCCAACTCCATACATCTCAACTTCTAAGTTTTTGAGACGTTGACTGTTTACACAAAAATTCATCACTTCTGATGAATTCTCAAATTTCTAAGTTTTCGATGTAAATCAAGAATTAAGTTATCTTTGTCTAAAATTGTTTTGTTTTTATCCAAAATCAAATTTTGACAAGTTTCAAGTTCATATTTTATCTCTTGATTTTTCACTATTGCTTGTGCCAAACGTCTTTCAAACTCAGAGATGTCCTTTTTCAAGGCAATCACACTACTTCTATGTTCCTTGTCCACACTAAAAAGTGCAACAACTAACTCTCTAGATTTCAGATTATTGTCATGGAGTGCGTATCTGTCGCATTTAGCAGCAAACTCAACGCATCTAGGACACCTTTTATCAGCAGGTTTAGATTGTACCTCGATGTTGGCCATGAAAGCTTGATATGAGCTACCTGCATTTCCTGCATCTGTTTTGCCATTTCTTCATCAACAAAACGTTGCATTTCTTTATTCATGATCTTGAATTCAAACCGATCATTCTCTTCTTTCTTTTCTTCTTTCTTCATGCATTCCTATTCTTCATTCTCTTTTTTCAAACATTCTTCAGCTTCATTAATTTTATACAATTCCAAATTCTCACTTAGAAATTCTGCAACCACATTTAATTCTTCCACATTTTCTTCTTCGAACATATCTCCAAACCCCTCTTTAACAATCTCTGCAATGAATGCTTGTGAAACTATTGCAGTGGCTAAATCATCCATAACGATTCCCCATCTTGTGGCTCGCTGATGGATTGAAGCGGTTGAACAACCAAAGCATTCTGTGGAGTAGGAGTAAGGTTATCCGATGAAGTTGGTGTAGGAGGAGCAGGAGTTGCATTTGATGAAGCTGGACTTTGATTATTGGATCTTGATGAACTTCCTTGACCATTGTTATCCTGTCTTTCTCATTTCGGTTTGCGACATTCTCTTGCATAATGACCATAGATACCACAGTTATAACACTTTACTTTGGTCATATCTAGCCCATACGAGTTTTAGTGTTACCGCCAATGAAACTTTTTCCAGTTTGTTGAAGAAATTTCTTGGCTCTTCGAACTAGCAATGCCATATTCAATTGCAAATCCAACTCGTCCATTTCTTCCTGGTCAATTTGGTCAAAATCTTCGTCTAGACTTGAAGGTTCAACAAGCTTTCCAATTGCAAAATTTCCGTAAGCAGTCATAAATGATGCCAGAAGACTCATATTTTCTTCAATGAGTTTAATACACTTAGGATCAAGCTGAGGCACATTTAAGTTTTGAACGCTAGTTCTAGCATTTGCACTTGAAGACGATGTTCCATGAGAAGTATGAGTTCCACCCATAACACATCCACTACTATTGCACACAAACGCACTTTGATTCATGAGTTCTCCTTGAGAAGTATTTTCAGAAAGAAAAGCTGCACCTACACTATTACCCTTTTCAACTTTTTCGCTCGATACAATGTAGGGTCTTGAAGCTTCTCAAACTCAGAATCTTGATCTTCCATAGACCAAGCATAACCTTTAATCTTTTGAATTTCCTGACCTATTGTAATCTCATCATAAGTTGGACTTTCCTTGATTAAAGTTGTAAACATGTTCCACTTCTTAGGCAAACAGTTCAAAAAAATTTTAACCTTTTCAAATTTTGTGTATAAGCCCAACTGACTTCGTCCAATTCACTCAAAAGATGGTAAAATCTGTTGACAAGATCATCTAAAGATTCATTTTTCATTGCCTTAAACATGACAAACTGTGTCTTCAGTCAATCTAACCTTCTCTTCTTAAACAGCTCGTTACCTTCATACCTTTCACTCAAACTATCCCACAACTCCTTTGAAGAACTTTTGTTATGAAAGTATGAAGTATAGATTGTGGTAGTGACATTGTGATCAAAGACAATGCTT
Source organism: Scalesia atractyloides (assembly GCA_947069175.1). Taxonomy (NCBI): domain Eukaryota; kingdom Viridiplantae; phylum Streptophyta; class Magnoliopsida; order Asterales; family Asteraceae; genus Scalesia; species Scalesia atractyloides. The sequence continues at coordinate 65,479,519 of CAMTDV010000024.1, forward strand.
TTCTTCACATTCGTAATACTTCCTTTGATCATCGGTTAAGGCCAAATATCCTTGCACCGTTAATGTTTGGAAAGGTCTTTCTCCATGACCCGTTGTTATGCAAATCCACATTCTTATATCTTTCGCCTTGATATACCTCTCGAATCGTACTTTCCATTCTGGATAATCAAGTTCATTTAAAAGCATTGGAGGTTTATCACTACTACCGACCTCATTATTATGTCTTATATTCTGAACCACTATGGTCAGATTGCTTGCCATGATTACAGAATTTAGTAACAGAAGGTTTTGATATCAGAAACTGTTAACAATAGCCAAGAAACTGATAAACCACAAGTTCTGATATGGAAGACTTAAATTCGGACAAGGAATTGTGAACTTAACAAGTTCTGATTTAAAAATTAAATTCGGATATAAAACAGAACCATACAAGTTCGGACTAGAGATGTTCTCACAAATTCGGATATGTTAAATGATTAAGTTCGAATAGGAGGTTTCAAGATTAAGTTCTGACAGACACACACATTACACAGTTTGGAAACTGCACCAAGTTTGGAAAATTAAGTTCTGACACTCACAAGTTTGGAAATTAAGTTCTGACACTCACAGGTTTGGACACTCACAAGTTTGGAAATAAAGTTCTGACACTCACAAGTTTGGATTTAAGTTCTGACAAGCACAAAAAGGTTCACAAATTGGATTTTCAGTAACTTTCACAAGTTCACTCACAAGTTCTGATTTTGTCTTAACTTCCAAGTTTATTTCCCAAGCGTGACTTCACACTTGATCATCAATAAATTTGAAAGAACAAATACGGACAGAGGAATAAGTTCTGACAAAAACAAAACCCTAAATTAGAAAGATACTCGGCCGCCTTTAACACCTTTTTCAAAAAACAACAGAGAATTTTTAGATCTGACTCCTAATCTAAGCAATCAAATCAAGAACAATCACTCAAGAGTAGAAACCTAATCTATATCCATCATGAGAAATCAAGAAATAGATGAGGAAGCCATGAAAAAGATGAGAAAGAAGTATGAAAACCCTAGAAAGTATAAAACACACTTAATCCATCAAAAACCGAACAAAGATCTAACCTTCAATCGAAACTCACAGCAGTAAGAGCCTCTCAATAAAGAGCCTATTCTGATACCACTTGTAAGCCCACCTACGGATCTCGAACAACCGAAAACACCAAGTCACGCGGTGTGCGGAATCCATCACGTTACGCTAACCGCTGCGAGGACGTGACGTAGAAGGAGTAGAGAACGATAGATGATGAACGACAATCTGTGAATCCACTTAGTCTTCACAGATTATCACACACACAGTGAAACACAGTAGAACTAAGGTTTGCAAAACAAAGAAAGATAATTCTCTAAAAAGTTATGTGTATCATTTCATTCACCTAGAATATATACACAAATAAGTTTGGACACATAAGTCCTTAAACTAAGTTCAACCAACCAAAAACAAGAATACGTTCAACCAATCAAAAACAAGAATAAGTGCACCAACAAATTCACTGACAAATTCGGACAAGGCAACTAGAGCATATCCGAATTTAACAAGACAGAACTTATTCTTGATGGACTTTACACATTAGACCCTGAAGAATCTTCAAGTAGCAGAAACCATCATTTATCATCCAAAAGTGCACTTACAATAATTTTATAAAATCAACAATCAAGTTTCACAACTAGTTATTTGCCCATATTAAACATCATTTTCAAGTCCATATGTCTAGCATGCATAACAACACCTAGATTTATTTCATGGAACTCAAATAACACCAAATTAATTATCATAATTTAGTGTTCTTCATCATACTACAAAACCCATTTAACACCTAAGTGGGTGATTATAAATCTCTTAATTGTCATGACTAATTCATCAAACTATTGACTAGGGTTTCTTCCTAGACATGGATTCATCCTAACTTCACCCAAAACATCAATCATTCAAGCTCAATTTTCGATTTCAAGTTTTCATCAAGAATTCAAGATGTAACCAAAAGATGAAATTCGACATACCTTGTGATCCCTTCACTTGGGTGATCATTATTTCGAGCTTGGTTTTTTATTTAGGTTTGATTTGCCCTTTCGATTTGGTTGATTTACATGAGTTAGGGTTCAACTTGAGAGCCCTTTTTTTGCTCTGTGGAAAATCACGACCAGAACACACACTAAAGTGTGTGTTTTGGTGTTTTTATTTAGTTAAATTAAAATCCACTTTCCTTTTTGTCAACATTAGCCCCTCTACTTATTTAAGTTTTATAAAGGGTCTTTTTTAACTAAGTTTCTTAAAAATTCCAATGACTCATGACTAACTAGGTTAATTATCCTAGTTATTTTATTTTGGCTTTTACCGACTTTAGTTCATAATATAGATTCTATATTTTTGGGGCGTTACAGTACCCAAATTCTTTACTTATGGAATCTCCAAATTCCATCTGTTCCTTGTGCTAATTCTTTTAGCATTCCTTTTAATCCTTCAACATCATCATTGATTGCTGCTTCCTGAGTACTTCTTAATTGTTCCATTAAATCTACCTGCAGATTTAATCTGAGAGCACGTACTCGTTTTGGTTTCTCATGATACGTATGACTTAAGGCATCAGCTACTATATTAGCTTTTCCTTCGTGATATTGGATATCACAGTCGTAGTCACTTAAAATCTCCATCCATCATCTTTGCCTCATGTTCAATTCTTTTTGCCCAAAAATATACCTTAAGCTCTTATGATCTGTAAAGATGGTAAACTTACTCCCATATAAATATTGTCTCCAAATTTTAAAGGCAAAAATTATTGCTCCTAATTCCAAATCATGAGTGGTATAATATTCTTCGTGCTTCTTCAGTTGCCTAGATGCGTAAGCAATTACCTTCTCACGTTGCATCAAAACACGTCCTAATCCTAGTCTAGAAGCATCGTAAAATACTACAAAATCTTTCGTTACGTCTGGTAATGCAAGTATCAGTGCATTTGTTAACTTTTGTTTAAAAGTTATAAAAGCTTCTTCATGCTTGGGTCCCCATTCAAACTTAACCGATTTACACATTAATTTGGTTAATGGAACGGCTATTCGTGAAAAATCTTGAATAAAGCGTCGATAGTAGCCAGCTATCCTAGGAAACTTCTGACTTCTATAGCTGACTTAGGGACTTTCCATTTGGTAATCGCCTCAATCTTTGCAAGAACCACATGAATTCATTTATAGTTAATCAAATGTCCTAAAATTGTACTTCTTGCAACCAAAATTCACACTTAGAGAATTTAGCATAAAGCTTCTCTTTTCTTAACAGTGTTAAAAGTACATGTAGATGCTTAGCATGCTCTTCTTCGCTCTTGGAATAAATAAGTGTGTCATCTATGAAGACAATTACAAATTTATCCAGATACGGTTTACATATTCTATTCATCATGTCCATAAATGCTGTTGGAGCATTTGTTAGGCCAAATGGCGTGACTGTAAACTCGTAATGACCATACCTAGCTCTGAAAGCAGTTTTAGGAATGTCATCTTCATGTACTTTCAGTTGATGATATCCTGAACGTAATTCGATCTTAGAAAAATATCTAGCTCCTTGAAGTTGATCAAATAGATCATCAATCCTCGGTAATGGGTACCGATTCTTGATTGTGACCTTATTCAATTCCCTATAATCGATACACATACGCATCAAACCATCTTTCTTCTTGACAAACAACATAGGTGCTCCCCGAGGGGATGAACTTGGTTGGATGAATCCTTTCTCTAGCAATTCATCTAATTGCTTCTTTAATTTCAGCATCTCCATCGGTGCTAATCGATAAGGTGCTTTAGCGATTGGAATAGTTCCAGGTATTAGATGAATTCTGAATTCTACTTCTGATCCGGTGGTAGTACAGGCAGATCTTCTGGGAAAACTTCAGGATATTCCGATACTATCGGAATTTCTTTCAGTTCCTTACCTCTAGTGTTTATGATTACAGAAATCATATACATTATGCCTTGCTTCCATGCATAACTTGCAGCTTTCATCACTAAGATAAATTCCGTTGGCTTGGTTGGCTTGTCTCCTCGAATCATGATCATTTCTCCTGTTGACGTACGAATCTCAACAGAATTCTAATCACACTGGATTTACGCATGGTTAGCTACTTACCAATCCATTCCTAATAGTACATCGAATCGGCTAGATTCATAGGTAGCAGGTTTGCTGCAAACTTGTGTCCTAGTAGTTCTATTTTCCCTCCTTGAAGTACTTCGCGTATGTTGGTGGACTTACCTTCCGCCATTTCTACCGTACAAGCTTGACTAAGCTTAGTTAACTGTTGATTAAGTGCTGCAGTATTGATAAACTTTGATTTGCACCAGAGTCAAATAATATTTTAGCATAAACATCATGGACAAGAAACGTACCGGTGATCATGTCGGGAATCATTTTTGCCTCCTGTGTAGTAAGCACAAAGGCTCTTGCATTCTTCTTGACTCTGTCTGCTGCCTTTGCTTTGTTGTCAGGTATCTTTGTCAGCTTTGGGCAATTTGGCTTAATGTGACCCGTCTCTCCGCAGTTGAAACAGACAGTAGTTTTTCTTCTACATTGTTCTTCTTTATGCCCTGGGATTTTACAAAAATTAGAGTACCAAACACACTTCCCTGAGTGTGTTCTCTTACAGAATTTACAGAAAGGTGCAGAAGACTGCCCAACTCCTTTTCTTCTGTAGCTATTACCCGAACGAAATTCTTGGGAAATTTTCAGTGCTAATTCCTTTTTCTTGTTTTCTTCTCTTGTGCGAATTAATCCGTCAGTCAAGGTGTTAGCCAGCTCAACAGTTTCCTCAATAGTCTGAGATCTAGCTACCTTAACCATATCGCAAATTTAACTAATCAATCCCCATATATAACGAGAAATTAGTATTGGTTCTGGTGATGCCAGAGATGGTACCATTCTTGCATATCCGAAGAATGTTGTCGTATACTCACGACAGTTCACATCAATCATTTTATGATTTAGGAACTTGTTAGCCATCTGTTCCTTCTCATGTTGGGGACAGAATTTCCTTTCTGTTATTTCTTTAAATTCCTTCTAGTTCATGGCATAGGCCACGTCACTACCTTTTGCTTGAAGAATAGTGTTCCACCATTCCAATGCCTCATCTCTAACGAGATTTGAAGCATACATTACCATATCTTCTTTAGCCAATTGCTGATCTTAAGAACAACTTCAGTCTTTTCCAACCATCGCAGAGCAGCCATAGCTCCTTCGCTGCCTGCGAATTCCGTTGGCTTACAAACTAGAAAATCCTTGTAAGTACATCAAGAAGTTATTGCTTTCATTTTCTTCGGCAATGGAGCTTTGATAAATATATCATTATCCCCATTGACACTGTGACTATAATCGTGGCTATTATTACGTTTGTTACTCACAGCGTTATTATTTTCAGGATTTTTAACAGCTTCAATAATTTGGGGTATGTCATCATGTAACATCCGTCGAAAAACGGGCTTTCAAAATCCGCTTCGTTTATTAATCGAATATCCAGTTATAAATTTTCGTTGCATATTTATTGCTCAAATTAATTTTAAACGATACATAATTAATAAATATATTAGAATTTAAAAACCATAATTTAAAAATTACTAATAAATAATGAATAAAAAAATTAATGTAGACGCCGGGTTTCGAACCCGGGTCTCGCCTATAACCAAACACACTTCACACCACTCCGCCACACGCATTTATCTGATAAGACTCTAAATTAAACAGAATTAATACAAGTCTCGAAACTTAATTCCTGAACACCCGCCCAAAGTGACGGCACCCAGTCAACCGGAAATCACCAAGATTTCCGTTTACTCTTCAATTGATCACGAAACCGACTCTCAATCATGCATCTAGACTCAAATCGAGTCAAACCGCGTTCAACCCGTTATGCAGACAACTTGCGCATACCCGATTTAAACCGAAGTTTCAAAAACTGAAATTCAACCTCTCAATCCCTTTTCAACTATAAATAAAGGGCTTAGGGAACCCATTCGACTGCACAAACACTCTCCCTGAATCATATCAACTTATATTCATCAGAAAGTTACGCCAGAAAAACTCGCAACTCGTCAGAACCTCGCCGGAAAACCGAATCTATCCCATTATTGCCTTACTCTATAAATAGGACTTCTAGAGCTTCGACAGAAGTCACCCACACTCACCACAAACTTCCTGTAGATCCTCTGTCGCAAGTTACACTTCGCTGGAATTTCTTTCAGACACCGGAACTTCATCGGAGATCACAACTGTTCGGTACAACATCCTTAAATCCTTTTCTGTTTAAATTATTTTCGTTATCAGTAATAATCAATCAACTAATTCAATAAGAATGATTGATTAAACAGTCGGGTTGATTCTCTGGTTTCATAAAACGAAGAAGATGAACAGCGAGTCGTTTATAAATATAATTAAAATCAGTAATTTAAATGGGTTAGACACACAGTCCAGCGATGGACTGTGTGCATTTTACATACATGATACCGGGTTCGAGTCTGTTTGTGTTCCGATCCACTGAAATTAAATCCATTGTTTTTAGAACAAGTCATATCGCTTCACAGAAAGTGTTTAAATAAAATAAAGATCAAGAAAACTGACAGGTTAGACACACAGCCCAACTGGTTGGGCTGTGTGCACACGAACCGTAGGTCCCGAGTTCGAATCCTGCTTCTGTAACCGGTTCTGGCAATTATCAAAGCTTTTTAAATAGAAACAGAAATGAATTTATCTAATTTGTATATATATATAATTAAAAACGAGATTATTTCGGGTTAGACACGTAGCTCAGTTGGTAGAGCTGCGTGCACGTATACGGAAGGTCACGAGTTCGAACCTCACTCAGCGCATGGAATAAACACAGTCCGACCGGTCAACATGGTCAAAAGTTAACATTTTTTTTTATTCTTTTTTAATTTATTTAATCAGAAAATTATTTAAAAATACTTAAAAATAATATTTTTAAAGTTAAAAAATGTCCTTAAACTCACAAAAATAAATCTAAAAATCCTATTAAGGTTATGAATTAAAATTATTAATCTCAAATAAAATCCATTTATTTACTTAACCATTTCGTTATTATTCTAGGTTAGTTTTCCTCGTCGATCAAATCCTAAAATTCGTGCGCATTCATCGTCATCCAGGAAACGCACCCACTGTGAGTGAATCCTTACAAATTCCCTTTTTATTCATGTTTTGGGTGTATCATGTGTCGCTTTAATTATTTCGTTTATTCAAACTTGTGCTATTACCATTATATGACCTAAACTTATGATGTAAATATTGATTGTTGTGATACGTGTTTACATTCTTGTCAAGTTGTGTGCAAATCATGCATTAGGCCCATCAGTTCCTCGTGGGAGACGACTTGAGCATCGGGTGCCTCATTTGATCGGCTCCGTTTGATTGAGCCTTGATCTCAATGTTCATTCATTTGGTGTGTGTGCTTGTGCATTTATTGATATTATGTGTTTTGTGATTAAATTTACATTTACGTTTATTCATATTTGGTTATGCACAATTTTATTCAAATAACCAACATAGCTAATCCTTTCAAATATTTAAATAAGATTCACTCGCCAACTTATGTTGACCCAAAAACCCTATTTTTACACATGATACAGGTGATCCGGTTGAGAAAAGAAACACATAGGATGGCCTAGAAGAATAAACAAGTTAATGCCTTGGAATGAACGTTTAGTTTTGTTTTCCTTCGTAATTGTACTTTAGTTTGTAATTTGAATGAAAATGTATTTGAACATGTTGTGTTTGTATGTTTATTGTAACTTCTTCTTTAAAGAGAATTAATAAATATGAAACTTTATAGTAAATGTCATGAGCTTTGATGAAAACCCAATCATGCCCCGACTACCATTTCCGTTGCGGGTCAGGGTGTGACACATCAGCTATTTTCTGAGCTATTATATTCTCTATAGCATTTTGATTCAAAGAGTTTTCATGATCATTCAGAGCGGATTGATTACCTTCATTCGACATCTGTATTAATAAATATTTTTCCAAATATTAATATCACAAAATAAATATTAAAATAATCAAAATATCGTAGACACAATTAGTCAGAGCATATTGCCAAAAACGTCGATCATTGCGACTTACTCTTTTTATATATCTATTATGCATCATATATATTACATACACTATCGCGTATATTTTACATAGTTATATAGATATATTTTAGTTTTCGTTGTTTTTTTTACAAAACACAAAATTACATTATACATATATTTATTATATAGGATTAACGTCTGCTTCAAAAATGGGGCTCTCTCTCATCATACTTCCAGACGAGATTTTCTCTCACGTTTTGAATTCTGCTTCCTGCATCTATTAATTCTTCTCCATAGTGGTGTAGCTCTGCCATGTTTTCCAGGTTCATTGAAGGAAAGGGTGGGGGTACGGGTTCATAATTTGGGTAGTACTGACAGGGGTCGGTCATGAGATCAGTAAATGCCCAGTCATTAGTCCACCATTCTTCAGCTAAGTTTATTGGTGGTTGTTGTGGCAGGTTTGGTTCTAAGTTCATAGGTTCAGGATTATTGGGTATGGGTGGCATATTAAGGTCAAGTTGGTTGGGTACATGACTGAACATTTGGTAATTTGATAAACATTGATCTAGTTCTATCCAGGTGAGTGGAGAGGGATTTGAGTTAGAGCTTTCACCTACGGTTGTATTTCCTATAGGGTTTTCAGTTGTTTTAGTTGCGGTTGTAGGTTTCTTCTTTTTGTTTCTTTTGACTTGACAATCCAACCTTCTCTTTTTCAGGGGTTTCCTACTGACTGGTTGAGCTCGAAAAACCATTGGTTCATTTGCATCATGATCATATCCAGATTGTGTGCCGGGTTGGTGTTCGATAGCATCCATGTCAGAATTATTAACTGGTATATTCTGAAAACTATTCCTATGTCGCTCATTTTGTTAGCCAGAAACAATAAAAACAACAAACTCCAAAAATCGAATATATAATATTTAGTTAGTGTCACAATAATCACAGAAACTATTGCACATATTTCCTGACTACAAAGTTTAAGTATTTTCAAAATACTTAATTAGCTTAAACCAGTGGCTCTGATACCATCTTCTGTCACAACCCCCGACCCTACCCTGGGCGGGAGCCGTGAACATATACAGTGGTACCGGTGTTTATTTTAAATTTCACAGTGGAATGTTCATCAGGACCGGGTGTCAGGAGAAGTATCAGAGTTTTATAAAACACCGCAGTTTCATTTCATAAAAAGTGGGATGAAACCCATATTTACATAACGGATTTTCTTTAGGGATCAACCCCTAACTACAAAACACGTGTTATTCAGGATTTCATATAGCCACTTATTTAAGCTTGAGTGCTTCCTAGCACTTCTCCTTTACTTCACAGTAAATCACCTGAAACGCGTTTTAAAAACATTTGGTCAGTGGAAAATACTGGTAAGTTAATTCAATTTATGAAAAACACAGTAAAATTACAGCATTAAGAGTTTTTACATTTGTTTATATCTTTTAACTACTCAATCAGTATTTGTCACTCGGTGACAGTTCCTGTGACTATGGTCATATTACTCATTGGCTAACCCGTTGTCCATAGTGAAGATTATCAAGTAGTGTGTACAAAACCTCACATACCGGCAGTAATTTCAGGATACAAAAACTTAATCACTGTAATACAACATGGAAAACATTTAGGGTTTTGTAAAAGCATTTGAGAAAAAACAGAATGACTTACATTGCTGATTTAGTTTACTAACACTAGCCTCCTGGTTTAATATCTTGGGTTCCTAAATAATTTAAGTAAACAATGCACACATATTAGTGTATTCACCCAATTCAACTTTAACAATAATCACGAGATCAAAACCAACAACGAGATGACAAAGTATAGCCTTAATCAGGCAGTACTTAAACATCCGTCGGCTAGGTTTATCTATCAATCAGAAAGGATATCGTACCAGAAACTTGGGTTATTACACCGATTACTAGGTAGAGTTTGGGGGTTTTAGGGGTTCCGGGCTTTGAACGGAGATTAGAGAGCGAAGAAATTCGATTTTGAAATCGATTTGGTGCACTAAGCTTCGCCCCGCGGCTGCCTTTAAATAGTCAATCTGGGTTTCTCCCGCGCGTTGCGCGAGAATTAGGGATTCCCCTCGCGTGGAGTGACAGAGCCTAGCTAGGGCTAGGTCAGCATTGTCACCAGCATAGGCTTGCCACTTGTCGCGTTCTGGTGCCACGTGTCCTGGACCTCTCCCGCGCGTCGCGGGAGATGACAGGGTTTCTGGCGCGTGGCGCCTGGGAGGTCCAAATTTTTTTAGGTATTGTTACAATGTGGGTTACTGACAATGGTCCAGTTTGAACATAATTGAGGTGCAGTCTAGCATTGGGAACATTCCCGCCGGGTGCCGAGGTTGTAGCCGTCTGGCTGGACATAAGATATGAGTTAGAACGGTCGTGCCAAAACAGAGGTTGCGGATACTGGAAACCCCATTGTGCTCGGATTCCCATAACCATACATCTGAGGAGGTGCATAGCCATATGGCGGCATGTAGTCATAGGGGGGATGTATGCCTGATTCCCGGGCGTAATAGGGGTGTTTAACACAGCCCGCGACATCGTTACTAACTGTGATGGGCAGTGTAGACATCGCCGCTGTCAAGGCTGCCGAGTACGACAGCGGAACTGAAGTTATTCATCGGTGAGTAATATTGGGCAATCGTTCTGACCGCGGTCGTGTAAACAGGCTGAGGTGATTGGTAGTAGTAACTTATCAGGCCTGAAACTGGCGTAAACACCAGCGAACTGGTGTTTAGAGATACACCTCGTGTTGAAACAGGAGAAGTGACCACCGTTGTTGTCGATGCAATAAGGGATTGGGTCAACCCTGCGCTTACGGATGAATCCTGTTCCCGATATTGATGTACTGAAAAGTCCCCCCTCATACCCTGGGGGCTTCTCAACATTAAACTCCATGCTTAAAGACCTAGTAATTGTCGGAGTAAAAAAACATTGTTGTAACATTCATCGAAGTTGTACTGTCACACCCCAACCGATGGCGGAAACATCAGTATGAGACGAACAAATTGCTCAAAACGTCATAACACTACTTTGCGACAATATTTAACAACTCAAATTTCATTGATACTAAAGGGAAATACATTGTTTCGAGAATAAAATTACAACAAGTTCCAAATAACCATTTCAACATAAACGAAGTACATAATCAAAATTGGGCGTGTATCTAATCCACCCTAGTTGTGTTTCTTCCATGTCATCAACTTAATTTCCTGCAACATGTATTAAAATAATATATATCAACAAAAATGTTGGCGAGCATACAAGTTTGATATATAGCATAATAAAGAATAATTTTGTCTCATATCCAACACGGCAACTTGTACATAAATGATGATTGCATACTAGAACGTGTGAAATTATATGTCAAACCAAAGTCTAATACAATTGTGATTACCCAACATAGTCTTAAAACGGTGTTTAAAAGGTTACTTAACAATACCACAAGCATACGAGCGGGCGTTACTCCTATAGCGCTATATTTGTTAAGGTTGGCTAGCAAAGTTAATGATCATATATCACAAGTCTAACATAGCGTGCGTTAATTGAGTATATAAACAAGTATCATGTTATAATGGATAGAGCAAGTTGTAAACTAGTTTTATGGTTTTTGTACATGTTGCATCCAAAATAAAAATAGGAAAACGGGATCGAGTATACTCACGGTTTTGCAAGCTTAATCCGACTTGAATCCCGAGAGTGTGTTAGGTTGATTATCTTGGAGCACCTTGCCCTTCTACAAGAAGTAACGAAGGTGTATGAGTATTGGGAGTTAACGAGAGATTATGGATTTGGAATGTAAATAACGTAAAAACAGTATTATGAAAATAATCATCTTGTTCTCATGACACCTGTTCTTGACACTATAGAAACCACAAGGGTTTGGTGTGTTTTCATGGATTCGAAGACCCATTAGAATCGTAACAAGTGTGTCACACCCCGACCCGCAGCGGAAAAGGTGATCGGGGCATGATTGGGTTATCATCAAAGCTCATGACATTTATTATATGTTTCATATTCATTAATACAATTTAATGGAAATTTACAATAAATGATACAACATATTCTAACTATCAGTCTAAGCTTCTTGGTTCTCTTCTAAGGCATATCCTATGTTTTCCTTGCTTCAACCTGTCCACCTGTATCAGATGTAAAAGGTTTTTGGATCAACATAATGTTGGCGAGTGAATCCTATGGAAAACATTTGAACAATTTATTTAAATTGATTATGAAATATGTGCACAAACAAACATGAGTAAAATTAGATGTAACTTGATCAACAATCATAAGATGTTAAATGAAACACTCATGAACAATAATGGAACAATTAAAGGCACGCGATGCTCAACTCGTCTCTCACGAGGAACTGAGGGGCCTGATGAATGAATTGCATAAACATGATAATATGAATAACACAACTACAAACAATATAAACTCAATGATACACACATGAACAATAATGAATTTGATGTGAAGCACGCGATGTTCTACTCGTCTCCCACGAGGAACTGATGGGCTTAATGTATGAGTTTCATGTAATTTGACAAAAGGAATATAAGTAAATCACAACAATAGAAACAATCTAAGTTTAAGTCATGATGTGGTATGGCACAAGTTTAAATAAATAAATTAATTAATTTCATAACACATGACACACCCCAAAACGTGTAATTTAAAAGGGGGAATTGTAAGATTCACTCACAGTGGGTGCGTTCGGTTGATGACGTTGAATGCACGCGAAGTGGTTTTAACCACGAGTGAGATTTAACCTAGATAAATCGCATTATGGTTTGGTAAGTAAACGGATTTTATTAAACTATTTTAGTAGGATTGTTGGGTGTATTTTTGTGAGTTTGAGGCTATTTTCTAACCTTAAAAATGTTATTTTTAAGTATTTATAATTGATTTTTAATTAAAATAATTAAATAAAAATAATAAAAAAATTTATTTTTTTTCTGACCGTTGACCGGCCCGTTGACCGTTGACCTGACCGTTGACCGGTTCGATGGAATATTATTGTGCGCTGAGTGAGGCTCGAACCCGAGACCTCTCGTACGCGTGCACGCAGCTCTACCAACTGAGCTACGTGTCTAACCCGTTATATATCTGATTTTAATTATATATATATATTAATTAGATTAAACCGAAATTCATTTTATTTTAAAACATTTTAAGCGAAACGGTCATGCACTCCACAGGTCTCGAACCCGGGACCTGTGGTTTAATCCAACACACAGTCCACCGCTGGACTGTGTGTTCAACATGTTATATCATTCGATTTTTATTTTACTTAAATACTAATTAGTTATTTCCTTTTCTGCCTTAATTAAAAAGAAGAGATAATTGTCCGAGTCGGTGCTGAAGACCGGACTCGAACTCGTGACCTGTGATATAAACAAACACACAGTCCACCGCTGGACTGTGTGTCTAACTTGGTTATTATTCCGGTTATTAATATACTTAACATATATCTAAGGCGACTCCGGTTCAGTAAACAAAAAAATGGATTTTATTAAGGCAGCGTGTGTGAGACGGGATTCGAACTTGAGACGTTTTGCGTTTTATATGTGCACACAGTCCACCGCTGGACTGTGTGTCTAACCCGATTAATTTCATGATTTATATTATACTTATATGATACAGAATTACGTCGTCTTCTTCATCCAGTTTGAACCAGAAATCGGAAATCGACTGGTTCAAGATTTTTATCAGTTTATTAGCGTTTCGCAGTCCATTAAGGTAAGATAAAGGTGAAAAGATAAAGAAAATAAGCGAAAGAGGTATACCGACTGGATCCTCTGTTTTCCGGCAGAACTCCGGCGACAGAATTCAACTCCGGCGACGTGTTCCGTATAGCAGCTTGTCTCCGGAAAGCTTGGAAAAGGTAAGGGTGACTTCGGTATAAACTTAGGAGGTTCAGAAAAGCTCGGCAATGGGGAAACCGGTTTTCCGGCGACGAACAGATTTATTCCGGCGAGTGGAATTACGCCGAGAAAAGGTGTGATTTTGAGCGAAAGTGTTTGTCGTGGGTTGTGGGTGAATTTATAAGGCAAATCGTCAATGCACTTGGTCTGAATTCCGACTGTGTTCGTTTATTTAAATTTTCCGGCGGTTATGAATTTGGTCGCGGACTTTAAACATCGGTTATAACCGATGTATTGTTAATGGTTTACGTTATAACTGAAAGTGGTGTTAAAACTCGCGAGATTTCCGGGATTCCGACGACTGAACCGTTTGGGCGCCGGTTTTGAATTCGTAAAGACACTTTATCAATTAAATGATTTCAATATGTAACAAACAAAATCCGCGGCGCAGTGGTTTGTGTGTGTGAGTTAAGTTTGCTGAACTGACTCGGTACAGACCCGGGTTCGAAACCCGGCAGAGGTAATATATTTTTATTTTGCGATTTTTGACAGTTTTTCAAAAACTAAATATATATTCCCGTATAATAATCGATTACGGATCGTTTAAAAATATTTTGGGCATTTAATTCGCAACGAAAATTTTGACTGACTGTTCGGTTGATAAACGGAGCGGGTTTGGTAAATCCGTTTTTGACGGATGTTACAGTATCCCCTGCTTTTTAGAAATTTCGTCCCGAAATTCAAATAATGATATATTTTGACTAAAAGGATGATGATGTTTTGTTTGACAGTTGTATGCTTAGCAAAATAAAGGCTTAAGTTTTTGTTCGAGGCGGTAACGTTCCTTGTAAGGGTTAAGTACCCTATTCAGGAATCGCTTTTTGTTGCCTACTGTATAAGTATTGATAAGCAGAAATGATTTGCTAAAATGATATCATGCATAAGAGTTTAGATACGTTTGGGAAAGTATGGTTATATCCTAAGGCAAAACTTCTAACACTACAACCTATATGGGACATAAATAAAAACACAACAGCTGATATTTGAACATAAGTAAATACAACAGCTAATATCCGAACATGAATAAACACATCAGCAAATATTTGAACATGAATAAACACATCAGCAAATATTTGAACATGAATAAACACATCAGCAAATATTTGAATCCACATTCTGATAGCATATATGTTTGAATGATGGAAGTTCCTCTCTCGTTTATTATGATGGAGAGGTTAGTTTATGTAGAAATGGAACACAATCCAATCTCTTTAAATAACATGATGATATAAATGTAACACAAATTCCAACGAAGGCAATACTAAATCCTACATGGAACTTCTCATAACCGCCTGATAATGCCTCTGATCCTTTGGCAAGAATACTTATATATAGGAAGTACCAGCGGCGTATCCACCATATTCTTGCCAAATTTTCATTAGTTTTATCCACAAGTTATGATTGGTTACCAAGAAACTAATAAATCCTACATAGAACTTCTCATAACCGTCCGATAATGCCTCTGATCCTTTGACAAGAATACTTATATATAGGAAGTACCAGCGGCGTATCCACCATATTCTTGTCAAATTTTCATTGGTTTTATCAGTGAATTATGATTAGTCCTATAACTCTACAACCAATACAACAAACATAAAATACTGAAATGAAATATATCTGTGCGATCAAGGCTCAATCGAACGGAGCCGATCGTATTGCATGTACTGAAAATGAAATGGATGTGCGCTCAAGGCTCAATCAAACGGAGCCGAACGTATTGAATGTACTGAAATTGAAATTGTGTGCTCAAGGCTCAATCGGGTGGAGCCGAGCGTATTGCATGTACTGAAAATGAATAACTTAACCACACAAACAGCCTATGCATGGAACCTCTCATAACCGCCTGATAATGCCTCCGATCATTTGACAAGAATACTTATATATAGGAAGTACCATCGGCGTATCCACCATATCCTTGTCAAATTTTCATTGACTTTATCCGCAAGTTATGGTTAGTTCGATGCGACTCTACTACAAACACCGCAACCACAAGATACTGATAATGAAATTGTCTGTGCGCTCAAGGCTCAATCAAACGGAGCCGAACGTATTGAATGTACTGAAATTGAAATTGTGTGCTCAAGGCTCAATCGGGTGGAGCCGAACGTATTGAATGTACTGATATTGAACAACTTAATCTAAACAACCATCACACAAACAGCCTATGCATAGAACCTCTCATAATCGCCTGATAATGCCTCCGATCATTTGACAAGAATATTTATATATAGGAAGTACCATCGGCGTATCCACCATATCCTTGTCAAATTTTCATTGACTTTATCCGCAAATTATGGTTGGTTCGATGCGACTCTACTACAAACACCACAACCACAAGATACTGATAATGAAATTGTATGGGCGCTCAAGGCTCAATCAAACGGAGCCGAACGTATTGCATGAACTGGAAATGTAAATTGAAATGTGCGCTCAAGGCTCAATCAAACGGAGCCGAGCGTATTGCATGTATTGAAATGTAAAATGAAATAACCGATCAAGGCTCAAACAAACGGAGCCGATCGTGCGGGCACGCCCTGATCAACCGCATAATAAAATGGGGATCAAACTCAACCTCGATGGATGGGGAGCTGCGGCCTCGGCAAAAGCATATACTGAAAACAATATATAATATATAATATCCCATAATTACTCTAACAGTCTACACATGTGATAAAGAAAAACATAAAACTAAACAATAGGAGTTGAATCTGGATCTTCGGCGAAGAGGACTAGCTGAGTATCTTCATCTGGGCCGTCATTATCTTCGACAGGGTTGGCGTTGATATTGAAGACTCTTCCTCTTGCTGATGGCATAGTGGTTGGGTTTTCTTGGTTTACTTGGTTAACTGGGTTTGATTGGGCTTGAGTGTTGATAACATTAACCAATTGAGGGCATGTGTTTCTAAAGTGGGTAGGATCGCCACAATTGAAACAAGCTCGAGCATATGGGAACATGGGGTATTGGGGTTGTTGATAGGCTTGGGCCATGTTTTGAGTAGGGGAAAAGGTTTGGTTTTGAAAGGTGCGACAAACATTGCTCAAATGACCATAGCGTCCACAAGTTGCACATAGACGACAAGGTAGGGTAAGGGGATGGTGATAAAAACAGTTGTTGCATCGAGGGTGAGGTCCAAGATATGGTTTCTTATTTGGGTAAGCTGAGTCGGGTGCCACTTGGGTGATTGGGATAGCTCGGATGGGTATGGCGTGTAAAACTGGTTGATTTCGTTGGGTCGCAGTGAAAAGTCGCCCGACTCTTCTTCTCTTAGGATTGGGTTGAGAAGGGGATTCAGTTTGAGTGGAGTCGGAGGTTTCAGTCGATTCTTTATCCTTCTTCTTCTTCTCCTTGAAGTCTTTGTTTCGGATTCGGTTCTCGGTGAGCTCTGTTGCTAGCTCCATTGCTGCTTCCAAAGTTGCAGGCTTGGTACTTATCACAGGGTCTTGAATCTTTGACGGAAGACCACGAATGTAGTGCTCGATCAAACGGTAGAGGGGAGTGAACATGTTGGGAACCATTTGATGTAACTCGAGGAATCTTTTGTTGTAGGTGATGTGGTCTCCTTCCACTTGCTTCAATGAGTAAAATTCATCTTCTAACTTCTTGATTTCGCTCCTTGGGCAAAATCGCTTGGTCATAATTTCCTTCAATTCGTTCCAAGTTAAGGACATAGCATCTTCCACACCTCGTTTGGCCTTCTCTGTGTTCCACCAAGTAAGTGCTATCCCATATAGTCGACCGGTAGCATAACGCACTTTGCGATCATCAGGGCAATCGCAATTTAGAAAAGTGTTCTCCATTTCTTCAAACCAATGGAGGAGAGCGGTGACGCCTTCAGTCCCTTTGTACTTCGGAGGGTCGCATGATTTAAAATGCTTGTAGGTGCATTTAGTGGTATTTGGGGGAGAGTTGAAAATGTTTTGGTTTGCTTGATTGACAGGATTATTGGTAAGTGCTTGTTGAACTTGGATTACAATATTGGGTATTACGGCAGCCATTTGTTGAGCGATTAAGGCAGCCATGCGCTCGCGGGCTTTTCTTGCTCTCGTCTTCCTACGGGCGAGGTTAGAAGACATCTACAATGAATACATGACAAGAGTATAAGTTGGATGCTTTTGGGATCATGGGTCGCATTCAAGAACGAACATTCATAACATAATTATAGATAAATAAATTACTACATCCATTGGATGTCTTGGGCTTTGCTCGCTGTTAGGCCCGTCATGCCGCCATACTTTACCTGTGTAATCATGTGGGCCCCCATGAATACCGGTTTTTCATATGGTTCGCACGGTTTCTGCCTGGTTGCGTACACAAAAACCCGGAGAAAATCGAGAAATATGTATACAACGTGTGATATTCGGAATGTGTCCAGGTGTAGACACGGTGACACCTCAAAGTAGGGTTAGTTCGAACGACGTTTGGTGTGGCATGCTTTGGCCTAATAGGTCCTTCGTACTCTCATCGTTGGTCCCCAGGTAGGCAAACTGGTCCGTTATATTGGATTTATACGAATGCCAGCCTAGACAGGACGTTCCGACTACCGGTACTTGTACCCTTCCAGTTACTACATGCCCGTCGCAGAACTTACTTTGATGAGAATTGAAAATTGCACAAAATCTTTGGATAATGAGAGTATGAAAATAAATTGAATACATGAACATCGATCTATGTATAATGAATATGTATATATGTATGATGAATATGTATATAAGCATGTATGTTTGACTGAAGTGTAAACAAATATGAAACAAATAAATATCACAAGTTTGTATGTAACCACCTAATCAATTAAAATTTAGGCAGACTATAGTATAGGCTCTAAGGGTCTAATAACCTATCCTATATCCCTATAGTCATGGCTCTGATACCAATCTGTCACACCCCGACCCGCAGCGGAAAAGGTGATCGGGGCATGATTGGGTTATCATCAAAGCTCATGACATTTATTATATGTTTCATATTCATTAATACAATTTAATGGAAATTTACAATAAATGATACAACATATTCTAACTATCAGTCTAAGCTTCTTGGTTCTCTTCTAAGGCATATCCTATGTTTTCCTTGCTTCAACCTGTCCACCTGTATCATGTGTAAAAGGTTTTTGGATCAACATAATGTTGGCGAGTGAATCCTATGGAAAACATTTGAACAATTTATTTAAATTGATTATGAAATATGTGCACAACCAAACATGAGTAAAATTAGATGTAACTTGATCAACAATCATAAGATGTTAAATGAAACACTCATGAACAATAATGGAACAATTAAAGGCACGCGATGCTCAACTCGTCTCTCACGAGGAACTGAGGGGCCTGATGAATGAATTGCATAAACATGATAATATGAATAACACAACTACAAACAATATAAACTCAATGATACACACATGAACAATAATGAATTTGATGTGAAGCACGCGATGTTCTACTCGTCTCCCACGAGGAACTGATGGGCTTAATGTATGAGTTTCATGTAATTTGACAAAAGGAATATAAGTAAATCACAACAATAGAAACAATCTAAGTTTAAGTCATGATGTGGTATGGCACAAGTTTAAATAAATAAATTAATTAATTTCATAACACATGACACACCCCAAAACGTGTAATTTAAAAGGGGGAATTGTAAGATTCACTCACAGTGG
This sequence comes from Scalesia atractyloides, assembly GCA_947069175.1. Taxonomy (NCBI): domain Eukaryota; kingdom Viridiplantae; phylum Streptophyta; class Magnoliopsida; order Asterales; family Asteraceae; genus Scalesia; species Scalesia atractyloides. The sequence continues at coordinate 65,499,198 of CAMTDV010000024.1, forward strand.
GTGCGTTCGGTTGATGACGTTGAATGCACGCGAAGTGGTTTTAACCACGAGTGAGATTTAACCTAGATACATCGCATTATGGTTTGGTAAGTAAACGGATTTTATTAAACTATTTTAGTAGGATTGTTGGGTGTATTTTTGTGAGTTTGAGGCTATTTTCTAACCTTAAAAATGTTATTTTTAAGTATTTATAATTGATTTTTAATTAAAATAATTAAATAAAATAATAAAAAAATTTATTTTTTTCTGACCGTTGACCGGCCCGTTGACCGTTGACCTGACCGTTGACCGGTTCGATGGAATATTATTGTGCGCTGAGTGAGGCTCGAACCCGAGACCTCTCGTACGCGTGCACGCAGCTCTACCAACTGAGCTACGTGTCTAACCCGTTATATATCTGATTTTAATTATATATATATATTAATTAGATTAAACCGAAATTCATTTTATTTTAAAAACATTTTAAGCGAAACGGTCATGCACTCCACAGGTCTCGAACCCGGGACCTGTGGTTTAATCCAACACACAGTCCACCGCTGGACTGTGTGTTCAACATGTTATATAATTCGATTTTTATTATACTTAAATACTAATTAGTTATTTCCTTTTCTGCCTTAATTAAAAAGAAGAGATAATTGTCCGAGTCGGTGCTGAAGACCGGACTCGAACTCGTGACCTGTGATATAAACAAACACACAGTCCACCGCTGGACTGTGTGTCTAACTTGGTTATTATTCCGGTTATTAATATACTTAACATATATCTAAGGCGACTCCGGTTCAGTAAACAAAAAAATGGATTTTATTAAGGCAGCGTGTGTGAGACGGGATTCGAACTTGAGACGTTTTGCGTTTTATATGTGCACACAGTCCACCGCTGGACTGTGTGTCTAACCCGATTAATTTCATGATTTATATTATACTTATATGATACAGAATTACGTCGTCTTCTTCATCCAGTTTGAACCAGAAATCGGAAATCGACTGGTTCAAGATTTTTATCAGTTTATTAGCGTTTTGCAGTCCATTAAGGTAAGATAAAGGTGAAAAGATAAAGAAAATAAGCGAAAGAGGTATACCGACTGGATCCTCTGTTTTCCGACAGAACTCCGGCGACAGAATTCAACTCCGGCGACGTGTTCCGTATAGCAGCTAGTCTCCGGAAAGCTTGGAAAAGGTAAGGGTGACTTCGGTATAAACTTAGGAGGTTCAGAAAAGCTCGGCAATGGGGAAACCGGTTTTCCGGCGACGAACAGATTTATTCCGGCGAGTGGAATTACGCCGAGAAAAGGTGTGATTTTGAGCGAAAGTGTTTGTCGTGGGTTGTGGGTGAATTTATAAGGCAAATCGTCAATGCACTTGGTCTGAATTCCGACTGTGTTCGTTTATTTAAATTTTCCGGCGGTTATGAATTTGGTCGCGGACTTTAAACATCGGTTATAACCGATGTATTGTTAATGGTTTACGTTATAACTGAAAGTGGTGTTAAAACTCGCGAGATTTCCGGGATTCCGACGACTGAACCGTTTGGGCGCCGGTTTTGAATTCGTAAAGACACTTTATCAATTAAATGATTTCAATATGTAACAAACAAAATCCGCGGCGCAGTGGTTTGTGTGTGTGAGTTAAGTTTGCTGAACTGACTCGGTACAGACCCGGGTTCGAAACCCGGCAGAGGTAATATATTTTTATTTTGCGATTTTTGACAGTTTTTCAAAAACTAAATATATATTCCCGTATAATAATCGATTACGGATCGTTTAAAAATATTTTGGGCATTTAATTCGCAACGAAAATTTTGACTGACTGTTCGGTTGATAAACGGAGCGGGTTTGGTAAATCCGTTTTTGACGGATGTTACAAAGTGTATGGTCTTTAGATGATGTAACTAGTTTCTTAACAATAACTATGGAGTTATTATTAAGTCTTTATCACATGTATATATACATATATATACATATATAATATACTTACTTTAAATCATAAATCAAGCATGAGGTAGGAGATCAAAGTCTCCATTTAGGTACCTCTAGTGTCATGGATATCATGTAGGAGGTAGGAAGAACATGCTTTCGTTTAGGCACCTCGAATGTTCACCACTACACTTGTGTTATGAACACAAGGAGGGTCATGAACTAGATAATAATAACAACTAATCTAATGGAAAGCATCAAGTAGTGTGTGGTTTCAAAATGGGTTGCCTAGGCTAGACCATCATCACACATGCACAAGTTGAATTTGGACACTACTTGTGGGTGTAAACCCAAGTTGAAAACAGAAAGTTTGTGAGGTTTTATCCTCTAGTTTGACATGTCTCAACCTTGTTTTTAAGCCTAACCAATCACTAGAGTGTTGCAAGCATTAGGACATAGGTTTGAGATGAGATAACTCAAGTTTGAACAAGTTTAAACAAGCTTTGATGAAAATAGAAACAAACAATCCACTTTGGATCCATTTTCGTGACATCCAGTGCCTGATTTTCTAAGGAAAACCATTGGGGATGTTCAAATGTAACATTTGTCAAAAACGGGTTTTCCAAACCCGCTCCGTTTTGTAATCGAATATCAAGTTTTAAATGTCACGTTGAATATTTATGATTATTTTGGTTTTTAATGATACATAATTAATAAACAAACTAAACTATAAAAATTATATTTGATAAAAAGTGAAAACAAAATAAATAAAAAAGAAATGTTGCTGCCGGGACTCGAACCCGGGTCAGCTGGTTTACAACTCCAACGACTTAACACACACTCACATCACCACTCCGCCACTTGTTGTTTTCTGTTATCTCTAGGAAACAAATAACATTTATACACAAACTCGGTTAAACCGGTTGTGCCAACTGAGAAACGGAAATCGGCAATTCAATCGTCAAATCGTTTGATTACTCGCACATTCATGTTTATAACCGATGAACCGATGATGTTAATCAATTCAGAAGTGATTGAACATCAATTTTCATTATTATCGGTTTTTATAACCGAAAAGAATCAAGTCCACATTACTTCAACTCCAGACCCCTCTCGCGATTCAGAAACATCATACCAATATTCCATTTCACTTTCGTCACACTTTCAGTTCGTCAGAACGCTTAAATCAACTCGCCGGAATTTTCTGCAAAATTCGCCGGAAAACCGTATTCATCCTCAAACGGTAAAAGGAGGGAGATCATACCATCTACAACAAGAGGTTCTTAGAATTGAACCAAATGGTCCCTAACTTGTTCACCCCAACTTATCGTTTGGTTGAGCATTATATTCGAGGTCTTCCCTCGAAAATTCAAGATTCAGTTCTCAGCACTTCACCAGCAACACTTGAAGCTGCTATGGAACTAGCCACTGAACTGACCGAAAATCGCATTCGAAACGGTAAATTCAAAGAGGAGAAGAAGAAAGCCCCCATTGAGGCTCAAACTTCAAAACATTCTGGTTCCTCCTCGAAGTTTACTGGTAAAAGGAATCGAAGCACAAGAAACTTCGCCGTCACACAAACCAATTACCCTATTCCTGCTGCACCCATTACCAAAGTCGCCCCTTCACCTGCACCGTACAAAAGACCATACTCTGGCCCGTTACCAAAATGCAACCGTTGCCAATACCACCATTCTCCTGATCATCCTTGCCAATCTGTGGTCGTGCAGGTCATACTGTTCAAACCTGTCGCATACCTCAGCGAACGAACCGTCACCAGCCTTCAACCCAAACCCACCAACAAATAATGGGTCAAGCCCAACAACCCCTACTACTACCACCTACCCAACATTTAGCCCAAACATACTATCAACCCAACTATCCCATGGTACAACCTATGCGGGCTTGCTACAATTGTGGAGATCCAAGCCATTTTAGAAACACTTGTCCACGTTTGGTGAACATCATTCATGCCCAAGCTCAAGCAAATCCGGTGAATCAAGCTAACCAAGCTCCACCACCTGCAAGAGGAAGAGCTTATAACATCAACACCAATACTGTTGAAAATAATAACGGCCCAAACGAATCACCCAACTAATTTCTCCTCGCCAAGAATCAAGACTCAACTCTAATCGTCTAGTTTTAATGTTTTTCTTTATGTTATTTCCATCTTTCCGTATTCCAGTTGTAAAATTTGGAAATTATGTATCCAAGAATTTTAATGCGATTTGATATTACAGTTTTGTTCTATACTCATTGATTTAATATTTATATCATCATGCATCACGACGTATCTCAATCTCATCATTTAAAGAAGTTGGGTTGTGTCACACTTTTACATAGACTGACCCCTTCATCAGAACCAACGAGAGAGATACTATCAACATTTAGTCATGTATCATTTCGGAATTGAGACTCAAGTTTTGTTCGTTGTGTTGTTTATGTTTTAGAGTCACATAGAACTGATCATGATTTACTGATAAAGCCAACGAAAATTTGACAAGAATATGGTGGATACGCCGCTGGTACTTCCTATATATAAGTATTCTTGGCAAAGGATCAAAAGCATTACCAGGAGGTTATGAAAAGTTCCGTGTAGGTTTAAATATCGTCATGGTTGAAGTTTTTGTTTATGATACATACCTTATCATTACAAATGTATCGGTTCCCTCAAAACTGTTATAAATAAAATCGTAAGCGACATCAAAGATCAAAATCCGAGAAGCCCAGCATGTTTCAGTAACAGAAAGGAGACGTACGCAAGGAGCTGTCTTGTGGAGCTGAACTTAAAATTGAAAATAAATCCGACGGTATTCTATACTGTCTAGATCGCATATAGATTCCTGACCACAATAATCTTCGTGATATTTTTCTTATGAAGGAGACGCACAAAACACGATATTCTATACACCCAGGAGCCGACAAGATGTATCAGGACCTTTGATACACCTACTAGTGGCATGGAATGAAAAAGGATATTGCTGATTTTGTTTCCAAGTGCTTTTCATGTTCCAAAATAAAAGCTGAACATCAAAGACCCTCAGGACTTCTGATCCAACCTGAAATACCTATATGGAAGTGGGAAAATATAACCATGGATTTCATTACCAGGTTACCTCGCACTTCTGGTGGGTATGACACTATATGGGTAATAATTGACCGACTTACAAAACCAGCTCACTTTATTACTATCCGCGAAGATTTCAAGAACGAAAAGCTAGCTCGTATTTATATCAGCGAAATCGTAAGCCGACATGGAGTACCGTTAAGCATTATTCCTGATCGTGATGGTCGTTTCACTTCACGAACATTGCAAGCAGTACAAGCCGCTATGGGCACGCGATTAGATCTCAGTACCGCCTATCACCCTAAACTGATGGTCAATCTGAACGCACCATACAAACTCTTGAAGATATGCTTCGAGCATGTGTCATAGACTTCAAGGGAAATTGGGACGCCCACCTACCATTAGTTGAATTTTCGTACAACAACAGCTATCATTCGAGTATCGGCATGGCACCTTTTGAAGCCTTATATGGTTGTAAGTGCCGATCTCCTGTATGTTGGAACGAAATTGGGGAAGCTCAAATCACTGGTCCAGAATTGACCCAAGAAACCACAGACAAGATCCATCAAATTCGAAACAATCTTCTAGCGGCTCAAAGTCGTCAAAAGAGTTATGCAGATAAACGACGGAAGCCTTTAGAGTTTAACATTGGTGATCATGTACTCCTAAATGTATCACCGTGGAAGGGAGTAGTTCGTTTTGGTCAAAGGGGCAAGCTAGCACCACGTTACGTAGGACCTTTCAAGATACTCGAAAGAGTAGGTCCTGTAGCATACAAGCTTGATCTACCAGAAGAACTCAACAGGATTCATCCCACATTCCACGTGTCGAACTCGAAGAAGTGCCTCGCTGATGAAAACCTCCACATTCCTCTGGAAGATATTCAGATTGATGAATCTATGCATTTTATTAAAAGACCTGTAGAGATCATGGACTTCGGAAGAAACGTTTACGACGAAGTCGCATTCCAATTGTTAGGGTACGCTGGGAGTCGAAACGGGGACCTGAGTTTACTTGGGAACGTGAAGACTCAATGCGCGAAAAATACCCGCATCTTTTTCCTACTACTTCTACTACTTAAATTTCGGGACGAAATTCCTAAAAGTAGGCGATACTGTAACATTTGTCAAAAACGGGTTTTCCAAACCCGCTCCGTTTTGTAATCGAATATCAAGTTTTAAATGTCACGTTGAATATTTATGATTATTTTGGTTTTTAATGATACATAATTAACAAACAAACTAAACTATAAAAATTATATTGATAAAAAGTGAAAACAAAATAAATAAAAAAGAAATGTTGCTGCCGGGACTCGAACCCGGGTCAGCTGGTTAACAACTCCAACGACTTAACACACACTCACATCACCACTCCGCCACTTGTTGTTTTCTGTTATCTCTAGGAAACAAATAACATTTATACACAAATTCGGTTAAACCGGTTGCGCCAACTGAAAAGCGGAAATCGGCAATTCAATCGTCAAATCGTTTGATTACTCGCACATTCACGTTTATAACCGATGAACCAATGATGTTAATCAATTCGGAAGTGATTGAACATCAATTTTCATTATTATCGGTTTTTATAACCGAAAAGAATCAAGTCCAGATTACTTCAACTCCAGATTACTTCAACTCCAGACCCCTCTCGCGATTCAGAAACATCATACCAATATTCCATTTCACTTTCGTCACACTTTCAGTTCGTCAGAACGCTTAAATCAACTTGCCGGAATTTTCTGCAAAATTCGCCGGAAAACCGTATTCATCCTCAAACGGTAAATCTTTCAAATAACATTGTAGTTCAACAATTGTTAGGCTATTTCTAACTTAACCTCTCAATTGAAATCGAATTCAGGCACTGTATTCAGCTAATTTCAGTTCGCCGGAAAGATTCTGAAAATCTCTATATTCATCTGAGAATCGGTAAGGGCATTCAAACCCTCTGTTAACATTTGCTGATCACTTCAATTTCACGATTAGCTAATAAAAACGGTTAATTGTCTTGTTCAGTTGAAGAGCATAAAAACAGGGACCGACACATTGCCGGAATTCTGAATAAACCGTTCATCGGTATGTTCACCCCTAATTACCGTCTCTGCCATTTCATTTTAGCATTAAGAATGTTTGTTAATCGTAAAAACAAGAAACAGATTAGTGAATCAGTTGACTGTAATCTGAATGTAGAAGACGAAGTTAATTAAGTTATAAGTTTATTTAAAACCAGTAAAATGAAGGGTTAGACACACAGTCCAGCGGTGGACTGTGTGCAAAATATACACGCACGTCACAAGTTCGATCCCTGATACACGCACTCCTTATGTAATAAAATGCCTTTTTGTTTAAAACTAAACCGGGTTAATCCCGTTAGTTGTTAAGTATAATAAAAACCGAGATGTTAACCAGGTTAGACACACAGTCCAGCGGTGGACTGTGTGCAACACTGAATCGCACGTCACGAGTTCGAAACCTGATACTGGCACCGGTTCGTTGAATTAAAATGTTTTTGAAATTAAAAGAATTTTGGTTAAACCGAATTAGTATATAAATATAATTAAAAACAAGATTATTTCGGGTTAGACACGTAGCTCAGTTGGTAGAGCTGCGTGCACGCGTACGAGAGGTCTCGGGTTCGAGCCTCACCCGGCGCAAACAATTTCGCTGACCAAACCGGTCAACAAGTCAACAGGTCAACGGTCAACGGTCAACGCAAAATAAACAATTTTTTTATATTTTTATTTATTTAATTTAATTTAAAAATCAATTAAAAATACTTAAAAATAACATTTTTAAAGATAGAAAATAGCCTTAAACTCACAAAAATATACCTAAAAATTTCATTAAAATCCTTAATAAAATCCACTCATTTACTATATTTTTCCGTTATTATTTAGGTTAGAAATTCCCATAGTGCAATTCTCCCGATTCGTGCGCCTCTCATCATCTCCATTCAAACGCACCCAAAGTGAGTGAATTTTTACAAATTCCCCAATGTAATCACGTTTTGGGGTGTATCATGTGTCTTGTTATATATATATTATAATTAAACCATTGTGCATACATCATATCATGAACATGTGTATTCAGTTTGTTTCAACTGTTGTGTAGTTGTACATGCAATTTCATAGGCCGCCGCTCCCCATTACATTATGAGCGTTGAGCATGTTCCCCATTTCATTATGAGGTTGAACCTGGCGTGCCCACATACGATCAGCTCCGTTTGATTGAGCCTTGATCGCACAGACATTTTACATTTTCAGTACATGCAATACGATCGGCTCCGTTTGATTGAGCCTTGATCGCACAGACATTTTACATTTTCAGTACATGCAATACGATTGGCTCCGTTTGATTGAGCCTTGATCGCACGGTTTCAATTATGTTATTTATTGTATGATGTTGGTATGTTAATGTATGCTATCATATGTTATTGTATGTTATAGTTGTGATTGCTATTTGCCACTTCTTGATTATTTACATTTGCTCATTTATGATTATGCACAATTTTTCATTGATAAACTAACAAGTGAATCAATAATAAATGTTTATCTAACAAGGTTCACTCGCCAACTTATGTTGACCCAAAAACCCCCATTTTTACACATGATACAGGTGAACCAGCTGCAGCCAGAAACACTTAGGATTGGACTAGAAGAATAAAATGATTTAGAGCTTGGAACTATTTTGTTTGGTTATTTCTTTGTATTGTATGGACATGTTTGGATTATTTGGAATGTAACTTTGACTTTAATAAATATGAAACATATTAGTAAATGTCATGAGCTTTGGTGATAACCCAATTATGCCCCGACTCTTATTCCGCTGCGGGTCGGGGTGTGACACACAAGGTCAAACCAAGCAAGTGGGAAAGAGAATGGAGTGATTTCGTTAAGAAATGAGTGAGTTATGCTCACTTTTGTGAAAGATGAACTTTCTGCTCGAACTTGCAATTAGCAACTGATTATGGAGAATTTGGGAGTGATATGGATGATTAGAAAAATGTGAAATGCTTGGAAGAGGTGTGGGATTTATTGGGAAGTGATTAGTGTTGAGTTAGGTGAGTTTTAATGGGGTTTGGAGACCATTGGAGGAGAAGAAAGTGTGTGGATTCGTGCAAAATCACGGCTGGTTCAAAAGTTCCCCCGTCAAGTCCCCTTACGGACCGTAAGGGGGGTTCCTTGCAGTCCGTAAGGCCTCGTCAGGATTCAGAAGTTCCCCCGTCATGTTCCCTTACGGACCATAAGGGGGATCCGTCAGGAGCCAAACCTTATTTTTTTTTTTATTGTTTGATCACATACTTAAAGGTTATAACTTGCTATTTTATGAGTAAATAAAGGTTTCTAAGCATAAATAACAAGTGTCAACGGTTCCATATGTATAAATTGATTAAAATTAAGTATAAATATCGCGTATAGTCTTCGTATCAAACATGTAATTTACATATTGCAAGTATATCAAGTGTTTATGCGTATTTGTGGATCAAGTAGCATAAATAAAAATATAAACGGGTTTGACATGACAAAATAGGACACGTGTTTCATTATGATTCAAGTCTCGAAATAAAGATTACAACAGAAAGATGAGTGCAACGATTACAAAGTTTCCAAAATTAGAATACAACAAGAACTTTCCAAATATAGAAAGTTTGAAATAGCAGGGCGTTACAGTCTCCCCTTCGTTAGGAAATTTCGTCCCGAAATTTAGGAAGATGTAACAAAGAGATGCGGATACTTGGTCTTCAATCACTCTCAAGTTCCCAAGTATATTCAGCGTTGCGTTACCTTCCCATCGAACCTTGACGATAGAAATTCGAATGCGCCTCAATTGCTTGCCCATGATTTCGACCGGTTTTTCCACGAAGTGCAAAGTATCGTTGATTTGGAGATATTCGAGTGGAACTTGAAGTCCCTCTTAAGCTAGACACTTTTTGAGGTTCGAAACATGAAAGACAGGGTGAACGTTGTTGAGTTCTTCAGGCAGGTTCGGTCGATACGCAACCTTACCAATCCTTTCGAGAATTATGAAAGGACCAACGTAGCGAGGTGCGAGTTTACCTTTCTTGCCAAAACGAACTACACCCTTCCAAGGGGATACCTTGAGAAGTACCTGATCACCAACGTTGAATTCCAAAGGTTTGCATCTTTTGTCAGCGTAACTCTTTTGACGACTTCGAGCTTTGAGTAGGTTATCACGTATTTGCAAGATCTTGTCTATTGTTTCTTGTATGACTTCGGGACCAGTGAGTTGAGCCTCACCAATCTCGTGCCAAGAGATAGGTGATCGGCACTTCCGACCGTATAATGCTTCAAACGGAGCCATTTGAATACTGGCGTTATAACTGTTGTTGTATGAGAATTCTACCAAAGGCAAATGTGAATCTCAGTTGCCACCAAAATCGATTACGCATGAACGAAGCATATCCTCTAGAGTTTGAATGGTACGCTCGGTTTGACCGTCGGACTGAGGGTGAAACGCGAGTACTAAGATTTAGGTGAGTACCGAGGGCTTTTTGAAAGGTTTGCCAAAGACGCGAAGTGAAAGGACCATCACGGTCCAAAATGATGTCAATGGGGATACCATGACGACAAATGACTTCATCCGTGTAGATACGAGCCAATTTCTCAACTTTATAATCTTCACGAATGGGGAGAAAATGCGCGGATTTGGTCAAACAATCAATGATAACCCAGATGTTGTCGTGACCAGAGGACGTACGAGGGAGTTTAGTAATGAAGTCCATGCCAATACTCTCCCATTTCTAAACGGGAATTTCTGGTTGTTCGAGTAAGCCAGAGGGGCGTTGATGTTCGGCTTTGACCTTGGAACACGTGAGACATTTCAAGACATAAAGAGCGATATCCTTCTTCATGCCAGGCCACCAATAGGACGTACGCAAGTCTTGGTACATCTTGTCGGCGCCAGGATGAATTGAGTATCGGGATTTGTGAGCTTCCTTCATCAAGAAGTCATGAAGGTTGTCACGATTCGGGATCCAGACTCGATTGATATAGTATAACATACCATCGGCTTTGGATGAGAGTTGTTCTTCGGCACCACACTTCATCTCATTGTATAAGTCGTTCTCGTTGACGGATGAGTGTTGTGCCTTATGAATTTGGTCCTGGAGATTGCTTAGGATCTGGAAACAGTGGATGCTCTTTGCATGAGGTTGACGACTCAGAGCGTCGGCTACTACGTTCGCTTTACCAGGGTGATAGCGAATTTCGCAGTCGTAGTCGTTGAGCAACTCCACCCATCCACGTTGACGCATGTTGAGTTCCTTTTGATTGAAGATGTGCTGAAGGCTCTTATGATCGGTGAAGACCACACACTTAGTACCATAAAGGTAGTGTCGCCATATCTTCAATGCAAAAACAACTGCACCAAGTTCAAGGTCGTGTGTAGTGTAGTTTTTCTCATGAATCTTGAGTTGTCTTGAAGCGTAAGCGATAACCTTGTCCTGTTGCATAAGGACGCAACCAAGGCCTCGGTTTGAAGCATCGCAATTGTAACATCCGTCGAAAAACGGGTTTCCAAAACCCGCTTCGTTTATTAATCGAATAGTCAGTTATAATTTTCGTTGCGTAAATATTGTTCATTTTAATTTTAAACAATACATAATTAATAAACATATTAGAATTTAAAAACTATAATTATTAAAAAGTAAAAATAAGTGAAGAAAACAAATAAAAGAAGCTACCGGGTTTCAAACCCGGGTCAGCCCGTTCAACAAACAACCACAACACCACTCCGCCACATGAGTCTTTTGTTAATATACTGAAACAATTAATACTTATAATAAAACTCGAAATCAAATCCAGTAATCAGCGCGCCCAATCCGCAGTCGCCGGAAATACCGATGATTTCGCTAAATTTCGATCGTTTTCTTTGACTGAACGCGTGAATTAACTTCAGCATCGGTTATAACCGATGTCTAATCCCCCAATTCAAGTCGTAACCGCCGGGAGAAACATTGACCACGAATCAAGATCAAATTCGGACTCGATTCATTCTGTTTCTTCCTTATAAATACTCACCCAAGTCTCTGGTAATCTTTTCGCTCAAAATCGCACAATTTCTCGAAGTCTTAGCACTCGCCGGAGATATTCTGCATTCGCCGGACTTTCACCGGAAAACAGAGACTTACCCCAAATCGGTAATTTTCTCGACTCTTTCGTTTTCAAACCATTGTTAGACATATATTAACTTCATTCCTTCAACCAGAATCGGTCTCAGACGACGTTGCCGGAAATTCCTGCACTCGCCGGAAAATCTCTGGAAATTCCGAAGTCATGCTGTGAATCGGTACAATCATCTAAACCCCCTGATAACCCTTGCTTAATAACTTAATTTCACAATTCGTTGATCAAAACTGTTAATTGATCCATTCAGACGGAATTCACAAATCAGAGCCGACGACCCTTGCTGAAAATCTGAGAAAAACATCCTGTTCGGGACATTCGATTCCGTAACTCTCTTTATCCATTACATTTCAATCAATTATATGTTAGACGAACGATTTAAACAAGAACAGTCGGACATCTTTGTCTGTGTCTTTATGAATGAAGAACATTGTGTATAAGTTTAATTAAAACAGAATATTTAACCAGGTTAGACACACAGTCCAGCGGTGGACTGTGTGCAATCACACAGCGCACGTCACGAGTTCGAACCTTACAACGCACCGATTTTCAGAATTAAAACCAACCTTTTTAAAACTGAATTAGAACAAGTCACAGTATGTTCATAAGAGTAATATAAACCATAAGTTAAACAGATTAGACACACAGCCCAACTGGTTGGGCTGTGCGCTTACGAACTGAAGGACCCAAGTTCGACTCCGGGTCCCTGCAACCCGTTCGACATATAAATCCTTTTTAATATAAAAAAAATAAAATAACAAGCTAATCAGTATATATATATAATTAAAACATAGAATATTTCGGGTTAAACACGTAGCTAAGTTGGTAGAGCTGCGTGCACGCGTATGAGAGGTCCCGGGTTCGAACCTCACTTAGCGCACAACACCTCCACAGTCCGACCGGTCAACGGTCCGGTCAACGGTCAACGGCCGGTCAACGGTCAAAAAGTCAAAATTTTTATTTTCTTTTTATTTATTTATTTAATTTAAAAATCAATTAAAAATACTTGAAAATAATATTTTTAAAGTTAGGAAATGGCCTTAAACTCACAAAAATAAATCTAAAAATCCTATTAAGTTTGTTAATTAAAAGTATTAGTCTCAAATAAAATCCATTTATTTACCGAACCATTTCGTTATTATTTTAGGTTAGTTTTCCTCGTCGATCAAATCCCAAAACTCGTGCGCATCCAACATCATCAAAAGAACGCACCCAATGTGAGTGAATTCTTACAAATTCCCCTTTTTTTATTCATGTTTTGGGGTGTATCATGTGTCGCTTAAATTAATTCGCTTATTCAAACTCGTGCTATACCATTATATGATCTAAACTTATAATGTAAATATAGGTTGTTGTTATGTGGGTTTACATATTTGTTAAGTTGCGTGCAAAAACATTCATTAGGCCCATCAGTTCCTCGTGGGAGACGAGTTGAACATCGCGTGCCTCAAAATCATTCATTAGGCCCATCAGTTCCTCGTGGGAGACGAGTTGAACATCGCGTACCTCAATCATTCATTTGGTGTGTGCGTGTGTATTTATTAATATTATGTGTTTTGTGATTAAGTTTACATTTACGTTTATTCATATTTGGTTATGCATAATTTTATTCAAATAACCAACATAACTAATCCTTTCAAATGTTTAAATAAGATTCACTCGCCAACTTTTTTGTTGACCCAAAACCCTATTTTTACACATGATACAGGTGGACAGGTTGAAGCAAGGAACACATAGGAATTTGCCTTAGAAGAAAAATAATGAAGTCTTGATAAATGATTTGAACATGTTGTATTTGTATGCTTATTGTAATGTTCTTTAAAAAGAAATAATAAATATGAAACTTTATAGTAAATGTCATGAGCTTTGATGAAAACCCAATCATGCCCCGATCACCATTTCCGCTGCGGGTCGGGATGTGACAGATTGGTATCAGAGCTTTTAACTATAGGGATATAGGATAGGTTATTAGACCCTTAGAGCCTATACTATAGTTGATTAGATTTTAATTGTTCATGTGGTTACATGCAAACTCATGATGTTTATTTGTTTCATATTTATTACACATACAAATGCATGCAAACACTTCCACTATCATATTGTGAGATATTTAATGAGTTATACTTATTGTCAAACATAACAAGCTTACATATACATTCATCAAGCCTATTTCAATGTTCACATATTCAAGTCATCCTCATATTCCTTTACTCAAGATTTTGTCGCATTTTTCGTTTTTCAATCTCATCAAAGTGAGTTCTACGACGGGCATGTAGTAACCGTAAGGGTACAAGTACCGGTAGTCGGAACGTCCTGTCTAGGTTGGCATTCGTATAAATCCAATATAACGGACCAGTTTGCCTACCTGGGGACTAACGATGAGAGTACGAAGGACCTATTAGGCCAAATCATGCCATACCAAACGTCGTTCGAACTAACCCCACTTTGAGGTGTCACCGTGTCCACACCTGGATGCACTCCGAATTTCATACGTTACATACATATTTCTCGATTTTCTCCGGGTTTTAGTGTACGTTACCAGGCTAACACATGCGAACCATATGAAAGACCTGGTAATCATGGGGGCCCACATGATTACGAAGGTGAAGTATGGCGGCATGCAAGGCCCAATTACGAGCAAAGCCCAAGACATCCTATGGATGTAGTAAATTTATTATTCTTTTTTATTTGAATGTTCATTCCTAAATACGACACATGATCCCTAAAACGTCCAACTCATACTCTTGATACGTATTTCTTGTATATGTCTTCTAGCCTCTCTCGTAGGAAAATGAAATCAGGAAAATCCCGCGAGCGCATGGCTGCCCAAATCGCTCAACAAATGGCTGCCGTAATACCCAACATCGTAATTCAAGTACAACAGGCCCTTACCGCTAATCCCGTCAAACCAATTAACCAAGAAGTTCAAAACATTGTCAACCCTCTCCCAAAAGCCACTAAATGCACCTTCAAGCATTTCAAATCCTGCGATCCTCCAAAGTACGAAGGGACTGAAGGTGTCACCGCTCTCCTCCATTGGTTTGAGGAGATGGAAAACACTTTTCTCAATTGCGACTGCCCCGATGATCGCAAGGTGCGATATGCTACCGGTCGTTTGTTTGGAGTAGCACTTACATGGTGGAATACAGAGAAGGCCAAGCGAGGTACTGAGAATGCTATGACTTTGATTGGGAAGAATTGAGGGAGATCATGACAAGACGTTTCTGTCCTAGAAGCGAAATCAAGAATTAGAGGATGAGTTCTATTGTTTGAAACAAAAGGAAGGCGACCACACCACATACAACAAGAGATTCCTTGAGTTGAATCAGATGGTCCCCAACTTGTTCACTCCTCTCTACCGTTTAATCGAGCACTACATTCGAGGTCTTCCTTCAAAAATTCAAGACCCTGTAATAAGTACCACACCTGCAACTTTGGAAGCAGCAATGGAGTTAGCTACAGAGCTCACCGAAAACCGCATACGGAATAAAGATTTCAAGGAGGAGAAGAAAAAGGATAAAGCATCAACTGAAACCTCAAACTCCACCCAAACCGAATCCCCTTCTCAACCCATTTCTAAGAGAAAACGAGATGGGCAAACATTCGCCGTCACCCAACGCAACCAACCAGCTTCACAAGCCGTACCCCTCCAAGCTATCCCAATCACTCAAGTAGCACCCAACTCAACTTACCCAAATAAGAAACCTTACATTGGACCTCACCCTCAATGCAACACCTGTTTTTATCACCATCCATCTACCTTACCTTGTCGACTATGTGCGAATTGCGGACGCTATGGTCATTTGAGCAAGGTTTACCGCGCCTCTCAAAACCAAACCTCACCCCCTACTCAAAACATGATCCAAACATATCAAAAACCCCAATACCCCATGTTTCCATATGTTCGAGCTTGTTTTAATTGTGGCGACCCTACCCATTTTAGAAACACGTGCCCTCGATTGGTTAACATCATAAACGCCCAAGCTCAAGCAAACCCAGTTAACCAAGTAAATCAAGCAAACCCGCTCCACCGCCAGCAAGAGGAAGAGCTTACAACATCAACGCCAATCCTGTTAAAGAGAATAACGGCCCAAACGAACCACCCAACTAGTCTTCCCTTACCAAGAATCAAGACTCAACTCCAACCGTATAGTTTTTTGTTTATGTTTTCTTTATGTTATCTCAATCTCTACGTATCTCAATTATAAATTTGAAATTTATGTATCCAAGAATCTTAATGCAATTACTATTTCAAGTTTTGTTTTATACTCACTGATTTAACATTCATATCATCATACATCTCGACGTATCTCAATCTCATCATTCAAAGAAGTTGGGTTGTGTCTCACTTTTACATAGACTAACCCCTTCATCATAACAAACGATAGAGGTACTGATCATCATACAATCATGTATCCTTTCAGATTTGAGACTCAAGCTTTGGCTGTTGTGTTTGTTTATGTTTTAGAGTCACATAGAACTAATCATAACTTACTGACAAAGTCAATGAAAATTTGACAATGGTATGGTGGATACACCGCTGGTACTTCCTATATATAAGTATTCTTGTCAAAAGATCAGAAGCATTGTCAGGCGGTTATGAGAGGTTCCATGTAGGTTTTAGTATTGTCATGGTTGAAGCTTTGTTTTATGATATAACCTTATCTTTCCAAAACGTATCAATTCTCTCAAAACTCTTATGCATAAAAATCATGCTTAGTCAATCAACTCTGTTTATCCATGTTCCGCATTCTTATACTTTAGGCATCAAAAAGCGATTCCTGTAGCCGGGTATTAAACCCTTACTAGGAACGTTACCGCCTCAAATAAGATTTAAACTCTCACCCTCTTCTAACTAGGTAATTGTCAAATTAAAACATCCTCCCTTCGAGTCAAATATACCACTATACTTAAATTTCGGGACGAAATTTCTAAAAGTAGGGGATATTGTAACATCCGTCGAAAAACGGGTTTCCAAAACCCGCTTCATTTATTAATCGAATAGTCAGTTATAATTTTCATTGCGTAAATATTGTTCATTTTAATTTTAAACAATACATAATTAATAAACATATTAGAATTTAAAAACTATAATTATTAAAAAGTAAAAATAAGTGAAGAAAAAAAATAAAAGAAGCTGCCGGGTTTCGAACCCGGGTCAGCCCGTTCAACAAACAACCACAACACCACTCCGCCACATGAGTCTTTTGTTAATATACTGAAACAATCAATACTTATAATAAAACTCGAAATCAAATCCAGTAATCAGCGCGCCCAATCCGTAGTCGCCGGAAATACCGACGATTTCGCTAAATTTCGACCGTTTCCTTTGACTGAACGTGGAATTTTCTTCGGCATCGGTTATAACCGATGTCTAATCCCCCAATTCAAGTCGTAACCGCCGGAGAAACATTGACCACGAATCAAGATCAAATTCGGACTCGATTCGTTCTGTTTCTTCCTTATAAATACTCACCCAAGTCTCTGGTAATCTTTTCGCTCAAAATCGCACAATTTCTCGAAGTCTTAGCACTTGCCGGAGATATTCTGCATTCGCCGGACTTTCACCGGAAAACAGAGACTTACCCCAAATCGGTAATTTTCTCGACTCTTTCGTTTTCAAACCATTGTTAGACATATATTAACTTCATTCCTTCAACCAGAATCGGTCTCAGACGACGTTGCCGGAAATTCCTGCACTCGCCGGAAAATCTCTGGAAATTCCGAAGTCACGCTGTGAATCGGTACAATCATCTAAACCCCCTGATAACCCTATGCTTAATAACTTAATTTCACAATTCGTTGATCAAAACTGTTAATTGATCCACTCAGACGAAATTCACAAATCAGAGCCGACGACCCTTGCCGGAAATCTGAGAAAAACATCATGTTCGGTACATTCGATTCCGTAACTCTCTTTATCCATTACATTTCAATCAATTATATGTTAGACGAACGATTTAAACAAGAACAGTCGGACATCTTTGTCTGTGTCTTTATGAATGAAGAAGATGAAGTCGAACATTGTGTATAATTTTAATTAAAATAGAATATTTAACCAGGTCAGACACACAGTCCAGCGATGGACTGTGTGCAATCACACAGTGCACGTCACGAGTTCGAACCTTACAACGCACCGATTTTCAGAATTAAAACCAACCATTTTAAAACTGAATCAGAACAAGTCACAGTATGTTTATAAGAGTAATATAAACCATAAGTTAAACAGATTAGACACACAGCCCAACTGGTTGGGCTGTGCGCTTACGAACCGAAGGACCCGAATTCGACTCCGGGTCCCTGCAACCGGTTCGACATATAAATCCTTTTTAATATAAACCAAATAAAATAACAAGCTAATCAGTATATATATATAATTAAAACATAGAATATTTTAGTTTAGACACGTAGCTCAGTTGGTAGAGCTGCGTGCACGCGTACGAGAGGTCCCGGGTTCGAACCTCACTCAGTGCACAACACCTCCACAGTCCGACCGGTCAACGGTCAACGGCCGGTCAACTGTCAAAAAGTCAAAATTTTTATTTTCTTTTTATTTATTTATTTAATTTAAAAATCAATTAAAAATACTTGAAAATAATATTTTTAAAGTTAGGAAATGGCCTTAAACTCACAAAAATAAATCTAAAAATCCTATTAAGTTTGTTAATTAAAAGTATTAGTCTCAAATAAAATCCATTTATTTACCGAACCATTTCGTTATTATTTTAGGTTAGTTTTCCTCGTCGATCAAATCCCAAAACTCGTGCGCATCCAACATCATCAAAAGAACGCACCCAATGTGAGTGAATTCTTACAAATTCCCCTTTTTTTATTCATGTTTTGGGGTGTATCATGTGTCGCTTAAATTAATTCGCTTATTCAAACTCGTGCTATACCATTATATGATCTAAACTTATAATGTAAATATAGGTTGTTGTGATGTGGGTTTACATATTTGTTAAGTTGCATGCAAAAACATTCATTAGGCCCATCAGTTCCTCGTGGGAGACGAGTTGAACATCGCGTGCCTCAAAATCATTCATTAGGCCCATCAGTTCCTCGTGGGAGACGAGTTGAACATCGCGTGCCTCAAAATCATTCATTTGGTGTGTGCGTGTGTATTTATTAATATTATGTGTTTTGTGATTAAGTTTACATTTACGTTTATTCATATTTGGTTATGCATAATTTTATTCAAATAACCAACATAACTAATCCTTTCAAATGTTTAAATAAGATTCACTCGCCAACTTTTTTGTTGACCCAAAACCCTATTTTTACACATGATACAGGTGGACAGGTTGAAGCAAAGAACCCATAGGAATTTGCCTTAGAAGAAAAATAATGAAGTCTTGATAAATGTATTTGAACATGTTGTATTTGTATGCTTATTGTAATGTTCTTTAAAAAGAAATAATAACTATGAAACTTTATAGTAAATGTCATGAGCTTTGATGAAAACCCAATCATGCCCCGATCACCATTTCCGCTGCGGGTCGGGGTGTGACAACAATACACGAAAAAATCATCATTTCCATAGGGAAGAGCGAGAATAGGAGCATTACAAAGCATGTCCTTGAGTGTTTGAAAAGACTCCTCTTGTTCGGGACCCCAAACAAAAGGTTTATCCTTTTGGATCAAAGACGTGAGAGGAACGGCAACCTTTGAAAAGTTCGAAATGAAGCAACGATAATAGCCAGCTAAACCAAGGAAAGAACGAATTTCGGACGGAGATTTTGGAGCATCCAATTCTTTACGGCTTCGATCTTTGCGGGATCGACGTGAATGCCCTTCTCGTTCACAACATGACCGAGAACTTCCTTTAGCCAAAATTCACATTTGGAGAATGTGGCGTATAGTTGTTCACGTTGAAGGAGTTCGAGGATAAGGCGGAGGTGGCATTCGTGTTCATCTTGAGTCTTGGAATAGATGAGGATATCGTCTATGAATACGATTACAAAGCGATCCAAGTATAACTTACACACCTGATTCATTAAGTCCATGAAGACCGCGGTTGCATTCGTTAAAACGAATGGCATAACTACAAATTCGTAGTGACCGAATCTTGTACGAAAGGCGGTTTTAGGGGTATCTTCTTCGAGGACTCGAAGTTGATGGTAACCGGAACGAAGGTCGATCTTGGAACCTTGAACTTGATCAAAGAGGTCATCGATGCGGGGAAGAGGATAGCGGTTCTTGACAGTGAGTTTGTTGAGTTCGCGATAATCGATACACATCCGAAACGAACCATCCTTCTTTTTAATGAATAAAACGGGAGCGCCCCAAGGAGAAGTACTAGGGCGTATAAAGCCTTTATCAAGAAGTTCTTGAAGTTGGCTAGATAGCTCTTGCATTTCCGAGGGTGCTAGGCGATAAGGAGATTTAGCAACAGGCGTAGCGCCAGGAATGAGATCGATACGGAAATCAACTGAACGAGGAGGAGGTGGACCAGGAAGGTCTTCGGGGAAAACGTCAGGAAAATCACACACCACTGGGACATCACTTACGTTATTTCCCTTGCCCTTTTCTTCCACAATGTGGGCTAAAAAGGCGAAGTACTCCTTACGTAAGTACTTGTTCGCTTGGGTGCATGACATGAGTTTGAGACCTTTTGAGGGTCTTTCTCCATAGACGTGTAAAGTGTCACCAGACGGAAGAGGCAATCGAACGAACTTTCCGTGACAAGCGATTTCAGCATGGTTCTTACGAAGCCAATCCATACCTACTATGATATCGAAACTACCTAATTGCATAGGTATGAGATCGATAGAGAACACATGATTATTGAGGGTGAGAAAACAATCGTGAAGAACAGAGTCGACGGTGATAGACTTGCCATTGGCAACTTCGACGGTAAATGATTTTGGAAGCTTAGAACGTGCACATTTTAACATTGGTTAAAATTCTACGGATACAAAACTTTTATCCGCACCAGTATCAAATAGTAAAGAAACATATATGCCATTGATAAGGAACGTACCGTTCACGACTTCATTGTCGTGTTGCGCTTGGTTCGCGTTGATGTTGAAAGCATGGCCACGAGGAGCTTGTTGTTGCTGCTCTTGGTTTAACTGAGGACATTGGGGACGGAGGTGATTTGGATCACCGCATTTGAAGCAAGCTCGGACGTTGTTGGTAGGGTTTTGGCGGTTTTGGTTTTGGGGTGGCTGCTGGTTTTGGTTGCCTTGTGGTGCGGGACCACTTCGGCAAGCGGCAGTTATATGCCCAAACCGATTGCAATTGGTGAAATGGCGGCATCCCGATGTTGACTGGTGATGGTGGTGGCATATGGTACACTTGGGATGGTTTCCAACGTACGGTTTTCTTGCGGGTTCTTGAGGGGGATTTCGGTTTACAGCTGGTGTGATCGCGTTGCAACTTTGGTTTTGAAACTTTGGTTTCTTGCCATTGTTGTTTCGTGATTGGCTTTTGGGTTCATTAGGTTCGGTGGTGGCTTGGGGGGCAGATTTGGTGGAGTTGGGTTTCTTATCGCGTACACGGTTATCATTGATTTCCGCGGCTAGGCGATAACACATCTCGATGTTGTCGGTTCTCGAGGCTTGAATGACATCATGTATGGCAGGGGGAAGGCCGTTGAGGTATTTTCGGATGGCACGTGCAGGCATGTTAACGAGATGGGGAACGATGATGCTTAATTGCTTGAAGCGGGTGGTGTAACCAAGGTTATCATCACCCACTTGCCTGAGGTGCCAAAATTCATCCTCAATCTTTTCTTGCTCATGCGGAGGACAAAACTCCAACATCATCATCTCCCTAACCTCGATCCAAGGGAGGGCATAGGCTTCTTCGTTGGAACGAATATTACGCTCGTTCGTCCACCACTCGAGAGCTCAAGCCTGGAAGACGCCCGTTGTGCTTCGGGATTTAAGGTGCTCGAGACAATCACTATTGATGAATGTCACTTCGATGCTCTCAAACCATTCGAGCATAGCAGTGACAGCCTCGTTGCCAGTGAATGGCCTAGGGTTGCAAGCGATGAAGTGCTTGTAGTTGAGAGAGGTAGGCTTAGGTTGGTATGCTTTGTAATGCCCGTAAAATTCAAAACTATAAATGATAATTAGTACATAGTTAATATTAAGAAATTAATATTAATTAATATATAACAAGCGAAGTTAACAATTTAATTAATAAAGAATAAAATCTATTTTAGTAAGAAAAAGGAAAATTGTAAATGTACTGTATAACAAACATATATAGGTTCGTGGAATTAAAATAGAATTTCTTGTATAAACTATATATTGAATTGAAGAAAAGAAAAACAGAAATAAGAAATGATGGTATGTGCAGGTCTTATACGGTTGACATACAAAACCATCATAAACTAATTCTATAATTCTATTCTATTATTTATTAAATAGAAAGATGAATAATCAAATATATGTGAGCATGGCAACGTGGAAGCATATTAAAACAACCAAGTAGAATTCTCTAAGCATACAACGTGTCTACATTACTATTGGCTTAGAGCCTTCCCCCTTATCTGCAGAAAAACTTGGCATCCAAGTTTATACTCTAGGCACTTTATATATATATTCATGTCTCTTCAACAACTTATACTTCACTTCGATCATGCAAAAAAAATTCTGAAGCATGAACCCATTTCTTTATATCCATCATCACCTCCACCTTATTTCACCTCCAACGACCACTACTGTCAAATCCAGCCTACCACCTATGTTGAACCTCCATAACCACCACCTCTGTTAATATATCAAAACACTACGAAACCGTCCGAAGCACATCCGGACCAGCTTTTCTACTTTCTGGTGCCTTTCTTCCATCCACTAGAAGCACCGAAACCGCCATTACCGTTAACCTCATTATTCTGGCTGAACAGAAAACCGAGACAGTCCAACGAAACCGTCACCCATGTCTACTATCTCCACTCTGCAGTTAAGTTACCTTCTGACCACCGTGCACAGTTGACATCACCACAGAATCTATACTTTCTGGCAACCTTTTGTTATTCCGATCATCTCATCTAGAACATAAGGTAACAACGTAATTCCGTACCCTTTGACTATGTTTTTATATATAGATATATACACATACTTAACCTAATTAATCACTGGGTTATAAATCAAATAAAAGAAAATAGCAACCTGCACTCTTGGGTTGTTTTGTTGAAGAAGATGATGCAAGTTTAATTATTATATTTCAACATGGTTCAGTAGTTATGAGTTACTCGTTTATTAAATAAATTAATTAATTACTACAGTACTAAATATGAATATACATATTATATTGTATTATATTTATATAAAATATAAACTTTATATAGATATATATCTGCTGAACGTCAATTTTAAGTGTTGTATTTCTCAAAATAAAAATAATATTAGGTGTTTAAATTCAATCTAAGATATTTGTTTTATAATTTTGGTAAAACCCTTTTTAAGAGACTTTTATACTAAGCATTACTAATTGAATGTTATTTACCTACGCATACATTTTTTAATTACAAGTATGTATGTTTCATATGTTTGATTTAATTTTCATTTACTTACTGTTAAGTTACGTGACATTTGAACATAAATATATATAAATTATGGTTAAGATTAACATTTCCAAAGTATTGGGGTTTAAATATAAACTTTCTGATAAATAAATAAAGTAGTTAAATCTTTAGAAATATATCAACAACATTCTTGTAAGTTTTCTATATCTAATAATAATAATAATAATACCACGTATTCTTTAGTACAAAATTTAAAACCAGCCAATAGTAAAAACCACACATAATTCTAAATGAAATATAACTTGTATGTAGATCTTTACAAACCTTGTGAATAAGTCGGTATTGCTTTGAAACATCCAAGGTACGGATCCTTACCTCCACTCCTTGTTGCTTCATATTCAATTGTTATAAACCCGTTGAGTTCATATATATCATAAAACTCCTCAAGTCTTTGGATTATCGATTCATTTGACTGTCCGTCTGATTCCTGTTCTTATTATAATATATTGGAATTAGCTTTCATGTCATGCGTAGAATTATGTTTAGTTGTACTCATTATCGCATGTTCCGATATATGTATGTTACGTATTGTTATGAAATTGCTATAAGTTATGTGAATAAGATCATTTGTACTCCGATACCCTGAGTTATCGCAGCTCGTGGAGTGTCCCACGAGTATGTTATTGCGGCATCGACAACATGTGCTCCTTCCGTGACGGAGAGATTGGCGTCTCTAGGTACAAGTGTGGTACAAAGCTACTAGGAGGCGTATGGATCGATCCTAGGATTTAAGTTTAAGGAGGTGGATTTAAGTTTAAGGAGGTGGATAACGGGTATGCCAACTCGCCATTTCATGTGATAAATATACAGAAGTAGCTACCTGTGTATTGTCACGTTTTAAGTTTGACTCATGGGTACATTCATATGATACAAGTAAGTTTATGAAATTATATTTCTTTGTATTGTATCATTTTACTGTAAGTTCTCTCTGGATAACATTTCAATTGAGCATTTATTTATTATTTAAGCCTATTATTCCGTACTGGGCCTTTGGCTCATTCCGTAAACCTTTTGTATGTACAGGTTCACAGGTTACTTTGAGCGGGATAAAGAGAGAGCAATGAAGCTTAGGAAGTAACTCAAGAAGATTTTAATTTAATAAGTGGTTGCGTTAGTTGTATTTTATTTTCAGTTCAGTTCGCCCTTTTGTAATACCTTTAATAAATAGATAAATGGAATTATGTCTTTTGTTTATGATAACAATGTTATTATGACACGTCAGTCCTTCCGGGTTGGGGTGTTACAGCTTTGGAGTTGACAGACGAGTTGGCGACATTGGCGTAACCTTGTTCACAATGTCGGGAATCACTTGAGCCATATGCTTGGCCATGAATGCAAGCATCTTCTTGCTTGAGTTCGACTTGGAGTTCCTTTTGGTGTTGGAAAGACGGTTGGAAGACATCTACAAGGGTGATGATAAAAGATGAGACTTGATCATAACGTTTTTGAGAAAAGACATTTTGCATAGTTTAGCATGTAACATGTAGCACATAGTTTCAATTAGTTCACATTGGCAAAACAAGAATTTTACATGGTATAATCACAACTATTGACATAAAAGAGTGAAAATTTAGTTTGTTCACGAAGGATTATTGTTGTTTGAGATTGCGAGATAAGTGCAACTTGTGTGATTGAAGCGAAGCTACAAACGTTCAAATTATAAAACACATTAAAATTGATTACTCATAAAAGATAGGCTCAATAAAACATTGGAAGTTTCGGGTAGAGAAACGTCGACAATTCCAAAGTGGATCGATGTAACACCCTGTGTTTTTACGTCCTATAAAATTTTAACACGTGTCCCGCTGATCCTCGTATGCCGTGTGCTAGACGAGCGGGATTGAAATCGCCAACATGTTATTTTATAACCTCTGAGTGGTGAATATTAAAGTCGAAAGGTTAAACGTGTCAACATGCTTAATCTATGCCTCTGAGTGACCTTTTAACGAACCCGGAACTTAATGATGTTCGGTTATACTCCCGAGAGTGCTAACCAGGGGCCATAGTGAATAACACATGCTTTTATGTCGAAATATGGGAGTTTGGAGAAGTTCAGGGGCCAAAATGGAAATTTTGTGAAATGACGCCCCAGGCGACACGTGCCAGGGACCTGGTATCCCTGCGCGACGTGTGGGAGAGGTCAGATCGTAGAAAACAGCATGCCAGCTGCTGATCTGCATGCTTAGCCACCTCTCAACCCACCTGCACTCTCACAGCTCGAAACCATGGCCTCAATTCTGGTTTTGGACACCTCATACTACACTTGGAGTGATCTCTAGTGTTCCCATAACACTTATCTTGATCTTGATTCATGCCCCTCACCTATAAATAGGAGTGTTCTTGCAACACAATTCCTTGCACCTCTCAAAATCTCTTCTCTTTATCTCTACTTGGAAGTTCCTGATCAGGGAGCATCCTAACTGAGTTCTAGTCATCTTTTTGGTTCACTTGTAAGTGTTCCAATCCTTTCCTTTTATTTTTATTAGGTTTTAAGCCAAAGTCAAAGCGTTGACGTAAAACGCTTTGAGGCTAAGACCATTACTGTCCAGCCATAGTTCGATGCGAACATGACTACGTGATCGTAATTAGGTAGGTGTTAATCCCTCAAGAGGACACCTCCTGATTACAACGTTTGCTTGGTCAATTGACGGGTCAAAGTTATTGATAAAAAGTCAAACTGGGTTAGTTTTTAAAATAAATTCATATATGATAATGTAGGTGTTATAAAATACATTTTGACACTTTAATAACTTGGTAATAAGTATTAGAACATGTATAAACATGTTCGGCCCGTCAAGTCCAGGTCTAAGGTCGGTTCGCAACTGAAAATCACAAAGTTGACTTTTACTTTGACTTTCGGTTCTGACCCGAATTAGCAACTTTAGCTATTAATTCTAAGTTGCATTGTGACCATGTTTAGTTGTAGTATAACCCTCTCGAGTTATATCACATGGTTACATAGTAATCCAAGCTTTTATGCAAGTTTCCGTTAATTATGTCAAACTTTGCTAAAATGCCCTTTTACTTAAAAACAAGGTTTTAATTACAAATAAGCATACAAATGAATTATGTACTGATTTATAAACATGTGGTCATAACCCAAGTTTTGTTTAATTATCGTAAAACATGCTTTTAAAGGACCAAAATGCCCTTTCGGCATCTAAAATGGTTTTTAACATAATTCTTCAACAAAACTCAATACCTATTGATGTAATATCATAATTAGGATTACTTGGGATGTTAAAATCAGATTGTAAACTGAGTTATGCACAAGTCTTTATATAATGCCGATAAATGACGATATTACCCTTATGATGCATAAAATGATTTTAAAGACACTTTTTATAACAAAACTATTTACCTACTGTTACAATATATTAAATAGCTTATTTTTTATTATATAAACCTGATCATAACATCAGTTCCCTTAATCATCTTGAATATCATCATTTAGCGACTTTATCGCCATTTAGGCGCATAGTATGGTTTAAAACCATATTAAAGCACCAAGACTTGATACCTAATGATTTCAAAACTCATTTCACATATAATTACAGTAAGTATATCAACTAAACTCATATTCCCAAGTAAATTATCAAGCTATGTGTGAAATGACCAAAATGCCCTTACGGGGCATAGTTTGGTCTTAAACTCTAAAACACACACATACTCAATATCCTACTGATATAACATCATAAATAAACTATTTTTACAATAGGATTATGACCATTACATCATTTTGCTCATAATTTCTTTTACAAGTCATAAAATGACCAAAACGCCCTTTTGAGGCGTAACTTGATTTTAAAACCATAACGGGCATACATGTCGATATCCTACTAATATTACAACATGTTTAAAGTATACTGGCATATTGAACTTGTATAAGACTCACCCGGTTACCCGGTTTCGCTTATATGCGTACGGTTCGGCCTACGTAACTAGTTTACGTAATTTAACCAAAACGGGCTTAACCTTGTTATTTTATTATCAAAATCCAGAATGTAACATGTTTACCCATATTACAAGTCTCCATACTTGTCGGGTTTAAACTACATTCTATTCTGGTCAACGCTTAATCTAGCGTCAAGTACTGTTATTATCTTTAAGCTACCCGGTTCGAGTCTACGATGTAGATAGGACCCGTTAGCATTCTAATCGGTTATAAATATCATCTTTTCCAGACTAATAGTCTCCCGGTAGATTGCCATCTAAGCTTACTTTTGAATATTCAGCTGAGTTAATTATCTTATTTGAAGAACTGCTCAGGTAAATACTTTTAACTTATTTTCCCTATACGGGCTTCGGACACGGTATAATAATACCGCTTGGTCAGGTATGGGATCATGTTATTGGATTGTGATTTACTAAATCCTTATGACCCGTTTTATTCTGTATTGTTTGATAACTTAAACATTAGGGGTTAATTCGACCATGTCTGGGATATCCTTGGCTCATTTAATTTGCTAATGGCCACGACCTTAAGCACGGGGTGTAGGCATACACCTGACAGACGCTAATGCTAATAAAAATATTAAATCCCGCTGGTGGATTATTTAAGTGGCGTGTCGGTTAATCAGGTTATTCGGTTTCTGCACCGGACCCCATATGTATTGACAAACATGTAAAACTGTAAACAAGGTCATTTTGAACTATCCCAAGTTATTTATAAAATGTGCCAAGTGCACCGAAAATCATTTTAATAAATGTTTACAAAATGAGTCGGTTACTAGTTTACCAGTGAAACTGACGTATTTCCAAAAGACCAAGTTACAGGTGGCAACACGGAATAGATTGGGAGTTGCGTAGTAGCTAAATAAGGATCTTGCAAGTCCATAAGCTACCAAAGTCTGTAGAACAATTTCCTTTGTAAATATTTATTCGATCCGCCTGTGGATTCGTTATTACAAGCCTGAAATTATTATTTTCGAACATTTGGACATTTGGTTTGTAATAGTAATTTAAACTCCAAGACTTCTGTTGTGTTGTGTGTTTGTTTGGTTATGATGATATCAACTTACGTCACGATATTCCCCAACCGGGCCCATCGGGTTACACGTGGAAATCGGGGTGTGACAGGTTGGTATCAGAGCCAACGTTCGAGTGAATTAAACACTAGCCTTTTGTGTTTAATCTCGAATATACACGAATAGCACATTCCTTAGACTTCCGAGTCTAGGCTTTGACCTAAGAGTATTCATTTCATTATTAAGTTATTATTATTGTTTTGCTTTGTTTTAGTTTGTTATTGAAGCAAGGAATTATGCCGCCTAAATTCAGACGAGGAGGAAAAGGCAAAGGACCCATGAGGGGAGGACCCTCAATGACTGGACCATTTTTCACCGGGCCATCCTTCAGGCCACCTTATAGACCTTCTCTAGCTGGAGCAGCTAATCTACCAGAGTACAACCCTTACGAAGGATCCGAAGATTCTTCATCACCCTTCGAACCTTATAGACATTCAATTTCACATGAATACTCCCCACCTCAATCACATTCTCACCATTCTCACCATTCGCACCAATCGCACCATTCACACTCCCACTCTCACCAAGAATATTTCAACTTTAACTTCGATAACCCAGTCAACCAACCCTCACCCGAAACCCCACCAGTTGACTCACCGACCCATATGGAGGAAGATTCCGACCGGAGGAATTTCCACAAACTGGATCGTATGGTCATCCCATTGAGCTGTCTAGTGGCTCAAACTCCTTGGCAGGATCTCTGTTCCGAGGTCCTGATGATTATGAGCAACGATGGGCACAATACGTGTTTGTCAACACGCCCTCATACCACAACACTCCCCATCACCATCCCCCATCACCACATCCTCAAGCCAAGGATGTAGAAATGCAACAGGTGGACCAACCTCAACCACCACCTGAATCATCATCACAACCACGCCGAAAGCGTGGGGCACGTATGTCGTACGTGCTGGTCAAAGGTCGGGTTCACTACCACCTTTACCACCCTCTTACCCCATCATCCCTGAGGACCCACAAATGGGTGGACCCTCAAACACATCGCCAGTGGCGGAGCCCCCACCGCAACCAGCTGTTAGCCTTTGCCTCAACCACCTCTACCACCGCTGGATTTTGCCAACCCAATACCTGCATATACAGGACTATCAGGGTTTCATACTATTGACCATCCTGGCTTGTATAATTACATCCATCACGGAATGGAGCAGGATCCTTATTATGATGCATTTATTCATAATAACCTCTACCATTCTTCTTACCCTAGTTACCCACCTCCTTATGCCACTATCGGATATCTGCCTTACGGGTATTCATATCCAGTTGCGCCTCAGCCGCAACCACCTCCACCTCAGCCTCAACCACAAGCACCACTCGAGGCCATTAATGAGGCCTTAGATCAGGTCAAGGAAATACGGCAACAAGTTAAGAAATCGGAGAAGAAAACAACCAGATTTATCAAGAAGCTTTATAAAGCCGTAAACGGGAGGAAGGATGAGTAGAATTTGTATTTCCATTTATGTAATTTAAATTCAAAAAGTCCCTGCGTGGACATTGTTATTTCTTTTAAACCCTGCGTGGGTATGTTTTTCTTATTATAGTCCCTGCGCGGACTAAATTTTGTACTAAGACCCCTTTAGAGGCAATTATGTAATCCCTACCGTTTTAATGAAATTTTCAAAATTTTGATTTGCTTATGCAATCTTGTTACCTCTTTTTGGCGAGCCTTGATTTTAATTCGAATTTTATCGCTCCGCAATAAATTCCAAAAGATCTTTCATGGTCCCTATGGACCTAAGTTATATGTAAAGCGTTCGTTATAATGCTAAAGCCTAAATGGTTTAATCATACCATGGCTAACCCATAAGAATCTTAATTCACCATATAGTACCAAAGCGTTATGGCTCATTCAGACGGTGCTAGCAGCCATCATAATGATGATGATCCAAATAGGACAAATATAGTCATGAATGAGGATGAGTTTCAGGCTCGCATAGATGCAGCCGTAAGCAAGGCTATGGAAAAAGCCTTAGAAAAGTTTAACATTTCGAGTGCTACTCGCTTTAAGATGGTATCAAAGGATGTCTCAAAACCTCCCACCTCTGAGAAGAAAGATGATTCGGTACATTCCTCAAGCGTGAGGAGTGAGGCTAAGAAAAAGGAAATTCATGATAAAACCAACACTCCCTCTGGTGGCTGTTCATATAAGTACTTCGTCTCGTGTAAGCCACGGGACTTCAATGGAGAGAAAGGGGCCATTGAGACCCTAAGATGGCTCGATGAGATCGAGACAGTGGTTGATATCAGCGGCTGTGCTGATAAGGACATTGTGAAGTTTGTATCTCAATCTTTTAAGGGTAGCGCCCTGATTTGATGGAAGGCATTAATGCAATCATCAGGTAAGGTCCACCTGTATAACTTGGGATGGTCCCAATTTGTAGACTTAGTCAAGGACACTTACTGTCCACCGCATGAGGTGGAAAAGATTGAGATGGATTTCCTTGCTCTCACAATGAAGAACCTCGATTGTCGGAAGTTTGTTACCGACTTCGACTCATACTCTCGGCTAGTACCTTATTTAGTCACGCCATAACCTAAGCGCATCGCGCGCTTCATTAATGCTTTAGCTCCAGAGATTAGGAGCTTAGTTAAGGTTGTTCAGCCTAGCACTTATAAATCGGCTGTTGAGCTAGCCCTCTCCCTCACTCAAGATTATGTGAGCCGGTTGTCGGCCGGAAAGGAAGCTTAGGGAAAGAGAAAAAGGGAGGATGATAACTCCCAACGGTTTAAGAAGAAAGGAAAGTTTGGATCCCATGGGAATCAGAACAGGCCGGAGATAGACCTGTGTGTAAAATCTGCAACAAAAGGCATGGAGGCTAGTGTAGGTATGACCCAAAGGCTAAGCCTTGTGGGATCTGTAAGAAAACGGGACACAAGACCCTGGAGTGCAGGGATATTAAGGATGCCACTTGCTTCAATTGTGGTGAGAAAGGCCACATAAAGACTAACTGCTCCAAGAATGCAAAGGATGAAAATGCAAAATCTGGTGGAACTAAGAAAACCAATGCCCGAGCCTTTCAGATGAGTGCTCGAGAAGCTGTCAATGACAACAACGTTATAACAGGTACTTTCCTCATCAACGATACCTTTACTAGAGTTCTATTTGATTTGGGGGCTGATAAGTCTTTGTTGACCATAAGTTTAGCAAACTATTAAACTTACCCGTAAGAACTCTAGACATAACGTATGAGGTAGAACTTGCCGACGGAACCATTGAAACCTCTTCATCCATTCTGGATGGATCCTTTATATCCATCAAGAATCATTTGATTCCTATCTCTCTTCTGCCAATCAAATTGGCGGGGTTCGATATAGTCTTAGGCATGGATTGGTTATCCTATAACCAAGCCCGCATTGATTGTGATAAGAAACTAATCGATATCAAAACCCCATCCGGTGAAATGCTCACCATCTTTAGAGATATGCACTACGGGTTGCCAGAAAAAGTTGCTATGCTTAAGGCCTCCCGATGCATGAAGAGAGGTTGTGGCATCTATATGGCACAAGTAACCATCGATGAGCCTAAGCTAAGGATTAAAGATATACCCGTTATCTCGGACTATCCAGATGTCTTTCCTGAGGAATTACCCGGTCTACCCCCGGATAGACAAGTCGAGTTTAGGATCGACATTCTACCTGGATCTGCGCCTATTGCGAGAGCACCTTATCGTTTAGCCCCAACAGAAATGAAGGAATTAAGAACCTAGCTCGATGAACTTTTGGAGAAAGGCTTTATCTAGCCTAGTTAGTCACCGTGGGGAGCTCCGATCTTGTTTGTCAAAAAGAAGGACGGTTCAATGCGTATATGCATTGACTACCGTGAGCTAAACAAAATAACGATCAAGAATCGATACCCTTTGCCCAGGATCGACGATTTATTCGATCAGCTGCAAGGGGCAAGTTACTTCTCGAAGATAGATTTAAGATCGGGATATCATCAATTGAAGGTTAGGAGTGAAGATGTCCCAAAGACCGCCTTCATGACGAGATACGGTCATTATGAGTTTCTAGTGATGCCTTTTGGGCTCACTAATGCACCAGCAGCATTCGTGGATCTCATGAATAGAGTCTGGAAGCCTTACTTAGACAACTTTGTCATTGTCTTCATTGACGACATACTTATCTATTCTCGTAATCAAGCCGATCATGAGAAACATTTAAAGTGCATTTTAGAGTTGTTACAAAAAGAGAAGTTGTATGCAAAATTCTCTAAGTGTGAATTTTGGCTTCGCGAAGTCCAATTCCTTGGACATGTGATTAGTGAGCGCGGTATCCAAGTTGATCCCGCCAAGATTGAAGCGATAATGAATTGGGAAGCACCAAAAACACCTTCAGAAGTACGCAGTTTCCTAGGACTAGCTGGTTACTATAGAAGATTCATTGAGAATTTCTCGAGATTAGCCACTCCCCTGACTGCTTTGACCCGCAAGAATATTAAATTCGACTGGGGTCCAAAGCAGCAGGAATCTTTCGAGACCTTGAAACAAAAGCTGAGCAATGCTCCAGTTTTGACCTTGCCAGAAGGCATTGAGGAGTTTGTCGTCTATTGTGATGCATCGCACACTGGAATGGGATGTGTGCTTATGCAAAGGGGCAAAGTGATCGCCTACGCATCACGACAACTCAAAGTGCATGAAAAGAATTACACCACCCATGACTTAGAACTGGGTGCCGTTGTATTTGCACTTCAACTTTGGAGGCATTATTTATACGGAACCAAGTGTATTATATACACCGATCACAAAAGCCTCCAACATTTGTTCAATCAAAAGGATTTGAATATGCGTCAACGCCGTTGGATGGAAACCCTTAATGATTATGATTGTGAAATCCGATACCATCCCGGAAAAGCAAATGTGGTCGCTGATGCGCTTAGTCGCAAAGAAAGGATTAAACCTTTAAGGATTAACGCCAAAAGCATTGAAGTCAGAAACAGTTTGAACGAAAAGCTACTTGATGCGCAGAAGCAAGCCCTAATGGAGGCTAATATTGCAAATGAGGAATTAGGTGGAACTGTCGAACAGTTAATTCCTGGAAATGATGGAATCCTCAGATTCAATGAACGAATTTGGGTTCCAGTATTTGGAGGACTTAGAGATTTGATCCTCCAGGAAGCGCATAACACTAAGTACTCTATTCACCTGGGAGGTGATAAGATGTACCAGGACTTAAACTCTAATTATTGGTGGATGGGTT
This sequence comes from Scalesia atractyloides, assembly GCA_947069175.1. Taxonomy (NCBI): domain Eukaryota; kingdom Viridiplantae; phylum Streptophyta; class Magnoliopsida; order Asterales; family Asteraceae; genus Scalesia; species Scalesia atractyloides. Next base: position 65,533,095 of record CAMTDV010000024.1, read on the forward strand.
TGAAGAAATCCATAGCCACCTATGTAGCTAAGTGCTTGACGTGTTCGCAAGTTAAGGCGGAACATCAGAAACCGTCGGACTTCTACAACAGCTTGAGATTCCCACTTGGAAATGGGAAATGGTGACAATGGATTTGATCACCAAGTTACCAAAGACCAAGCGTGGTAATGACACGATTTGGTCATCGTGGATAGGCTGACTAAGTCAGCACATTTCTTGCCAATCAAAGAAACGTTTAGTTCGGACAAGTTGGCCAAAATGTATGTGGACGAGATCGTATCCCTACATGGAGTGCCGGTGTCTATTGTATCCGATAGAGATACAAGATACACCTCTCATTTTTGGAAAAGCTTCCAACAATCTCTTGGCACTCGATTGAACTTCAGTACCGCTTATCACACGCAGACTGACGGACAGAGTAAGCGTACCATTCAAACTTTGGAAGACATGCTACGTGCATGTGTGATCGACTTAGGTGGTAGTTGGGACGACCACCTACCCTTGATTGAATTCTCCTATAACAACAGTTATCATACAAGCATCAAGGCTGCACCTTTTGAGGCCTTGTATGGGAGAAAGTGTCGAACGGCCGTCTGTTGGGCGGAAGTTGGGAAACCCAACTAACAGGACCTGAGATAGTCCTAGAAACGACGGATAAAATCTTGCAAATCCGCGACCGTCTCAAAGCTGCCCGAGATAGGCAGAAGAGCTACGCGGATAAGAGGCGCAAACCTCTTCAATTCCAAATTGGGGACAAAGTGTTACTGAAGGTGTCGCCTTGGAAAGGCGTCATGCGATTCGGTAAAAAGGGCAAGTTAAGCCCAAGATATATAGGACCGTTCGAGATTATCGAACGAGTCGGGTCCGTAGCTTACAAGCTCAAGTTACTTGAAAAGCTAAGTGGAATTCATGATGTGTTTCAAACTTAAAGAAATGTCTAGTGGATGAGTCGCTAGCAATGTCGCACGAGGATGTGCAAATTGACAAAAACCTGCGTTTCATTGAGAAACCAATAGCGAGCGAAGATCGTCAGGTTAAGAAGCTTCGTAGAAAACACGTGCCTATTGTAAAGGTCAAGTGGGATGCTCGACGAGATCCCGAGTATACATGGGAAATCGAGTCCACTATGCGACAAAAGTACCCCTATCTTTTTGAGTAAATCTCGAGGTCGAGATTTCTTTTAAGGGGGTGAGGATGTAACACCCTGTGGTTTTACGTCCTATAAAATTTCGACACATGTCCCGCTGATCCTTGTATGCCGTGTGCTAGACGAAAGGGACTGAAATCTCCAACATGTTATTTATAACCTCTGAGTGGTGAATATTAAAGTCGAAAGGTTAAACGTGTCAACATGCTTAATATATGCCTCTGAGTGACCTTTTAACAAAGCCGGATCTTAATGATGTTGGTTATACTCCTGAGAGTGCTAACCAGGGGCCATAGTGAATAAAACATGCTTTTATGTCGAAATATGGGAGTTTGGAGAAGTTCAGGGGCCAAAATGGAAATTTTGTGAAATGGCGCCCCAGGCGACATGCGCCAGGGACCTGGTATCCCTGCGCGACGTGCGGGAGAGGTCAGATCGCAGAAACAACATGCCAGCTGCTGATCTGCATGCTTAGCCACCTCTCAACCCACCTGCACTCTCACAACTCGAAACCATGGCGTCAATTCTGGTTTTGGACACCTCATACTACACTTGGAGTGATCTCTAGTGTTCCCATAACACTTGTCTTGATCTTGATTCATGCCCCTCACCTATAAATAGGAGTGTTCTTGCAACATAATTCCTTGCACCTCTCAAAATCTCTTCTCTTTATCTCTACTTGGAAGTTCCTGATCAGGGAGCATCCTAACTGAGTTCTAGTCATCTTTTTGGTTCACTTGTAAGTGTTCCAATCCTTTCCTTTTATTTTTATTAGGCTTTAAGCCAAAGTCAAAGCGTTGACGTAAAAACTCTTTGAGGCTAAGACCATTACTGTCCAGCCATAGTTCGATACGAACATGACTACGTGATCGTAATTAGGTAGGTGTTAATCCCTCAAGAAGGCACCTCCTGATTACCACGTTTGCTTGGTCAATTGACGGGTCAAAGTTATTGATAAAAAGTCAAACTGGGTTAGTTTTTAAAATAAATTCATATATGATAATGTAGGTGTTATAAAATACATTTTGACACTTTAATAACTTGGTAATAAGTATTAGAACATGTATAAACATGTTCGGCCCGTCAAGTCCAGGTCTAAGGTCGGTTCGCAACTGAAAGTCACAAAGTTGACTTTTACTTTGACTTTCGGTTCTGACGCGAATTAGCAACTTTAGCTATTAATTCTAAGTTGCATTGTGACCATGTTTAGTTGTTGTATAACCCTCTGGAGTTATATCACATGGTTACATAGTAATCCAAGCTTTTATGCAAGTTTCCGTTAATTATGTCAAACTTTGCTAAAATGCCCTTTTACTTATAACAAGGTTTTAATTACAAATAAGCATACAAATGAATTATATACTGATTTATAAACATGAGGTCATAACCCAAGTTTTGTTTAATTATCGTAAAAACATGCTTTTAAAGGACCAAAATGCCATTTCGGCATCTAAAATAGTTTTTAACATAATTCTTCAACAAAACTCAATACCTATTGATGTAATATCATAATTAGGATTACTTGGAATGTTAAAATCAGATTGTAAACTAAGTTATGCACAAGTCTTTGTATAATGCCGATAAATGACGATATTACCCTAATGATGCATAAAATAATTTTAAAGACACTTTTTATAACAAAACCATTTACCTACTGTTATAATATATTAAATAGCTTATTTTTGGTTATATAAACCTTATCATAACATCAGTTTCCTTAATCATCTTGAATATCGTCATTTAGCGACTTTATCGCCATTTAGGCGCATAGTATGGTTTAAAACCATATTAAAGCACCAAGACTTGATACCTATTGATTTCAAAACTCATTTTACATATAATTACAGCAAGTACATCAACTAAACTCAGATTCCCAAGTAAATTATCAAGCTTGTGTGAAATGACCAAAATGCCCTTACGGGGCATAGTTTTGTCTTAAACTCTAAAACACACACATACTTGATATCCTACTGATATAACATCATAAATAAACTATTTTTACAATAGTATTATGACCATTACATCAGTTTGTTCATAATTTCTTTTACAAGTCATAAAATGACCAAAACGCCCTTTTGAGGCGTAACTTAATTTTAAAACCATAATGGGCATACATGTCGATATCCTACTGATATTACAACATGTTTAAAGTATAATGGCATATGGAACTTGTATAAGACTCACCCGGTTACCGGTTTTGCTTATATGCGTACGGTTCGGCCTACGTAACTAGTTTACGTAATTTAACCAAAACGGGTTTAACTTTATTATTTTATTATCAAAATCCAGAATGTAACATGTTTACCCATATTAAACAAGTCTCTGTACTTGTTAGGTCTAAACTACATTCTATTCCGGTCACCGCTTAATCTAGCGTCTAGTACCGTTATTATCTTTAAGCTACTCGGTTCGAGTCTACGATGTAGATAGGACCGTTAGCATTCTAATTGGTTATAAATACCATCTTTTCCAGACTAATAGCCTCCCGGTAGATTGCCATCTAAGCTTACTTTTGAATATTAGGATGAGTTAATTATCTTATTTGAAGAACTGCTCAGGTAAATACTTTTAACTTATTTTCCCTATACGGGCTTGGGATACGATATAGTAATACCGCTTGGTCGGGTAAGGGATCATGTTATCGGATTGTGATTTACTAAATCCCTATAACCCGTTTTATTCTGTATTGTTTGATAACTTAAACATTGGGGGTTAATTCGACCATGTTTGGGATATCCTTGGCTCATTTAATTTACTAATGGCCACGACCTTAAGCGCGGGGTGTAGCCATACACCTGACAGACGCTAATGCTAATAAAAATATTAAATCCCGCAGGTGAATTATTTAAGTGGCGTGTCGGTTAATAAGGTTATTCGGTTTCTGCACCGGACCCATATGTATTGACAAACATGTAAAACTGTAAACAAGGTCATTTTGAACTATCCCAAGTTATTTATAAAATGTGTCAAGTGCACCGAAAATCATTTTATAAATGTTTACAAAATGAGTCGGTTACTAGTATTTACCAGTGAAAACTGACGTATTTCCAAAAGACCAAGTTACAGGTGGCAACGCGGAATAGATTGGGAGTTGCGTAGTAGCTAAATAAGGATCTTGCAAGTCCATAAGCTACCAAAGTCTGTAGAAAAATTTCCTTTGTAAATATTTATTCAATCCGCCTGTGGATTCGTTATTACAAGCCTGAAATTATTATTTTCGAAATTTTGGACATTTGGTTTGTAATAGTAATTTAAACTCCAAGACTTCCGTTATGCTGTGTGTTTGTTTGGTTATGATGATATCAACTTACGTCACGATATTCCCCAACCGGGCCCATCGGGTTACACGTGGAAATCGGGGTGTGACAATCGAAAATCCTTTCGAGTTAGGGAAACATGCTTTGGCCGAATAGGTAGAATACTCTCATCGAGAAGCGACTAACGGTATTCACCCTTCCAGTTACTACATGTCCCTAGTCGATCGAAAATTCGAGACTTCGGTGAGATTGAAAATCGAGGAATGGGACTAGTTAACAAGGTGCGGGTTTCACCCCTAACTTGCTAACATCGTACCCTAAATGTGGTTGGTACTTACCAAACGAGGAGCAAATTCCGACTCGTTGGTAAGGGTCCACTAGAGTTTGAAATGGAAGTCTTCCATCAAGATGTGGATGTCACTCCTAGCTTGATGACGTAACTTCGTGAAAAGCATAAACACGGATTGAGGGATTTCACCAAGAATTGTGGGCCATTAGGGCTATCTTGGTGCAAATCGTCTCGTTGATGTAACAAGAGTGTCTTCAAGTGTGTAATTTGTGTAAGATGTCTTAGGAAAGACACATAGTAATATTTAAACAAAAGAAGAGATAGAAGCAAAGTAGGAAGAATTAACATTTTAAGCATGTATAAAGAATGGTCAAAAGTCGGACACTTAAACTATAGACTAGGTCAAAAACATGGCAATTTTCCTAATTCCCTATAGTTATGGCTCTGATACCAATCTGTCACACCCCAACCAATGGCGGAAACATCGGGATGAGACGAACAAATTGCTCAAAACGTCATAACACTACTTTGCGACAATATTTAACAACTCAAATTTCATTGATACTAAAGGGAAATACATTGTTTCGAGAATAAAATTACAACAAGTTCCAAATAACCATTTCAACATAAACGAAGTACATAATCAAAATTGGGCGTGTATCTAATCCACCCTAGTTGTGTTTCTTCCATGTCATCAACTTAATTTAATAATATTTATCAACAAAAATGTTGGCGAGCATACAAGTTCGATACATAGCATAATAAAGAATAATTTTGTCTCATATCCAACATGGCAACTTGTACATAAATGATGATTGCATACTAGAACGTGTGAAATTATATGTCAAACCAAAGTCTAACGCAATTGTGATTGCCCAACATAGTCTTAAAACGGGTGTTTAAAAGGTTACTTAACAATACCACAAGCATACGGGCGGACGTTACTCCTAGCGCTATATTTGTTAAGGTTGACTAGCAAAGTTAATGATCATACATCACAAGTCTAACATAGCATGCGTTAATTGAGTATGTAAACAAGTATCATGTTATAATGGATAGAGTAAGTTGTAAACTAGTTTTATGGTTTTTGTACATGATGCACCCAAAATAAAAATAGGAAAAAGGGATCGAGTATACTCACGGTTTTGCAAGCTTAATCCGACTTGAATCCCGAGAGTGTGTTAGGTTGATTATCTTGGAGCACCTTGCCCTTCTACAAGAAGTAACGAATCTGTATGAGTATTGGGAGTTAACGGGAGATTATGGATTCGGAATGTAAATAACATAAAAATAGTATTATGAAAATAATCCTCTTGTACTCGTGACACTTGTTCTTGACACTATAGAAACCACAAGGGTTTGGTGTGTTTTCATGGATTCGAAGACCCATTAGAATCGTAACAAGTGTATGGTCTTTAGATGATGTAACTAGTTTCTTAACAAGTAACTATGGAGTTATTATTAAGTCTTTGTCACATGTATATATATATATATATACATATATAATATACTTTCTTTAAATCATAAATCAAGCATGAGGTAGGAGATCAAAGTCTCCATTTAGGAACCTTAGTGTCATGGATATCATGTAGGAGGTAGGAAGAACATGCTTTCGTTTAGGCACCTCGAATGTTCACCACTACACTTGTGTTATGAACACAAGGAGGGTCATGAACTAAATAATAATAAAAACTAATCTAATGGAAAGCATCAAGTAGTGTGTGGTTTCAAGATGGGTTGCCAAGGCTAGACCATCATCACACATGCACAAGTTGAACTTGGACACTACTTGTGGGTGTAAACCCAAGTTGAAAACAGAAAGTTTGTGAGGTTATATCCTCTAGTTTGACATGTCTCAACCTTGTTTTTAAGCCTAACCAACCACTAGTAGTGTTGTAAGCATTAGGACATAGGTTTGAGATGAGATAACTCAAGTTTGAACAAGTTTAAAACAAACTTTGATGAAAATAGAAACAAACAGTCCACTTTGGAGCCATTTTCGTGACATTCCAGGGCCTGATTTTCCAAGAAAAACCATTGGGGATGTGCACAAGGTCAAACCAAGCAAGTGGGAAAAAGAATGGAGTGATTTCGTTAAGAAATGAGTGAGTTATGCTCACTTTTGTGAAAGATGAACTTTCTGCTCGAACTTGCAATTAGCAACTGATTATGGAGGATTTGAGAGTGATATGGATGATTAGAAAAGTGTGAAATGCTTGGAAGAGGTGTGGGATTTATAAGGAAGTGATTAGGGTTGAGTTAGGTGAGTTTTAATGGGTTTGGAGGCCATTGGAGGAGAAGAAAGTGTGTAGATTCGTGCAAAATCGCGGCTGATTCAAAAGTTCCCCGGTTAGGTCCCCTTACGGACCGTAAGGAGGGATCCTTGCGGTCCGTAAGGCTTGGCCAGGATTTAAAAGTCCCCCCGTCATGTTCCCTTACGGACTGTAAGGGGGATCCGTCAGGAGCCAAACCTTATTTATTTTTTTTTATTGTTTGATCACATACTTAAAGGTTATAACTTGCTATTTTATGAGTAAATAAAGGTTTCTAAGCATAAATAACAAGTGTCAACGGTTCTATATGTATAAATTGAATAAAATTAAGTATAAATATCGCGTATAGTCTCCGTATCAAACATGTACGTTACATATTGCAAGTATATCATGTGTTTATGCATATTTGTGGATCAAGTAGCATATATGAAAAATATAAACGAGTTTGACATGACAAAATAGGACACGCGTTTCATTATGATTCAAGTCTCGAAATAAAGATTACAACGGAAAGATGAGTGCAACGATTACAAAGTTTCCAAAAATAGAATACAACAAGAACTTTCCAAATATAGAAAGTTTGAAAAAGCAGGGCGTTACATGTACCTCCTTCGCCGTTGGAAGTCGAAACGGTGCTAACCATTGCAGTACTTGCGTTCGAAACACTCATCGTGGCAACGGATTCTTAGTATTCCAAGTCCCACGGATGGAGCCAATGCAGAAACGTCACCTGAGATACGTCTGTTGACTGGTTGATCCGATAGAGAGTGGTCCGGCCTTTGATCTACAAAACAGAACATCGTTAGGACTCGTTACAGGAATGGGGTAATTCCTGTAACCATCCTCCGGCGTGAGAATAAGTACTCGTATGTGGGAGTAAAAGAGTATTGATAGCATCTCATATTTATACTTACGGGTGAATTAGGGTTTCTTATTAATTCGGAGAGTCGGTTGTTCGACATCTCCTATTTCCTCAAAGATCATGCAAATCTTCTATTTGCATGAGAATATTGAGATATTATTGATTATAATATCTTTATTTAATGATGGCTTGCCCGAGCCGGGTCATTCATCCACACGCTGCAGTATGTAATTTAACTTTTTCTTATTTAATATGTAATTTCAATTATATTTTGTTTATTTATATAGTTATAACTTATATTTATATTGTTTGCGTATAAAGAAATATTTATAGACTTATGAATCTTTTTTATTTGTTTGTCGGTTCATTGTAAGTTAATCTTTTACATAAGTAATGAAAACTTTCATTCATGATTGTCGGATCACTTGTGATTTTTTTATATTCATTTTTTCAGTTCAATGTAATATAATAGTTGCATAACTAATAGAATATTTCTTTTATTTTAAAATTTATATCTACACTGTTAAATAATATAATTTACTTTGAGTAACCCGTAATGTAAGACACGAATACTTAAATTAATCTCTATATATATCGATGCATTGAGGGAGAGATGGATTTGTGAATATTACCATCCTTTTTAAATCCAAATCTTTAAATTTTACAAAAAAAAAAAAACAGATTAAAAAACTTTAACTCACATTGAAACGTGTTGAACTCGCATCGTTTTCATACACTCAGATATTAATGTCGGCAGTTTCCATCTTAGATTCCATTTTCCCCTCATTTCCCCGATATTTTCTGCACACCGCCATCTTTCCGATCTCTCCGATCCGGTAACATTCTTCACACTCCAACTATACACACACACACTTGTTCACTACTAATTCACATTTTAAATCCCAAATCCAATACAGATCGCGTGTTTGTGTTAGATCTAGCTGGATCTATGATTATGATATAAGTTTTGTGTGTGTTAGGTAGGAGAGAAGAAGAATGGCTGGTAAAATAGATCATGATTACGATTATTTGTTGAAGATCGTGTTGATTGGAGACTCTGGTGTCGGCAAAATCTAATATTTTGTCTAGATTTACAAGGAATGAGTTTAATTTGGAGTCTAAAGCTACTATTGGTGTTGAATTTGCCACTAGAACTCTTCAGGTTTGAGTTTTTATTTTTATTTTTTATGTGTTTGATTTTGCTTGATCTGTTTGTAATTTTAGCTTTGTATGTTGTGCATTTGATGTTTAGATTGCTACTATTGATGTATATTGCAGTTCTACAATCACAAACATAGTTATAATGATAAGGAAATCAAATTGAAAACTGTATGTGTGTACAGCAATTTCTAGGATTTATTTATGTTATTCTTGAGTTTTATTGTTATTTTTAAATATTTGTACATAATTGTCTGAATTATTTTGTTAATTTGAATCCAATGAGCATGGATTGTTAGATTTTGAGTCTATTAAGCAGCAAACATTTAGAATGAGGCTTTGTTATATTTTGCTTTTGAGGCTAAACATATGAAATTAGTTTGGTAAGAATTGGATTCATCAACTACCTATATACACTATCATATTGTGATAAATTAATACTATTATTTGGCCAATGATTTGAACACAGGTTGAAGGAAAAATGATAAAGGCTCAAATTTGGGATACCGCAGGGCAGGAGAGGTACAGAGCTATAACGAGTGCCTATTACCGAGGGGCGGTTGGAGCCCTGCTTGTATACGACATAACCAAAAGACCATCATTTGATAACGTCCAGAGGTGGTTGCGTGAGCTTAGAGCTAATGCCGACTCCAACATTGTTGTCTTGATGGCTGGAAACAAGTCTGATCTGAACCATATGAGAGCCGTGGATGAGCTAGATGGTCAATCTTTAGCTGAAAAAGAAGGGCTTTCGTTTCTTGAAACATCAGCACTTGACGCACATAATGTTGAGAAAGCGTTTCAAACTGTTTTGACAGAGATTTATCACATCATTAGCAAGAAGGCGTTGGCGGCACAAGATGTAGCGGCACCTGGGAAAGGAACCACCATTAATGTTGGTGATGCATCGGGGAACACACAGAGTTGCTGTTCAAGTTAAGAGTTGAAAATCACATATGTTTAGGTCCTGTGTGTTTTTTTTGTCATTCTATCTTTAAGTTTTTTTTTTTTTTTTTGCTAAAAAGACTACTTTTAAGGGTATAGACATGTTATCTAAGCTTCTCAGTTAAACGATGGATTTTTACATAAAAACGAGTATCAAATACTATATAACATATAGTTTTTTTATGTATGTTGGTTCCCTGTGATCAAGTAGTCTTTTGATGTGCTTAGATCAGTTTCAAGCCAAAATTATTCACTTTAATTGGTGTGCTCTCCGTTTGTATAGAAAAGTACACTTTTTAAGCATTAATAAGAGGTTGTACATAGAGTCAAAACTTGGAAAATCAGAATACAAACAAGATCAGTCATCAACCATTCTGCTATACTGTCTCCGGTCTAGCGTGCACACCCCGACAGACGTCCACTGTCATCACCAAATTCATATCCTGTTCCTCATATATACTATGATGTTTCTCGATACATGGCTCATGACTCAGGCTTATATAAACACGTGCAAGTAATCGTTATTCATCATTAGATTGGCAATTCTGTATAAATTTAATATTTTCAAAATAAATGGTATGTTGGTTGTTCTTCGTATGAACTATGGATGAATCTTGTTCAAGTAGGGTGATAATAGTGTTCGTGGCAACACCTTAAAAATCATTGGTATGAGAACATTCGGGTCAGTAGCTTTGGAGAACCTGACCAAAGGAAGATTTCGGCTAAATGTGAGGCCATGGATCATGGGTCGATCAACTTTGTCACTTGATACATGCTAAAGCATCAATAGATAAATAAGGCTTTACCGAAGGGCCTGTAAAGCTGTTCTTTATCAAGTGGTCGAGGATTCTAATCATATGGTGGACATTAATGTAGATTTAGGAGTAGACTTGGTAGATGTGGGTTCGTCTTCTACGCTTGTTATGCAACGTGTTATGAATATTATATTGTTATGTAACTCCTTGTCCTATAGTATGAGAAGAGGATGTCTTTGAACCATGATATCGTAATCGTTTCATAAGTTTGTGTTCGTATTGGTAAAATGGCTAGCAAAAATAACCTTTGAAGATGCTAATGAGCCAAAGTAGGTATGGGTTCTACTCATAGATAAAAACATGTGGATTTGCAACAGGGTCTGGGCTGGGGGTGTTATTGGAGTTCTTCTGTTAAAGAAGAAATATAGTCATGTAGACAAAATCTTTTCACATTTTCCTAGCTAACCATGAACAAGATACACGCTGCAATTGCGATTGCCATTAGATTTTTCAGGGTGCAATTATATATGTTACTAATACTGTCATTATGCTTTTGTATATGTGAACATGGGTGTTTTGGCAGTTTTGCATGTGATATGTCAATAAAGGTTTATAATCTGGCGCGCAACATACAAAATGGCGAAAGAAGTGGATGTGTGGGTGTAGATAGATATGCTCAGTGTGTACATATCACTAAAAACAGCCACTAAATTCATCTTTTCCAAAGTGGAATGATGTATGGTTCTCACACTAAACATGAGCAAAACCTGTTACGTTGTTGTAGCGGTTAGAAATAGACCAAAACCGAATGACAATTGACAGCAACCAGCACCGAAAGATACTTACAATAATCAATAAGGAATGCTAAGAAAGTAATTGTTGGATTACTTATCAATGTACAAATGTTGTCGTTGGTGACTTGGTGTCATATTTTTAGCACATCATCGTTGGTTAGAATTAGAAATAGAATTGGAATATTATTAGTCCCACATCGAAGTTGGAAAAGAAGGCATTGGTTGGGTGGAGACTTTAAAAGGGGGTTAAGGGTGAGGTTGAAAAGCATGATCCTTCAGGCAAGTTTTGATGGGAAATGATGAGTGGTCAATGCTTGCATATAAATATGCGAGATGGGGTGTCCGCCCAAAGCCTGTTACGACAATTGGGCACCTCAATTCTTAAACCATCTGATCCCTATTATTTTTTATTATAAAATAAATTTTGTTTTTAGAAAATGAAAATGTTTTTATTGGGTTAATTGTATATTTTTCTTTAAAAAGACTCTGAATTACATATTTACATATAAAATATTTTTATTATAAAATAAATTTTTGCTTTTAAAAATGTTTTTATTGGGTCAATTACATATTTTCCTTTAAAAAGACTCTTAATTGCATATTTTTTTAGTTAATTTAAAAAAAATATGCAATTATTTGTTTAATTTTTACCCTTTTCAAAATTAAAAAAAATCTTTATTACTTCAAAGGAAAATCAAACTTAGAATAGGTAAACCAGTAACCACAAAATAGGTAAACCATGACTCATCAGTTTCTTCCCTTTTAAAAGATCACATGACCGAGTTTCTCTCAACCAAGTTTCAGTTCTACACGATGGTGCCGGCGATGTTTCAATTCCGCGATGGTGTCTCTAGTGGTGTCTTTCTCAACCAGTGACTCTAGCTCGTGACGAAACTACAATGAAAAAAAAACTTAGTAAATATACAAAAACCAAAAACAAAACAACTAAAAACGTAACAAAATCTAAAATAAAAAAAAGTTATGAAAAAAACATAAAAACTAGTAAAAATATGGGTATATGCATTTTTTTAATGTTTAGTAAAATTAAGGTAAAACGATCATTATATGCATTTTTTAATGTTTAGTAGAATTAAGGTAAAACAATCACTATATAATTTAAATTTAATAAAATAAATCAAGATGGGTAAATTTGTAATTTTATTAGTTAATGAAAGGGAAATATACAATATTTGTTTGAACTTGGTAAATATACAATTGAGAGTTCTTTTTAAAAGGAAAATATGCAATTAACCCTTTTTTTATTCTAACTTCTTTTGTTTTTGTTTTTGTTATTTTTTTTATAATTATAAACAATCTAAAATTTTGATTTGCTACTTTTTAAGGTTTTTATACAAATATTTTCAGAATTTGTCTACCTGTCTTGTCAAACTCATAAATTTTCTTAAAAAAACAAGATGTCTTTTATACTACCATCTAAATATAGAAGAATATAGTAAACTTGAAGACGCCCTTACTAGCTTACTATTGTCTACCATTATATCGTAGTCATTTCACACGTTTCATAAGTTCTTGTTCGTATTGTAAAATGACAAATTATTAAAGCTATATGTTTTTGTGTTGACAGGTGATACTTCTATTGTCAAGTGTTGGTTGTAACATGGGACTTCTTGCATTTTTTGATTCACAAAAGAATATAGTTAGCTATGTTACGAGGGTTAGACATATCAAACACATGGACATTTCTTATGATTTTTCAGTCCTCAATGACTTGGACACTAACCTAACTTCTCTTAGTTTTTTCTGTTAAATTTATGAAAGTGACTAAAATACAATATTAGGTGTAAGATATATTAAGAATAAACCACATGCACATTTCTTGTAATTGACTTGAATATTAAACACATTGGCCGTTCATGTAATTACTCAAACCCTTCCCATGAATGTCGGCTCCTCATAACCTCACCGTCCTAAATGCCTCCAATACCAGAACCACATTGTCACACATCAACCGATGGCGGAATCATCGGAGTGAGATGAAAGAGATTGCTCGAGACATCATAACACTATTGTGGCAATATTTAAATTCAAAATAGATTTCATTTCATTGATAATCATAGTCAAAACATTACAGGGAAACAAAGTACAACATGGGTAAATTCAAATACAACAAAGTTTGACATAACGAAATAACATCTAGAAATTCTAAATGCGTTTCTAGTGTCGTCCATACTAGATTTCGTCATATTCAACATCATCAACCTGCAACATGTTTAAAAGTATAGTTCAACACAAAAGCATTGGCGAGTACACAAGTTTAATATAGCATACGTATGTAAAAGCGTTAAATCAATTCCACATGGCAAAATAGTATACTAGATTAATGTAAACATGGCATGGGATTATACAAGTCAATCCTCTAGTGTCACCGCAATAATAGAATACTTAACATGACCACAAGAATATGGGCGGTGCATTACTAATATAGGCGCTATACATGTTAAGGGGAGGCTCGTACGAAGTTAATGACAAATAGAATCACATAAGAATATTCCAAGTATACAAATTGTGTATTACGTATCTTAGCATGTATGATGGATTGTTTGTGTTTGCATAAAGTTTAAGTGTGAGTTGTGTAATTTAATAGGTAAACATGTTGCACCCAATAGTGTATAGCGTAAAAAGGGTGTTCGAGTGTACTCGCGGTATTGAAAAGCTTCCTTTGTTAAATCCCGTGAAGAGTTTGGTTGGTTGGAGAACGGATCATCGAGTTATCCTACACGACGAAACGTAGGTGTGTGAGTATTTGGAATGATAACGGAGGATTTGGATTTGGAGTTAAAGGTATGCAAAAAGTATGTATTCAAGAAGGTAATTATCTGGACATCAACTCTCGTTTTGACACTATAAATCCCATAAAGGTGACTGTGGTTTCATGCCCATTAGAATCGTAACGAGAGGGTTAACTCTTAGATAACATAACCTAATGTTGTGACAAGTAACTATATGATCATCGTCAAAAGTTCGGTTATGTATAAGTCTATTTACGTATATATTATATAATAAGTCCATCATAGATTATCATAGAAGTCATGCATGGAGGTAGGATGATGAGTATCCATTAAACCTCGTTATATGATTCACCAATACACAAACCATCACAAGAACGATTCGGATGGTCATGAATTAAAATGAAAATGTACAAGTAATCAATATACCAAGTAGCCAAGTAATCTTCAACTCGGGTGAGCCAACATCGACATAGAAAGAATTAACTAAGTGTCGAAGGCTAGCATGGGTCGTGTCACTTTTAGGCTAGCAAACTACTTGGGATAGATGTAACACCTCGTAAAATCATGCCCGATAATGTATTAACACATGTCCCTAATCCTAATAATGTAAAACATTGACTAGGAGGGACCATTCTTGACAAACAATGAAAGAATGAAGATGGAAGGACAAAAAGTGTCAACATGCTGAAACTATGCCTCTGAGTGACCTTATACGGTGTTCGTATTTTCATATCAAGACACTTGTTGGACGAACGAAACCGTTTGTAATTTAATTAAGAAGTTGTGAATTAATGGGGTTAAAGCGCCAACATGTTAATTTATACCTCTAAGTGACCTTTTAATGAACCCGGGCTTAACGATGTTCGGATATACTCCCGGGTATGCCAAATATTAGCTATGGAGGACTCAACATATTATTTTGACGAAATCTACGAATTTAAAAGCTTAAGGGACTGAAAATGACAACTTTCTAAAGTCTGTGGGTGTCTCGCGGGCCGCGACCGACCTTGCTTGTTCTCTCGCGGGGCGCGAGAAGCACCTCTGGGTAGACTGTTTGCAACAGCTGCCAAATTGTTCCTTGGTCACCACTCAAACCACCTTAGCACCTCTAATTCGATACTATGAGCTGAATTCTGGTATTTCTAGACCCTTCACAACGCTTGGCTTGGTTCTACGTACTCAACTCCAAGTATAAATAGGTGCTTTGGGTTGCCATTTACCCTTGCACCTTCTTAATTCACTTCTTCTTACTCTTTTATAGATTCCCAACTAAAGGGAGACTCTTCCTCAGTTCTATTTTCGAGCTAGGACCTTGTGTAAGTGTTCCTAACTCCTGCTTTTTCGTTTATAGGCTTTTCAAAGCCAAAAGTCAAGCGTTTTTGATAAACGCTTTGACTTTCGGTTTAGACCTTTATGGTCCAGCCATTGTTCAAGGCGAATATGGCTACGTGATTGTAAATAGGTAGGTGATGATCCTCCAAAAGGGCACCTCCTAAGAATCACGTTTGCTTGGTCAATTGACGAGTCAACATATTAATGTTTTAAAAAGTCAAACGGGTCAGTTTTGAAAATAATCGAATCTGATAATGTAGGTGTTATAAATATGTTTTAACACTTTAGTAACTTGGTAATAATTATTAGAACATGTGTAAACATGTTCGGCTCGTCAATTCCAGTTATAGGGTCGGTTTACAACCGAAAGTCGCAAAGTTTGATTTCTGCTTTGACTTTCGATTCTGACCCGATCTAGATTAGTTAGCTACTGATCGAAGGTTGCATTATGATTGTAATTTAATGTAGCATAACCCTATGAGGTTATATTACATGATCATAATAATATTCTGAGTTTATGCGCAAGTTTCGTTATTATGCCTAACTTTGACTAAAAGGCCATTTTTGCAAGAAATGAGGTTTTAATAAACAACGAACTTGCAAACGACTTATGTACTAATATGTTAATACAAATAACATATTATGATGTTACTAAAATGGTCATAAACTGAGTTTTATTATAATATTGCAAAATCATGCTTTTAAGGACCAAAATGCCCTTTCGGCATCTAAAATAGTTTTAAGCATGTCTCTTTATAAAAACTCATTACATACTGATGTAATATCATAAATAGAATTATTTGGGAGGTCAAGTCAGTGTACGTTTTGAGTTTAAGTACGAGTTCTTGTATTATGTCGATAAATGACGAAAATGCCCTTATGGCACCTAAAGTTGTTTTAGTCGTGCTTTTTATACAAAACCTTTTTACCTACTGATATGTTATATGAAATAACATATTTTGATCATATAAACCTTATCATAACATATTTTTCCATAAAACATCGCATAAATCGTCATTTAACGACTTAAACGCTATTTCGGCGCATAGTATGGTTTTAAACCATATCTACCAACCAAGACTTGTTACCTACTGATTTTATAACTTATTTAAAATGTTTTTATAGTAGATACATGTTAAAAACTCAGAATCCCAAATAAGTGCTCAAACTATGTGAGAAATGACCAAAATGCCCCCTACGGTGCATAGTTTGGTCTTAAACTATAACCCACACGTATGTTTGATATCCTACTGATATTATATCACAAATTAAGTATTTTTCCAGAATTTTTATGATCATAACATCAAAATCTAAGCAAGTTCCTTTTTACGTCACATGATGACCAAAACACCCTTATGAGGCATAGTTTCATTTAAAACCTTAACGAGCATACAAGTTGATATCCCACTGATATTATAACTTGTTTAAAGTATAATGGCATATAGGAATTGTCCATGACTCATCCGATTACCCGATATCGCTTATATGCGCACGGTTAAGCTTATGTAACTAGTTTACGTAATTTAACCGAAACGGGTTTTAACCTTATCATTTTTAATCTCAAATTCCATAATGTAAATGATTTACCAATATTATACAAGTCTTAATACTTGTTGGGTTTAAACTACATTCTATTCCGGTCATCGCTTAATCTAGCGTATTGTACCGTTATTCACTCTTTAAGCTAGCCGGTCTAAGTCTATGACTTAAATAGGATCCGTTAGCATTCTAATTGGTTATTTATACCATCATTCCAGACTAGAGCCTTCCGGTAAATGCTACCTACACTAATTTAATTTTGAATACGGATGAGTTAATAAAATCTTGCATCTGAATCACGTTTTAGCTCAGGTAAATACTTTTAACTTATTTTCCCTATACGGGCTTGGGATAAGGTAAATTATTACCGCTTGGTCGGGTATGGGATCACTTAGCCGGATTGTGGCTATTAAATCTGCATAACCTGTTTTAATCTGTTTTGTTTGATAACTTAAACATTGGGGGTTAACGCGACCGTGTCCTGGATATCCTCGGCTCATTTAAGTTACTAATGGCCACGACCTAAGCACGGGGTGTAGGCATACACCTGACAAACGCGAATGCTAAAATATTTTATTACCCACAAGTTAGGGATAACTCCTTTGTGGGTTTATAAGTGGTGTGTCAGTTAATCATGTCTCGGTTTCTATACTAGGCCCCATACGTATTGAAAAACATGTAAACTGTATACAAGATTAAAATTCTTAATTGTCCCAAGTTATAGAAGATTTTCATATGCCTTGCGCATCTAAATCAATTTTGAAATATTTTCAAAATGAGTCAGTTAATTGTATTTACCAGTGTAAACTGGCGTATTTTCAAAAGACTAAGTTACAGGTACAATACGAAATAGGCTGGAAGCTGCTCGGTATTGAAATAAGAGGATCTTGCAAATCCTCAGAGATGCCTAAAGTCTGTTGATTCCTTTTGTACATTTTACGATCCGCCTATGGATCTTTATTACGAACCATCTGTATATATTATTTGAAACTATGGACACTTCGGTTTGTAATAATATTTTTAAACTTCAAGATTTCCGCTGTGTTATTTGTGTTGTTTGACTATGACGACACCAATCTTACATCACGATACTCCCCACCTTGGCCCACCGGGATCTGATATGGAAATCGGGGTGTGACAGGTTGGTATCAGAGCCAACTTTGAGAGAATTCAACATTAGTCTTTTGTGTTTGATCTCAAACGACACAATAGCATATTCCTTAGACTTCCGAGTCTAGGCATTGACCTAGGATTACTTGCATCATTATTAAGATATTATTATTGTCTTTGACTAATTTGTGAAGCAGGAAATGTGCCGCCCAGAGTTAGAGGACAAAGTGGACGAGGAAAAGGAAAAGGTCCGATGAGAGGGGGACCATCAAGGCAAATACCCTCGCATTCTCATAGCTCGAACCCATACTAGGATTCGGGAGATTCTTCCTCCCTGTGGCAACCTGCGAGACACTCGATCATGAATACTCGCCTCCAAATTCCCATAACTCTTACCACTCTCACCACTCACATCACTCACACCAATCCCATCACTCCCATCACTCCCATTCTCATTCTTACCATGCAGAGTTTGACCCTAACCTCTACTTTAACACACCTCCAGCTGATCAGAATCAGTTGGATCAACCTAACGCAATGGACGAGGACTCCGATCCGGAGATGCCACCGCCGGGGTCACATGGACACCCCATCGAAATATCCAGTGGTTCCACATCACGTGCGGGATCACCCTACCAGGGTCCTAATGAATGGGACCAGTATTGGAACAAATTTACTTTTTATAACACACCTTCATATCATTCCCCGATTTTAAGGCATGTGGTTAACGAGTTCGTCAAAACCGATTAGTGTGCTTGATAAGCTTTAATGGTGTTTAATCCGAACTGATTAGAGTAATTAGGGGTGTTTACTGAACGAATCATTGAGGTGGATTTTAATTCTCCAGGTAACCGAAACGTTTGAGACCAATTTGAAGTCCATACGTTGTGAAACGAGTTAGAAGGGTCCGGGTTGTCACACCTCAAAAAAGTCATAGCAGAAATACAAACGTAGTGGTGACGGAAGTTGGTGCCCATAAATATCTTGGTGGACGATGCATCACTAATTTTGGATATTCAACTTAATTAAAACATAGTTTAAAGTTTCGAGTTTAAACACAACCACAACATAGTTAAATTTTTTATCCTTATGGATCTTAGTACAAATTTGGTCCCAAAATAGTTTTAAAGTTGTCCAAAATATTATTTAACAAAACATGCATCAACAACCACAAGATACGCCAAAATCCCGAAGCCGAACTCATGTACCTGAAGAACACATTAAAATCAAGTGTCAACACAAAGGAGGGTGAGTTCACGTATTCAAATTACAAATAATTTGATCCAAGGAAAACTTTCATATTATGTGTTTATTAATAAAACAACCATGCAATGTAATAAAGTCAATTTTATTTCCTTTACACAAAAATACGAGGATTAGTCATTGCAAGCGTTTTCCTAAAACCTTCGATATTAAGACATCTTACCAAGATTTATATATATTAAATTTCTCGAATCAAATATTCAGATTCGTAAGTTTGCAAGACATTACGAGCTATATATTTATATTTAGATTCGTAAGTTTGTAAGACATTACGAGCTATATCTTAACAATAAAGCTATAATCAAAGCTAGACAATATCAGAATATAAATTCGTCGCTTGACTTGATACAGAGCTACCGGTCACGATGGGGTGGTCAACCCGATAGATCTATCAACAATTCTACCATACAATATTAATGATTAAACGAAAAATTTTATGGGTCACTTATAATGCTTGGCACATGAACAATATATATATCCTACTAAAATTTGATAAATTTAATATTTTGTGTTGTACGAATTTTCCCAAGTCCCCACCAAAATGTAAGCAAATACCGATACTTACTCTCTTGAGACCGCCTAGCAAATTTGTCACAACTTAGATTTAAGCATTTTTAAATCTACACGGTTGTTTTATCCCAAACACCGTAACAATACCCGTTTCTCCCCGAAACATATATATTAGTCAAATCCTGTTTCATCCCGAAACATATTTTATCAGCCAAAAATCCGTTTCTCCCCGAAACATATTTATATCAACCAAAACCATATATTTTCCACGAAAATATATTAATAATTTAATCAGAGGTGTATTTTATACAAAAACATATAATTATCCTTTTTAAGGCGTGTTCTTCCCCCAAAACATGTATAAAGCAGTAAAAAGAAGGGTTAGTGACACTCACCTTTGGGTGCGTGTTTATATTAGTGCAATCCCACAAATTGATCTACACGTCCTAATTTACGTAGGAACGATTTAACAATCAATATTCCATAAAATTCCTAAGTTTCTCCAATACTTAGAATTTTCACATAACTTTGAGATTTTCTCGAAAAGTCTTTATTTTTTATTATGTTGGTGCATTTATATATGTGTGTTCATATATATATATATATATATATATATATATATAAATTTTAAGATTTTAACGACTTGAACAATTTTATGGGTGACCCTCGTTATGTTGTATACGTTATCACACCCGTTTATGAGCAATATATCTACGATTTGCGTTTCGTAATATCTATACATAAACACGAACATACCATCAAATATCGTAATACACGTATCTTGTCAACTTATATATTTTATCATTTTAAAGCATTCAAGCATGAAATAACTCATCAAGTTAACCTATGTATTATATTCATGCTCGATAAATAAGTTACATACTTAACGGGACTTTTACCGATATTATCGTTTTAAACATACAAGTGTACATGCATAGTATTAATCCCTACTATCATGTCATCACTTAACATATCACATTACCTATCTATAATCACATACCATATCATACCATACAAAGTTCACCCTTGAACAATCTATTTTCGTGTACGTTGAATATGCGTATTTTAGCGTTTTCTGTAACGTTTTCGGGCGTCGAAAGTCACATATGACTAACCAAACACCAAAGATACTTAATATAAGTTAAATTACTTATATTTATATCATAAATATCAGTTTATATTCTGATCTAAAACTGTTTTGTAAAAATCACGTTAAAAGCCGTTTTTATCGCATAGTCTAATACTGAACCTTACTAAAAGCATCCCAAATCATAACGACTTGATATTTTAACTTTACACATGTCATTTACAGAATAAAATGGTACGTATACTTATATTAGTGCAGATTTCATGTAAGCCACATAAATCATAAGATTTCATCAATTTTACTACTTTTTAAGCTACATGTACAACATGTGAAGCTATCCAACTTATAATATAATTTCATATCACCACAACACATCAAATAATATTATTTTTAGTGTTTATAATCTGATTTAACTCACTTTGGTTATACCGTAACAATTTCATCATCTCATGATCATTTAATCATCATAAATACTTATGTACAAGCATCTAATGCATGGTTATTACATCATCATCGTCCTTCATGAACTCAAATGCATCTATCATGTATTTAATTCATATTCAAATTGTAACACCCCAACCGATGGCGGAAACATCGGGATGAGACGAAAACGAGATTGCTCATTGCTCACAACATCATTAAGTGACAATAATTAATTAAACCATATTTCATTTCGTAAGAATTGTCAAATACATCAATGTAACAAAACAAAGAACAACCTAACATTTGCAAAGTCATAACAAAATTGATACGTCGACATTAAACCTAACGTCTAATTTGTGTGTTTCTAGTCCTTGCTATATTGTTTTCATAGCGTTATCTCCTTCAACCTGTAACATGTTTTAAAATAAAATCAATGCAAAAGCAAAGGCAGTACACAAGTTTAAGCATAGCATACGTATACGAATAAAGTTTTAACAATCCTCATGGCAACCAAATCTATACAAGAGCAATATCAAGGCATGCAATACTAATAATCAAACCCTTAACGCAATCACGATGTTTTAACATGACCTCACGAATAACACGATGGAGGTGGATGCGTGAATTCCTATAGCGCTAAGCATGTCAAACAAAGGCTAAAAATAGTTAATGACTAAAGCATAGCATAACGTTTATCCCAGACAAGCAACAAGTATACGATTCAAGTAGTCATGTGTATAGGATTGTTTGTGCGTTTCATAAAGTTTAAGTGTTTGTGATTTTTGTATATGGAAACATGTTACACCCAAAAAGTGATATAAACAAAAGTGGGTCAAGTGTACTCACAAAATTGCTAAGTCTTCTTGAAATCTCGCGATGAGTTGATGAGTTGGAGAATGAGATGTCGAGGTCACCTTATATGGCAAACGAAGGTGTATGAATAATCGGGATTACAATGAAGGATTTGAATTGAAGTTGAATGTACGAATACATATATATCATAGTTTATACAACGCTATGTTGTCAAAAAATAATAATTAAATATATATAATATATATATTCTAACGAAAGGTATGAGAGATATATACATATTGCCGAATGGTATTATTGATGTATATTTATTTTATCGGAAGTATAATAAGTAAGTTCATTTTGTCGAAAGTTTAATAAACCTATTTTGTCGAAAGTTTAATAAGTATATTTTGTCGAAGTTCAATAAATATATTTTGTCGAAAATTTTAATAATGCTTTATATATATATTATATATTGTCGTTAAAGAAATATATTGTCGTAAGGTGTGTTAAATATGTTTACGTATGTTTTGATGAAAACGGGCAGAGTTTCCCCTTGTTTTTGGACGATCCCGACAATCTAGTTGTCGATTAAATGTTTTCAAAACTCCACAATTCCACCAATTACCACAACGAACATGTAATCCTTATCGAATTCTATAACATAAATGAGCCATATGTATATCGGTTTGAGCTAGGTTATATTAATCATAAAACATATAAGTAACATAATAAAATTTGCGACGTTAATAGTATACCGTGTCGTGTGTTGATTGAGTTGACTAAAGCATTGACTGAACTTGGCCCCGAACACCGAACCGAACATCGAATCTGACTGGTTTGACTGGCGATGACTGTTTGACCAGGTTTGACTCGAATCGAAACGTGTATGGACCAAGCTGACCCGAATTTGCTCGCTAACCTGCTTTGACCGAGACCCGAACCAACTGTGCGGAGCCGTGTTTAACCGTTCATGACCCCAGCCGAAGAAACCATAGCTGACCCGACAAGAATTTGAATCGAACAAGAGTATGACCCGAGCCGACTCAACCCGTTCACCACTGTCGTGTTGAACCTGAAACGAAATAACTGAAACTCGGAACTGACCAAATCGGAAACAACTTGAAACAGAATATCGAACCTGAAATGAACATGAACCGAGCTGACGTCGTCCGGAGTTGATTGACGTCGGCCGGAACTCAAACCTAAAATCAAACGAACAAGATCTGAGATTAAGAAGTGGAATAAGAACCGGGTTATAGACTCGACAAACCTGAAATCAGAACCGAGATAAGCAAGACCTGAACTCAGATGAACCCAAGCCGGCTAACACCGCTGCTGCCGCACTGCGAACTGCTATCGTCGTCGCCGCTGCTGTACCATCGTCGCTAAGCCACCATCGCCGCCGCCCCATTGCTTTTGTCCCTGTGCGCTGCCGCAGTGGCTTGGTTACAGGCGCGCCGCCACCACAAATGGTGGCCGGCGGCCTCGAATACAGAGAGAGAGGAGAGCGAAGGTTGGAGGGTGATGGATGTGGCTGGAGAGGGGAAGGTGTCGATGGAAAAAAAATCGCAGGGGAGAGCAGGGGTTGTGTGTCTGCAGGCAGGAAAGGAGAAGGGGGGTTGAAGGGACTGTGGGTTGGCTTGTTGTTTGAGTGATAGAGTGTGGAGTGTGTGTGAGTGAGTTATAAATAAAATTAGGGTTTAGTTATTAGGTAGGGTTTGGTCGGTTGGGCTTAACGCCCGATTGTTGTGTTTAGAACAGCCCGGTCTCGTTTTAAAGGGTCGTTTTCGCACCCGTTATTTGAAGATAGAAGAAAAATTATTATCATTATTATATTATATATATTATTATTAAATAAAAAATAATAAAATACGGGTCGTTACACAAATAATCCAAGACATACTCATCAAATCATCATCTAATCATCTTGACATAAATGCATGTAACATTCTTTCATTTATGATTATCCAACAAAAACCCACATGCATGCATACATATATGTATAATAAACATGACACACACATGTGCACATATACATCCAAAAACCACTTTTACATGTTCATCTTTATTCCTATGAACTTTTACAAAAATCCTTTTGATCATGCATGCAATTACTTTTCAAGAATCATATCAATCAAGATTTAACTAAAATTAAAATACAATCTCTAACCCACATATAAACACCCATGGCTTCGCACACATACATATATACTTCCATTTTTGTTTTACTAAAACCTTTTTCTATTTTAGATTTCAAGTTTGTGAAGAATTCCAAGCATTTGAGAAACTTTCCATTATCATCATCATCATCACATCATCATCATCAAGAAACGAGAATATAAATTTTAAAGTAAGTTTATACCTTACAAGAATTTTAGTGGGTTTTGATGAGATTTTGGATAACATGGAGCTTGTTCTTCTTGAAAATCACATTGGAAACTCCTTTGGATCTTCAAACTAACTTGAACTCACTTGGTATGAATTTGAATCTTCAAGAAAGTTCAAAATTTTGAAAATGGAAGATGAAGATGGTGGTGTACGGTTTTGATGAGAGAGAAGCGAAAGATTTTGTGATTTTTAATCTTGGGAAATGATATAATGTGGTGTGTATATGTAACTATAATGATTGCAACTCATGTGGGCTCAACACTTGCCAAAATACAGAAAAGAGGTAAAAAGGTGGGCACATATGCCGCCACCTACACCCCCACACAAACATTCTCATGCATTCTTACACACACACACACACATATATATATATATATATTATATAGTTAAATACAGGTATTTAATTGGCTACCGGGTATTTATCTAGCGTTTTGTTCCCGTTTCAAGGCGTTTTAAATTATTTTTATCATTCTATAAAAATAAACTCTCCATAATATTGCTGAACAATAGTTTATTTGCCTAGACTGGCTGTATTGTCTATTTCGCAGTATAGGCGCGGTATTGCGCAGTACGCGCTTAAACTCGCAAAATAGAGTTTTTTAAGCATTTTAATTAATTTTTCCTCACGAATAGATTAAAAATAGCATTTTAATCATAATGGAATATTTTTAGGATTTTAACATTAATCGGGTGGTCACTAATGTTCGTTTCGCGATAAGCGTTTATCTTGTTATTACCAACATAATTTTATTTATCACAGTTTGAATTTATCAACAAATCAAATAACATCAATTAACACCAAATTCAATAAAATACTGCCTTTATTTATTTATAACACGTGTCACACTAGTACGGTACAGACTCAAAATAGCTGGGTGTCACACGGGTCGGGTTTGGCTTAGAAGGAGTGTGGAGAACACGCTCGGCGTGTGGAGGGAAAACCAATGCGAGTGGGGGTGCGTGCCTTGGCGCGTGGGGTGGGGTCAGGTTTGGGATAACTGCATTTTTGGTCCCTGCTCTTCATACACACACTTAACTACCAAATTTAACTTAGTTTTGATATTTCTTTTATATTAATTGACAAAACTAACTGATTTTATTTATAACATAAATGTCTTTAACTCGAAATTAAAATTTTTGTCAGTATTTAATTAAATTAATACGAAACAAGATTTAAAACAAATAAATAATAAAAATTCCATTTTTCATTTATTTCCTTTCGGATCCGGTTTACAAAACGAGTCGGGTTTTTATGATCCATTTTTGGTGGATGTTACACCCTCCATCTCAGCTTTCTCTGTCTCTCTTCCTACATTCTGGTACCACCATTGCCATAAGCACAACCCACTACCCCTAACCACCACCAACGCCTATCACTCCTCCCTTTAGGCATAATCACTCTCGCTGCAACTAAAATAGGTCTTGGCGGAATCAGATTTGAATGATGACTCTGGATCATAAGAATCTGACCTTCGTTCACAGCGGAACCCTAGCTATCGTCTGGAACATACGAATCTAACCTTCATTCGCAGAATCTGGAACATGAAACTTCATCGCCTTTGTGGGTTCACAGCGGATGCCTAGCCTCCGTCGTTCTAGCTTGCATTGTCGTCAGCTGAACCACCACAAGACGCTTCGCCGTCTTCATGGTTACTAGTCAAAGGTGTCGCTTCACCGGAAAAACAAGTTCCTGCCAAAGTTTTTCTATTTACTCTGTCTCACACACACTGTGTGTTATTTAAAAGAAGAAGATGAAGATGAACTTAATAACATGATGAAGATGTTAAATTTGTTATTGACTGAATAACAAGATAAAGATGTTGATTTTGCTATTGATGAAGATGTTGAATTTGATATTGAATGGAAACATATGAATTTATCTAATTTGGAATTTGTGAAACATATGAATTTGTCTAATTTGGAATGGTGAAAGTGGTGGGTTGATGGTTGAATTTCTATACCTACTCTGTCACACACATGTTGATTATTTAGTTGTAGGTCAACTATTAGGGCTGATGGTTGAAGATTGGGGAGAAATGTATATAAAAATATAAATATGAGGAAAGATTATCAAAATGCTCTTGTCTATATCAGTCAAACAATCGTTAACCGTTAACAGGGTCCAATATTGAAATAATTCTTGAAAGGTATAAAGTTGACAAAATTTTAAAATAAAGTGTTAAACTGATCTTGTCTGCTAACCACATAGTGTAAAGTTATAATTTACTCAAGAACAATAAGCTATTTGTTTGTGTAAAAATATGTCAGAAAAAAATAAATAATTTGGCGTCATCCCTTTATACAAGTAGAAATATTTTTACACAAAAGTTTAATCAGGAAAATAGGGCATAAAACCGGCACCTATCATCCTCCATTCCAACAATCGCCGGAGTTGCAGCCCCTTTCTACTCCGGCAAATCACCATCATCATCATCATCATCATCATCATCATCATCTCTCTATAATCTAATCTAATCATATTTATTATTATTATTATCACCACTTGTCCATGCGAACATCTCTATATATATTAATAAAATAACATCTCACAACTTTTCCATTGTTTATTCCACCAAACAAACAAACACAAAAAGCCATCTGAATTAGGCACATTTATCATCGAGATCTAGGGTTTCTGATATCTGTTTGTGGAGGAGATCAATGGCTCAAAATGGACAGACGATGAACCCTAACTTACTCGATGATATTATTAACCGCTTGTTGGAGTTCAGGCAAGCCAGGACCACACGCCAGGTTCAGCTCTCGGAGGCGGAGATCCGGTTGCTTTGTACCACTTCTCGTGAGATTTTTCTTCAACAGCCTAATTTGTTAGAGCTCGAAGCTCCGATTAAGATCTGCGGTAATAATTACGTCCAATTTTCATTTATTTTGTGTCTTCTGTTTGATGTTTGTTGAATTGGAAACGGTTGATAGGTTTTGAGTCTTAGATTTGTATAGTTTAGAGTTTGGTGGATTTGAGTTGTTTAATTGTGAGTAGGACCTGATAATTTGGAATGTCTTAGGTTTACTTGTATTTTGGAAGTCTGTACAAGTATTACGTTGTTGAGGAGTCAGAGCTTAATCAGAAGAAGTTTGTTTGATGAAATATATAGTCATAGATAAAGACAATACTGGTCACCGACTGTATAAGTTGATTTTATATATGGAATTATGGACTGAGGAGATTGTGATGGATGTTATGTGGATGGTTATCGACTGTGGGGGTGCAAACGAGCCGAGTGGCTCACGAGCTACTCGTGATCGGCTCGAGAAAAGTCGTCTGAAACCTCTAAAACATCCTAAATGAGCCATAAACAAGTCCTAAAACATCTCTAAAACCCCTGAAAAAAGGTATTTTATACTATACGCCATATTTAAAAAAGCCCTCATTTTTTAAGCGCCTAGGCTCCGGGCTCGGTCTAGGCGCTTTGACAACATAGGTAGTTTTAAGCATGCAAGAAAGGTGTAGAGCGGTGATACTTTGAGGTATTTAGCAATGAATGTGAAATCTCTATACTTCGTGGCGTAATGAGATAACATGGTTTATAGGTGTACATTGGCTATCTTATGTGGCATGCAAAATTTTGTTGTATGCCTTTTCTATTATGTTAGCAATCCATCTAGACTCTAGACATCTATAACAGAAAAAAAACAGCATGATCTTTTGGTGATATGAGTTCATTTTGGAAGTTTAGGCTTTAGATCCATAAATAATGCAATATCACCATGGTATGTGATGTATTTTCTGATTCGATGAGATTGAAGCCATGAATGAAGTGAAGTATCAAGCTTATTGCCATAGGAAATACAAAATTAATGCAATATCACCATGGTATGTGATGTATTTTCTGATTCGATGAGATTGAAGCCATGAATGAAGTGAAGTATCAAGCTTATTGCCATAGGAAATACAAAATTAATTCTGAGGGTGATAGTAATCTGTTAGGTTTTTGAATATGTAACAACTTGATATCGTTTTATAATTTTATTCTATGCAGTCAATCGCGTGCTATAGCGCTTAGCGGACATACGAACCCATAGCGGTCCAAATAGCGGTCCCGCTATTGGACCGCTATTTTGAAACTTGTATAGCAGTCGTAGCACTGCTATTAGCTGTTTTTCTTATTTCAGCCCAAAAGTAAGGTAAAGCCCACATTAATCAACATTTTGTTTTTAAATAAACCCAAAAGTAAAGGCCCAAACCCAAAATTAAACCTAAATCGAGACCAAAAGTCTTGAATCGCTGGTTCTT
Source organism: Scalesia atractyloides (assembly GCA_947069175.1). Taxonomy (NCBI): domain Eukaryota; kingdom Viridiplantae; phylum Streptophyta; class Magnoliopsida; order Asterales; family Asteraceae; genus Scalesia; species Scalesia atractyloides. The sequence goes on from CAMTDV010000024.1 coordinate 65,562,024, forward strand.
CATCAGTTCATCATTCACCAAAATTAAACGTAAATCTCTAAATCGCTGGACTTCCTCGGTTCATGTTTTGGATTTTGATATTACTTGCATGATAATATGATATTACTATAAATTTTGATATTATTATTAATATAATATTTTTCAATATATATTTATATACATATAAATACATAAAATATGCATGATATAAAAATAACCGCTATAACACCGCCCATACCACCGCTATAACATATATATTATATAGCTGAGCTTGACCGCTATTTGATTTTGGACCGCTATAACTGCATAGATTTTATTAGAGGCGTGTAAAACATAAAGGTTTCATGTCCTGTTGTTTGGTTCAAATATCAACAAGATTTGCAAAATATTGTAGGCTTGTGGGAATCCACCTTATTAGAATGAGTTATAGGAGCAGACACTATTGGTTATTAAGAGTTTTGAAGGTCATTGTGAGACTATTAATAGGAAGCAAGTATTCGATCACTCGGTCACTCCCTTAAAAATTTTGACTCCCTATTTTGGATACTGAAAGTGTGGTATGGGGATATCACTTGAGATCTATGCAGTTAATGGGATAAAGAATCGGATATCAGTCAAGGACCGATATTTGAGATATAGCCATATAAGTTATCATGGTGGGATATCGGTAATATTAATTTCATGCAGACTTTATATATATAGCATTTAACACTAACAATTCAATATATTCTCCTATGATTAACAAATTAACCTTTTGCAACTTGCAAAACACTAACAATTATAGCAAGTAGGAACTGATTAAGACTTAAAACACAAACTTTTAAGTTTTAACACTTAACAATTACGACTTAAAACACTAATAGCAACAATAAGAAGAAAGACGAATGGTAGAATTAAGTAGAAAGGTACTGATATCGGGAAAATCGGTGATATATCGATCAATATTGCCGATAATATCAGTACCGATATTCTGACTGATATCAGATATCTAACTAGGGGAACGATAACCGATATATCACCGATATTAACTGCTTAGCTTGAGATTAGATGCTTGTTAAGAATGGAGGGGGGATACTTCTTTTTCATAGTGTAATGTGCTTCCACTAAGTCTTCAGATGCATTTTCTTCACAAATTTGTGTGCCATCTTTCTGTTTTGCAATTTCATATGGTTCTTGTGCTCTTTGACCAAGAAACTTTTACACTATTGATGGCACATGTTGAATACAGGATAGTATTGGGGTCACATCTGATGAGAACAAGAGGTAACATATAGTTCATGTTTTTTCTGATATCTTTGGTGTATACCTTTGACCTAGAGGCGACGATTATGTCCTATTGCCAAAAATTGAGCATTTGGATTGTATCTTACCTCCAACAGTAAGCAGGCTAAAGTTCTAAAACTAAGCTATAATATACATGGTTGTCGATTGGGTCAAAAGTCATCCAAAGTGATTCTTAAAACCTCCTCAATCGCTTATTAAAAAGTATAAAGTGATGCTCCACCACTTATGAATACATTAGTTATTTGTAGAATTCAAATAAATGGACAAAAAGTTGGCAAACCGATTCTCCCAGACCTGACCTGTGTATACGTTACCCGTGTTGACCTAGAACTGTTATGATCCATTACCCAACCTACCCATTTTACCTCTCTACCTCGAACGCACGGGTATAACTAAGAGAAAATTGTTCCATCGTGACATTGCTTGGTAGTGTTCATAAGTGCTGTAGAGTTACTTTATAGAACTTAAACGGCTAAAACTCTTAAGTGGTGACCGGCAGTTCAAAATTTGTGTGTGTGTCTATACTCTACATATGTGTAAATAATTGCACGTGTTTTTTTATCTAGCTTTTCTTTAGTGGCATGCATTGCAAGTTATAATAAGGTGTTAAGTCATATGCTAGTTCTATATCTAACATGATAGAACTTGAGTAATAAGAAATATAAAGATTTTTTTTTCTATTTTGTATTACAGGTGACATTCACGGGCAATACGGGATCTCTTAAGGCTATTTGAATACGGCGGATTTCCTCCCGAATCAAATTATTTATTCCTCGGTGATTACGTGGACCGTGGCAAGCAAAGTTTGGAAACCATATGCCTTTTACTCGCCTACAAAATCAAATACCATGAGAATTTCTTCCTTTTACGAGGAAACCACGAATGTGCTTCCATCAACAGGATATACGGATTTTACGATGAATGCAAACGCCGTTTCAATGTTCGACTTTGGAAAGTTTTTACCGACTGTTTCAACTGTCTTCCTGTGGCTGCTCTTATCGATGACAAGATACTATGCATGCATGGTGGTCTTTCTCCTGATCTAACTAACTTAGATCAGATACGGAACTTGTCGCGCCCGGCTGATGTTCCAGATTCGGGTTTGCTTTGTGATTTGCTTTGGTCGGATCCTAGTCGGGATGTGAAGGGCTGGGGGATGAATGATAGGGGAGTGTCGTACACTTTTGGCCCTGATAAGGTGGCTGAGTTCTTAATACAACATGATATGGACCTTATTTGTCGTGCTCATCAGGTTTGTTTCGCATTTTAAAGTCCTTTTACACATAGTTATTAATAGCGCCTGCTGTAGCAAATAGGTAGCGTATCATTGACGCGTCATTACAGGGTCTTTAGCGATAAATAGCGTTTTTTTTTTAATTTATTTCGATGATTAGTGATAGCGTATTTGAGTTATTTTTGGCCTATCTTTTAGCATTTTTATACATGATTGGTATGTTAAATATACTTTTTATTTTTCTACAACTTTGTCTCTAAACATGAAATGGCGGGCGCTGTTGCGTTGCTATTGTTACGTAGCATATAGGTAGCCTGTCGTTAGGGTCTGCTATTTGCTATTGAAAATTATGCTTTTACAAGTGGCAAAATTCGGTGAGATGATTAAAATCTGCTATTTAAACTCTTTTAACCAGTCTGAGAAACACTATTAGTATTAACTCTAGTACGATAAAAACATTTAGGTTATTGTAATAATGTTCTAATTCTTTTTAATGCATAAAAAATCCAATTTGGGTGACTCTCAGACCCGTTTGACCTGTTTTCTTGTACGCTAACTTTTGTAATATACCAGTTTGACTATTAAACACCACCTGAATCGACCTGTCCATAAACAAATTGGTCGAAGCTGCAGCATATAATTGGTCTCTCTGAAAATGCTGATGTGATCTTAAATGTTACTTTGCATAGGTTGTTGAAGACGGGTATGAATTCTTTGCTGATAGGCAGCTTGTTACTATATTCTCTGCCCCGAATTACTGCGGTGAATTTGATAATGCTGGTACAATGATGAGTGTTGATGAAAGCTTAATGTGTTCTTTTCAAATTTTGAAGCCAGCTGATAGAAAACCTAGATTTTTATGACCCCATCA